>CM060399.1:28003809-28628430 GCA_030545235.1 Helianthus tuberosus
TGATCTAACATGTTATATGTGTTACGTGCATTATCGTATGTTTTCTTATGAGTGGGGAATGGATGGGAAGTATATATGGGCATAAACAGTTAAAGTAATGCATGCTATGTGATAGATACGTGTAGGAACTTTGTGCTCTATTTGTAAATCACTAAATGACTAACTGGTAATCATATTAGGACGAGATTGACCGACCTTGACTGTTAGCTATATTTGAGAATCTAACCGATCAAACCGAGGTGAGTTCACACTTTCTACAAGGCATGGGATTCTCGGTGGTTTGGGAATGGGTTAAAGAATTTAAAACTAAATCTACATTTCCCCTTGGGAAGATATGTACGGCCATCCTCCATAGATAGGATGCCATTATTAATCCTACGAATTCTCCTGGTGCAGAATACGTACGTTCGTCCTCCTGGTGCAGGACAACAACCTTAAAACTAGCTAGACAAAACTCTATCAATAAGTCCCTCTTCATTATATCGACTTAATTGCCGAGGCCAATGGCGAGCGGGTCATTAGTTAATAGCGCTATTAGGTTTAACAAACCTCACACCGTGCCGGTAGGACGGGCGTGTACTAATGGACTATGGCAGATTATCAGTGATGATAGACGCTGATATAGGGCACAACTTATTTGCGTAGTAGTCGATATCATACCGTCTAGTAGTTCAAACGGGGAAAGCCCCCACTGATTATGGTTATGGTTTGGGTAATGAAAAAAGGAACTGGTTAAACATACTTTGAACTACGGGGTAACCCCCACGGCAATTAAACCAACGAAAGTCAAACCACGTTTTTCAGAACCAACTTAAAACTAAACAACCAAACGTGAACTCACTCAACTTTGTTGTTGACTCGTTGTTACATGCCTTACAGGTCGTTAAACGCTTGGAGCTTGCACGAGGAAGGAGTCGTTGTGGTGTACGGACTGTTATGTTCCGTGCTTATTATTTAAATCCTTTTGAACTTATTAAACTTGCGTTTTGGACTTTAACTTATAAACTATGGACTTATGCTTTTGGATTTACTTTTATGCTTCCGCTGTTTAAACTAAACATGGTTAACTAGCTTTGGTCACCAATCGTATTGTGGTTGGTCTTATTTACTTAATTACGATGTTCAATATGATTGGTGGCTCGATCCTGGTCACGTCACGCCTCCAAGCGGTGGTACTCCGCATGGTGGATTTTGGGGGTGTGACAGATTGGTATCAGAGCCATTGGTTATAGTGAACTTGGTTTTAAAAAGGGAAATTTTTTTGATAAAACCAGACTATAACCTGTACAGTGCTCAACGATCCACAACGACGCTTCGCTCCACGTGCAAGACTCGACACCATAAGTGGTATGATTTATGTTATATTATCGGTTAGATAGTTCTCAATGTGCATTAGATAATGTGATAATTACTACTTGAACCTTGTGTGCTTACTCTCTACTATCGTCCCACACTTACGCATTTTCGCGACACTTTTCTCACTTACGTTGCTTCATTATGAAGATCATGAGCGGACGCGGAGGACGTATCAACCTCACTCAAGCCCAGTTGACGGCTTTGATCAACGAACGAGTCGCTGAGGCACTCGCAGCTAATCCAACAGGAGGTATAACCTGCCATACCAACTCACCTTAGGACGTTTAGATCCTACCTTCGCAAACCAACCCTCATGCTTAATCTTGTCTTTTATTCTCGCGCAACAGGTCAACATGCTCAACCTCCTGTGTGCACGTTCAAGACGTTCATGGACTGCCGACCAACTACTTTCAGTGGCACAGAAGGAGCGGTAGGCCTCCTACACTGGTTCGAGAAGCTTGAGTCTGTTTTCGAGATGTGCGAATCCCCCGAAGATCGTAGGGTGAAATATGCTACCGGGACACTTGAAGGAGCTGCGTTAACCTGGTGGAGGGCACAGGTTCAACTACTAGGACTGGCAGTTGCTAATGCCACCCCCTGGAATGGTTTCAAAGAGCTGATCAAGGAGGAGTACTGTAGTTGGGATGACATCCACAAGCTAGAGGTGGAATTTTACAATCTGAAGATGACGGGGTCTGAGATTGAGGCGTATACTAAGAGGTCAAACGAGCTGGCCATCTTGTGTCCAACCATGGTGGACCCTCCCATCAAACGAATTGAGTTGTATCTCAAGGGCCTTGTACCAGAGATTCAAAGTCACGTGACTTCGGCCAACCTGGGTACCATACAGCAAATCATCAAGTTGGCCCATCGACTCACTGACCAGGCGGTGGAGCAAAACAGGCTGCCCAAACGAATCAGTGCCACAACTACTTCTGATGCACCTACCGACAACAAGCGAAAATGGGATGGGAACTCCAGTAAGGGTTCTGCTTCAGTTCAGTCTCAGCAGCGAAAGACTGATGACTACCAGAGTCCTGGTCAGCAATCTTCCGGTAATCAAGGACAGGGTGGATACTGAGGAAACCACCCCAAGTGCAACCGGTGCAACAAGCATCACAGTGGGCAGTGCAACAAAGGTCGATGTCAGAGATGTCACAAGCTGGGCCATGAAGCTAGGGATTGCAGGAGCCCGCGTCCTGCAAATCAAAATCGCCAACAATAACAACAAGCTCCATAGAATCACCATCAGCAGCAACAGCAGGGCAATAAAGGATGCTTTCAGTGTGGCGCTGAAGGTCACTTTAAGAGGAACTGCCCCTAACTGAACCAGAATCAGAACAACAACAATCAAGGAAACGGGAACAACAATGGAGGCAACAACGGGGGTAACAACAATGGTAATGGAGCAAGGGGTCGTGTGTTCGTGATTGGTCAAGGTGATGCAAGGAACGATCCCAACGTTGTGATGGGTAGGTTTCTTCTGGACGACTTCTTTGTTACTGTTTTATTCGATTTGGGTGCCGATACTAGTTATGTGTCCTTAAAAGTTAGCCAAATGCTTAAGCGCACTCCAACACTTCTGAACACCAAACACACGGTAGAACTAGCAAACGGTAAAAGTCTTGAAGCCACACACGTAGTTAAAGGTTGTAACCTCGTCTTAGCTGGTCAAACTTTCTCTATCGATCTTATCCCTATCACACTGGGTAGTTTCGACGTCGTTATTGGGATGGATTGGCTATTTCATCATCAAGCGGAGATTGTTTGCAAGGAGAAAATCGTCAGCATTCCTCGTTCTGGTGAAGAACCTCTGGTGATTCAGGGCGATAAGAGTGGTGCTGTTGTAGGCATTATCTCTTTCCTTAAGGCCCAGAAGTGTTTGCGAAAGGGCCACACTGCCATTCTAGCACTCGATACCGACACATCAACGAAAGAGAAGAGAATTGAAGACATACCTATTGTACGCGACTTTCCTGAGGTATTTCCTGAGGAATTGCCTGGTCTTCCACCTCATCGCCAAGTTGAGTTTCAAATCGAGCTAGCTCCTGGAGCAGCGCCCATAGCTCGAGCACCTTATCGTCTAGCTCCATCAGAACTTGAAGAACTGTCCACACAACTACAAGAACTCTTGGAAAAGGGTTTCATACGTCCTAGCTCTTCGCCATGGGGAGCTCCAGTCTTGTTTGTGAAAAAGAAAGATGGTACTTTCAGGATGTGTATTGACTACCGCGAACTCAACAAGGTGACTGTGAAGAATCGTTATCCGCTTCCACGTATTGACGACTTGTTCGACCAGTTGCAAAGGTCGAGCTATTACTCCAAGATTGATTTGAGATCGAGATACCATCAGCTGAGGGTCCGAGATGAGGACGTCTCCAAAACAGCATTCAGAACTCGTTACGGCCATTACGAGTTTCTGGTTATCCCATTCGGGTTGACGAATGCACCAGCGGTCTTCATGGATCTCATGAACCGAGTATACAAACCTTACCTGGATAAGTTCGTTATTGTGTTCATCGACGATATCCTGATCTATTCTAAGAGTCAGGAGGAACACGAGCAGCATCTACGACTTATGCTGGAACTTCTTCGAAAGGAGCAGTTGTATGCCAAGTTTTTGAAATGTGACTTCTGGCTTCGCGAAGTCCACTTTCTAGGCCATGTGGTAAACAAGGATGGAATTCATGTGGATCCATCTAAGGTTGAATCGATCAAGAACTGGCCTGCACCCCGCACACCAACAAAAATCCGCCAATTCTTGGGTTTGGCAGGATATTACAGAAGGTTTATCAAGGATTTCTCAAAGATTGCGCAACCTCTCACTTCACTGACTCAGAAGGGTGTCACCTACCATTGGGGTGATGCACAGGAATCTGCTTTTCAGCACCTAAAGGATAGACTTTGTAGCGCGCCTATCCTCTCATTGCCTAAAGGTACAGAAGATTTTGTGGTTTACTGCGACGCTTCCATCCAAGGACTTGGTTGCGTGTTGATGCAACGTGACAAGGTCATTGCCTACGCATCGCGCCAACTTAAAGTTCACGAAAGGAATTACACTACTCACGATCTAGAGCTGGGAGCAGTTGTTTTCGCGCTTAAGATATGGAGACATTACCTGTACGGTACCAAGTGCACCATTTACACCGATCACAGGAGTCTCGAGCATATCTTCAAGCAAAAGGAGTTAAACATGCGACAACGCCGATGGGTCGAACTCTTGAATGATTACGAATGCACTATCAAGTATCATCCGGGTAAAGCCAATGTTGTGGCCGACGCCCTCAGTCGAAAGGATACTATACCTAAGCGTGTACGTGCGTTACAGCTTACCATCCAATCCAACCTTCCCGCCCAGATTCGCGATGCTCAGGTTGAAGCATTGAAAGCAGAGAACATCAGGGCTGAATCCCTACGAGGAACGAGGCAACGGCTGGAACAAAAGGAAGACGACGCCTACTATGTTAACGGACGCATCTGGATTCCACTTTATGGAGACCTACGCGAGCTTGTGATGGATGAAGCACACAAGTCTCGTTATTCGGTACACCCTGGTTCGGACAAGATGTACCACGATCTCAGGACTACATATTGGTGGCCCGGTATGAAAGCCCACATAGCAACCTACGTTAGCAAATGTTTGACTTGTGCGAGAGTCAAGACCGAATATCAGAAACCATCAGGCCTACTTCAACAGCCAGAGATCCCGAAATGGAAATGGGAGCAAATTTCCATGGATTTCGTTACTGGCCTGCCTAGATCTCAACGCGGAAACGATACCATTTGGGTGATCGTGGATCGACTGACCAAGTCTGCACACTTTCTGGCTATCAAGGAAACGAATAAGTTTTCTACTTTAACATACATCTACCTAAAAGAAGTGGTGTCAAGGCACGGAGTGCCAACCTCTATCATTTCTGATCGTGACGCGTGTTTTACTTCTGAACTGTGGCAATCAATGCACAAGTCTTTTGGCTCACGTTTAGATATGAGCACCGCTTATCACCCACAGACGGATGGGCAATCTGAACGCACCATCCAAACCCTTGAAGACATGCTTAGGGCATGTGTAATCGATTTTGGTAATGGCTGGGAAAAACACCTCCTGCTAGTGGAATTTTCATATAACAACAGCTACCACACCAGCATCCAGGCCGCTCCGTTCGAGGCATTGTACAGACGAAAGTGCCGATCGCCTCTTTGTTGGGCAGAAGTTGGTGACAGCCAAATCACTGGCCCAGAACTTGTGGTAGATACCACCGAGAGAATTGCTCAGATACGACAGCGAATGGCGGCAGCTCGTGACCGTCAGAAAAGCTATGCTGATAAGGGAAGAAAACCACTCGAGTTCCAGGTTGGGGATCGAGTGCTACTCAAAGTCTCACCTTGGAAAGGTGTAGTCCGCTTTGGCAAACGAGGCAATCTCAATCCGCGTTATGTCGGACCATTCGAAATCATTGAGAAAATTGGCAAGGTCGCCTACAAGTTGAATCTACCTGAAGAACTCAGCGGAGTTCACAACGTATTCCATGTGTCGAATCTGAAGAAGTGTCTGTCAGATGAGACCCTCATAGTTCCCCTCAAGGAACTCACAATCGACGACCAGCTGCGATTCGTCAATGAACCAGTAGAGATTACGGATCGAGATGTTAAGATCCTCAAGCGTACCAGGATACCTCTGGTCTGAGTTCGTTGGAATGCCCGTCGTGGCCCAGAGTATACCTGGGAACAAGAAGACCAAAGAAACTCAAGTATCCCCAGCTGTTTAAGAAAAACGCAACCACTACTGAGGCTGAATCTACTGCAGAATTTCGGGACGAAATTCCAAATCAACGGGGGGATGATGTGACACCCCAAGAAAATCAGGAAACCAACGCAACGTAACTAGCTTCCTCAGTAACCACGCGCTAAATTTCGGGACGAAATTCTCTTAACAGGGGGAGAATGTGACAACCCTCAAATTCCATGTATTCCGTACAATTTATTAATGATAATTAAAGTGCTTGACGACTGCGTGGAATTACTTAACTGCTTTCTGATTATGTGTTATACTTACATATACTTGTTAATATACTAATAGTGTACAGAAAGGTCACTAAATAGTCCGTTATATTTTCCTGAGTGTTGAAAATTAAAAACGTTACAAAAATATATGTATAGGACGCTTTACGGATTAATTAAGCAGTTTAACGGTACAGTATCGAACCGAACAACCGGACTTTACCCGGAACATGAAAATAATGTCAATGACATTGTTTACACCTTTCTCAGCTAGTTAGGGTCCCCGAACACCCTAACACCCGTTATATTAAATAACACACTAGTAACTAACTTGAATTCCTAACTAACATAACTAAACACTTAACTATATCATCCAAATCTAACTAAATACCCCCCCCCCTAACCGATCGGTTTTCCCAAGATGGGGACACACTTTCATTTAATTGATTATTTTATTGTTCTTGCCAAGTATCTAGAGAACATAAAATATGATGGACAATAGGAGAAATGGTCAATAAATAAGAACAATGGTCCAACACTTCACTTCACAAACCACAACTCAAAAATTGATCTCTCTCCTCCCTCCATCTCCATTCTCGGCAGCCCCCTTCAACCACCATCTCACCACCATCCAACCTCCATACAACCATTTCTTACATACTCAAAGGTGCAAGGGATCATACAAGTAGGCTTGGTGCTTTCGGAAGTGCAAGAACCGCTCTAGATTTCTTTTAACCACCACTTTTACGCCTTGTTTCTCCCCTAGCCTTATGCTAGTAGTAAGTGTTCTAAATCACCATCTTGTTCTTGATTTTAGTGGTTAATAGATGTTTGTATGATGAAATATGAAGAACACTAAATAACATAACATAAACTCTTGAACATAAGATGGATAAGGTGGATAAAGAGAAGTTATGTGTGTAAATCATGGAGATCTTGTGTTGTTATGATTCTTGGTTGATTATCTGATGTTTTGCTGGTTAATATTGATGTTTGATGTTGTTGTGATCACTAAACATGTTAACGGAATCACTCGAACACGAACTAGAAAGATAGAAGCTGAAACAGTAGGCTGATTAGTGATTACAGCCAACTTCAGTTGGCTGTAACAGAACCATAACTTAACGAAAAATGTATTTTCTGAAGTCTAGGGTTATGTATTATGAAATACGGTTCTAATGGCACCAGAATCATAATTTTTGGACTTCGTTTACTATTTTTAAAGCGTCTTTTTGAAACAACAGCTAGAGCTGCATTTTTCTGCTGAAAATATGCGTTTTGTTTTCTGTCATAACTTGAGTTCTGTGTAGAGTTAGATCATGAAACTTGTACTGTAGATGACAACTGATGTATTTGTAATGACCTCACTGGAATTTCGTAAATCAGACTCTCGAGGAATTTTAAATAAATTATTCCGTGGACTGTGGTCAAAAAAAGACAAATCTGAGTTCAATCCGGAAAATGAATTTTTATAAAATATTAGTAATGAACTGGACCCCGATATTTTTACACAATAATATTTGGAACGTTTAAGACATTCTGTAAAAATTTGGGAATTTTTGGAATAAGTTAACTATTTTATTAAAATGACCAAAAACAGCCCGGTTTTGAATATTAATGCTGAAATGACATAAGTTGTAATTTGCGTGTCTAAATGTCGAGTATGCTATCTGTGAATGATCTAACATGTTATATGTGTTACGTGAATTATCGTATGTTTGCTTATGAGTGGGGAATGGATGGGAAGTATATATGGGCATAAACAGTTAAAGTAATGCATGTTATGTGATAGATAGGTGTAGGAACTTTGTGCTCTATTTGTAAATCACTAAATGACTAACTGGTAATCATATTAGGATGACATTGACCGACCTTGACTGTTAGCTATATTTGAGAATCTAACCGAGCAAACCGAGGTGAGTTCACACTTTCTACAAGGCATGGGATTCCCGGTGGTTTGGGAATGGGTTAAAGAATTTAAAACTAAATCTACATATCCCATTGGGAAGATATGTACGGCCATCCTCCATAGATAGGATGCCATTATTAATCATACGAATTCTCCTGGTGCAGAATACGTACGTTCGTCCTCCTGGTGCAGGACAACAACCTTAAAACTAGCTAGACAAAACTCTATCAATAAGTCCCTCTTCATTATATCGACTTAATCGCCGAGGCCAATGGCGAGCGGGCCATTAGTTAATAGCGCTATTAGGTTTAACAAACCTCACATCGTGCCGGTAGGACGGGCGTGTACTAATGGACTATGGCAGATTATCAGTGATGATAGACGCTGATATAGGGCATAACTTATTTGCGTAGTAGTCGATATCATACCATCTAGTAGTTCAAACGGGGAAATCCCCCACTGATTATGGTTATGGTTTGGGTAATGAAAAAGGAACTGGTTAAACATACTTTCAACTACGGGGTAACTCCCACGGCAATTAAGCCAACGAAAGTCAAACCACGTTTTTCAGAAACAACTTAAAACTAAACAACCAAACGTGAACTCACTCAACTTTGTTGTTGACTCGTTGTTACATGCCTTACAGGTCGTTAAACACTTGGAGCTTGCACGAGGAAGGAGTCGTTGTGGTGTACGGACTGTTATGTTCCGTGCTTATTATTTAAATCCTTATGAACTTATTAAACTTGCGTTTTGGACTTTAATTTATAAACTATGGACTTATGCTTTTGGATTTACTTTTATGCTTCCGCTGTTTAAACTAAACATGGTTAACTAGCTTTGGTCACCAATCGTATTGTGGTTGGTCTAATTTACATAATTACGATGTTCAATATGATTGGTGGCTCGATCCTGGTCACGTCACGCCTCCAAGCGGTGGTACTCCGCGTGGTAGATTTTGGGGGTGTGACATCCCACATGCTAATAATTCCTCCAGATCTTCTGTTCACCGGGATGTGGTCCATCTCAAATTTGCCAGCTCCCCAAAATTTCTCGAAATCGATACCTGAAATGTCACTAAATTGAATTTCCTGAAGAGCCAAAAAATCAATCCCATTATCTCTTTTCAACTCCCTGATCCACCCCGCTTTTAGAGGTGTACAAAAAAACTGATTATTCAACCGTAACAGAAAAAAAAAAAAACCGGAACCGGTTTTTTTAAAAACCGTTTTTTGTAACCGGTTCGGTTACTAGCCGGTTTGACCGGTTATAAAGAGGTTAGAATTTTTGGGTCAGAAATCGATTTTAAAACCAGTTATTAAAAAAACTGGTTATTAACCGAAGGAAGTAAAAAACCGGTTAACTGGTAACGGTATAATAAAAACCGGTTAAAATAACCGGTTAAACCGGTTAAATCGGTTTTTTTTTTGGGCCGAGCAAAAAAAACGGTCATATGACCGTTAAAGGCTGCACATAGCCGGTTTTTTTTGTTTTTTTTTTTACCAAAATTCATCTCAAACTTAGTATAAAAGGGTGGTGAGTGTTTAGGTTCAATCACACAACTCTCTAACCTTCAAAACCTCTAAAAAACGCTCTCATTCTTGTTCGATAACTCACAAAAAACTATGGCAACCTCTAGTGCCAATGATTCGGTCAATGTTGGCGAGTCTACAACCGACACGGTGATTCGTGTTGTTCCAACGAAGCGCAACCCCGAGATTTGGTCACATTTTGATTTGTGCAAGATGGCCAACGGTAAAAGAAAAGCGCGTTGTCATCATTGTCAAGGCTTATACGCCGAAACCGCAAACTCCACCTTGAAACAACACATCGAAAAACCATTTTGCAAGGCGTTGAAACAACAACACGTTAGTGGTCAAGCTTCCATGGCAAGTGATGGCGTTAATATTTTCAACTACAATTTCAATATGGCTAGGGAGGAAATGGCGAAGTTTGTAATCTAAGAAAGTTTTCCGTTCAACCACTTCGACAACCAACGCTATACAAAGATGGTTCAACGAACTCTCCAACCACGATACACCCATGTAAGTCGTGCTACTCTTAGGAAGGATTGTTTAAGATTGTGGAAAAATGCTAAACTAGAATTAATTTCTTATTTTGAAAAATTAGAAACCGGTGTTAACTTGACTAGCGACGTTTGGTCCGCACCGCACGGTTCACCCGATTCGTATATTTGTGTCACCGCCCATTGGATTGAACCGGCGACGTGGCAAATGATGAAACACACGATTTTGTTTAAATTATTCGATTACCCTCACACTGGTGAAGCTATATATAAAGTAATCGACAAATGTATTACAACATACAAATTGGAAAAAAAAGGTTTTTTCAATATCTTTTGATAACGCCTCAAACAATACGAGCACGGTAATGCGTTTAAAATTAAAATACAATCCGATTTGCGAGGGTATTTTTTCCATAGTCGATGTGTTGCACACATCATAAATTTGGCGGTTCAAGACGGTTTAAGGGTTATTGAACCACAAAAAGAAGCTTTCAAAAGAATGTTACGAAGTATATTTAGTAATACGCAAAGACATGCAAAATATATTCGAACTTGTAAGGAAGCGGGTCGAATATGCTTAGGACCCAATTGGGACGTTGCTCATAGGTGGAACTCGACTTGCACCATGTTTGAAAAAGCTATTTTGCAAAAGGAAAGTTTAATAGAATTTCATAACCTTTTGGCTAGTCGTAGAAAATGTTCGCCTTACCACCCATCGGGTTGGGCTACTATTGAAACGGTTACACAATTGCTTCAAGTTTTCAAAACATCAACAAAGACTTTATCGGGGGTTTACTATCCAACAAGTTCATTGGTACTTCACAATTTGTTTAAAATGTGTTTGAAATTAAACTAGTTGTCGGTTAGAGGTAGACCATATTGTGACATGGCGGATACGATGAAGGAAAAATTAAGAAAATATTTTAAGGAATTGCAGGCGGTTTTCACTTGTGCCGCCGCTCTAAACCCTTGTTTTAATATTTTTGGAACCGGGTCTTTGATTGAAAAAATTGCACACGAGTTGAATTTAAACACCACTCAAGAACCAAACTTTGGTGAAGCCGCAAAATGTCTTTTCAACGATCAACTTTCAAAATTGTTTGATGTTTATGTAACAAAATATGGTACAACCTCGTCACACATTCACGAGTCAATGAGAAACGCCGCTTTCGGTGAAGGTTCAAGTATGGAAGATCAAGATTTGTATGTTTATAACCAATTGTATGATTAGTCGAGTCAAATTCATCGTTGTAACACTAGTAGTAGTGAACTCGGTCGGTATGGTGGGTCGAACTTTCTACAAATGATGAGTTCACAAGACTTTAAACATTTTGATTTGTTGGCTTCGTGGAAAAGTAAGGAAGATCAATTTCCGATCTTAGCCACAATGGCCCGAGATTTACTAACGGTCTAAGCTTCCACGATAGCTTCGGAAAGTGTTTTTTCTATTAGTGGTAGGGTGATTTCGATAAGGAGGACTCGACTAACACCAAAGGCGGTTGAGATGTCGATTTGCTTGAAAGATTACTTGGATGCGGCGGAGAGATGTCAAGACACACGCTCACTCGAGGGAGAATTAGATTACGAAGCCGAAGTTTACGAGGACGAGGTCCAAGCCGAATTGACAACCCCAATGACCGACGAAGAAACCGAATTAGATGAATTCCTACGCAATAGGTCGAGTTCGGGTTCGGGCGGAAAAGATTAAACGAGGCTTCTCAAGATATATTTTAGTATTGTAGTTCCACTAAAAATATATATATATATATTAGTGGACCTTCTTGCGGATTAATATTTTAAGTTTATGCATTTCCTTTGTTACGATTATCGTTCGCATTTTCATGGTTATATGTAAAACCATTTGTTTCGAGACTTAATGATATTATGTTTTACCTTTCTATACCTTTATTGTTAAGTTTTAATATAAAAAACTGCATTTACAATTCAAAAAACATCAAAAACAGCTGAAATAAGAGCAAAAACAGCTGAAAAAACTGGAAAAAAAAAACAGTTCTGTGTTGTTTCTGCAGTACCGGTTTTTTTACCGGTTTTATTAATCGGTTATATTATTCAAATAAAAAAAACCGATTTTTTTAAACAACCGGTTACAAGTTTTTCATTTTAAAACCGGTTAATAACCGGAACCGGTTTTTTTAAGCCCATTTTAACCGGTCCGGTTAATAACCGTAACCGGTTATTGAAAAAAACCGGTTTGTACACCTCTACCCGCTTTATTTTTTCCCCATCCCCAAGACGTCTGATGTTCAACGATAGGAAATTCATCTTAACACTTTTTTAATCACTTCCTCCCTTATCACCTCTCTGATCAAGTGATCGTGGTTTGAATCTTCAACCAAGTTATTTTTTCTCTCATCCCCCATCTCTCTCTCAAGGTCTCCAACTCCATTATCCCCTTCAAAATTTGTTTCATTGGCAACCTGTTCTGCGCTAGAACTGCTTTCGTTGATAATACCAATCGTTTCGTTTAGGTCGAAGGGGTCACTTTGTCTTGTCCTTTTTCTAGGCCTAGGAATCCCACTATCCCCATCCATATTTGTTTTACCATTTCTTGGTTTTCTTATTTTTTATTCTTATTTTTTTAAATTCTGGTTATTCTTCCATTGTTACCCATGTACAAAAGGTAGAGTAAATGTGCTCAACAAGGGCAAGGAAATTTGCAAAACTTTAATTATTCTTTATTTATTAATTGGACTTCAAAATTAAAACAAGGCAAAGTTGAATGAGTCAAAGGCTCAAAGATTCGTGATGCCAAATAAAGGGCATGTCTATTCACACACCCATGTTGTCTATCCACACACCCCTAGTGTCGAGCTGTGCCCAGAGCGTGACGTTTTGGTCCGGTTAACCAGACAAAGACTGACGGGTCTGTTTACTGGACCAAAACGCCGAGCTTTGGCCGCGTTCTGGTCCTGTCAACCAGACAAAAGACTGACACCCGGTCAACAGACCCGTCAGACACACGTCAGTCTTTTGTCTGGTTGATCGGACCAATTCGCCGCGCTCTGGCCATAGCTCGACACTGGGGGGTGTGTGAATAGACAAAGGGGTAGGTGGGGGTGTGTGAATAGCAAGACCCCAAATAAATCCTAATGCAATATATAGTCATAAAGCCTTCTGGTGGGAGTTATGCAACAAGTGACGAAAAAGAGGATTTATAGGGGGTTATATCACAAGATGGTGTAGTGGTAAGGGGGTTATATAACCCCTTTAATTATACCTACATAGTGGAGGGTTCAAATGAGAAGAAATTCTTTTTAAGAAGAAAAAAGAAGAAATTTTAACCAATAGGAATGCTTCATTAGACTTCATTTAATATTTGTACTTAATGTAACTATAAGGGTATATTAGTAAACTTACATACATCATTAATTGGTAGTTTCATCTTTAATAACTAACTATATTAAATTTATAACTTATTTTTAAGATATATATTTTCACAAAAAATAAAAATAAAAATTCATTTAAAGTGTAGGATAAATATGATGCGTGTAGGATAAATTACGAGTTGTGTAGGATAAATTTCAATATGTGTAGGATAAATTTCGAAACGTGTAGGATAACTTTTGATGTGTGTAGGCAAAAATATTTAGTGTGGAGGATTATAGTCTTAATGACTAAATAATTAGTCAAACATAATAATAAATGAGATGAGAAAAAAACTATTTAATGTTTTACAATTATACCCTTTTATTCTTTTTTTCTCAATAAAATTTTCTTCTCAAATGAACCTTCCCCTACATACATATGTATGTATATATATATATGTGTGTGTGAGTAGGGGAGAAACATTGTGCAGCGTTATAATTTTCGCTAAGGATGGATTTTTAATCGCCATAGCGCCGGACGTATCGGTGTTGCCGGGCGCTTTGAGGCGCCATAGATGGCTCCGACATAATATGCAGCCCCACTACGAAGTGCCTTAGGGTGAGAGGGACACTCCTCTCTTAGGGGACTCCCCTCTCTTACGCACGGCCAATCAGCACGCGCCACGTTAACTCCCATCTTAACTCCCCTCACACCCTCAAATTGATGACGGCACTCCTCTCTTGGGGGACTTGCTTTTTTTTTTTTTTTTATTTGTTGTAATTATGCATGTTTATAAATTAAACAAATATTAATAAAAATTAATTAAAATTTAATAAAAGACATTTCATTAAATTAAAAATAAAAATTACATTCAAACTAGAAAAATAAAAAAAACAAACTACTCGTCGTCGGAACTCACTTCAAGGTGAGGTAGATCTAAACGTCCGAGATGCTCAACGAGATCGTGTTTTAGTCTCCAATGCGTTTCTTCGTCAATGAGCTCGCTATAAGCTGTATCATTGAAGACGGGTTCGACTAGAGGATCTTGAATGTGTACCGGTGCTATCGCCCTTCCGTCGTCTTTTATAATCATGTTATGTAAAATAATGCACGTATACACGATGGTAATATTCAAGGCACTCACGAGAGGTCCTTTCAGCCATATTTAAATACTCGTCGTTTTCGTCTGGTGGGTTACCGGTTGCAAGTTGTTTAATCGCAGAAGTAACCTTTTTGCAACGCCGTGAAACTTTTCTTCATTCTCCCGTCCAAGCCCTCTTGAAACCACTCGTTATTCGCTTACACGTCACTAACAATTTTTAGGAACAAAGACTTGGACATACGAAACCTCTGACGAAAAATATCGGCATTAAATTTTGGATTTTCGACAAAATAATCGGCCATGAGTGTTTCGTGGCCTCCCACACGATCTCGACGGACAAGTTTTTTTACTAGACGATGCCGTGTCTAGTTGCTCTGCTTGTTGGATGAGATTTTGGAAGAAAATTAAACTACCATCGCTTGACGATGAATCTTCATCGTCGGGAAAGTCGGGCAGGGGAGAAAAAAACGGAAACTTGGAATCCATTTTTTTTAAGATTGGTTAAAAAAATTAGATGAGTTGAATAGGTGAGAGTTGTTTTGGGTTTGAAAAATAAAAAGATTAAAGAGGTGGTATTTATAGGGGTTAGGATTTTTTTTTTAATGTATAACGGCTATATAGCCGTTTAAACTTTGAATCCCTCATCGGTGAATACACACCGATCTCATTCACCGAATTCGGTCCCCGCGTTGATGGCGGCGGTGTTCCCGCTCGGGGACTTGGGTCACCGCATGCCTCCCCAAGAAGTGCCCCGTATACCCTTAGATTTAACACATCTTGGTTGCATAGGTCAGATTAAAATCATAACTACCATAAAGACTATAAATGCCCTACGGCTCACATGTAAAAGTTTGAGTTTTTTCGGTGTGTGATGTATGATATTTTTCTTTCATGTTTGAACAACTTTATTAGCTTTGACCTGAGTATAATTTATTTCATGATCAAATAACTGAATTTAATTATAAAAAACACTAAAAGAAATCCTTGTCCGATTTTCATATTAAACAATATTGGCAGGTTGCTGCATGGCAGTTGCCTATTGGTCAAAAAAAATTTTAGTTTTTTTTATTCTGCCTTTAAGTAATTTTTTGTTTATTATTTTTTTTGAACGGCAAATTTGGATCACTGACGGAACACTGGAGTATCATCGTGCCACCAGTAGAACCACCCGATCATATCCATCTTCACTAGGCATAACGCATATACACCAATTCAGGAGGAAACCCAATAAATATGGAAAAACCCCCTTGTGGGAATCGAACTCAAGACCAATTTTTTGTTTATTTTAGCATTTACTCTTCAACATTTAGTAATGAAACTTACAACCCTTTAAATTTCTAAAAACTTTATAATCATTCTTATGTACTTATATTTATGTACATGTCGGTATAAATTCAAGTTGATTACATATTTTTTTGTCTTTTAGTAAGTTTTTTTGTTTATTTTAGCTTTTACCCTTCAACATTTAGTATTGGCAGTTACAACCCTTCAACTTTCTAAAAAAATTATAATCATTTTTACATGGCTCGTCGTATAAATTCAAGTTGATCACGTTTATTTGAAAATGGGTAGGCTCAGATATAATATATTTTTTTTTTGTTTTTTTTTGTACGTTTTCGGTTGATCTACGTTTTGCCATAAATATTGTTTTACAAATTTGACTTACTTTACGTTTTGGTCCCACTGCAACGTGCGTTGCCATTTTTAACTTAAAAAAAACTTTTTTTAATTATTTTTATGTACGTGTCGGTATAAGTTCAGGTTGGTGTTCAACGTAAATTTCTTTCGCAAATAAGTCGGGCCATATATAATATGTTTATGTGCTTATTTTTATATACATCTTCAGTTTATATACGTTTTGACGTAACTTTTGTTCAGAAACGATTCAGATCTTTACTGCACAAATCCGAGTTACCTTACATTTGGACACGCCGCATCACGCGGGGAAATTTACTAGTTATAAACCCAAAAGAAATCCTTGTCCGATTGTATCATTCAGGTTTAAAAAAATTCCAAAGAAAAGTTGCTCTTTTTTAGTTTTTGAAGACACGTCTATAAACCCATGAAACCACATTTTACGTTTAGAATGCAACAATAAACTTTTATGTAAAGTTATAAATATGTTCATTTCGTCGTATGATGTAAGGCCCTAGCTGCATTGCGGCGGGCCTTACACCTAGTTAAGAATCAATACATAACTTGCTTGACACTTGAAACCTGTTTTATTAAATAGATAACTAAAATATGAAACATTTAAAGTTTTCCCCTTTCCGTAAATCGTTATCATTATCATTCTCTTATCATCGTCCGCTACATAATTACTGGTCAAAAAAATAATTATTCGTTTCATTTATTATTAACGTGTTCCCGTTTAAACCCATTAAAAATAAAAATGAGTAGAAAAGATTTAATAATTAAAAAACCGAAAATGTCCAACAAAAACTTCGTTAAATAATTATTTTTTATTTATGTTTATGACTTTATGTTGATCAATGTTACCCATTTTACTCATTTTAACTCTTGTAAAAACGTCACAATAATCTTTGAAGGAGAAATATGAGGCTAGTGGGTATGGTGATGGACCATCCTTGGAGGATGATCCGCCACGTAGGCGCCACGTCATAGTTCTCCCAAGGATGGTCCATCCTTCAAAACTAGAGGGCATGGAAGGATGGTCCTAGTCATAGTCCTCCACCACTTTTATGTTTTTTTTATTTTTTTTAATCTTCAACTTTTTTTTAACATTTAACAAACAAAGTAACAAAATATTTTCATTAATATTAAAAAACATTACATAAACTTAAAAAAAATTAAACTTAAAAAAAATAAATTTAAAAAAAACATAAACTTAAAAAAATAAACTTAAAAATATCCTAATATATTAAAATAAGCTACTAGTCTTCGTCTTCCATGTCGTGGCCGGGTTCGTTTTGAGCGTTGTTCCAAATGTACTCCACCAAGTCCGCTTATATGTTATGATGTGTGTACTCGTTACGTAGAGCGAACATGTTCAAATCTTGTTGTTCCCCACTAACTGGAACAGAATTTTCAGTAGACGCGTTTTCGTCGTACTCGCATATCGCTCTACCTTCGTCTTCAATGACCATGTTATGAAGGATGATACAAGCGTACATAATGTGTCGTAACCTCTTTGGTGTTTGCGAACGTGCTGGATGTTCAATGATGTGCCATTTTTTTTGTAGAACACCAAAAGCCCGTTCAATATCTTTTCTCGCACCCTCTTGATACTTCGCAAACTTTTTTCTTTTGTCGTCTGTCGGGTGCGGAATAGTTTTAACGATTGTCGAGTACTTTGGGTATATCCCATCGGCTAGGTAGTAACATCGCCTGTATTCCACCCCCGAAACTGTAAAGCTTGTGTCTGGACCTGTACCCGCCACTACATCCTCAAATATCTGTGACTGGTATATGATGTTAAGGTCATTGAGCGAACCAGGTAGACCAAAAAAAACATGTCAGATCCAGAGATCCTGTGACGCAACCGCCTCTAGAATAATAGTCGGATGTCCATGATCTCCCCTAGTATACTGACCATGCCAGGAAACTGGGCAGTTCTGCCACGGCCAGTGCATGCAATCAATGCTCCCGAGCATTCCAGGGAAACCATGTCTCTGTTCGTGTGCTTGATATAATTTCTGAACGTCGTTTGCGTTCGGTTTCCGCAGGTATCGCTTGCTATACAATTTGACAACCCATTCGCAAAACTTGTGCAAACATCGACGTGCGGTTCTTTCAGACATCATAATATACTCGTCTAATGCATCGGGTGCGTAACCGTACGCAAGTTGGCGAATGGCCGACGTATATTTTTGTAAATTACTGAAACCCCTTTACCCCCTAGCGTCGTTTCGCAATGTAAAAAATAAATCAGACTGGGCCATGTCGCCTGCAATATGTAAAAACAGTGGACGACTCATGCGGAACCGACGTTGAAAAATCTCGGCTGGGTACACGGGTTCGTCGGCAAAATAATCGGCTACTAGTTTAACGTGGCCGGCTATAAATTTAAAACGAAAAATAAATGAAATTAATTATAAAATACATTTTCAAATCTATATAAAACATAAAGAAAAAAAAAGTAAAATACCTTCTTGGTCTCGGTTATATTTTGCTCGTCTAGTTAGCCGTTGGGACGACGCTTCATCACCCGCCATGAAGACCTGAGCCGCGTTCATAATCATGTTGTGCATAATACCAATCCGAAGATGATGAATACCACGTAGACAAAGACGATGAAGACATAGAAGAAATTTAAGAAATGGGAGAAGGTAAAGACATGATAATTTTTTATAGAGAGATGGGGTGCTAGCGGGTAAAAAATGGTATAAAAATATATGAGTTTTTATAAAAAGGGAAGAGGTGTTATAAAATGTGAGAGAGATGTGAGATTGTAGTGGGTGAAAAGTTGTGAAAAAATACGTAAAAGAGGTGAGTATTTATAAAAGTGTGAGTGAATTGGGTGTTTTTTGAAATTATTACCGTTTGAAAATATAATTTAAATTAGAAATTAATTTTTTTTTATTATAACGGTTACTTTTGGTCTTGGGCCACACACTTTTTGACCGTTTGTAAAATGGATTGGACCGTCGCAATCGGCGAGAAAGTGACGTTGAGGACGGGACGGGGGGGGGGGGGGCGGCACGGTGTTCAAACCGGCGCCGATCCAAGACGGTAGGGGGACGACCCCATACCGTGTAGCCTGACATTGTGTTCATCAATGTTACCCATTTTACTAGTTTCAACTCATCTTTCTATACTTATTGTCAAAACGTCGCAATAATCTATGGCGGAGAAACAAAAGTTTAAATATAATAAAATAAAAAGTAAATAAAAAACGCAAAGAAAAAAGGCCATAGAAGAATCACTTGCATGTGAAAAGTATTCCATTATGTATTGAGGAAACCACTTACCATTATCTTTCACTAGTGGAGTTATAATGTGGGGTATATGTATGATTTAATGGAATATATGTTTTTTTTTACAATTATTATAATATGTTTTAATAAAGTTATTTACTTTTTTATAAGGTTTAACATTCAAATGACAATAACAAAAGCAAAAGTGTTTCCTATAATTGTTCGAATGTCGCTCTGATCTCTCATGCTAAAATCATGGAGAATATTATAGTAAATACGTTTTTATGGGTTAAAAATAGTCAGGGCCGGCTCTGGGCCCGGCAAAACGCCCGAGGCCCAAAATTTTAAAGGGCCCGAAAAGTCTATATAAGCTTGTATATATTTAGTATATTTATCCGTTTATTATGCAAAAAATATTGGTAGTGTAGTGGCAAAAACCATCTCAAAATAATGCAAAGGTCTTAAGTTTAAGTCTTTCCTTTATCACTAAGTTTTAATTTTTGTAATTCATTTACCCTTAACCATAATTTTGGCCCCAATTTTTTTCGTCGCCCGAGGACTAAATTTTTTCAAGAGTTTTCGGGGACGGCTCTGAAAATAGTGCAAAATCATCACACTTGAAATGGAGTCTCATAGTGTGTAGGGATGAGTATTTGGTACTGGATTCTGGTACCAATTTTTTGGCATTTTCAATACCAGTATTGGTTCTGTACGATACTTGTAAAATACCGATTTTTACCTTTAAATACCAGTACCGTATCAAACATTTTCAGTACTGGTACTCAGTTTTGACAATTTTCGAAATCGATACCGGTTCGATAAAATATTGATACCACGCTCATCTCTAATTGTGTTTGTTTGATTGTAATTGGGAGCTCATCATAGATCCTCGTGGTGATTTGAATTTGTAGAGTTACTCTTTGCTAGAAGCTGTTTTTTAGATTTAATATATAAAAAACATTAAAAGTACATAAGTATTCGACTTAAATAATATATAGCATATTTTATTTCTTAATGTTGATACAAATGCATTTTTTTAATGTAAGATTTTAGTTAACGTTTTTTTTAAACGACTAACATAAACCTTTATTAATCTAGCAAGTAGCTAGCACCAACCATACATACACCACGGGAATACAATAACTCGGCACTTGACCAAAACAAAAGAACAATATTGATCACAAGTAGGGCTGCAAACGAACCGAACGAACACGAACAAGACCTTGTTTGTGTTCGTTTGTTAAGAAATATATGTGTTCGTGAACCGTTCACGAACACTTATCGAACGAGATTTTATGTTCGTGTTCGTTTGTTAAGGAAATGAACTTGTTCGTGTTCGTTTGTGTTTGTTTGTTAGTTTTAGACAACGAACAAAAACGAACGTTGATGAACACAAATGAGAACACACTAATATTCATAAACACAAATGAGAACAAGCTAATGTTCATGAACACAAATGGAAACAAACAAACACAAATAATCATTCATGAACATAATATATAATATACTGACACTTATTAGATATTTAATTTGTCAGAATTTTGAAGATATTTAAATAAGTATAAAAACTAAAAACACTAATGAACTATCGAACACAAACAAACACGTCACCGAACGTTCACGAACATAAACGAACGAACACGACCTCTGTTCATGTTTGTTTGTTTAATAAATGAACGAACACAAACGAACTTCCCGCCGAACGGTTCACGAACTGTTCGCCGAACGTTTGGTTCGTTTGCAGCCCTAATCACAAGACACCAAATGCTACATGAGAACCCTTCAAACCTATACCATTGTTCCCAAGTTAAAGAAGAAGACGTTGACCGATGTTTAATCTAATAAAAGCTCCTCGATTTGATCTTCTCGACAAAGCTAGATACTGAGATGCCCCAACCCAATAATAGCCTCGCATTTCGCACGCCCCAAATGCTCCACACCGTGGTTAGACAAATATCGTGGAATGCATTTTTTCTCTTTCTTGAACCTCCAATTGACTTATGAAACTCCAGAACATCTCGAACATTATGGACCAAAAATGGTGGGTTCTTACACCACTGGTTAATCACCTACCACACCGTTTGTGCGAACCTACCGGAGACTAGCATGTGCTCACTAGTTTGTGCAAAATCACCACAAGACAAACACTCGATGGCTTGAACAAAGACCCCTCTTTTCGACAAAGCCTCTCTAGTAGGAAGTCTCTCCTTTTCCGCTCACTACACCACTATACCAATCTTCTTTGGCACAATTGTGCTAGCTCATTACATAGTTAGGGAACTCCCTATTTGAGATCTGGGTGGTCTGTTTAACGCTTCGGACGGAGAACATACAAGACGAATGAAGAATCCTAGTCCACTGTCTGCAGTCGCTGAAATATTAACCCATTGAAGTAAAGAGTTCAGCTGCTGGAATACTGAAACCTCAGCTGAGTTATTCATCGACGTTTCCACTCCCAACCCCATGACACCCCATTCACCCCAATCGAGCTCGGTCTGCCACATATTAAATGTTACAATGTGCTAGTGGATTATTCAAATATTTCAAGGTACAAATATCATGAGTTGTTCTAAAAAAATTCGAAATACAACACTTGATTTAAAGTTAGTTTAGAAAATATTTGATTAATGTAAAATAGATGGTTTAAATAAGAGTTAACTGCCTTTTCGTTCTGATAGTTTGTCCAATTATGCCAGTTCGGACCAAATTTCAAATTTGTACCATTTTCATCCCTGCCATTCTTGAAACATGTCAGTTCCGTCCAAAAAAACATGAGTTAACTGTCATTTTCGTCCCTGTGGTTTGTCCAATTATTCGATTCAACCTTAGTTTTTTGGATGTAAATGACATGTTTTAAGAATGTCAGGGACGAAAAATGGTACAAAATTGAAATTTGGTTTGAACTGGCATAATTGGACAAACCAAAAATGGTAGTTAACTCTTTAAAGAATAAGTAAAAGCCAATACTGAGCTCGTCTCACACCACTTTTTTCTTCGTACCATGAATATCTCGTTAATAGAAAAGCTAGTAGAGTTAAAGAAACACTAAGCTAAACTATCCATGCACGTGATTTGAATTGAACCATCCACACACTTGATCTGAATTAAGGATAGAAAACTAAAAACTCAAACCCTAAACAAATATCTACTATAGTTTAACTTTGGTTTTTATTTTCTCACAAGGTAAACTAGTAGTTTACCCGTTCGCTGTCCGGGTATATATGATTAACATCATCCAAACTCACTGTATATTTTAATATCACGATAACTACTTATCTAACTATTAAGAACATCAATAACTATGTCTATATTTAAAATAATGTTGACTTTTGATTTGATTTCGATTAATAACTATAACTCTTCTTGAATTGTCATATATACTAATTTACAATCTTACATCTAATTCACACAATTTAAAATAATTAATTAATTATTTGTAAATTGATTAACGTAGGAATTGCTAACACCATTAAATAAAGATAAATGAGATCTATCATTGTTACGTGTTTACAAAAGTATTAAAAAATATCAATGACAACCAAACGTAGATTATATTTATGTCATGAGAATATTATTTAAGAATATCAATAACAGTATCTACATTTAAGATAATAATGACTTGTAATAAATGATAAACATGTAGGGTACATATACAAAAAAATCAGTTAATGTTATCAAGATCTCACAAGTATATTACAAAAAAGCCAAAAAAACACAATGTATACTATAATATACAATAAATCATAAACATGCAGAACATATACAAAAAAAGCAATTGATGTTATCAGATAACTGAAGAGACACACGTTTACATACAATTATTACTATAAACACACAAACCATTAAATAAACACGCGAAACTTAAACTGGAACACGACTTACTATGCATGAATCAACGAAATTATTAATTACCCTTTAAATTATAACGAAAATATTACAAACAAAGAAAAACATGCATGTTTAAGTGAAAGGAAAATACACACATAAAAAAACTCCAACTTAACACAGTATCATTACTAAAATATAATAACTATCATCATACATAAAAAAACAACATAACTAATCTTCGCCAAAACTGTCGATTTCAATCACCTCATCCCACTTCCAATTCTTCAGCGCCTTTACCCTTTGATTAATTCTTCTGAAATTACGAGGCTAGAGAATAATATGTCAGTCACTCATCTAATATATTAACTAAACACAACTAAACATATAGTTATGGAACCAACCTTGTTGATATCATGCTTTATAGATTTGTCAGGACATCCAACCAAAGCACCAAACTCCAAGTCAAAGCCGTTAGATTTGTTCTGAAATTTACAAAACAAAATATAAGCAATCATAATAAGATTCAGCATAAACATCACCAACTATCACTAACAAAATAATTTACATACTTTAACATAAACGATTTACCTTTGCAGCTCCGATTGAAGACATAGTCAAGTCAGGAAGTACTCCAAACAATTCTTCAAACTGAAAAACAATATACTCATTAATAAAATAAACTACAATGTTGAACTAAAACAATGTTATCTTACAGTTATAAAAGAATTATTACATACATTTTTAGTTTCAGCAGATATCTTACTCAACTTTTGAAAATGATCATCCACAAAAATGTTGTCAGCCACAACGTGGAAAAAAAACAACTGTTAATCACTGTTGTCATAGTATATTACAAAAATAAAACAAAAAACACAGTATCTGTAAAAAAACACAATGATTTTTAAAAATACACAACATGATAAAATATTTTACAAGAATTATTACGCACGTTTCCAATTTCATCACATGTCTTACTCAACGTTTGAAAATGATCATCCACAAACATGTTGTCAGCCACCACCTGGAAAAGAAAAAAAAAACTGTCAACCACTGTTGTCATAGTATATTACAAAAAAAAAAAACCCCATCACAAAAAACACAATAGCTGTAAATAACACAATGATTTTAAGTAACACACAATATCATAAATAATAACAGAAACTTCATCATAAGCTTGCTTCTAAATGTACATTCTCATTAGAGCAATAAGAAAATTCATGCAAATGACCATCCACACACTCGTCAGCTACAACCTGACAAAAAAAACATGTCAATGATTTTTTTACTATAATAACACAAAGGATTGCAACAAACACAAAACGATTGTAAAAAACACATTGCTATGTAAATCCCAATACTTGACAAAACAAAATGATAGTACATTTCCAACTATATTAGAAGACTTCATAACTGCTGGCTGCTTCATTTCCACAACGCTGTCCAACCCAGCAAACTGAAAAACAAAGCATTATTATTCAAATGAACAAACATGGTTAAATAAACACAATACCATATAAATTAACAACTTACATTTTTCCCCGTAATTGGATCCTCATCATACACAACATTATCCATCGATCATAACTGAAGCAAAACAACCAAACTAAATAAGAAACTATTTTGGTAACATAACAAACATCATAAACACATAAAATATGTAACCACCTTATATTGATATCCTTTATTGAAAACGATGTAATACAAAGCATATACGGACATATATATACATCTTGTATGCTAACTTCCATGTAGAAGTTATCTAAGATGAACCGACAAGGTTGAGGGAGCGTACCCACGTAGCTAGAAAAACGCAGAAAACACAGAAAACCTTAACTTGCGTTGAAAAAAAAAACGCTAAATTTTTTGGGTTTGAACGGATGAGATTAAATCTCGAAGGTAACCGTCTGAATTATTACGGTCAGGATCTACTAAAACGTGGGTTTGACCGACGGTTCCTTCGCGGCGAACAATTTATTAATAATAACCACCATCATACATAAAAAAACAACATAACTAATCTTCGCTAAAACTGTCGATTTCAATCACCTCATCCCACTTCCAATTCTTCAGCGCCTTTACCATTTGATTAATTCTTTTGAAATTACGAGGCTAGAGAATAATATGTCAGTCACTCATCTAATATATTAACTAAACACAGCTAAACATATAGTTATGGAACCAACCTTGTTGATATCATGCTTTATAGATTTGTCAAGACATCCAACCAAAGCACCAAACTCCAAGTCAAAGCCGTTAGATTTGTTCTGAAATTTACAAAACAAAATATAAGCAAACATAATAAGATTCAGCATAAACATCACCAACTATCACTAACAAAATAATTTACATACTTTAACATAAACGATTTACCTTTGCAGCTCCGATTGAAAACATAGTCAAGTCAGGAAGTACTCCAAACAAGAATTATAACATACGTTTCCAGTTTCAGCAGATATCTTACTCAACTTTTGAAAATGATCATCCACAAAAATGTGGCCAGCCAGTACCTGGAAAAAAACAACAACTGTTAATCACTGTTGTCATAATATATTACAAAAATAAACCAAAAAACACAGTATCTGTAAAAAAACACAATGATTTTTAAAAGTACACAACATGATAAAATATTTTACAAGAATTATTACGCACGTTTCCAACTTCATCACATGTCTTACTCAACGTTTGAAAATGATCATCCACAAACATGTTGTCAGCCACCACCTGGAAAAGAAAAAAAACAACTGTCAACCACTGTTGTCATAGTATATTACAAAAAAAAAAAAAAAAACAAAAAACCATCACAAAAACACAATAGCTGTAAATAACACAATGATTTTAAGTAACACACAACATCATAAATAATAACAGAAACTTCATCATAAGTTTGCTTCTAAATGTACATTCTCATTAGAGCAATAAGAAAATTCATGCAAATGGCCATCCACACACTCGTCGGCTACAACCTGACAAAAAAAGCATGTCAATGATTTTTTACTATAATAACACAAAGGAAACACAAAACGATTGTAAAAAGCACAATGCTATGTAAATCCCAATACTTGACAAAACAAAATGATAATACATTTCCAACTATATTAGAAAACTTCATAACTGCTGGCAGCTTCATTTCCACAACGTTGTCCAACCCAGCAAACTGAAAAACAAAGCATCATTATTCAAATGAACAAACATTGTTAAATAAACACAATACCATATAAATTAACAACTTACATTTTCCCCGTAATTGAATCCTCATCATACACAACATTATCCATCGATCATAACTGAAGCAAAACAACCAAACTAAATAAGAAACTATTTTCGAAACATAACAAACATCATAAACACATAAAATATGTAACCACCTTACATTGATATCCTTTATTGAAAACGATGTAATACAAAGCATACACGGACATATATATACATCTTGTATGCTAACTTCCACGTAGAAGTTACCCAAGATGAACCGACAAGGTTGAGGGAGCGTACCCACGTAGCTAGAAAAACGCAGAAAACACAGGAAACCTTAACTTGCGTTGAAAAAAAAAACCGCCAAATTTTTTGGGTTTGAATGCATGAGATTAAATCTCGAAGGTAACCGTCTGAATTATTACGGTCAGGATCTACTAAAACGTGGATTTGACCGACGGTTCCTTCGCGTCGAACAATTTATTAATAATTAAACCGTGTGTCTATATAGTGAGATATATGTAACGAAGAAGAATGAGTAGAAAATACACACATTTTTTTTAAATATTAGATACGTGTTTTACTTTTGTTACAAAATGATATATCCATATATATATACTAGGTTATAACCCCGTGTATTACATGGGTTGAATAAATGAATTTTATATAATAAATAATAAAACAATATATTTTTAAAAACCTTCTTTATTGCATGGTTTGAATAAATGTAATTTTATATATTAAATAATAAATATATCTATAAGAACCATATGTATTGTACGGTTTGAATAAATGTAACCGAATAAAAAAGTTATATATTTAAAACCATGTGTATTACACGGGTTGAATAAATGTAATATTGTTTACCAAATAATAAAAAAAGTTATATCTTTAAAAACCCTCGTGTATTAAACGGGTTGAATAAATATTATTTTATATACCAAATAATAAGAAAAGGGTTATTGGATTTTAATAATCCTAAGTTTCACATGTTGCCCGATAATAATCCCAACTTTAAAATTTCCCTCCAATAATCCCAACTTGTAAAAGTTTGGCCACCATTGATCCTTTACAAACATATAAGAATTTGGTATCCTCAATAGATTCAGTTATACCTAGAGACTCTTTAATTGATTTAAGTGCACCTATGTTAGAAAATGATCAATGGCGGCCAAACTTTTACAAGTTGGGATTATTGGAGGAAAATTTTAAAGTTAGTATTATTATCGGCCAACAGGTGAAACTTATGATTATTAAAATCCAATAACGCATAAGAAAATTATATTTAAAAAAAACTAATGGATATACTCGGTACGCTATAGGTACGATGATTACATAGATGATTATTGAAAAGAAGATACAATAGTTAAACATGTTATTCAAGAAGCAAATAAGCAGCTATTTGAGTGATCAAATATAAATTATATTTAAAAAACCCCATAATAAATCTAATTTTATATATAACTAATATTCAAAGTTATATACAATTTGTTGAAAAATTATATAATAAAATTAATATAATAATTTTTTTAATGATGAAAATCAAATAAAATAATATATTATCACAATGTTTGGTTTTGTTGATAAATAATTTGGCTATTTAAAAATCTCTTAAATTAACAATTTAAATTTAAGGATAATATTTTATTAGAAAAACATAAGTATTTTATTCGACATTTAAAATATGATAAGATTTAAACTAAATAATAATTATCTATAGTTAAGTAGAAGAGATTAAACTTAATAATATTTAGTAGGAGAGTTATCTATAATTAATTAGAAGAGATTAGACTAAATAATAATTATCCATAACAAATTAAATTAAATAATATTTAGTAGGATAATTATTTATAATTAATTAGAAAATATTAAACTAAATAATAATTATCCATAAGACATGGCCTAATATGATGACAAGTGTCCTCCGAATGGTTTCTTTTATTATATAGTATAGATAGGACAATGATTCGTTAGGAACCGCCCTTTATTGCGAGAACAGCGAGAACCAATGTGAACACAACCAAAAATACCTAATAATTGCTAAAAAACACACAATTTTTTTAATATTTTTTATAGAAAAATCGCTACTTTTTGGGGGGTTTAGTTTTTAGCATTTAGCTTAGGGGGGGGGGGGGGGGTGTGGGGGTTAGGTTTTTTTAGTTATTTTTGGTTGTGTTCACATTGGTTCTCGCAATAAAGGTGGTTCTCGCATGAACCTTACCATATATATATATATATATATAGAGAGAGAGAGAGAGAGAGAGAGAGAAAGTGTACTATATAATATCCCTTAACGTCGCTACGTACGCGATGTGAAATCGCATGTTATAAAATAGCATGTATGAAATCGCATTTGATAATTTTGATGAAATCGCATGTTGGTTTTTGTATATATATATATAGAGAGAGAGAGAAAGTGTACTATATAATATCCCTTAACGTCGCTACGTACGCGATGTGAAATCGCATGTTATAAAATAGCATGTATGAAATCGCATTTGATAATTTTGATGAAATCGTATGTTGGTTTTTGTAACAATTTCGCATGTGATAATTTTGATGAAATCGCATGTTGGTTTTTTGTAATAATTTCGCATGTGGTAATTTTGATGAATTCGCATGTTAAAAAATCAACATGCAAAATTGTTACAAAAACCAACATGCGATTTCAATGTGGGATGAAGATCTGACGGCTGAGATGAGCGCATACATATTGTACGATAAAGGATATTGTACGTTAACCTAACCCTATATATATATATATATATATATATATATATATATATATATATAATATCAAATAGATGTAGATGGTGTTAAAAGTGGTTCTCAAATATGTTTATACATGTTTATGTATACTTCGTTTTTTATTAATCAAAACACCCAAGTTGTACACGCATCTATTCATTATTGACATTTACCAACATGTGGGTGTCATCTTAAACCGATGATTGTGATCGCAAACTATAAACGTCAAATGTACCTTTTTAGTTAAATTATCATTCTAGACGTGTTTAGCATAGTTATTGTAAAGAGGCAACTTATGGTTTGATGTTTTTAGTGTTATTTTATTTTATATGTTCCATCATGTTAGGATATGAAATTGACATGTTTCATTTTGTCTAGACTTAACTACACCTTTACAAAAGAGTTAACATAACATGACCCATTAGTAGGGCTGTAAACGAACCAAACGTTCGGCGAACAGTTCGTGAACCGTTCGGCGGGAAGTTCGTTTGTGTTCGTTCGTTTATTAAACAAACGAACATGTAACACCCCAAAACCCGAATATTCATATTCGTTAAAATGCTATGATATGGTACCTCAAGAAATAAACAACTAGGCTAATTAACCTACTTAGATGTATGGTTAAAACTATTAAAAGATGGGATGTAATAAAATGTTTAGCAAAGCAAACACGGGAACAAACTTGAGGGACCAAAGATGAATAAGGGGGAAAGTTATGTTTTAATTAACAAACACACACACAAATACACATAGTGTGTTCGTGAAAGAGCAGGAAGCTCCCATGGAGCCAAGAACCCTAACTTCATCTATTCCCTCAAATTGGAAGGCTAAACGAAGCTCAAATTCATAACCAAACACGGATTAATGATCACCTTCATAAGGGGATCGTAAGGTATGTCTTAGATTCTAGATTGGTGATGATGCACGAAATGGGTTATGTTGTAGATCACGAATTTGTATGAAATTGAGCATGAGTATGTGTTAGATTCATCATTTGGAACATGGATTATGCATGAAATAGGTTAATTTGATGTTTAAGGGTGAAACCCATTTGTTATGGTGAAGATGATGACATGGGTAAATCATCTATGTCTAAGTTCTTGCTTAATATTGATGTATTTTGAGTTGTATGATGTATTCTTGTTAGAAGAATTGAAAGAAACGTGATACTAGTATGTTTGATGTTATGCATGTATGAATCATGTTGATTAGGAGGAAGAAATTGATGAATTGTGTATGAGATTAGAATGATATGCATGAACTAGTTGTACACTATGCTTACAAGGTAGTACATATATCAAAAGTATGATGAGTTATGAAGAACTTAAGATTAGATCACTTGTAAGTGATTAACAAGTAGTTATGAAGTGGGTTTTTGATGATGTAATGTAATTTGATGATTCACTTATGTTAATAATGTTTGGAATCATACATGTGTGTGAATGTTTAAAGAAATGGGATAAGAAATGATGAATTGTTGTAGATGAAGTGAATGAAATGTGATGATAACATGTTTGATGTTTAATTTAAATACCCCATGTTGGATTGTAGAAGCATTTGATGAACTATGTATGAATTTAGAAGATTGTGTATGAATTAGTTGTACGTTATGCTTAAAAGGTAGTACGTATATCAAGTGAATGATAAAATGTATATAGTGTCGTCTGTATAGTCGATTATGATGTTACGGGAATATGTTGATAAGTCGATAGATATGTATGGTGAATAGTTGACTTTTGAAAGTCAACTAAGTATAAGAAACATGAGTTGACTCGTTGTCGTAAATGTAGGTTGATGAGAAGTCGTATGGTACATGTAATAGCAATCCGTGTTAAATGTAATGACGTGATGAGTTACATGAGTTAAACGTATACGGACATGATTATATGAGTTATGTTTGTTAGAAATGATTAATGAAAGTTAAGTGTGAAATATGGGATGGATACGATTATTATCATGTACAAATGAGTATGCTAATGATAGCGTGATTTCGATGACATGAAAGTATAGGAATCATGTGGAGATGGACTCAAGCGCGAAAGGCTAACGGGTCAAGAAGAGGCGTGGAAACGGATGTGAACACGGATGCATGAGGTAAGTGATTCCGTAATCACTTTTAGTTGTTTATGTAAAGTTATATGCAACTTAATTAAATATGATATTTGAGGTAAATTAAGAATGAATTGTATGATGTCGATGAGTATTAAACGGATCTTAGCTTTTATCCGAGTAATGTATGTGTGATTAAGAATTGTAGCTAAGTAGAAGGATTCGTTACTTATGTAAAGAATTCCTTTGTTGTTAAGGATAGAGCGAAATTGACAAAAACGCCCTTGATAGGTATATCGGGCAAACGACCTTGAATGTCTATTGGAAACAAGTGAACCGATTAGAGTAATGTGTTGGTCATGTGTAAAAGCGAAGAGTATGGTTTTGTTATGTCATAGACCATTTAATGCACAAATACCCATAACGGGTCAAATATGAGCTTTTAAGCGAAAAAGGGTTAAGAGGATGCTAGACATCCGAGAATTTAATCTTTTATGATAGGCGTCAATGAAATTATCAAGTTCATATGAGTTTGAGGTCAAACAAACAGATTATGTTGATAAATGCATGTACGGGTCAAATAACTAGAATATGATAATAAGCCGAATGCTTGTAAGTTAAGAATTTCCTTGATCCGGAGGTGGGATTATAAGTATTTATGATAGAATGTGAATTTACAAGCATGTAGGAAGAAACGGGAGGTTAAACGGGTAAACGGGTTGAAAGTTATGCGAGTTTTAGTTTATGCGAACGACGAAACAACACAGCAGGAAAATGAATAAACGAGGAGCCGTCGCCGACGCCCAGAAGGGCCGTCGCCGACGGCATGTGGGATTCGGATTTTGGCCGACGGCCTAGTTTACTGTCTACGGGGCTTAGGACGACGGAGGTGCGTCGCCGACGGTCAATATGGGCGTCGGCGACGGTTCCCAGAAATTATGTTTTCTGTTTTCTTCCATATGTGAATCCGATTGATCCAGTTCGTGTCCCGGCGCTCCGTTAAGCTCCCGAATAGACCGAAATCGAGTTTCTGATGCATTTTTGATAAAGGAAAGGTATGTATGAGTGTATGCTTGTATGTAAAGATGTAGGAGAGGTATGTACGTATGTAGCTGTGTATGTATGTATGTATATAGGTATGTACGAGTATATGCATGTATGTAAAGATGTAGGAAAGGTATGTACGTATGTAGATGTGTAGATACGTATGTAGATGTGTATGTACGTATGTATAAAGATATGTATGAGGGTATGCACGTATGTAAAGATATAAGAAAGGTACGTACGTATGTAGTTGTGTAGGTATGTATGTGTAAAGACAGGTGTGAGTGTATGCATGAATATAAAGTTGTAGGAAAGATACGTATGTATGTAGAGGTGAATGTATGTTTGTATGTAAGTACGTATGTAAGCAAGATTTATACACGTTGAGTGTTAACGTTTTTAATGGTGTACCTTGAGAATGAAAAGTAATGCAGGTACATTACTAAAGCCTCATCAGGATATGGATACGCAGATGAAATGCTTAAAGTTTGTTAATGAACGAAATGGGAAGTGTACATGAATGAGCTTGTTTATATAACGTGTGCTAATGTTTCGAATGTATGTGGTGAATGCAGGTTGTGTGGATAACGGGCGATTATAACAAGGATTAGAGATCGAAGATCGAGTCACAAGATAGATTGTACGGGGACGTTGAACGTAAAATGTAGCAATCATAAGCTATGTTTTTAATTAGTAAATAAGAGGATGACGGATTTATGAATAAGAGCTATGTTAAAGTTAAAGTTTAAATAAGTTGAGGTATTTATAAAGTAAGAAATTTTATGGTTCGTGTTTTCCGCTGCGACTTTTGTCATGTACGAATATGGGTGTAACAGAACACGAACAAGAAATTTCGTTCGTTTAGTTAAATGAACAAACATGAACAGAGGTCGCGTTCGTTCGTTTATGTTCGTGAACGTTTGGTAACGTATTCGCTTGTGTTCGATAGTTCATTAGTGTTTTTAGTTTTTATATTTATTTAAATATATCAAAATTCTGACAAATTAAACATCTAATAAGTGTAAGTGTACTATATATTTAGTTCATGAACTAATGTTTGTGTTTGTTTGTTTCCATTTGTGTTCATGAACATTAGTTTGTGCTCATTTGTGTTCGTCAACGTTTGTTGCCTAAAATTAACAAACAAACACAAACGAACACGAACAAGTTCATTTCCTTAACAAACGAACACAAACATAAAATCCCGTTCGATAAGTGTTCGTGAACGGTTCGCGAACACATATATTTTTTAACAAACAAACACGAATAAAGTCTTGTTCGTGTTCGTTCGGTTCGTTTACAGCCCTACCCATTAGTAGCTACATTGTTTCGTGTACTAGTGGGTAAAGTGACCACCTAATACGTTCTAATTTTAAATGGTAAAATAGGTTACCTTCACATAGCACATAACATGAACCAAAGTACCAACATGTAACATTGTTAATGAGCACATATCATGTTTCCACTATATTATATCTATTTTTTCAATCTATTATACATCATGTTGTTTTGGTTTTTTTTTTCTTAAGGTCAGAAGTTAATAGGATGAAGGATGGATTTATTGAACCAATAGGGTGTTAGTCCACTGGTAAAGGCAAAGCCTTTAAAAACACCTAGGTTGGGTAGGGAAGCTTGGGTTCAAGTTCCACAGACGACAAACGATTAAAGAAATTAGCCGTTCAAAAAAAAAGGATGGATTTGTTGAACCTGAATGGCTAAGAAAACAATATATGATAATAGTGTTAATGATGTATAATCCTAAACGGTCTTACATCAAGAATAGGAATTAAATTAGTGTTTAAACAAGTGTTAAATGCACTAGCACAAATCAATATTTCTTGTATAGTTATTTAGAGAATTAACTATTACAATAATCCAATAGTGTTAATTGTTATTATTTAAAAGAATAAAAGTTAATTTAGATTAACAACCACTTATTTGTTTACTATTATTATAGATTAGTTTTTTTATATAATATAATATAATTATTATATATTAGTTATTTATATAAAATAAACTGAGATTATGTGTGTATATGTGTGTATGAAATCTAGTACATATAATAGTATATATAAATAATTAAAACGTAATATACCCATTAACCTAATTAATTATTATATCAGATATATTATAATATTTGGTGATAAAGTTGGTTCCGAAAAACTCTATGAACGGATAACTTAGCCTAGCGTAATTAGGATTACGTTCTCATCCAAATCCTTGCAAACCCTGAATTCGTCACCCTTCCACTAGTTATGTGTGCGCGCATCAACGAAGAAGAGAGGGAGTTGAGTAAAACCAAACAAGGTTCGTATTGACGTTCGTGTATTAGGTTAACCTCTTTTGAGCCAGTTGCTTCGTTGTGAATGTCGTTAATCATGCACATCATCAACAAAGTCCAAATGTTACAGGATATGAATTCTAAACCACCTATAGTTTAGTTATCGAGATTTAAGTTTACTTGCAATTGGACTCTATTTCTCCGAGATCCATGTTTTGATCATGAATTGTTATATAAATAAAGACTTTCGTTGTCTTAAAAAAATTTAAATTGGAGATGTAAACCCTAACGTGGTTTTTGACCGGATATAATGGAAGAAATGGAGATTTACTATCAATATTTTCGTAACCTACTAATGTATCAGCAAGTAAAGCAGTATGTACAATATATATAGTAATTATCACAGTTCTCAATTTATTATCGGTTTTTAATTGAACCCTAACATATCTAACACATAGTCCATCTCACGTTATATCAATGTGGTCCACACATCAAATTTTATGGTTTTTGACCAAATATGATGGAAGAGATAGCGATTTACGATCAACATTTTCGTAACCTACTAATGTATCAACAAGTAAAGCAGTATGCACAAAAGGTATAGTAATTATCACAGTTCTCAATTAATTTTCGGTTTTTAATTGACCCCTAACATATCTAACACGGAGTAAATCTTACATTATATCAATGTGGTCCACACATCAAAATTTTAATCTTATAGACCCAACCCATAAGATATTGTGTATATGGTTTAGAATCAAATACAAAGGCTCCTAAAAATAAGAAGTTGGACAAAGGGTATTAAACGGACTCATATTGACCTCATTCAAGCGGCATTGGAATTGTCTCATCATGCTCTACGATGTGAGATTTTACGTTTTTAATTTTGGATTTATAGGTTGTCGATTTTAGAATTTTTGTTTATTATCAATGTGTCTTTTATTTATCATTCATCGTGTCTTTTCTATATTTGCGCCATTGTGTCTTTTTTGCGACTACATTGTGTTATATTTTGCTCAACATTGTGTCATCTTGTTCGATCTATTGTGTCTTTGTACACTTCTTATTTTTAAAAGCCTTTGTAGAATAACTTAATCCTTGTGTATATTATTAATTTACGGATCAACACGAAAAAACAATTATTCAAATCAGAACATGAATAAGAAAAATATAATCAAAAGAATTGAAGATACCATTTTGTTTTGTTTTTTTTTTAAATACAATTGTTGATTTTAATCGTCAAGTTATGATTTAAGTGTGTAAATAGGGGTGTTCAAAAAACTCATGGCTCGCAGCTCCCTCGAAAAAAGCTCGGCTCGAAATTGGCTTGGTTGTAAACGAGCCAGCTCGGCTCGGCTCGATTTGTAAATGAGCCGAGCTCGAGCTTGGCCTGGCTCGGCTCGTGGGCTGGCTCGATAAGGTTTACATCCTTCATTTTTTGTCCCACATCGCTTAGAAAACAAAAACTAAGGGAGTATCTCCCCTATAAAAGAAGACAAAGACAATGTACAAAGTGAATTAACTACTTTTACTTGCATATTTAGCCATATGGTTAAATTAAATGGCAATTATGGCCCAGTCTATGAATAAATTCATTTTTAAGGGCTTTTTAAGTAATAAATTTTGCGGTTTTTTGTTACTTCGAAATAGATCGAGCCGAGCTAGCTCGAATTCTAATCGAGTCGAGCTCGAGCCTCAAATCTCAGCTCGATTTGAAATTCGAGCTCGAGCTGGGTCTAGCTCGGCTCGGCTCGTTTACAGGCCTATGTGTAAATAACTGAATGGTAAGTTAAAGGGGAATTTTATTCCCACACCTCATTATCTATCCGCGCATCCTGGATTTTCAATACGCATCGTATAGTCCTATACGATGCGTATTGAAAACGTAAAAAAACATTGCAGAGTGCCAGGTACAGGTGTTGTCTGCCGGCTGGCATCGTACGCATCGTATAGGCCTATACGATGCGTATTAAGCCACTGATTTTTTGAAGTTTATTTTTTGTGTGTTGTGTTGGGATTTTGGTGTTTTGGGTTTGTTATTGGTGTTTATTGTTGGTTATTTTTGTTTTAATAAGTTTTAAAATCTTTATTATTTTTATATCATTAAGTATCGTATTATAGCGTATCGTGTCGTGTTGTATCGTATAACACATTTATCAATTTTATATCGTTAATTATCGTATTAACTTAATATCGTATTATAGATCAAGCATACCAATCTAAACAATTAAAATAAACAATCACAAATACAAATAAACTGAAACTGCAAATTTAATTACATAATAAGTTTGTACATACAAAGGACATTGTTCAGAATACATAAACCGTCAAAATACAAGAAAAGTACAACGATCCTAAACCTATGGATCCTGAGTGGTGCCTGAGGGCCCCGCCCCCGGAGTGCCTGAGGTCCCCGCCCCATGATCCGGACCGGGCTGCTCACCACCCCGGAGTGCCTGGATCGCCTCCATGAGAAGACGCTCCATACGGCCGTGAGCGGCGTCCATCCACGCCTGCATCCGCACCTCCAATTGATGTAACGCACGTGCCCCAGTTGGATCGAGCTCGTCGTCGACTACTTGCTGGGGGTACTGAGGCACCCCATGTGGCTGCGGCTGCAGTGGCGGAGCACCTATCGAAAATGGAGGCGGCGGCGGAGGTGGTGGGTAAGCGTGGTCATCATCGTCGTCATCTGAGTCATCTTCGTCGCCCTCTTCGGCATCACCATCTGCCGGCTAACCCTCACCCTGTGCCAGCTCTTGACGCAACTCTGGTAACTCGTCTGGGAGAGCGGCGGGTCGAACACCTGCCCGCCGGCCCCTATAAGTCGCAGCCCGAGCCCAGGGAAGTAACGCGTCACGTGCATGCCGATCAGGGTATTACGTGTCAACCTGGCCGGCTCCACCACGCCCCCATGCGAGAATAATGGGTCCTGCAGGGTAAAAAGGCCTAAGGAGACGGCGATACATGTGATGTACGTCCCCCCGTACAGCACAGACCTGTCCTGCCTATGGAACGCCGTCGCGAACCACTGGCCTAGGCAGCGATGGAGGGCGTGTGACAACTCGTATTTCAGAACCTATCTTTGTGTTAATGTAACGTATGTGAACACCATGTGATTGTATGAACTTTGATGATTAATGAAATGTTATGTTTGATATGTGTTTTGTGTAAAGTATGTATGTATATAAACGAGCCCAATCGCACAACACAACCCGATCGCACAAGCTCATTCGGGCTACACTCTTTGTATTCGGATCAAGGGCAGCCCATGATGGGTTCGGCCCACTCTCTTTTACATGCATAACACTTAGGAGATAGGGTATGCTCCTCATAACTTGCAAAACACAACACACACACAAAACCCTAGTTCTCTACTCCTCTCTCTCTTGTTCGACGGCAATCCTCCTAGCCGAAGCTTCATCTCGTGAAGCTTTCTTGATCGGATCACCTTTGTGTTACCTTCTAACCGGTTAGTGTTTAACTATCGATTTTATGTTATGTGATGTTGTGATATACATGTTTCATGTGATGATTGATGATGATATAAACTGTTAATGTTGATGTTCATAAAATCGGCTCACATGTATAGTGTGTACGAATCATATAGGGTTTGATAATAGAAGGGTGCTATTGATGATTTAGGGCCGAATGCATGATGACCGGCTGTGATGTGTTTCGGATGATTAATATATTGTTATGAGTATGAATGCTAATAATCAAGGACATGAATCATGTTAATAAGTTTAAGGGTTATGATTATTGTTGTTATGTTATTCATTAGGGTTCATATGAATTGAGTGATAAAAACCTTGTTTTGATCGAATAATGGGTTGATTAGAAATTATTGATTGTGTTAGTTGATTTATTTCGAATATGGAAACTGTTAATTTTGGTCAAAAGAATTGATTGGAGCTAGTAACTAAATTGCATGAGTTTAGGGAAGTTGGTAACAAATTGCACAATATCAGATCTTGCCATACAAGCTTTCTGATCGTACAAGGTCCTTGATCACACAAGGACCAATCGCACAAGTTGTTGATCGCACAAGATCAGGTCGCACAAGACCTGATCTGATCGCACAAGTTTCAGTCGCACAAGATACCAGTAGTCGCACAAGGTTAATTGGATCGCACAAGTTAAACTATTTGCTTAATTGTTGGGCCGCACAAGTCTTGGACTGTTTATGTTATTTGGGCCGGGTTTAAGGCTGATCGCACAACCCATTGTGGATCGCACAAGTTGTGCTGATCGCACAATGGGATGGGCCGCCTATTTGTTGGGCTTTATCTTTCGGGTCGCACAAGTTGGACGTGTTTGGTACTTGAATGCTACTTTTAATGTGTTAACATGTATTATGTGTTTGCCATGATCAATACGTGTTCATAACCTATTAAACTATGTGTAATCATACGTGTATTAATTGAACCTAGACATGACTTGTATGGTAACCATGTTAGGACGCGGTTGACCTCTAGCAGCTCGATTGACCTTTTGTTTATCTGCCGAGCTAACCTAAGGTGAGTTCACACTTTCTACAAAGCATGGGATTCCCAGGGGTTGGGAATGGGTTAAGGAATATGGATTCCTCGTCCTTTCTTAGGTAGGACAGTACGGGTTCAGGAATATAATTCCTCGTCCTCTTGGACAGTTTACATTTCACTAGACCAAAACTCTATCACGAAGTCCCTCCTTTTTATATCGACTTAATCGCCGGGCCAATGGCGAGCGGGTCATTAGTTAGATAGCGCTATTTAGGTCTGACAAGCCTCACACCGTACCGCAGAGGACGAGCGTGAACTAATGGATCTGGGCACGTCAATGATGATAGACATTGACAGTTCAAGGCACATAAACATGACTACAGTCAGCAGTCGATATGGTAACGAGTCTAGTAGTATATACATGGGGTAGCCCCCATGGCCAGAGAGCCAGATAATTAAACATGGGGTAGCCCCCACGGCTGGATTGCCAGAGTAAATGGGTTAAACAAATCACGTTTTCAACTATGGGGTAACCCCCACGGCAGGGATGCCAGTTAAAGGAACTGTTTTTGGAACAACTTAAAACAAACACCCAACTGTGAACTCGCTCAACTTAGTTGTTGACTCGTTACTACATGCTTTGCAGGTCACTAGGTACTTAGCTGGAGCTTGCATGGGGAAGAGTCGTTGTGGGGCATGGACATTGAGTGTTCATGAAGAACTTAAACACTTTTACTTTATGATTTGGGTTTTGAACTGATTGCTTCCGCTGATAACTTAGACTTATTAAATTGTTTTAGACACCAATTATATTGTGTGGTTGAACTTTTAATTGTTTTACTTTATGGTTCAATATGATTGGTGGCTTGATCCTGGTCAGTCACGCCTCCAAGCGGTGATACTCCGCAGGTGGATTTTGGGGGTGTGACAGATTGGTATCAGAGCCATTGGTTATAGTGAACTTGGTTTTAATAAGGGAAAACGTTTTTTTTTTAAAACCAGACTATAACCTGTACAGTGCTCAACGATCCACAACGGCGCTTCGCTCCACGTGCAAGACTCAACATTCTAGGTGATATGATTTATGATTACATTGCCTACTTGCTAGATTACATAGAACTTTGCTTATGGTATGCTTAGATAATCGTAGCAACGATAGTTTGAGAACACATGTGTGCTTACTCTCTTCTGTCATCGCACTTTCACGAACCTCTCTCACCCATGTTTTCCTTTGATATGAAGATCATGAGTGGATGCGTTAACATGACTCAAGCCCAGTTGACGGCTCTGATTAACCAACAAGTTGCTGCGGCACTTGCAGCCGCACAAGCAGGAGGTATACCCTGCAGTCTAAACTCACTCTAGGATTCCTAGATCCTACTCTCGTGAACCAACCTTTGTGTTAAACTTTGTCCTTTCTTACTCTCACGACAGGTCAACCTGCACAGCCTCCTGTGTGCACTTTCAAGACCTTTATGGACTGTCGACCTAGTACCTTCAGTGGTACCGAAGGAGCTGTAGGTCTCCTACACTGGTTTGAAAAACTCGAATCTGTTTTCGAGATGTGTGAATGCCCTGAGGCTCGCAGGGTGAAGTATGCTACCGGTACTCTCGAGGGTATATCACTCACGTGGTGGAACGCTCAGGTTCAAATGCTGGGGTTGGTTGCTGCTAACGCCACCCCATGGAACAATTTTAAGGAAATGATTAAAGAAGAGTACTGCAATCGTGATGACATTCACAAACTGGAGGTAGAGTTCTTCAACCTCAAGATGACGGGGTCAGAAATTGAAGCTTATACAAAAAGATCGAATGAGCTAGCCATCTTGTGTCCTACTATGGTGGACCCTCCCATTAAGCGTATCGAACTATATCTTAAGGGCTTAGTGCCAGAGATTCAAAGTCATGTGACTTCAGCTAACCTCGCCACCATCCAGCAAGTTGTACAATTGGCTCATCGTCTCACTGATCAGGCGGTGGAGCAGAACAGGTTACCAAAGCGTATTAGTGCTACAGCTACTTCAGATGCTCCTAGTGACAACAAGCGAAAATGGGATGGAGCTTCAAGCAAAGGTTCGACTTCTGTTCAATCTCAGTCTCAGCAGAGAAGGACTGACGACTACAAGAGCCCTAGTCAGCAATCATCTGGTAGTCAAGGTCAAGGAGGGTACAGGGGAAATCACCCCAAATGCAATCGCTGTAACCTACACCACAGCGGGCCATGCACCAGAAGTAACTGCCATCGGTGCAACAAGCCAGGCCATGCCGTAAAGGATTGCAGAAGTTTATACCCCGCAAACCAGAATCGCCAGCAACAACAAGCCCCACAAAATCAACGCCAGCAGCAGCAGCAAGGCATCAACAAAGGGTGCTTTCAGTGTGGAGCTGAAGGCCACTTCAAGAGAGATTGCCCCCAACTGAACAGGAACCACAACAACAACAACAACAACAATAACAACAACCAGGGGAATGGAAACAACGGGGGTAACAACGGTAATGGTGCAAGGGGCCGTGTGTTCGTTATTGGCCAGGGTGAAGCGAGGAATGATCCCAATGTTGTGACGGGTAAGTTCCTACTGGACGACTTTTATGTTACTGTCTTATTTGATTCGGGTGCTGATACTAGCTACGTGTCCTTAAAAGTTAGTCAAATGCTTAAGCGTACCCCAACACTTTTGAACACCAAGCACACTGTAGAGCTAGCTAATGGTAAGAGTTTAGAGGCCACACACGTAGTCAAGGGTTGTAAACTTGTTCTTGCTAACCAGACCTTCTCTATCGACCTCATTCCTATCGTCCTGGGTAGCTTCGACGTTGTCATTGGGATGGATTGGTTATCCCAACATCAAGCAGAGATTCTTTGCAACGAGAAGATTGTTCGTATTCCTCGGTCAGGGGATGAACCTCTCATGATTCGTGGCGACAAGAGTGGTGCTGTGGTGAGCATCGTCTCTTTCCTTAAGGCCCAGAAGTGTTTGAGAAAGGGCCACACTGCTATTCTGGCTCTCGTTACTGATACCTCGAAGAAAGAGAGGAAGATAGAATTTTCCAATTGTACGCGACTATCCTGAGGTATTTCCTGAGGAACTACCTGGTCTTGCGCCTCATCGTCAAGTCGAATTCCAAATCGAGCTAGCCCCTGGAGCAGCGCCCATAGCTCGAGCACCCTATCGTCTAGCTCCATCAGAATTGGAAGAACTGTCCACACAACTACAAGAGCTTTTGAATAAAGGTTTTATTCATCCTAGCTCTTCGCCATGGGGAGCTCCAGTGTTATTTGTGAAGAAGAAAGACGGTACCTTCAGAATGTGCATCGACTACCGTGAACTCAACAAGGTGACCGTGAAGAATCGCTATCCTCTTCCACGCATTGACTACTTGTTCAACCAGCTGCAAGGGTCGAGCTACTATTCAAAGATTGATTTGAGATCGGGATATCATAAGCTGAGAGTCCGAGATGAGGACGTCTCCAAAACAGCCTTTAGAACTCGTTATGGACACTACGAGTTTTTGGTCATGCCTTTTGGGCTGACGAACGCACCAGCGGTTTTCATGGACCTTATGAATCGAGTGTGCAAGCCTTACCTAGATAAGTTCGTTATAGTTTTCATAGACGACATCCTGATCTATTCCAAGAGTCATGAAGAACACGAGCAGCATCTACGACTTATTTTGGAACTCCTTCGAACAGAACAGCTTTACGCAAAGTTCTCAAAATGCGACTTCTGGCTTCGTGAAGTCAATTTCCTAGGCCATGTGGTAAACAAGGATGGGATTCATGTTGATCCATCTAAGGTAGACTCGATTAAGAACTGGCCTGCACCTAGAACACCAACCGAAATTCGCCAATTCTTGGGTTTGGCAGGTTACTACAGAAGGTTCATTAAGGTTTTTTCCAAGATTGCATAACCTCTCACCTCACTAACGCAGAAGGGCGTTACTTATCGATGGGTTAATGCACAAGAATCAGCATTTCAGCACCTAAAGGATAGGCTTTGCAGCGCACCTATTCTTTCATTGCCAGAGGGCACATACGATTTTGTGGTTTATTGCGACGCATCCATTCAGGGTCTTGGATGTGTGTTGATGCAACGTGACAAGGTCATAGCCTACGCCTCACGCCAACTTAAATTTCATGAAAAGAACTACACTACACACGATTTAGAGCTGGGAGCTGTTGTTTTTGCACTTAAGATATGGAGACATTACCTGTACGGTACCAAGTGCGCCATTTACACCGATCACAGGAGTCTCGAGCATATCTTCAAACAGAAGGAACTGAATATGCGACAACGACGATGGGTCGAGCTACTGAATGATTACGAATGCTCGATCAGATACCATCCGGGCAAAGCCAATGTTGTGGCCGATGCCCTCAGTCGAAAGGACACTACGCCTAAGCGCGTGCGAGCATTATAACTCACCATTCAATCTAGTCTTCCTTCCCAGATACGAGATGCTCAGGTAGAAGCATTGAAACCAGAAAACGTCAGGGCTGAAGCCCTACGTGGCTCAAGGCAACGGTTAGAACAAAAGGAAGACGGCGCCTACTACGTAACAGGACGCATTTGGGTCCCACTCTATGGCAACTTACGAGAGCTTGTGATGGATGAGGCACACAGGTCTCGTTACTCTGTACATCCTGGTTCGGATAAGATGTACCACGACTTGAAAACTACGTATTGGTGGCCTAGCATGAATGCCCACATAGCAACCTACGTTAGTAAATGTTTGACTTGTGCGAGAGTCAAAGTCGAATACCAGAAACCCTCAGGCCTACTTCAACAACCTGAGATACCACAATGGAAATGGGAGCATATTTCCATGGATTTCGTTACAGGCCTGCCTAGATCTCAGCGCGGAAATGACACTATTTGGGTGATCGTGGATCGACTCACAAAGTCTGCACACTTCTTGGCTATCAAAGAAACGGATAAGTTCTCCACTCTAGCAGACGTATATCTTAAGGAAGTTTTCTCGAGGCACGGGGTGCCCACCTCTATTATCTCTGATCGTGATGCACGTTTTACTTCTGAACTGTGGCAAGCAATGCACAAGTCCTTTGGCTCACGTTTAGATATGAGCACAGCTTATCACCCGCAAACGGATGGGCAGTCTGAACGCACCATCCAGACCCTTGAAGACATGCTTAGGGCATGTGTGATTGACTTTGGCAACGGTTGGGAAAAACATCTGCCACTAGTGGAATTCTCGTATAATAACAGTTACCAAACCAGCATTCGGGCCGCTCCATTTGAGGCATTGTACGGGCGTAAATGCCGATCACCTCTTTGTTGGGTAGATGTGGGGGATAGTCAGATCACTGGCCCAGAACTCGTGGTAGACACAACAGAAAGGATTGCTCAAATACGACAACGAATGGCGGTAGCTCGTGACCGTCAGAAAAGCTACGCCGATAAGGGCAGGAAACCACTCGAGTTCTAGGTTGGGGATCGAGTGCTACTCAAAGTCTCACCCTGGAAGGGTGTGGTTCGTTTTGGTAAACGAGGTAAGCTGAATCCATGATACGTTGGACCATTCGACATCATAGAGAAAATAGGCAAGGTGGCCTATAAACTGAACCTACCAGCAGAACTCAGTGGAGTTCACAACGTTTTCCACGTGTCGAATCTGAAGAAGCGTCTGTCAGATGAGACCCTCATAGTTCCTTTGAAGGAGCTCACTATCGACGAGCAGTTGCGATTCGTCGAGGAACCAGTAGAGATCATGGACCGGGATGTTAAGGTCCTCAAGTGCACTAGAATACCTCTCGTTCGAGTTCGTTGGAACTCCCGTCGTGGCCCAGAGTTCACCTGGGAACGCTAAGATCAAATGAAACAAAAGTATCCTCAACTATTCGCAAACAGTACAACCACCACTGAGGATGAAGCTACTACGGAATTTCGGGACGAAATTCCAGATCAACGGGGGAAGGATGTGACACCCCAGAAAAACCAGGAAAACCATGCAACTTAATTAGCTTCCTCAGTGAGTACGTACCAAATTTCGGGACGAAATTTCTTTCAACTTGGGGATAATGTGACAACTCGTATTTCAGAACCTATCTTTGTGTTAATGTAACGTATGTGAACACCATGTGATTGTATGAACTTTGATGATTAATGGAATGTTATGTTTGATATGTGTTTTGTGTAAAGTATGTATGTATATAAACGAGCTCAATCGCACAACACAACCCGATCGCACAAGCTCATTCGGGCTACACTCTTTGTATTCGGATCAAGGGCAGCCCATGATGGGTTCGGCCCACTCTCTTTTACACGCATAACACTTAGGAGATAGGGTATGCTCCTCATAACTTGCAAAACACAACACACACACAAAACCCTAGTTCTCTACTTCTCTCTCTCTTGTTCGACGGCAATCCTCCTAGCCGAAGCTTCATCTCGTGAAGCTTTCTTGATCGGATCACCTTTGTGTTACCTTCTAACCGGTTAGTGTTTAACTATCGATTTTATGTTATGTGATGTTGTGATATACATGTTTCATGTGATGATTGATGATGATGTAAACTGTTAATGTTGATGTTCATAAAATCGGCTCACATGTATAGTGTGTACGAATCATATAGGGTTTGATAATAGAAGGGTGCTATTGATGATTTAGGGCCGAATGCATGATGACCGGCTGTGATGTGTTTCGGATGATTAATATATTGTTATGAGTATGAATGCTAATAATCAAGGACATGAATCATGTTAATAAGTAAGGGTTATGATTATTGCTGTTATGTTATTCATTAGGGTTCATATGAATTGAGTGATAAAAACCTTGTTTTGATCGAATAATGGGTTGATTAGAAATTATTGATTGTGTTAGTTGATTTATTTCGAATATGGAAACTGTTAATTTTGGTCAAAAGAATTGATTGGAGCTAGTAACTAAATTGCATGAGTTTAGGGAAGTTGGTAACAAATTGCACAAGATCAGATCTTGCCATACAAGCTTTCTGATCGTACAAGGTCCTTGATCGCACAAGGACCAATCGCACAAGTTGTTGATCGCACAAGATCAGGTCGCACAAGACCTAATCTGATCGCACAAGTTTCAGTCGCACAAGATACCAGTAGTCGCACAAGGTTAATTGGATCGCACAAGTTAAACTATTTGCTTAATTGTTGGGCCGCACAAGTCTTGGACTGTTTATGTTATTTGGGCCGGGTTTAAGGCTGATCGCACAACCCATTGTGGATCGCACAAGTTGTGCTGATCGCACAATGGGATGGGCCGCCTATTTGTTGGGCTTTATCTTTCGGGTCGCACAAGTTGGACGTGTTTGGTACTTGAATGCTACTGTTAATGTGTTAACATGTATTATGTGTTTGCCATGATCAATACGTGTTCATAACCTGTTAAACTATGTGTAATCATACGTGTATTAATTGAACCTAGACCTGACTTGTATGGTAACCATGTTAGGACACGGTTGACCTCTAGCAGCTCGATTGACCTTTTGTTTATCTGCCGAGCTAACCTAAGGTGAGTTCACACTTTCTACAAAGCATGGGATTCCCAGGGGTTGGGAATGGGTTAAGGAATATGGATTCCTCGTCCTTTCTTGGGTAGGACAGTACGGGTTCAGGAATATAATTCCTCGTCCTCTTGGACAGTTTACATTTCACTAGACCAAAACTCTATCACGAAGTCCCTCCTTTTTATATCGACTTAATCGCCGGGCCAATGGCGAGCGGGTCATTAGTTAGATAGCGCTATTTAGGTCTGACAAGCCTCACACCGTACCGCAGAGGACGGGCGTGAACTAATGGATCTGGGTACGTCAATGATGATAGTCATTGACAGTTCAGGGCACATAAACATGACTACAGTCAGCAGTCGATATGGTAACGAGTCTAGTAGTATATACATGGGGTAGCCCCCACGGCCAGAGAGCCAGATAATTAAACATGGGGTAGCCCCCACGGCTAGATTGCCAGAGTAAATGGGTTAAACAAATCACGTTTTCAACTATGGGGTAACCCCCAGGGCAGGGATGCCAGTTAAAGGAACTGTTTTTGGAACAACTTAAAACAAACACCCAACTGTGAACTCGCTCAACTAAGTTGTTGACTCGTTACTACATGCTTTGCAGGTCACTAGGTACTTAGCTGGAGCTTGCATGGGGAAGAGTCGTTGTGGGGCATGGACATTGAGTGTTCATGAAGAACTTAAACACTTTTACTTTATGATTTGGGTTTTGAACTGATTGCTTCCGCTGATAACTTAGACTTATTAAATTGTTTTAGACACCAATTATATTGTGTGGTTGAACTTTTAATTGTTTTACTTTATGGTTCAATATGATTGGTGGCTTGATCCTGGTCAGTCACGCCTCCAAGCGGTGATACTCCGCAGGTGGATTTTGGGGGTGTGACAGATTGGTATCAGAGCCATTGGTTATAGTGAACTTGGTTTTAATAAGGGAAAACGTTTTTGTTAAAACCAGACTATAACCTGTACAGTGCTCAACGATCCACAACGACGCTTCGCTCCACGTGCAAGACTCAACATTCTAGGTGATATGATTTATGTTTACATTGCCTACTTGCTAGATTACATAGAACTTTGCTTATGGTATGCTTAGATAATCGTAGCAACGATAGTTTGAGAACACATGTGTGCTTACTCTCTTCTGTCATCGCACTTTCACGAACCTCTCTCACCCATGTTTTCCTTTGATATGAAGATCATGAGTGGACGCGTTAACATGACTCAAGCCCAGTTGACGGCTCTGATTAACCAACAAGTTGCTGCGGCACTTGCAGCCGCATAAGCAGGAGGTATACCCTGCAGTCAATGTTGCAGAAGGCGTTCTAGGCGGCCGATTAATCGGCGCCTAGGCGCTAATCGGTTACCTGTCGCCTAAAAATGAGCAAATCGGCCAAAAAAATCGGTCCTGGTCAAAGCCGGTCAAAATCGTACCTAGTCGGAGTTAATCGGGTGAAATCAGACTAATCGGACCTGGAATTTTTACTCATTTAAGCCGATTTTAAGATCCGATCAATGGTTTTACAGGGTTACACGCTATAAGTTATAACCCTAATTTATTCAGCAGACAAGATTCTAAAGAAACTTACCTAAATCAATGACCGACACTTGCAAATCCGACCGCCGTCCATCGCCAATGTCTGAATGACGGACCTTGAGTTGTCTTCTCCGACGGGATTGCAACATTCATCGCCAATGATGAACGACGGGACCTTGAGTAAGCCTCGGTGCACGTCTGGTATGGACAGGGAAAGGCGGCGTATGAAGAAAATGGTGGGATTAGGTTTAATAATGTTAGGGTGTTTTAACATTTAACCCCTCTCTATTTTTACTAGTTTACACTTGGTCCCTAAACTTTCAATTTTGTAGATAAAAAGTACAAAACTAATGTTTTTTATATATAAAATTACAAAATTATACATAAAAACCCAATCCGATTAATCCCGATTAATCCCTATTAATCCCGATTAATCCCTAGGCTGTACCCCACCGCCCGACTAGCGCCTAGCGCCTTCTACAACATTGCCTGCAGTTTAAACTCACTCTAGGATTCCTAGATCCTACTCTCGTGAACCAACCTTTGTGTTAAACTTTGTCCTTTCTTACTCTCACGACAGGGGATCGGTGATAAAGGAAGACCTCAACTTTGACCTCGGGCCGAAGGGATGCTGGCAGATCACCTGCCAGAACCTCAGCAGAGTCGTACGGGGGGCCATCCATATGCCGTCTGTGTAGATGGGGGTGTCTAACTCCTCCACCCTGTAAAGGCCGTAGTGCTGGGCAAACTGACTGAGTGACATCAAATGCCACTGGTTTGCTAGACGAAAGCTGACCTCTATCCACAGGTCGCCCGGGTCGTCAAGCTTCTCCGGACGGTCTGCAGGCGTGGAAGCGAAGTCGAAAGTCGACAAAAACTCGCACGTCATGACCCTGTAAGACGACGCGTATGCAATATCGAACAACCTGTCACACAATGTGGTAAGTATGCATGTCGTATACAAAACAAAGAAAAAACAGTAACAAATAATATACCTCGACCATGGAGTATCGTGTCCGATGAACTGTCGGGCTCTCGCCTACTCGTCAACCTCATCTAGAACTCCCCAATCGAGGGCGGCGTGGCTGCCGATCTCTATACGACGAAACTTTTCACATCTGTGATAAGCCTCGCTCCCCTCCTCGAACATCAGATAAGGATTCTCCATCAACAGATCCTCTCCAGGGTCAGCGCCATGCCCGTGCCCACGTCCAGCGCCACGCCCACGGCCACGTCCACGCCCACCAGCCACCGCCATCAACGCCCCACCGCTCCACGTGCGCTACACGTCCACGCCCACCGCCACCGCCACCTCGACCGCTACCTCCACCGCCACCTCCCCGGCCAGAACCCCGGCCTCTCCCTCTACCAATAACGACATCCACATCAGCATGATTAAACAATTTTAATCAATTTTTTTAAAAATATAACAATTTTTAATTAGTTTTAAAAAATATAACAAACGCTCGTTACGGACCTACGCGTGATACGGACGATCTCGACTAAATAATATAAACATTGTCTATCTACGACGTATTAAGTTTCGACTCTCGTTACGGACCTACGCGCGATACGGACGTTTCGACTAAAAATAAAAAAAAAACTATATATTTACGATGTCTTAGGTTTCGACGCTCGTAATAGACCTAATCGCGATATAGACGAACCCGACTAAATAATATAAACATTATCTATCTACGACGTATTAGGTTTCGACGCTCGTTACGGATCTACGCGTGATACGAACGTTTCGACTAAAGATAAAAAAACTATATATTTACAACGTCTTAAGTTTTGACGCTCGTAATGGACCTACGCGCGATACGAACGACCTCGACTAAATAATATAAACGTTATCTATCTACGACGTATTAGGTCTCGACTCTTGTTACGGAGCTACGCGCGATACGGACGTTTCGACTTAAAATAAAAAAAACAATATATTTACGACGTCTTAGGTTTCGACGCTCGTAATGGACCTAATCGCGATATGGACGACCCCGACTAAATAATATAAACATTATCTATCTACGACGTATTAGGTTTTGACGCTCGTTACGGATCTACGCGCGATACGGACGTTTCGACTAAAAAAAATATATTTACGACGTCTTAGGTTTCGACGCTCGTAATGGACCTAATCGCGATACGGACGACCCCGACTAAATAATATAAACATTATCTATCTACGACGTATTAGGTTTCGACGCTCGTTACGGATCTACATGTGATACGGACGTTTCGACTAAAAATAAAAAAAAAACTATATGTTTACGATGTCTTAGGTTTTGACGCTCGTAATGGACATATGCGCGATACGGACGACCTCGACTAAATAATATAAACATTATCTATCTACGTCGTATTAGGTTTCGACTCTCGTTACGGAACTACGCGCGATACGGACGTTTTGACTTAAAATAAAAAAAATATATATTTACGACGTCTTAGATTTCGACGCTCGTAATGGACCTAATCGCAATACGGATGACCCCGACTAAATAATATAAACATTATCTATCTACGACGTATTAGGTTTCGACGCTCGTTACGGATCTACGCGCGATACGGACGTTTCGACTAAAAATAAAAAAAGAAACTATATATTTACGACGTCTTAGGTTTCGACGCTCGTAATGGACCTAATCACGATACGGACGACGCCGACTATATATTATAATTAGGGGTGTTCATCGGTTCGGTTTATGGTTTATTTGGTTTATTCGGTTCAGTTTTTTCGGTTTTCAAAATTTTGTACCCCAAACCAAAAACCAAACCAAACCAAATAAGGAATATGCAAACCGATCCAAACCAAACCAAATTCAATTTGGTTTGGTTTCGGTTAGAAACCAAATAATCCAAATCTAACCAAATTATACAAAGTACTTTTTTACCTAATTTATATTTATGTTTGTGTTCCAACTTTCGAACATCGCAACTAATTTACATCTAACAATATATGAATACAAGAAAGTTTCATTGTGAAATAAAACAAACACATTCATAAAGTAGTCGTAGACACAATCACATTAAAACAAAGATCATAGAAACTATAAATAGTTAACAAGTCTAATGGCACAAAATATAAATAATTTTCAAACATGAGTCTTTCTCCAAGAAAATATAGGTTTTAAGTTCTATTATTTTAGAAATGAGTGGGTTTGAGTTGGGGTTTTAGATTTACATTTGATATTTTGGGCTGCATAAAAATAACTATTTTGGGCTAATAAATTGTATATGATTTATCAAATATTATTATTTTTATTTAATAATTAATCAAGTTATTGGTTTATTCGGTTATCCAAATAAACCAAATAAAATAAAATGTGGATCCTTAAACCGAACCAAAAACCATATTCATAATTCGGTTTCGGTTAGAAACCAAACCAAAAACCGAATTCATTATTCGGATCGGTTTATTTGGTTACGGTTATGTTTCAGTTTACGGTTTTTATTTGGTTACGGTTTTTTCTGAACACCCCTAAATATAATTATTATCTATCTACGACGTATTAGGTTTCGACGCTCGTTACGGACCTACGCGCAATACGTACGTTTCGACTAAAAATAAAAAAAAAACTATATATTTACGACGTCTTAGGTTTCGACGCTCGTAATGGACCTAATCGCGATACGGACGACCCCAACTATATATTATAATTATTATCTATCTACGACATATTAGGTTTCGACGCTCGTTACGGACCTACCCACGATACGGACGTTTTGAATAAAAATAAAAAAAAACTATATATTTATGACGTCCTAGGTTTCGACGCTCGTAATGGACCTAATCGCGATACGGACGACCCCGACTATATATTATAATTACTATCTATACTACGCATTAGGTTTCGACGCTCGTTACGGACCTACGCGCGATACGGGCGTTTCGACTAAAAATAAAAAAAACTATATATTTACGATGTCTTAGGTTTCGACGCTCGTAATGTACCTAATCGCGATACGGACGACCCTGGCTATATATTATAATTATTATCTATCTACAATGTATTAGGTTTCGACGCTCGTTACGGACCTACGCGCGATACGGACGTTTCGACTAAAAAAACTATATATTTACGACGTCTTAGGTTTCGACGCTCGTAATGGACCTAATCACGATACGGACGAACCCGACTATATATTATAATTATTATCTTTCTACGACGTATTAGGTTTCGACGCTCATTACGGACCTACGCGCGATACGGACGTTTCGACTAAAAAATAAAAAAAAAACTATATATTTACGACGTCTTAGGTTTTGACGCTCGTAATGGACCTAATCGAAATACGGACAACCTCGACTAAATAATATAAACATTATCTATCTACGACTCATTACGTTTCGACGTTCGTTACCGACCTACGCGCGATACAGACGACTTCGACTAAAAATAAATACATTATATAACAATTTCTACTTACTAGTAAAACATTAAAAAAACTAAGATATAAAACATTTGTTTATACTTTATAAAACAAAAAAGAAAAAAAAACAAGAATTTTGAATAATACGATGCGTATAGGGCCATACGCATCGTATCAGTTCATGTGTTCTTGAAAAAAGTTTGAAATTCTGAACCGATACGATGCGTATAGGCCCATACGCATCGTATCGGTTCATAAGTTCTTGAAAAAAATTGAAATTTCGAAACAATACGATTTGCGCATATTGCTTTAGTACCAAGGTGTCCACCTTTTTCACCAGCGTTTTCAAACAGCAATTCGGTGTAGTCAGCTATTTTTTTATTGCAGCATGTGCGCCTTCTGCACTGTTTGTTGTAGTTTGGAAGAATGTCAGGGTTTGATTGGTCCATGAAGATACGAACAAATGGCGGGAGGTGCTTAACCAGTTATTCCATAGGTCTGAAAAAAATAAACATATTCAAATTATATATCTATTTAAATGAATGTATTAACTTAGAGAAAACACACGTTTACGTTGTTGATTGACAAGGTGTCTCTGAAGGCTGAGGAGGTTATAATCGAATAACCCCTCGGTAGCGGAATCACACACTGTTATATTCAAATTATATATCTATTTAAATGAATGTATTAACTTAGAGAAAACATACGTTTACGTTGTTGATTGATAAGGTGTCTCTGAAGGTTGAGGAGGTTATAATCGAATAACCCTTCGGTAGCGGAATCACACACTGTTCTCCACTGACGAACAAAGTCCTCCTAAGCTTTATGAGTAAACGAATTCTTGCAGTGCTTCACAATATTTTGTAAGATGTGGAACCTGCAAAGATATCTGTGTGCCCCAGGGAATATTTTTCTACACGCGTTTATCAGTGCCTGGTCCCTGTCCGTTAGAATTACACACGGCTCTATGCACTAGTGCAGCATAGACTTGACCTTCTCCATGACCCAGACGCACGTTGCCTCCTACTTGTTTGAAAGAAATGCATGTGCAACACAAAAGGCTTGGTTTGTCGACGTCATACCCACAACTTGCAAAAATGGAAGATTGTACATGTTAGTCTTGTAGGTAGCGTCGACCATAAGCACATGCGGGAATGCCCTCCACATTTCAAAGGACTTCTCGTGACAGAAAAATACATGCTGAACGACGTTGGTGGAAGGTTCCGTCTATATGTAATAGGTTATCTTTTTTTCCTGGAGGATTTGTTCCAGCCGCTGCATGGGAGACGGTATTTTCTCGAACTTTGTAGCCCTAATCTTTTGGCGAGCGTTGTGTATGTCTTTTGGAACACGTTTGTTCTCAGGGTTTTGTAACGGCCTTCCAGATTGTATGGGGCTGTATGTCTTGATCTGTCAGCTCTTGCACCAGCCTAAACTAATTAGGAGTAAGCCTCCTGGCATACGTGTAACCCTCCAGATGTTCAACAGGGCCGTGGTTGTGGGTCTTGTTAAAATTTTTGTTCAGATAATCTATCCGCCAAGCTCGACGACTTTGGTCGAGACGTCCTATCACCATAAAAGGGCACGCGCATTTTTTGCTGCCGGTTTTCCTAACCATGGCCTTACTCTCATGCTCGCTACTACGACAACATTGGATCCACACCCGGTGATCCTTGGACCGTCTGGTAACAATAACATATCCGTTGGCTAAACCCCTTCGTTTTACCCAACCTTCCAAATCATCATGGGATAAAAAATCCTAAAAATATAACAAGTAATTTAAAAGAATATAACAATTTTGAATGTATTTTTTATTATTCTTAAAAAAATATAACAATTTTAATTAATTTTATAAAAATATAACATTTTTTAATTAATTTTTTATCCTATTTACAAAATATAACAATTTTGAATGTATTTTTTCTTTACAATATAACGTGCAAATTATTATTGTGCAAATTATTATTGTTTTTTATTGCGAGGAACGTGCTAATTGTGCATCGGTTTTGAAATGAATGAGGTAACAAGTATTAAAACACATAGAAATTGAGATAACAGAAAAGAGAGGCTTGATAAAACATTGGATTGTTTTGGGTTTAGAAACTTCGACTATTCCAAAGTGAATCGAAAGTCCTTTCAAATTAGGGAAACGTGCTTTGGCATGTAGGTAAAATATTCTCATCGAGAAGCCATTAACGGTACTTTATCCTTCCGGTTACTACACGTCCCTAATCGATTGATGTTAGGGGTGAAATTCCGAGCCCATATCCTGGATTATATCTTGAATTATATCTTGATTACATAATAGATGTTTACAACCAGGATGCTGGACCAGGATATTGGTAACATCCTGATGCTGTATCCTGGTGTTTGCTAACAGTTTGCTTGCAGGATAATAATGTTAACTAGGACCTGTTCTCCTGAAGACTCGTTCCATACGGTTAGAAGGAAGACGTTGAAGCCGCAAGACTAGGTCTACAACGTTCAATAAAGAATATTCCGAGGCATCCCAAGATTTTAGAAGAATTTGTTCTTTGTTTGTAACTATAAATATGTGGATAACCAGATCGATAGGTCACAACAACACACTCACTGCTCTCGCACTCTTAAATTTTCTCTCGTAATTACACACCAACACTCATCACTAGCAAACATTGTAACACTTAGTAGCGATCTGAGCATTATCCTGCACTGTATCCTGGTTATTCAAGCAATAAGAAGAACAAGGCATCTGATGATTGTCAGCTCCTGAGGTTTTATGCCGGAGATCTAGATTGATCAAGGGCATTCCTCGTATATCTCATGTCAACCTTTACATTTTTGTTCATTGTTTGATTGTTGATATAGCTTGGTATCCTGAGCTATATCCTGAAAACTGTTTTTACAAACAACTAAATCCGAGTATTTTTCACAAACACTGCTAGCACACTACCTCACAAAACTAATTTGATCACTTAATTGCTTCGGTAATTTTTGACCAAAACAATTTGGCGCCCACGGTGCGGCAAGTGGTGCTATTCTTACTAAAAACCTTGCTAAAATCTTTACTTGGTTTTATTTTTTCAAAACTTTTTGCACAACTATTTTCAATAGCTTCAAAATCAAACATGAGCTCTTCTACCATGCCTGCTACAACCTCTGCCACAACTGGTTTGATGCTTCCACCACCTCCATAGATGCAAGCTCCTTCGCAGGCTCAAGCTCCTCCAAGGAGGGTTGAGACTCACACATCCAGAGACACCATTCCTGCTCAAAATGTCCACAGATCTGCTCCCTCAGGGAGAACTCCTATTATGGCTTCTAATGATGAAATTCTAACTTTGTTTGGTAGTATACATGATCAGATGAAGTAATACCAGGAGACTAATCAGATGTTAATAAGAGAAATACAACTCCTGAAGTCTAGCTCTAAGAAGCATGCTGAGGATATTGTTACTCCCTTGCAGCCCAGAGCACTGAACTTCAGTTCAGCAGTGTATACTGAGGATAATCAGGGCAATGTTGTACCAAGCCATTCCAGAGTCATGCTCCTGAGATACTCTCGACAGCCAGGATATCAACTGTGAGGGGCTCAGGATATGCTCCAGGATATGGCCATAATCCTCAAACTGGTAACGTGTGTAATAATGTTAATACTCCTGCTACTAACAGACTTGGATCTTTGCAGGATACAGGTGTGACGTCGGCACTCTCTAGAGAGCTTCAGAAGCTGAAAGATATGATATCCAGTGTACCTGGGGTTGTTCAGCCTATTCCAGAAGTATCCCAGGATAGCCACAGGATATCCCGGTTTGCATATCCTATATGTGATGCTGAAATTCCAAAAAGATTTCAAATTCCCAATATGAAGCTTTATGACGGGACCACGGATCCTGAGGAACATATTGCTCTGTATAGGGAGAGGATGGAGATTAACCCTATTCCTCTATAACTCAAGGAAGCATGCCACTGCAAGGGCTTCAGCTCTACTATAACAGGATCAGCCTTAAAATGGCTCCTAAACGTCCCACCTCATTCAATTACATCCTTTGCTCATTTGGTTAATTTGTTTAATAGTCAATTTTCTTGCAGTAGAAGTTTCAAAAACTAACCAGTGATCTCTACAGGATAACTCAGGGTCCTCAGTAATCCTTAAAGGATTATGTAAATAAGTTTAGCAGGGAGTCCTTGGATATCCCACACATTGCCATAGCTGTTCAAGCATTTAAAATGGGATTGCAGAAGGATTCCCAATTTTATCAGGATCTTGTGATGAATCCTTGCAGGAACCTGGATGAAGCTCGAAACAGGGCTTTGAGATATATCAGACTTGAAGACGACAAGAAAATGCAAGAGAGGATGAATTCATCCTCGACATACGAATCAAAAAACAGGAAGTCAGAATCCTCATACAAGCCATACCGCTCTAAGCCGTATGGCAGAAATGACAGCAAGAAAGTGAATGATGTCGAGGATGAGGATATTGAAGAATATCCTGAATTGTCAGAGTATTGTTTTTCTGTTAATATACCCGAACGAATGTATGCTATGCAGGGTTTGGGAGATAAAGCGAGGTGGCCAAGAAAGAACCAGCAAAAGGCCGATTGGAAGGATAAATCCAAGTGGCGTGCTTTCCATGAGGATTTTGGACATGTAATGGAAGATTGCATAGCCCCGAGGAAGGAAATAAGCTATCTGCTAAGTAAGGGATACCTGAAAGATCTTCTGGGCAGAAAAAAGAATAAGGGTCAGACGCCAAGATAATTAACTTTATATCAGGAGGATCCGATATATGTGGAACCTCTTACTTTGTAACAAAAAGACACGCCAAGGAGGCCAAGGCAGAAAGAGGGGACAAGCCTACCAGGATGACAACTCTTACAACTGATAAAGTGATAACGTTTGATAGTGATGACCGGGATAGCATCCAGGATCCTCATCACGATGGTTTGGTAATCACTTTATATATTGCTAATCATTTTGTGCGCATGATACTGGTAGAAAACAGCAGCTCTGTCAACATTATCTAGCTGGAAATGCTGAAAAGAATGAACATCCCCCAGATGGAGATCACTTCAAAATCCACTGTGCTTGTAGGGTTCAGTGGAGAGGAAAAGAATACTGTGGGAGAAATAAAGCTACCCGTATGTGTTGAAGGAGTGAATTCAATGCAACGATTCCATGTCATGGATTCGCTATCCCGTTACAATATTATATTGGGCATGCCGTGGATTCACGACATGAAAGCTGTCCTGTCAACCTATCATCAATGCATCAAGATCCCTACTCCTTGGGGGGTAGTTAAAGTGGAAAGCGATCAACAGGAGGCAAAGCAGTGCTATTCCTCATCAATGAAAGCTTCAACAAAGTCCAAAGCAGGATAGCAATTAAAGATACGAGCCCAGGATATCATGGAAGCCTCAGAGCAAGATGTTAAGAAAATTATCTTGGATCAGGATAATCCAGATATCTCGGTGCTCGTAGGAGCTAATATCCCTCAGGATATTGAGAACCAGCTAACTAATTTTCTAAAATGCAGGATGTCCACATTTGCATGGAACCATGAGGATATGACAGGCATTTCTAAAGATATTATAACTCATAAGCTTGGGATTGACAGGTGTTTCAAGCCCGCCCAGCAAAAGATAAGGAAGTTTGCACCTGAAAGAAATGTGATCATTCAGGAAGAGGTTGAAAGATTATTGAAGTCCAAGATGATTAGGGAAGTCAAATTCCCCAAGTGGCTAGCAAACGTGGTCATGGTTCAAAAGAAGAATGGGAAATGGAGAGTTTGTGTAGATTACACAGACCTCAACAAAGCATGTCCTAAAGACCCATTCCCTTTGCCTCATATAGATTCAATGGTAGATGCAACCGCTGGTCATGAAATGCTAACCTTTATGGATGCATCCTCAGGATTCCAGCAAATCCAAATGGAGTCATCTGATCAGGAGGATACAGCTTTCATGACTCTAACGTGTATTTATTATTATACTACCATGCCTTTCAGTTTGAAAAATGCAGGTGCAACGTATCAGAGATTGGTGAATATGATGTTTAAAGACAAACTGGGGGACACCATGGAGGTGTATATTGATGATATGGTGGTAAAATCCAAGAAGGCTGAGGATCATCTCAAGGATCTTGAAGGTGCATTTGATATCCTGGACCAATACAATATGAAGCTGAATCCTGCTAAGTGCCATTTCGGAGTGGGGGCAGGAAAGTTTTTAAGATACATGGTGACTAAGAGGGGAATAGAAGCAAGCCCAGAACAGATTAAAGCTATCCTGGATATCAAATCACCGTCCAATATGAAAGATGTGCAAAGGTTAACAGGACGAGTAGCGGCATTAAACAGGTTCATATCAAGATCTTCAGAGAAATTCAAGGAATTCTACGATATCCTGAAGAAGAATAAGAAATTCGAGTGGAGAGAAAAACATGAAGAAGCCCTACAAGGATTGAAGCAGTATCTTTCAAGTGCACTTCTGCTGATGAAGCCCGAGGATGGCGAACCCTTATCCCTGTATCTTGAAGTATCAGGGAGTGCTGTAAGTGTCATTCTGGTAAAGTATCATGAAGGTTAGTAGTATCCTGTTTATTATGTCAGTAAAAGTTTGTTAGATGCTGAAACTAGATACTCACACTTAGAAAAATTGATATTAGCCCTAGTTATGGCATCAACCAAGCTTAGACATTATTTTGAGACGCATAGGATTCATGTTAAAACTAATTATCCTGTTAAAAATGTGCTTAGGAAACCTGATGTTAGGGGTGGATTTCTAAATGACCAGTGATTCTTATTTACTGTTGGATTTAGTGATCCTCAATTCTGTCTGAAGTAGTGATCCTCAGAAGTGTTGCAGGATCAGGATCATGGATCACTATAAGGATCCCTGTACTAACGATTGTCTACTTTGAATTCGTAAATGTTTTGCAGGAATATCAACTTGGACTTAGTCTTGGCGACATTCCTGGAGAATATTCTCAGTCTATTCCGCACGTGCTTGGTCAGAAATGGACGTTGTGGAGTCGTGGAAGACTTGCATGAATTGCGGAATGTTAGTTAGGCTTGATATTTTCTATTTTTAAAGGGGTAGCGAGCTATTTTAGAAACACTTGGCTATTTTTGGCTACACACACACTCATACAACCGCTCTCACCAGCTCTCGACAAAACACTTAGCATTTTTCACACATTTCTACACGATACACTATAGTGATCCTTGTACTTAGCTCGTTATCATCCGAAGTTGTAATAGATTGTTTGTTTAATTTGAGTTGGTGATCAGTAGTTTCCATCACCCGGGGTTTTTTGTGCCGGAGATCAACTCTTGATCAAGGACTTTTTCCCCGTATAAATCTTCGTGTCATTTGTTCATTACACTTCATAGTGATCCTTATTATTGTTCATCAATTCAAGCATCATACCTCACAACAGAAAGTTTGGTTACATTGTCATTGCTTGATTTTTGACCAAAACAGTTTGGCGCCCACCGTGGGGCAATTGGTGCTTCATTCTTAGAAAGATTCGTGTTTTTGTGGTCATTTCGATTCGCTACAACCAAGCAGATGGCTTCCTCAGTGAAGAATACTTCAAGTTTGTTGCCCTCATTCAGTTCTTCACAAGGCGTTCCTCCTTTGCCTCCACCACCTTCTGGATCCCAGAAGAATGCTGAGAATGCTGCGAAGAAACCAACTCCTATTTTCCAAAAACCACCCACTTCTTCTGTTTCAACTAATCCTACTACTAATGATCTTTATACCCTGATTTTGCAGATGAGGAATCATGCACAAGAGCAGGATAAGACCAACGAAAGGATCCTCCGGGAGATCGAGGAAATCAAGAAACAGAAGAAATCAGTGGAGGATCACTCACCTCTGATGCCGAGGTCGCTGAACTTCGACACTCCGGTCATAACTTCACAATACTCAGCAGTTCCGAACGTGCAATACTTGGGTGAACTATCAGGAAGGCATTACGGGACAACAACAATGAGTCAGGCATTTGGCTCTTACTTCCAGCCTCAGGGATCCTCTTCTCAACCATTAGGATCCTCCTCTCAGCATCAGGGATACTTCACGACAAGAGGATATATGGGAATGCATGCAGTACAAGGATCCTCCCAGCTCCAAGGATCCTCCCAGCTCCAAGGATCCTCCCAGGTCCCAGGATCCTCCCAGGTCCAAGGATCCTCCCAGGTCCAAGGATCCTCCCAGGTCCAAGGATCCTCCCAGGTCCCAGGATCCTCCCAGGACCAAGGATCCTCCCAGGTCCTAGGATCCTCTCTGGCCCCAGGATTCTCCCTTGTTCAAGGATCCTCCCTGGTCCCAGGATCCTTTCAGGTTCAAGGATCATCGCAATTCCAAGGATCCAACCCCCTTCAAAATCAAGGATCCTCGAGAAATATGCAACCTCAGAACTCAGACGTCCATCAAGGAGACTTCATACCAATGCAAACCATTGCCTCCTCTGGTCCTTCAATCATGCCAGAGTATCGACAAGATGGATTCGCATCCGCAATTCCAAACTCGAATCCTGTGGGAGGTAACACTTCTAATAATTTATATAACACTAACCATGGCTTTATGTAGGATACAGGTATCAATCAGGCCATGGCTAGGGAGCTGCAGAAGCTTAAGGATATGATATCCAGTGTACCAGGAGTGGTTAAACCCATTCCTGAGATTGCGGATGGTAGCCATAGGATATCTCGTTTTGCACCACCTTTGTGTGATGCTGAGATACCTAAAAGATTCCAAATACCATCAATGAAGTTGTATGATGGTTCAACGGATCCAGAAGAGCATGTAGCTCAGTACAGGGAAAGGATGGAGATTAATCCAATTCCGGAAAGGTTGAAAGAAGCATGTCTATGCAAGGGATTTGGATCCACACTTACAGGATCTGCTCTTAAATAGCTGCTAAGTCTTCCCCCTTACTCTATTACTTCATTTGCTAATTTAGTTAACTTGTTCAATAGTCAATTCTCTTGTAGCAGAAAGTTTGAACGATTAACTAGTGATCTATATAGGGTAACACAAGGCCAAAATGAATCACTTAGATATTATATCACTAAGTTTAGTAAAGAATCCTTAGATATTCCCAATTTGGATATAGCTACGGCTGTTGAAGCCTTTAAAATGGGATTGCTTAGGGATTCATTATTCTATGATGATCTTGTTATGACACCTTGCAGGAATCTTGATGAAGTAAGGACTAGGGCCCTTAGGTTCATCCGCCTAGAGGATGACAAAAGGATCCAGGACAGATTGACAGGATCCTCAAAACAGGATAAGCAAGGACCCTACTTCAGGAACAACAAATCCAAGTCCTACAACAGATCTGATAACCAGAATGTGCATGCAGTGGAACAAGAAGAGGATGATGAGAATTATCCTCCTATTTCAGAATATTGTTTCTCTGTTGATAACAATGAACTAATCCTTGCAATGCAGAATCTAGATGAGAAAGCTAGGTGGCCAAGGAAAAGTGATAAACCAGCTGCTACAAAGGATAAATCCAAGTGGTGTGCATATCATGAGGATTTTGGGCATCTCACTGAAGAATGTATTGCACTTAGAAAGGAAATTGGCTATTTGTTGAGCAAGGGGCATTTAAAGGAACTCTTGGGACGAAAGAAGTCAAGAACTCAGGATCCTGAAAGGATCCCGGAAAAGGCTCCTGCCCCTCCAGCAGATGCACAAGTCATAAATTTCATATCCGGTGGATCAGACATCTGTGGTACATCCTTCTCAGCAGCAAAAAGACACGCTAAGGAAACCAAGATGGATAATGGAGACAGACCCGTCCGGACCTCCGTTGTCACCCAGGATAAAGTTATTACTTTTGATAAGGATGATCGTGTTGACATCCAGGATCCTCATCATGACGGTCTTGTAATTACATTGTTTATTTCTAACCACTTTGTTCGCAGGATCCTTATAGATGGAGGAAGCTCTGTGAACATCATTCAGCTGGATGTTCTCAAGAAAATGAATATCCCAGAGTCCGATATTATCCCAAGATCCTCAGTACTTGTGGGATTCAGTGGAGAAACAAAGAATACATTGGGGGACATCAAACTCCCAATCTATATTGAAGGATTGCATTCTTATCAAAAGTTTTGTGTTATTGATTGCTTATCGTGTTGTAACGTTATCCTTGGCAGGCCATGGATACATGATATGAAGGCAGTTCCATCCACCTATCATCAGTGTGTAAAGCTTCCAAGTCCATGGGGAGTGGTGAAAATTGAGAGTGATCAACAGGAGGCTAAGAATTGCTATACCTCATCAATGAAACTAGCCTCAAGACCAAGGGAGCAATAGCAATTAAAGTATCCTTCAAGAGATGTCTTGGAGGCAAGAGAACAGGATTTGAAAGAAATCCTCATGGATCCTGATGATCCTGAATCCAAGATCTTCATAGGGTCAGGGATCCTTAGCGATATCGAACAAGAGCTAGTATCCTTTCTCAAAAGAAGGAAGACAACCTTTACCTGGAAACATGAAGACATGACAGGTATATCTAAGGATATAATTACTCACAAACTTGGCATTGACAGGTCATTCAAGCCAATTCATCAAAAGAGGAGGAAAAGTGATAAACCAGCTGCTACAAAGGATAAATCAAAGTGGTGTGCATATCATGAGGATTTTGGGCATCTCACTGAAGAATGTATTGCACTTAGAAAGGAAATTGGCTATTTGTTGAGCAAGGGGCATTTAAAGGAACTCTTGCGACGAAAGAAGTAAAGAACTCAGGATCCTGAAAGGATCCCGGAAAAGGCTCCTGCCCCTCCAGCAGATGCACAAGTCATAAATTTCATATCCGATGGATCAGACATCTGTGGTACATCCTTCTCAGCAGCAAAAAGACACGCTAAGGAAACCAAGATGGATAATGGAGACAGACCCGTCCGGACCTCCGTTGTCACCCAGGATAAAGTTATTACTTTTGATAAGGATGATCGTGTTGACATCCAGGATCCTCATCATGACGGTCTTGTAATTACATTGTTTATTTCTAACCACTTTGTTCGCAGGATCCTTATAGATGGAGGAAGCTCTGTGAACATCATTCAGCTGGATGTTCTCAAGAAAATGAATATCCCAGAGTCCGATATTATCCCAAGATCCTCAGTACTTGTGGGATTCAGTGGAGAAACAAAGAATACATTGGGGGACATCAAACTCCCAATCTATATTGAAGGATTGCATTCTTATCAAAAGTTTTGTGTTATTGATTGCTTATCGTGTTGTAACGTTATCCTTGGCAGGCCATGGATACATGATATGAAGGCAGTTCCATCCACCTATCATCAGTGTGTAAAGCTTCCAAGTCCATGGGGAGTGGTGAAAATTGAGAGTGATCAACAGGAGGCTAAGAATTGCTATACCTCATCAATGAAACCAGCCTCAAGACCAAGGGAGCAATAGCAATTAAAGTATCCTTCAAGAGATGTCTTGGAGGCAAGAGAACAGGATTTGAAAGAAATCCTCATGGATCCTGATGATCCTGAATCCAAGATCTTCATAGGGTCAGGGATCCTTAGCGATATCGAACAAGAGCTAGTATCCTTTCTCAAAAGAAGGAAGACAACCTTTGCCTGGAAACATGAAGACATGACAGGTATATCTAAGGATATAATTACTCACAAACTTGGCATTGACAGGTCATTCAAGCCAATTCATCAAAAGAGGAGGAAAAGTGATAAACCAGCTGCTACAAAGGATAAATCCAAGTGGTGTGCATATCATGAGGATTTTGGGCATCTCACTGAAGAATGTATTGCACTTAGAAAGGAAATTGGATATTTGTTGAGAAAGGGGCATTTAAAGGAACTCTTGCGACGAAAGAAGTAAAGAATTCAGGATCCTGAAAGGATCCCGGAAAAGGCTCCTGCCCCTCCAGCAGATGCACAAGTCATAAATTTCATATCCGATGGATCAGACATCTGTGGTACATCCTTCTCAGCAGCAAAAAGACACGCTAAGGAAACCAAGATGGATAATGGAGACAGACCCGTCCGGACCTCCGTTGTCACCCAGGATAAAGTTATTACTTTTGATAAGGATGATCGTGTTGACATCCAGGATCCTCATCATGACGGTCTTGTAATTACATTGTTTATTTCTAACCACTTTGTTCGCAGGATCCTTATAGATGGAGGAAGCTCTGTGAACATCATTCAGCTGGATGTTCTCAAGAAAATGAATATCCCAGAGTCCGATATTATCCCAAGATCCTCAGTACTTGTGGGATTCAGTGGAGAAACAAAGAATACATTGGGGGACATCAAACTCCCAATCTATATTGAAGGATTGCATTCTTATCAAAAGTTTTGTGTTTTTGATTGCTTATCGTGTTGTAACGTTATCCTTGGCAGGCCATGGATACATGATATGAAGGCAGTTCCATCCACCTATCATCAGTGTGTAAAGCTTCCAAGTCCATGGGGAGTGGTGAAAATTGAGAGTGATCAACATGAGGCTAAGAATTGCTATACCTCATCAATGAAACCAGCCTCAAGACCAAGGGAGCAATAGCAATTAAAGTATCCTTCAAGAGATGTCTTGGAGGCAAGAGAACAGGATTTGAAAGAAATCCTCATGGATCCTGATGATCCTGAATCCAAGATCTTCATAGGGTCAGGGATCCTTAGCGATATCGAACAAGAGCTAGTATCCTTTCTCAAAAGAAGGAAGACAACCTTTGCCTGGAAACATGAAGACATGACAGGTATATCTAAGGATATAATTACTCACAAACTTGGCATTGACAGGTCATTCAAGCCAATTCATCAAAAGAGGAGGAAGTAGCGGGTATTCAGGATCCTGGAGCAGAGCATCCCGAAGAGGATCCTAAATCCTGGACGGCTCCAATCATGAGATATCTCAAAGAAGGACACATCCCTGGAAATGAAAATCCTAAGGCATTTAGGAAGAAGGTATCACGATTCACTATTATAAATAATATTTTATACAAGAAATCTCTTGCAGGACCGTATTTGAGGTGCTTGGAGGATCCTGAAGCTAAAGAAGTACTTCAGGATATACATGAAGGGGATTGTGGTAACCATACTGGGGGCAGGTCGTTATTCTCAAAAGTATTAAGGACAGGATATTATTGGCCAACAATGAGAAAAGATGCCGCAGAATATGCTTGAAGATGTGACGCATGTCAAAGACATAGTAACATACTGCATCAACCCGCTGAACCATTATATCCTATTGTTTCCCCTTGGCCATTTATGAAGTGGGGTATGGATATAGTGGGAAAACTACCAAAAGCTCCGGGAGGAAAAGTCTTTATGCTAGCAATGACGGATTATTTCTCTAAGTGGGTTGAAGCTGAAGCATTTGTTCAAGTTAGAGACCAAGAAGTAGTATCCTTCATAAAGAGGAATATCCTGACCAGATTCAGAGTACCAGCCGAGATAAACTGTGACAATGGTTCTCAGTTTATAAGCAAGAGAACTACTGACTTTTGCAAGAGTTGGGGAATCAAAGTGATAACATCTACTCCAATACATCCTCAAGCGAATGGACAAGCAGAATCCTCAAACAAGATAATTGTCAATAACTTAAAGAAAAGGCTTGGAGCCAAAAAAGGAAGATGGGCAGAAGAATTACCCTTCGTTTTGTGGGCTGATAGGACAACGGTAAAGAATGCAACAGGCCAAACCCCATTTTCCTTGGTATTTGGAGCAGAAGCAATGATTCCAACGGAAATGACAATACCTACTGCAAGATCTACCCTAAGTGATCCTGAGCAGAATCCTGGAGCCTTGAGTCAGGATTTAGACACTATAGATGAGAAGAGAGATGCGGCAAGGCTAAGGATGGCAGCATATCAACAGAGAATATCCAGGGCATATAACAAGAATATTAGGACCAGAAGATTTAAGGTTGGAGATTGGGTGTTAAGAAAGGCTTTTCAGAATACTACTAATCGTGCCGATGGCAAGTTAGCTCCAAAATGGGAAGGACCATACGAAGTTGAATCAGAAGCAGGGAAAGGAGCATACAGACTCAAGAATATGTAGGGGGATATGCTACCGAGATCTTGGAATGCTATACACCTTAAGCTCTATTTCAAGTGAGTTTAGAATTTAATTTCTAACTCAGGATGGTATGAATTCTACCTTTTTTAAATATGTTTGGTTTAATTTGTTCTTTGTAACCCAATACTGACTTAAGCATCGGAGGGGTGTTAGTCAAGCTAACACCCACCTTAGTGTAAGGATGTTTTGCAGTATATGCTTCGGGATATAGCTTCGGGATGCTCACTCAGGATATTTCGGAAGATTAGAGGATTGGCCCCCTCTCTCACGTACAAGGGATCCTGATCCCTTCACAGGTTTAAAGGTATTCACCTTTCTTCCGAATTGGGTTTAAACACCCCGCCTGGAGCGCAAGTTATTCAGGGATAGTTCAAGGTGGCGGGACCAGTCCATGTAAAAGTGGCTGACAATTTCGTTACTGTTGGCTATATCTTGAATCCTAAAGGTATATGAGGATTGATCACCCTCTCTCACGAAAGGGTATTTTCATACTCTCTAAGGTTTAAAGGTTTTCACCTTTCTAAGTCTTGGAGTTTATACACTCCCGCCTGTAGCGCATGAAAATTTGGGATTTTCCCCAGGATACAAGGGATTTATCTCCAGTACATCCTTGGGTTTTACCCTTGGGACGTAAAAAAATGCCTATACAATGGAAACTGACATTCAGAAGATTTCTAAAGTATTTGAAGACATTGTACACAGGGGACATTCCTACCAAGGTGGTGATGTAAAGTTAAAAGGATAAGGCTCGGAACTAATGCACTAAGTACCTCGCACAGGGGACATCTTCATTGAAGAAGTTGCAAAGGGATTGAGGCTTGGTAATAGGGTTATATACTACTCCGGGTATGATCTTTCCTTTGTAAACATCGTCTAAGTTTTTAGTAACACTATGTTTTATAAAAGGTTAAGTATCCTGATATATTCTCAAAGTCCTTTTCAGGATATTTGATTAAGGTGTTTGAAACTAATATTAGTTTGGAACTTTGATCATTTAAGTATTATCGAAAACTGGTTTTGGAAAAATAGATTGTTTTTCAAAAGCTTTCTACAAAGTTGAACGAGCATTTGGGAGTCCTATCTAATAAAAAAGTTTTTGTAATATATTGCTGAGTATACTGATCAGGATATTTTCATAAGATAACAAGATAAAATTTTTACAAAGCTAAGAGTTACATTAAGTAATGCAAGGCAATAACAAACAAATCAAAAGATAGTTATATTATTAACAAGTCAAAAGTTGTGCTTTTGGTTTCACCTTAAACCAAGGCCCATCCGCCAAAAGCACAATTAGTTTTTACCATACTTGTGTAACGGTTGAAGGATATATCTCAAAACAGGACCTGTCCACCTACAACCGTTACCGGATTCAAAACAAGTTATACTAATTGATGACTAAGGGCTTCGTCCTAAAACCTAGGACCCATCCACCTTTGGTCATCACATTGTTCTAATGCAGGGAATATAAATTGTTTGAAGACAGGAAAAGTAAATTGTTTACATAACCACAACCATGAAACTTAAAAGTGGGCTCCGGCCTTGGCACGTATATCAATCATCGCCCACTTCACCGCTTAAGAAGCGGTACCTTCTTGATCAACAGCTTCCTTCCCAGCATCTGCACCAGCATCGGCCTCAGGATTCTTCTCGGCATCACCATCGTCAGCATTGGCCACTTCCTCTGTCGCCTTAGAAGGCTCTTCACCGGCATGCTTTGCAGGATGAGTAACGGGATGACCTCCAAGATCCTTTAGTTTCGCCTCCCAAGTCTTTATGTTCCAGGAAGGGCATTCGAAGCCCAAATCCCTGGCTTCGTAAGCCATCCTTATCCTGGCTTGGAGAAGAGAGACGACCACGGATGCTTTGAGGCTGTCCCGATAGGAACTCATATTCTGCTGGTACTGGAGGAGGGCAGCATCTAGTTTGGCTTGGGCATCCTCATTGGCTTTGTGGAGGGTAGCTTGGTGTTCCTAGATCATGGCCTTATATTTGTCTTCGTAATGCTGGGATTTGGCAGCTGCAATGGTTCCTTGGTCGGCTATGGTGGCTTCAGCTTGCTCCAGCTTGATCTCCAACATCTTGTTAAGCCCGCAGGCGTCTTCATACAAGTGCATAAGACGATCCAAACCCTATCGATAAAGACACAGGTATCGATGTAAAAATAAGCAGGATAAGGACTAACATACTTGTGCAGGATATTGAAAGGAAAATTTTACCTGTTTGAGGAATGAGGTGGCTTCGTTAAACCCATGGTTCTCGAGAGAGAATGTTTCAGAAACAGTTGGAGAATCCGACTCCTTTCTCTTCCGAGAACTGGATGCTCGGGTCCTAGATGCCGGAGGGGCTTTAGGAGCAGAAACGGTCCTTGAAGAGGTAGGTTTTGGTGTAGCAGACGACTTTGGCTTGGATTCCTGTTTGATGGGTGCGAGGCTGGAGTAGCAATCCAACTCGTCAAGTTGGAAACCTTCAAGGTTGACAACTGGTACTGCACAAGGGAAGATATTCTTAAACTCATCATACTTTTGAAAAGTAATTAATTTAAAATATATGCTGAGAATGTGCTTACCAGACATTTCTGAGCTTGATTTCTGGCTTGAATCTGTAAGAGACAGGGTGAAAGTTCCTTCACTGGCAGGAAGTCGGTAGATTTCCTTGATCTTGGATTCGGATTCTGCACTGGGAGGCACTAAATCTCTGAAATTCGCTGCATAAAAACATCAGGATATAAGTCCGGGATATAGTTTGAAGATATAATTGGGGATATTCCTAAAACCCTAAATCCTACCCTTGGTTAACCATTTAACCGGTAGATCGAAACCCTTATCAATAGAGTCTCTTTTTACGAAAAAGAATTTTCGTCGCCATCGATCCTCGTTCTTGGTGGCTTTAAGAACCAAAGGGTTCTTGGAGGTAGAAAACAGGAGAAAACGGTGATTGCCGTGGGATCTCAACCGGTATGCTATAGGGAGGTCCTCAATAAGTAGGTCAGGAAAATGACGAGATTTGATTTGATCCAGCACTATTAAAACTCGCCAAACCATTGGCATAATCTGGGCATAGCTAAGGCCGGTGAGTTCGAAAAAGCGAGAGATAAAGGGTGGAAATGGGTACCGGAGTCCAAGAGAGAAGGGGTAGGCGAAGAAACAAACCCACTCATCGGATAACGCGTCTGATCGGGCTTCCCGATCAAAAGGGCGAAAGACTGTTCCGGTGGGGAAGGCGCCGGAATCTTTAAGAGCAGCGATGTCGGCGTTGTTTAAGCAGCAGATCTCCTTTGCTGGATCAACAATGAAATTTTGACTTACGAGGCTTGAGGCCGGTCTGTCCGATTGGGATCTTGTTCGTGATGCCATGAAAGGTGTTGAGCAAACTGAAAGAAATTCAAGAAAGAAGGATAGAGGATAGAGAGAAAAGTGATTACCTGAAAATCGCTTGAAGAAAGATAAAAAGAAGCAGAAATGATTTGGCTAAATATAGGCTGATTATAGGGGGGTAAAGAGTAAATGTTGCGTTGAAAATGGCACACTGTCATTTCAACCATCGTTTCATTTTAATAGCCTCGATCGACGAGAAAAGGTTTTGAAATATATCCGTTGGATTGGTATACCAACCAATATATTTGGGGACAATTGTTATGGGTCATTTTCTGAGTATATGTATCCTGACTAATATCCCGCTTTTAATTGTTTATTTGTGACCAGGATACTGGACGGGGATCTTGCTAACATCTTGGGCGATATCCTAAGTTTGAGTGAATTAAACACGTGCAGGTTAATGGCTGTAAGTTACTAACGGTCATCAGGACTTCTTCTCCTCAAGACTCGGGCGTATTTGTTATGAGGAAGCCGTTGAACCCGAAAGACTTGGTCCTCAACGTTCGAGTGGGAATATTCGCTGGATCCCAGAAGTTTAGGATAGTTTGTTACATTATCTTTACTATAAATAGATGGGGGCGGATCAGTTTAAGGCACACAATTTACACTGACACTCTCGAACACTTTCACTCTCTAGCTCATTGCAAACACCACACTTGTATTCAAATTTCATTGTAACACATAGTCGATCCGCATCACATCCTGCACTGTATCCTGATATTTGAAGCAATAGAAGAACAAGGAAGCTGCGATTGTCAGCTCCCGAGGTTTTATGCCGGCGATCTAGATTGATCAAGGGCTTTCCTCGTATATCACGTGTCCACCTTTACATTTTTGCTCATTGTTTGATCACAGATACAGCTCTATATCCTGAGCCGTATCCTGAAACTGTTTTCATATCTAATTTTGTTAACACATTTTTCACACATATTTCTAGCACACTACCTCACTTAACTAATTTGATCACTAAATTGCTTAGGAAATTTTTGACCAAAACACCAGTGTCCCAGGAGTGGTTAAACCCATTCCTGAGATTCCGGATGGGAGTCACATAATATCTCGTTTTGCACCACCCAATTGTGATGCAGAGATACCAAAGAGGTTCTAAACACCAAACATGAAGCTCTACGATGGCACAACTGATCTAGAAGAGCATGTAGCTCAATACAGGGAGAGAATGGAGATCAATCCCATTCCTGAAAGGTTGAAAGAAGCATGTCTATGCAAGGGTTTCAGATCCACACTGACAGGATCAGCTCTTAAATGGCTGCTAAGTCTCCCCCCTTACTCTATTACTTCATTTGGTAATCTAGTTAATTTGTTCAATACCCAATTTTCATGTAGTAGGAGATTTGAACGATTAACTAGTGATCTATATAGGGTAACACAAGGTCAAAATGAATCACTTAGAGATTACATAACTAAATTCAGTAGAGAATCCTTAGAGATTCCTAATTTGGATATTGCCACAGCTGTAGAAGCTTTCAAAATGGGTGTACTTAAGGATTCACAATTCTATGATGATCTTGTCATGTCCCCTTGCAGGAATCTTGATGAAGTAAGAACGAAGGCCCTTAGATTCATCCATTTAGAGGATGATAAAAGGATCCAAGAGAGACTGTCAGGATCCTCAAAGCAGGAAAAGCAAGGATCCTATTTCAGGAACAACAAATCCAAATCATACAATAAGTCTGATAATCAAAATGTGCATGCTGTGGAGCAAGAAGAGGATGATGAAGATTATCCACCCATTTCTGAATATAGCTTTGCTGTTGATAACAATGAACTAATCGTTGCCATACAGAATTTAGGTGAAAAAGCAAGATGGCCCAGAAAGAACGATAAGCCAGCTGCTACAAAAGATATATCTAAATGGAGTGCCTATCATGAGGATTTCGGTCATCTCACTGATGAATGCATAGCACTCAGGAATGAGATTGGTTATCTGTTAAGCAAGGGACATTTGAAGGAGCTATTCGAAAGAAAAAAAAAAGTCAAGGATCCAGGATCCTGAAAAGATTCCAGAATGAGCTCCAGCTCCTCCAGCTGATGCACAAATTATCAACTTCATCTCCGGTGGATCAGACATATGTGACACTTCCTTTTCAGCGGCCAAGAGGTATGCTAAAGAGACAAAGATGGAGAATGGGGATAGGCCTGTCCGAACCTCAATCCTTACACAGGATAAAGTCATATCCTTTGATGAGGACGACCGCATGGATATCCAGGATCCTCATCATGATGGTCTTGTTATTACATTGTTTATTTCTAATCATTTTATTCGCAGGATTTTGATAGATGGAGGAAGCTCAGTGAACATTACCCAGCTCGATGTCCTCAAGAAGATGAACATTTCTGAATCAGAAATTGTCCCAAGATCATCAGTTCTTATGGGATTCAGTGGAGAAACCAAGAACACATTGGGGGACATTAAACTTCCTATTTACATAGAGGGAGTTAATTCTTTTCAGAAATTTTGTGTCATAGATTGCTTATCTTATTGCAATGTTATCCTTGGCAGGCCATGGATACATGATATGAAAGCAGTTCCGTCTACTTATCATCGGTGTGTTAAACTCCCTACTCCATGGGGTGTGGTGAAGATAGAAAGTGATCAACAGGAAGCCAAGAATTGTTACACTTCATCAATGAAGCCAGCCTCAAGACCTAGGGAGGCATAGCAATTAAAGTATCCTCCAAGAGATGTCCTGGAGGCAAGAGAACAAGATGTGAAAGGTATCCTGATGGATCCTCAGGATCCTGAATCCAAAGTTTTTATAGGATCCGGGATAAAATTGAACAGGATTTAGTATCCTTCTTAAAGAGGAGAAAAGCTACCTTTGCTTGGAAGCATGAGGACATGACAGGTATTTCTAGAGACATTATTACTCATAAACTTGGCATTGATAGGTCATTCAAACCCATACATCAGAAGAGGAGAAAGTTTGCACCTTGGAGGAATGCCATCATCCAAGAGGAGGTAGATAAACTGCTCAGAGCAGGTATGATTAGAGAAGTTAAATATTCAAGGTGGTTAGCCAATGTGGTTGTTGTTCAAAAGAAAAATGGAAAATGGAGGGTATGTGTCGATTTCACTAATTTAAATAAGGCATGTCCCAAGGATCCTTTCCCATTACCCCACATTGACTCCATGGTGGATGCTACAGCGGGTCATGAATTGTTAACTTTTATGGATGCTTCATCTGGATTTCAACAAATTCAGATGGAACCATCTGATCAAGAGAATACAACCTTTATGACCCATACCGGTATCTATTGTTATATTGCTATGCCATTTGGACTAAGAAATGCAGGTGCTACATACCAAAGGCTAGTTAATATGATGTTTAAAGAACAAATTGGGCACACAATGGAAGTCTATTGTAGGATCGTTTTCAGACCCGAACGAGTCGATCAGAAGAATTTTATTCAATACGAAAGGCGGAAACAGACGTATCAAGTTCAAATCAGCTGAATTATCACTTTAAACTGTCCGTATATTGATTTTAGATAAAAAAAACAAGTCTGTGGACACTTCGGCAGCACTTCATTACACTGACCGGAAAGTTACAAATGATTTCGCTTGAACACCTATTTATAGGATAGGTGATTCCGTTTGAATGTGTCATGTGCCATTTCAAACGAAATTAACAAAGTTAATTTCGTTTGAAAGTGGCAATGTCACTTTCAAGCGGAATTACATGGTTCAAACGAAATTACCTCAAAACCCTCTAATTTTCTCGTATAACGTGCCCTGATCTAACATTCTTAGTACAAGACTCGATACAAGACGAAGTCAACAGATGCATGCACCAACAGACTCCCCCTCGAATGTTGACGAGTCTTAAAGTGTCGAGTCTTCGTATCTTCAGTCTTTATCAGCCTTCGGGCTTCTCTTTTGAAGTATCTGACGCTGTAAGTATCCTCAAATCTTCTCTCTTCTCTTTTCTTCACCAACAGACTCTTCTCGAACAAATAATCTTCAATTCCAGAATTTCAATCTGGCTCTATCTTCTCTTGATCAGATCTCTTGATTCCTTAAGTTCATTAACATCAGCAGTTCCAGAATCGTAACCTGACTCACACTTTCTACAGGTTCAGAATCGATTCCTGGCTCTATCCTGCACAAAAACTCTACCCAACAATAAATTTTCTGATGATCACTTGTAAAATCATTCTCACACTCTGATGAATCACTTGTGGATAAAAATATACAAACGATTATTTTACAATTTTAAACTTTGATGAACCACTTGCAGGAATAACGTTTTTCTTTTCAAAACAAACACTCTCCCAACCCTAATTGTCATCATATTTAGCACTTGGAATTTTGAAAATCAGCTCTCCAACATCAATTGTCGAAAATCTTTTTGTATTTTTCAAAATTTATGCTAAAACACACTGAAAATCTTTTTGAATTTTTGAACATAGAATGAAATGCAGTAAAGAAATATATACAGACAATATTTTTGTGAGTTTGTGTAAGAGGATCATATCAGTTTTTGACAAGTTACAAGTACCGTTGAGCTTATTTACACATTAAGAATTAAACAATTCACTTAGATTGCCAATATACTGATCCACTTAAATTTTCACACAAATTTCAACTGATTCAGGATATGAGTTAGATGTATTAAGAACTTAAACTCATTCATGTGTCCCACCTCTTGAATATACTCCCATATCCAGATCCCAATATTCAGTCTTACAGGTGAGTATACCACAGATGATATCTGTAAGGGGTTAAATGCGAAACCGTGAGAGCTCAGGTCAGAACTTCCGTTCAGCAGAGAGATGACGGCTCGACTTTTGGTGGGTCCCCTTTAGAGGATATTTTTTTACAACAGCATTGATTAGCAATTTTATTGTCTTATCATTTTATGCTGAGGGCGGCGCTATATTTCAAGCAAGCAGTAAAGTATTCTCCGGGGACTAGGCCATTGCTTCCGCATTATCAGAAGTCCCGGGATAATACCCCAGATATCACTGAGTATAAAGTCCTAGTATCTCAGAAAGAGGGATCTTTCAAACGAAATTTCAGGGGTTACCTATATATCCAAGTAGTGTTCCCCACAAAATAAGAAAGTTTGAATTTAAGTTTATATCCCGAAAAAGCTTACTAAATGTGTAAAAACCTATCGGCATATCATCAGTGAGACCGTTTAACGCTATTTAATCATTACATTTCTTTAGCATACTGTAACTGTCTACTGATGTACTATCATTTCCTCTTCTTTGACACAAAAACTCATTTTAGAATTTTATCATGTTTTTGACTTTTTCAAATTTTCAAATGTTTTTGGATTTTCTAAAATTCTTACTCCCCCTAAAATTCAAACACATTTAAAAGAAATTTGAAAAAAAACTGTACAAGTAAATTGACAACCGATATCGAATCGCTTCAATTCGCCATCCACTTGGCATAAACAATCAGAACTCCCCCTCACAACAAACTATTTTCCCATTGTGATTTCAAAACACTTAAGTTTGTTTTAATCAAATGGTTTTTCCGAAAAATAAGTTTTATTGATTGATTTTACCATTTGTAGGTTAGGGGTTCATCACTTTGTTTTTCAAAATACCACTTGTAAGAAAGATAAATCAGGTACAATTTAATGTCCCTGATTAATCTTGAAAATTAAGTATCACTTGTAAGAATGATCTAATCAAGTTCAACCTAATGACTTTGATTTTACCACTTGTATCACAAACTTTTTTTTCAACCACATGGCTTACCAACCAATACCACATGTAGGTTGAATTCTCAAGATGCCGATACCTACTCCTCACTTACTAACCTGGGAGTTCCGGCAAGTCATACCTTTTCAAAAACAATATTTCAATAAGGATGCCGATTCATGCTCCGCGATTACCAACTTGGGAGCTCCGGCAAGTCCAGGATTTTACTGTTCATAATAGGTACCATCCTAGTCACAAACCAGGGATGATACTTTACCTTGCTTCTTTGTTTTCTTTTCGTAAAATTCCTTGACTCCCTTGACCTTCCTGCCAACCATTTTTCCAAAAATATGGTGTACTTTGGAGTTAAAGGCCATTTCAACATCAAAATCTTTCTTTTCTGAGAGAAATTGATTTGAAATTTCAACTTTACCAACTTTTTGTTTAAAGTTTTCAGCCTTCAATGGTGGAAAATTAACATCATCCATTGGAGGAACTGAATTATCACATTTAATCCCAATTTGTGGCTCTTCTGACTTTGTGGAATCAGATTCATTGCCAGAAGATAGCTCCTCTGATTTTGAAGAATCAGAATCATTGCTTGAATTGTCCTTTGATTTCTTAACAACCCATTTTTGGTTGTCAAGTTTTGCCCTTTTCTTGTAAAACTTGTTTGAACATTCACCAATCTCAAAAATTGAATTTTTGAAAAGTTTAGTTCTTTCAATTGGTGGTTCAAACTCAATCACTTTATCTTTCAGTTTACGAGAAACTCCCTGTTTTGATTGTATTGCCTTAGAACATTTTTTGGCAATATGACCAACAGTGTTGCATTGGAAACAGGTTCTCGTTTCTTTCATCTGATCAGCAGTTTTCATCTCTTCTTGCTTCTTCGCAAGGAAATCTTTCTTCGATTGATTCCTGAATAACTGCTATTTTTCTTCTTCCGTAGATGTACCTGAAACAAATATCATTTTTGATTTAAAGTCTCGAACATATTTTTCATTTTTATGATTTTCTGGTGGAATAAAACCTAATCCTTTCTTTTTGAAATTACCGTTATGGTTTGGTTTCTTTCGATAACCAGAACCAGAACTGTAACCCTTTTTCTTGTTTGCTCTTTGTTGTACTCTTGAGGTGTAAGGTCTTGGTTTTTCAGAAAGATTTTTATCTTTTATTTCAGAAATATTAATTTCTGTTAGTTTGAAAACCTTTTTTATCATGTCAGGCTTGACACCTCTTATTGGAATATCCTCATCAAAATATAATTTGTCAGAATCATTCAAAGTATATACAACTTTAAACGTTTCGTCATTCAAATTAGATTTTGATAACATGAATTCTTTATTGTAAACTCTTTTGCCCTGTTTGACTGTTTGACTTGGAGTGCTGGACTCAGACTTTGACTCCTCGGATTCATCTTTATCCAACACTTGATCGACCACTTTCTTTATTAACTCGGACTCATGATCAGTGTCAGATGATGTAAACGTGACATCAATATTTTCTGGAAAGTTAACTGAAGACTCCGACTCCCACCGTAAATTTGTTGCTTTTTCGACTCTTTTTGAATTTGGATTTCTTGGAGAATATCCATTTTCAAGCGGGGGTGGACACTTGTTGTAACTGAAACATTATTTCTTACCAGATGTCTTTTCTTTAGTATCCTTCTTCTTTTCTTTCTTCTTTTCAGGAGTCTTTTCTTCAGAAACCTTTTGTTCTTCAGTTACTTCATCATCTTCAAATGCCTTCGTGCCTTCAACAGTTGGATAAATCCTGTCAATGACATAAGAAGTACATGAGTAACTTTTCAACAAACGATTAACTCTTTCAGTTTCAATTCTTTGTGTTTCAAGTTTCTGTTCTAGCACAGCACACTTCTCGATGTAGTTGTTCACAACTTTCTGTTTTATCATGAAAGCTCCCTGAAGTGTTTTCATGGTTGTTGCTTGTTCTTCACTTGATTGATTGTATTGATTCATGGCCTTGTTCAGAACATCGTAAGATTCCTTCAGCCTATTCATGTTGTTCATTAACTCACTGTTTTTCTTCTTTATAATCTCACAGTTTTCACAAATCACCAGAATCTTCTTTGCATCAACTTCTTCATCGACTTTGAACTTCTGGACTTCCTTTACCTTTTTCTTGATCACTGGAACAGCTTCATCATCACTGCTGACCGGTGTTTTGACCTTTTTCTTTTTCTTTTTAGCTTTTTCATCTTCACTATCACTTTCTGCCATCATTTTAAAATAATCTGCCATTCGTTTTGCATAATACTCTCTATCATCATCACTATCTTCTTCAACTCGAGCGACAAAAGCTTTTTGATGTGAAGTTTTGTTTGGATCATAATCATCCCAACTAAAACCTTCCCAGTTAAATCCTTCAGGTAACTTTTCATCATCTTGGTTTATCAGGCATGCTTTGTTATCAGCTGAAATATATTTTTCCCAGCTGAAACCTTTTGTTGTCTCTTTGTCATCCTGATTCACCATACAAGCTCTCTTTGAAGATTCCTCGATTACTTTTCTACCATGTGCCACTTGCGGTTCTTGTTGTTGTTGTTGTGCAACTTGATGATAAATGGCCTTCCGATAGTAATCATTGTTGTTGTTGAACGGATTTTGAGCTCCACTTGCTTCGCGGTTTTTGCACTCCCTCTTGAAGTGTCCTTTTTCCCTGCAACGAAAACAAGCGACTTTAGATTTATCAAAACCTAAAGTAGAAACATTAGCTTCACGTAAGTCATCTCTTCCTGTGATCTGCTTAAATTTCTCAGCCCGTCTTAACACACTTGCCAAACACCACTTTATGTCCATCAATTCCATCTCTTCAGCATCAATCTAATCGTAATCCTCTTTCGTCAACATTGGATTCCTGATCCGACTTGCAACAAAACTTCCATAAGACTCCAGCACGGTTCCCAACAAAGACATGTGACTCTTAGCAATTTCTGCTGAATAATCCTCATCATTTTCCAGATTCAAAACAATGTTACATTGTAGCTTCTTGCCAATATTGGTTGTTGAAATGTTCGGATCAAATGATGGATATGATGAAAAACTTGTGTTACTGTTTGATCCTTTGGATGAACTTCCTGATGAACTCTTTGCATTGAAAGCTGTCTCAACCTTCTGTGACAAGTTGGTGGTTTTGTCATTCAATCCTGCTTTGTAATAAAGCCCAATGTCTTGTTCACCATCAAAATCTTTCATTCTTAATGCCTTTCTCTGTTCCATCTCCTGAGCCTCAATCTTTTCAATGAACTTGCTCAGTGTCAGATTGCTAAAACCTTTCTTGTTCCTCAACATCATGAGATATGTGCCCCAAGTCTCATATGGCAATGCATCAGCTAGCTTCTCAATCAACTCCTCATTATCTTTCTCGATGCTCAACCTCTTCATGTTAGCTAGCAAATTGCAGTATCTCCCAATGATTTGCTTTGTACTTTCATTTTTCAAACCCCGAAACAGATCGAACTCTTTCTTCAAAAGTGATTTCTTGTTCTTGACCATCTCTTGACTTCCATGAAACTTTGATTTTAACGCTTTCCAGATTGAATAAGAAGTTCCATTGTGTTGCAATAACACCAAGATATCTTCTTTCACAGCTTGTTGTAGAAGACTTAGCATCATTTTCTGATCTTTGTATTTCTTTCAATTATCAGCACTCAGATCCTTAATAGCAATAATTTCTTCGTCATCATTCATCGGTCTAGCGTATTTCGTCTCGACACATTCCCAAGCATCCAGATAATTTGCTTGTACCCAGTTCTCAAAACGTCCTTCCCAACCTTTATACTCCTCGATGTTCATGAGTTTAGGCGGTTTTTGCATAGTCCCCATTTCGTTTTCCAACAACGTGTTCTGTGCAAGAGTAATTGGGGTAACCGAGGTAGCGAATGCATTGTAAAATTCCTCTTCCATGATTCGGTTAACAAAATTCACAAAACAGCTCTGTTCAAACGGAATTCCAAGCTCAAACGAAATCCCCTTACAAACAGAATTGTACTTCAAATGAAATAACTTGTCCAACCAATATACCTAATTTCGTTTGAAACACCTACTCTCTCAAACGAAATTGCTGAATATGTATGACCTTTCAAACGAAATTACAATTTCAAACGAGATTGCTACTTTCAAACGAAATAACTATCTTCAAACGAGATTACTCAACTTTCTCAAACTGAATTCCGAATTCAAACGGAATTACCAAGATTTTTCAAACGAAATCAACAACTATGAGCAATCTCAAACGAAATCAGCAAGCAACTTCAAACGAAATCAGTGTGATGTCATCAATTCGGTCCAAATTTTGTCTAATTGATCAAGATTTAAGCCGATTTCAATTCTGAAACTTTCAAGGGTCTGTTAAAACACAGTTACGCACACATTGTGAAAAGATTAGCCGATTTTAACCATGAAAACTTGTTTAATTTTGAAAGAAGGTGTAGAAAAACAGAATTTGCAGCTGAATTGGTATGAACTCTTCCTCCTGAGCTCTGATACCACTTGTAGGATCGTTTTCAGACCCGAACGAGTCGATCAGAAGAGTTTTATTCAATACGAAAGGCGGAAACATACGTATCAAGTTCAAATCAGCTGAATTATCACTTTAAACTGTCCGTATATTTATTTTAGATCAAAAACAAGTCTGTGGACACTTCGGCAGCACTTCATTACACTGACCGGAAAGTTACAAATGATTTCGGTTGAACACCTATTTATAGGATAGGTGATTCCATTTGAATGTGTCATGTGCCATTTCAAACGAAATTAACAAAGTTAATTTCCTTTGAAAGTGGCAATGTCACTTTCAAGCGGAATTACATGGTTCAAACAAAATTACCTCAAAACCCTCTAATTTTCTCGTATAACGTGCCCTGATCTAACATTCTTAGCACAAGACTCAATACAAGACGAAGTCGACAGACGCATGCACCAACATCTATATTAATGACATGGTGGTTAAGTCCAAGAGAGCTGAGGATCACCTTAGAGATTTGGAAGAAGCATTTGATATCCTTGATAAATTCAATATGAAATTGAATCCTTCCAAGTGCCACTTTGGTGTAAAAGCTGGCAAGTTCCGAGGTTATATGGTAACAAAAAGAGGGATAGAGGCAAGTCCGAAACAAATCAAGGCGATTATGAATATTAAGTCTCCTGCCAATGCCAAGGATGTTCAAAGATTGACAGGAAGAATCGCTGCCTTGAACAGGTGCATCTCAAAGTCATCAGAGAAATGTAAGGAATTCTATGACATCCTGAGAAAGAAAAAGAAATTCGAGTGGACTGAAAAGCATGAGAATTCTCTCAAGGCCCTTAAGGATTTCCTATCCTCAGCTCCAGCCTTAATGAAACCGGAAAAGGGGACATATTATCCTTGTATTTAGCAGTTTCTTCTACGGCAGTAAGTGCAGTCCTTGTTAAGGATCACGAAGGTACTCAACATCCTGTATACTATGTAAGTAAAAGTTTGCTTGATGCTGAATCCAGGTATTCTCATTTAGAAAAACTTATTCTTGATTTAATCATGGCATCCACTAAATTACGCCATTATTTTGAAACTCATGCTATTATTGTTAAGACTAACTTTCCTATTAAGAATCTCCTCAGAAACCTGAAATGTCAGGAAGGATGGCAAAGTGGGTAGTCAAGCTTAGCGTTTATGATATCAGATATGAACCAAGAACTGCCATTAAATCCCAAGCCTTAGCTGACTTTGTGGCTGATTTCAGTAGTGATCTACAAAGGGAAGCTGAATTGGAAGTTCAATAGCTTGAAGAGACTAAGGATCCTTGGATACTCTTCACAGATGGGGCTTCAAATGTCAAAGGAACTGGACTAGGAATACTACTAAAATCGCCACAGGGAGACATAATACCCCTCTCAATTGCTTGTGAGTTTCAAACTACTAATAATGAGGCTGAGTATGAAGCCTTAATAGCCGGTTTGCAAATTGCCAAGCACATGAGGATCAGGTATCTTGAGGTACATGTAGATTCATTGTTAATTACTAACCACTTTAATGGTTCTTATGCTGTTAAAGGTGAAAGACTAATCAAATATCTAGAGATAGTCAAGAAATTGGCAGACTCTTTTGCTTCTTTTAGTTTGACACAGGTACCCAGGGAAGAGAATGCAGAAGCTGATACTTTATCCAACCTTGGATCATCATTGAAGATTCCAGAGGATATTAAAATTCCCATCATCCATATATTATCTCCTGCTATTGAGGATCACACAACTGTGGAGATAGTGGAAGATTCTGCAATCATACCTAGTGATGCTGCACAGTCGAATTCAGGATCCTGGATCCTTCCAATCCTAAGATATATACAACATGGAGAGATCCCTACTGGAGAAAATCCTAGTGCTTTCAAAGTCAAGGTATCTCAATTTACAATACTAAATAACATGTTATATAAACGATCTCTTGCTGGTCCATATCTAAGGTGCATCGAGGATCTAGAAATCCAAGAAGTCCTGAAGGATTTTCATGAAGGAGATTGTGGAAACCACACTGGGGGCAGAGCACTGTTCTCAAGGATCCTTAGAACAGGATACTATTGGCCTACCATGAAGAAGGATGATATGGATTATGCAAGGAAATGTGATGCTTGTCAAAGACATAGCAATATCCTTCATCAACCAGTGCAACTCTTGCATCATATATCCTCCTCTTGGTCATTCATGAGATGGGGAATGGATATAGTTGGCAAACTTCCCAAAGCACTAGGAGGAAAAGTTTTTATGCTTGCTATGACTGATTACTTTTCCAAATGGATAGAAGCTGAAGCCTTTGCATAAGTCAGAGAAAAGGAAGTGATATCCTTTATTAAAAGAAACATCATTACTAGATTTAGCATACCTTCTGAAATTGTTTGTGATAACGGATCCCAATTTATTGGGAATAGAACTACTAACTTTTGTGACAGCTGGGGGATTAAGATGATAACATCAACACCAGTCCACCCACAAGCTAATGGTCAAGCAGAATCATCTAACAAGATCATCATCAACAACTTGAAGAAGAAGCTTGGATCCAAGAAAGAAAAATGGGCAGAGGAGCTACCTTATGTGTTATGGGCTGATAGAACAACTCCCAAGAATGCTACCGGCCAGACTCCTTTTTCTTTAGTGTTTGGAGCTGAATCGGTGATTCCTACAGAGATGGTAGTCCCTGCTGCAAGAACAAGCATCGGTGATCCTGAAGGAAATGCTGAAAACTTGGTTCAAGATTTGGATACCATAGAAGAACTCAGGGATTTGGCAAGGATAAGATTGGCTAGTTATCAACAAAGGATGGCTGGAGCATATAACAAGAATGTCAGGATCAGGAAATTCCAAGTTGGTGATATGGTATTAAGAAAAGCATTCCAGAATACCACAAATCCTACTGATGGCAAGTTGGCACCAAAGTGGGAAGGCCCCTATCTGATTGAAGCTGAGACAGGAAAGGGGGCATATCGTTTACTAACAATGGAAGGTGATCTATTACCAAGAGCTTGGAATGCTTTCCATTTAAAGAGATACTTCATGTAAGAAGGATCCTTGGTCATTCTCATATCTGATGCACATCAAGGATCCTTAGAGGATTTATGATCCTCATCCTGGTAATGATTTGATTCATTTTATTTATCTAATCCTTTAATTTACTTGATTATAAGGAGAAGGATCTAGGATCCTTTATCCTTTTTCACTAAATTTTGAGTTTTGCAGAAGTTGGCACATCTTTGACAAAGGATCAAGTATCCATTGAAATCTCCTAAGTCCTTGGGTTTATCCCAGTTTTTGGGCTTGTCCCCAGTTTTTTGGCTTGTCCCCAGTTTAAGGTATCTATTACCTCCTACGAATCAGGTTCTTACACCTTTGCCAGTTGCGCACGATTATCCTAGTGTAGTTAAAGGCAATGGGACCAGTACCCGCTTTAGGGGCTGACAATTTCATTGTATTGGCTGTATTTAGGATCCTAAGTATAATGGTAGACGTACCATACATCCGTTCCTAAGGTTTCTAACATTTTCACGTTAGCTAAGGTTTTGGCATTTTCATGTCACTAAGTTTGGATAGTCGCCAGTATGGGCCATACTCCAGTTTACACAAGATCCTTTGGGCTTGTCCCCTGTTTTTGGGCTTGTCCCCAATTTATTGGGCTTTTCCCCAGATTGTTGGGCTTGTCCCCAGATACTAACATCTTCTTTTGTTAGTGCATATGTCTTTTGACTTCGTCTTGTATCGAGTCATGTAATAGAATAGATAGACAAAGACACGTTGTACGAGAGAAACGGGAAACAGGCTTGAACCAGCCACCTCACACGAGGTGACCAGTTTGTGCGAACTGGCCAGGTCGTGCGAAGTGGACCAGCTCGTATGGAATGGTTCATGCGACCTGGCTTTCCTTATATATAGTGAGTCTTGGGTCTTCATTTGTAACATTCTGATTCCGGAGACGAAGTGCTGCCGAAGTGTCGAACGTTCTGTAATCAGTTTCAAATCAATCTAAACGATAGTTAAAGTGATTCTTAGTGTTAAACAAGCTGCGGACATATCCAAATCATTGAATTCCGCCTTTGGTTTGGTCTAGAACTCTTCTGATCGACTCATTAGGTCGAGCCTTCGATCCTACATGTGGTATCAGAGCTCAGGAGGAAGAGTTCTTACCATTTCCGCTTGTTTTCACGGATAAAACTGATTTCTTCTCATTTCTACTCATTCTTCTACACATTTTATTCAAAATCAGAACGTTTTCACGGCTAAAATGATCTGAATTTCACATATAACATGTAAAATTGAGTTTTAAACAATCCGTGAACAAATCAGGACCTAATTCAACCTAAATCTTGATAAAATTGACCAAATCGTGTGAAAATACCCTCAGATCGTTCGGAACTTAGTCAGATCGTTTGAGATAGTCTTCGGGTCGTACGATTTGATCTACTCAAATCGCACGAGGAAAGTTTAGTATTCCAGATCGTTTGAATTAACAGTCAGGCCGCACGAGGTGGTTCACATCGCACGGTTTGAACCAAGTCGCACGGATTGACTTCCAGATCGTTTGGATTTGAACCAGTTCGCACGAGGTGAATTGTTATCAGGTCGTTTGAATTGAGATCGTGATCCAGATCACATGAGGTGATCAGGTCGCTTGAAAATCACACCAGATCGTTTGAAGTGATTTTAGTTCGTACCACAACATGGACAACGAATTTTATAACGCGTTTGCTACTGCCTCGGCTGCTCCAGTTACCGTTGCTGAAACTGTTGGTATTGAAAATGAAACGGGAACTTTCCAAAAGCCTCCAAAGCTTATATACATTGAGGACTTTAAAGGATGGCAAGATCGTTTTGAAAACTGGGTGCAATCTAATAAGTTTGATGCATGGGTTTCATTAGAGAAAGATTATACTTTACCAAAAAATGACCGTGGAAATGAAAACAATTAAGTCAGTTTTCACCTGATGAAAAATTTAGATACACCAGTGAAAAGATGATGATTAGCATTCTCCAACAAGCGGTAAAAGAAGATATATTTGTTTTGCTTCAACATGAGGGAACTGCTAGATCAATTTGGAAAGCGTTGATTAAAAAGTTTAAGGGTAGTGCTGAAATGATAAAAAATAAACGAGCATTACTAAAAAAATCTTTTGATATGTTTACATCTCTTGAAGGTGAAACAACAAGAATGATTATTGAGAGATATTGTCACCTTGTCATGGAGATGAAAAGATTGGACATCAAGAAAGAAGATGAAGAATGGGTTGATAAGCTAGCCGATGCGTTACCGCAGAATGAATGGGGAACATATCTGTTGATTTTAAAGCATAACCAACAATTTGAAGATATGAATTTGAGTAAGTTTATCCAGAAGTTGGAAGAACATGAGCTAGCAATTCGAAAAACTGCTACAATGAGAAGTCCAGGTGCTCAAAAGGATGTGAGTCTATACTATAGAGGAAGCAAAGTTGAGACCACTCCAAGTCCAAAGATTCAGACTGCGTTCAGTGCTGATGGTACTTCCGGAACAAATGCAAACAATACAAATCAGAGTAGTGGTTATTCTTCGTGTTATTCAAGTTTTGAACCAAACTTCTCAACACCAAGTTCTCAACAACAAAGTTCAACAAACTTTAATGGTCAAGTTTTGCAATGCAATGTTACATTAAATATTCAAAATGGTCAAAATTTCTCTCCAGATATTGCGAAGCAACACATGACATCCCTTGTTACTGTGTTAGAATCGTATGAAAGCTTAGTTGCTGGACGAATCGGAAATCCGATGCTTACTAAAGAGGATTATGATCAGATTGATTGTGAAGAACTTGAGTTGATGGATATCAAGTGGTGTTTAGCTAGTGTTTTGAGAAGAGCAGAAAAGTTCAAACAAATCACTGGAAGAGATGCTCTTCGTGAAGCTGCAACATCACAGCTAGGTTTTGACAAATCGAAGGTTACTTGTTTTCATTGCCGAGAAAAAGGGCATTTTAAATGAGAGTGTACAAACAGAGAAGCAACCGGAAGACAAGATCCCTTCGGAAACAACGATTATCATAGAAAAGCAATTTATCATCAGGTTGCTCAACAACCATATCAACAACAATCTTCACACTCACGTACGATTGAAGAATCAAAGGGTAAAGCTTGTTATGGTCTGTTAGACCAAGAAGATGAAAGGATTCCGAAAGAGTTCAATTGGGATGATTATGATCCTTCGAGACCTTCAGTTTCTAAAGCCTTTGTTGCTCAAATCTTTGAAGATTCAACCTCTGAAGAAAAATCAATAAAATCTAAGAACAGTCCTAGAAGAAAACCGATTTTTAAGTCGTCAGGAAGTGATGCAGATACTGATGATGAGGAAGAGTATATTAATAAAGCTAGAAAACAATTGGATCCTTATAGTTTTGATTTGTTTTTTGCAGATAAAATCGAGATATTGAAAGAGAAAAAGGCTGCTAGACTGAAGAGGGAAATGGAAGCAAGAAGGGTTGCTGAAGAAAAGAATGAAGTTGATAAGGCAAAAGTTGAAGAAAAACCGACAGAGAAGGTCGAGGTTGAAGAGAGTGAAGTGAAGATAGAAGTTGAGAAAGAGCCGATTGTGATTGAAAAGGTGGTGGAGAAAATAGTTGAAAAAATTGTTGAAGTTGAAAAAATTGTCGAAATTGAAAAAATTGTTGAAGTGGAAAAGATTGTAGAGGTTGAAAAACCTTGCGCTAAGTGTTTAGAATCTTGCAAAGATTGTGCTGAAAAGGATATCAAGTATGCTGAATTGGAGAAGCTTAAAGAAAACTTGCTGCACAATGTGAGAAGCATAAAGGAATCATATGATCTCCTAAGCAGCAAAGTGAACTTGTACAAAGGAGCTAGCGATGAGGATATTCAGATGAAGAATCTTCTGAAAGCAACAATTCTTCAAAAGCAAACTGCAATCAACCAATATATCGAGATTGTTGCAGGGCTGAAACAAGAATTGGCAGCGATGACGATTGAAACCGAAAGAGTGAATAATTTACTTCGAAGTTATCAAAGTTCAGATTATGTTATTGATCGTATCTATCCTACCATGGCAGCTCATAATTTTGCAGATGATGAAGAAAGTTCTGGTAAGAAAACTGGTTTGAATTATAATAGAGTACCAAATCCAATGTGGGATGGCTATACCCCCCCCCCCCCAAACTTTGAAAATGTGGCTAAAGCACTCAATCTGAATCTGAAATCCGAGTCTATCGATGGATTTCCAGATGATATTGATGTCACCTTCACAACGTCTGACACTGATCATGAGTCTGAGTTAATTAAGAAAGTGGTCGATCAGGTGTTGGAGAAAGATGAAGAGTCAAAGTCAGAGTCAAAATCTGAAAATTCGAGTTCATCAGACAGAAGTTCGAGTTCACCAGACAAAAGGGTTTACAATAAAGATTTTCGGATGTCACAAAATAATTTGAATGACGAAACATTCAAAGTAGCATATACTCTGAATGATTCTGACAAATTATATTCTGATGAAGAATTTCCAATAAGAGGTGTTAAAACTGAAATGATTAACAAGGTTTTCAAATTAACAGAAATTAATATTTCTGAAATAAAAGATGTAAATCTTACTGAAAAACCTAAAAAATACACTTCAAGAGTTCAACAAAGATTGAACAAGAAAAAGGGTTACTGTTCTGGTTCGGGTTATTGAAAGAAACCAAACCATAACAGTAATTTCAAAAAGAAGGGATTAGGTTTTATTCCACCATAAAATCATAAAAAATGAGAAAATTTATAAACCAAAAACTAAATTTGTTTCAGGAGCAAGTTCAGAAGAAGAGAAGGAGAAACCTTTCTGGAAACAGTCAAACAAGGAGTTTCTCACCGAAAAGCAAAAGAATATGTTGAAAGAATCTGAACCGAGAGTTGAAAGAAGAACTTGTTTTAAATGTCGAGAAGTTGGACATATTGCTTGGAATTGCTCAAAGCCCACCAACACAAAACAGGGAGTTTCTTCTAACTCTAAATTGAAAGAAAAATGTGTTGATAAAAAGGAACAACCAATAGAAAAATTTAAAGAGTTCAAAAATTCGACTTTCGAAGTTGGTGAAAGTTCGAAACATTTTTACAAAAGAAGAGCCAATTTAAACAAACATAAATGGGTTGTTAAGAAATCAGAGGTTGTTTCTGGCAATGAATCTGACTCGTCAAAGTCAGAGGAGCCATCTGTTGTGCTAAATGATGAGAATTCCGTTCCAACAATGGATGATGAAAATTTTCCACCATTGTCAAATGGAAACTTGAAATAAAAAATTGGAAAGATTGAGATTTCAGATCAATTCTTCTCTGATAAGAAAGAATTTGATGCTGAAAAAGCGTTTAATGGTAAAGTGCTACATATTTTTTGTAAGATGGTTTATGGGAAGGTGAAGGGAGTAAAAGAATTTTATGAATCGAAAGTTGTTAAACCAAATGCTGATGGTTCACCCATGATTGATCAGGCATGGGTGAGATTCTTTAAAAAGTAAAATCCTGACTTGCCGGAACTCCCAAGTTGGTAATCGTGGAGCATGAATTGGCATCATTCTTTGATAAATGTTTTTGTGAAAAACCTACAAGTGATATTTTTACAAAATGGTTGAAAGAACAAAGTGATGAATGAAACCCCATGTTTGTGAAATGACAAACAAACTAATTTTCCGGAAAAACCATTTTGATTAAAACAAACTTTAGTGTTTTGAAATCATAATGGGAAAATAGTTTGTTGTCAGGGGGAGTTCTGATTGTTTACGCCAAGTGGATGGTAAATTGAAGCAATTCACATCAGTTTGTTATTTTATTTGTACAGTTTATTGCGTTTACTTTCAAATTTTCCGGAAAATAAAAAATTGAAACATATTTTTGATTTTAGGGGGAGTAAAAATTTAGAAATTTTGAAAATTTGAAAAATCCAAAAACATGATAAAATCTAACAACCAAAAAATCAAAATGAGTTTTGTTGTGAAAAAGAGGAAATGATAGTACATCAGTAGACAATCACAGTACGCTAAAGAATTGGAAAGTTAAAATGTGATAAACGGTCTCACTGATGATATGCCAGTAGATTTTTACACGCTTAGTAGATTGTTTTCGAGATATAAACCTAAATATCAAATACTTACTTATTTCATGGGGAACATCTCTCGGATATATAGGTAACCCCTGAAATCTTGTTTGAAGGGCTTTCTATTTCTGACATACTAGGTCTTTGTGCGTGATGATATCTGGGGTATTATACCAGGACTTCTGATTTTGCGGGAGTAATAGCCTAGTCCTCGTATAATACTCTGCACTGCTTTAATCATAAAGCTCACCCTCTGCATAAAAATTGATAAAATATCGAAAGATACGAATCAATTGCAGTTGAAGAAAAGATTCTCTAAAAGGAACCCACCTAAAGTCGAGCCATCATCTCTCTGATTGAACGGAAGTTCTAGCCTGAGCTCTCATGGCCTCGCATTACCCATTTACAAATATCATTAGTGTACATTCACCTGTAAGACTGAATATAGGAGTCTGGATACGGGAGTATATTCTGAGGTGGGACACGCGAATAAGTTAAGTCCATTAAAACACTAATCTCGTATCTCGAAACAATTGAACTTTGTGTGAAAATTTAAGTGGATCAGTATACTAACAATCTAAGTGAATCGTTTAGATCTTAAAGTGTTTAAAGCTCAACGGTGCTAGTGATTTGTCAAAAACTGATATGATCCTCTTACACAAACTCACAAAAATATGTCTGTATATAGTTTATTTCCCAAAAACCAAAAAGAATGTGTTTTAGCATAAAATTTTGAAATATCAAAAAGATTTTATTTCATCTTATTTTTGACAACTGATGTTGAAAAGCTGATTTTCAAAATTCCAAGTGCTAAACATGATGAACAACAGTGGGTTGGGAGAGTTTGTTTGAAATTAAAAATGAATTTAAAGTTTGAGATAATTTGAGAAATGTTACAAGTGATGTTTTGAGGATGATTTTACTGTTAGTTAATCAAGGTCATTAATTTGAACTTGATATAACTATTGTTGCTGTTGAGTGATATCTACAAGTGGTTTCTAAATTTGTTACATTTTAACAATTGTGAAATTTACTTTTGGGTAGAGAATTGTGCAGGTTACCAGGTTCTTGATCCTGTTGCTACGAAGAGCCAGGATATATTCCCGATGATGATGCTGAAGAGTTTAAAGAATCAAGAGATCTGATCAAGAGAATTTGAAGAGTCAGATTGATATTCTAGGAGAGTAAGAGAAAGATTGAAGGATGCTTACAGAGAAAGATACTTTGGAAAGAGCGAGAAGACCGATCAAGACTGAAGACTCAATACACTGAAGACTTGTCAACATCCAAGGGGGAGTCTGTTAGTGCATATGTCTGTTGACTTTGTCTTGTATCGAGTCATGTAATATAATAGATAGACAAAGACACGTTGTACGAGAGAAACGGGAAACAGGCTTGAACCAGCCACCTCACACGAGGTGACCAGTTCGTGCGAACTGGCCAGGTCGTGCGAAGTGGACCAGCTCGTATGGAATGGTTCATGCGACATGGCTTTCCCTATATATAGTGAGTCTTGGGTCTTCATTTGTAATATTCTGATTCCGGAGACGAAGTGCTGCCGAAGTGTCGAACGATCTGTAATCAGTTTCAAATCAATCTAAACGACAGTTAAAGTGATTCTTAGTGTTAAACAAGCTGCAAACATGTCCAAATCATTGAATTCCGCCTTTGGTTTGGTCTAGAACTCTTCTGATCGACTCATTAGGTCGAGCCTTCGATCCTACATCTTTTACAATTGGCTTAGTCCCAAGTTATATCATATTCAAGGTTTCTAGAGCTGAACAGTTAAGGATTAAGGATCCTAACTTTCTACAAGGTTTTATCTTTTGGTTGTCATAGTTGTAAGTGTTAAGGATATAGGATCCTAACTTGGATTCTCTGGTATGATCCTTATTTACTTTAACTCTATTCTTGGTTTATCAATCATACCCTTATTCTTTGATAACAGGATATATGATCCTAAATCATTTCACTTTTAAAACTTTTTGATTAAGAGGATATTTGATCCTTGATCATATCCTTAATTCTTTGATATAAGCTAATGTTGATATTCATTTGATACTTTTATCAATAACTTGTAAGTTCTAAAACTATGCAATGACAATTGATAAGTAAATGTATGCAAAATAAACAACACAAACATAGCCAAAAGTTAAATTTTATTTATTTATCTAAGTCAACCCTTTTTAGGTTGTCAAAATTGCCAACCAAAGCTTCTACCAGCAAAACGTGGCCCGTCCACTTGGGTTGGCAAAGGGTGTCCATACTAAAGGTTCGATAAGTGCAGGAAATAAAAGGCGAGGGGCATCAAAGGCTTCATCCTCCACAAACAGAAGGACCCATCCACCTTTGCTACCCCTATTGTCCAAAGGATCAGTGATCCTTAAACCCTAAAACTATTGTTCAAGTTACTATAGACCATTGTTCAAAACATCACCAAAAAACTATTAAACCATAAAAATGGGCTCCGGCCACGTCTAGAATTATCCATCATCGCCCATTTGTGCAGCCTAAACCTTTGCTGCATCCTCCACCTTCTCATCACCACCTTGACCACTGCCTCCAGCCGCTGTATCCTCAGGATCCTTGGCTCCGCTGCCTCCGGTTTCAAGTGTCAGCACCTCCTCAGGCTCTTCATATAACAACCCTAAAAGAAAACCGAAACCCTCGAATTATTTTCCGACACCCTAAAAATATTTAAAATATCCCAATATGCCTTAAAATACACCCCATACGTGAAAACGGACCCCGAATACCTTAAATATTATAAAAAATAATTAAAAATTTAATTTTTGGGTTTGAGGCGGGCCGCGTAAGCCACCCCTCAACCCTTACGCGGTCCGCGACAAGGTGAAAGATGGCGCAGCCTGGTGCTGCCACGTGGCCCAACACATGTCGACCCTATATGCTGACCCGGATCAGCTACGCCGTTGACTACCTTTGACGCGGGCCACGTAGCCCTTTGGTTAACCTTTACGCGGGCACGTAAAACCTGAAAACAGGCCCTATAAGTAGAGGGCAGTGGCCTTCAGTCGATAATCGCTCACGAACATTTTATTTCTCTAAATTCTGAAGTATAGGCATAATACTCGGGTATTATACCCCCCTAAATAATGAAGTTCTGCTCCGTTGTAAGTATCATAACCCCTAGATACGTATTAGATACTCTGCCCGATTGATCTAGGGTTCCGTAACGGCTGTCGTGGTTCTGCCCGACGTAGTCGTTGGAATGCCGTCTTGGGGAGGGTATTACTAATGTTAAAATGGGTTATTATACTAACACGTGTGCATTTGTGTAAATTATAGATTGTCACCAGGAAACCCTAAAGGATAGTCTAAGACAGCAATGTGAGTAATCCTTCGTTTTGTGTAAACCTTTTGTGAGTAATCTCCTTTTTGCAAATTGTTTTTACAAAACCTCACACGATTAATTATATATTAAGCAGTTATTGAGTATTTGTAAGGATACAATTATCGTCGGTATGTTGGGGTTTGGTATACAAAATTTGTTACTGGAGGGGTAACATTTCCACAAATCGGGTCTGACAGTACCGTGGGTGGTAATTGATATGACTTGGAAACAAATATAATTGTGAGACCGCCCTCAATACTGTACAATGAATTTTAATTAAACTGGGATTCACTCACCAGTGTTTCCCACTGACAAAATGTTTTTAAACGCGTTTCAGGTAACAAAATGTGAAAGCCAAATAGAAGCCAACTGGACAGCACTAAAGGCTTGGAAAAGTGGCAATAAAGTTACCTAAAATAAAATAGATGTTTTTATTAAATAAAATTAGGATTTATTCCTATGAAAATATGTGTACTTAAAACTTGGGTTTTATCCCATGTGTTTAATATTATGAAAATGTAGTATTTCACTCTGATCAAATATTTCCTAACTACGGTCCTGATGAAAATTCCGCTGCCAAATTAGACAATACCAGATACCACCGAAACTGGTCGTGGCCGCCCGTTCCTGTATTTGTATAGGGGAACGGGGGTTGCGACAGAAGGTGGTATCAGAGCTAAGCCACTGATTCAGCCACAGAAGTGTTCTGCTGACACCAAAATTCAAATTGTTAGGAAATAAATTACGGGAATACGTGCATAATTGTATTTTCTTGTTATGTGTTATTTGACTATTTGTTAATTTACAGTATGAGCGACCAAGGACCATCTGACGCGTACCGTCAATTGTCTGGTTCGCCTAGAAGCAAAGGTGCCTCTTCTCAGCCTGCCCTCCCAGGGTACTCTGCTGATACGGAAGAAGGAATATTCATGTTTAAGGCTCAGTCTGAAGAGTCATTCCCTCATAAAAAGAGAGGATGGTTCAGTGGAGGGTCACATGAGCGTAGGAATCGTATGAAAAAGTTACAAGACCAGAAAGCACCAGCAGCAGCTAAAAGAGAAACCGATGCCTATGCCCATGAAATGATTAATAGGGGTATAGCCAACATCCACATCCTAGCAACCACTGCAGCTGACCCTAACCTGGAACAAATGATAGCACCCCAACCACAACCACCAATTCCTGACCAACCGATGGAGATAGAAAACCCTGAAGATCAAGTAGAAATGCATGATTTCAACCCGGAGGAAATACCTAGGGTACCAGCACCAAATCCATTAGACCCAAATTACGACCCATGGTGGGATGACAATAAGGACTATGTGCAACATTACCCGATACACGAAGATATACCCATGCCGAACCTAGGAGCCTACCCAGGGTTAGATCCTCTAGATCCCTATTATGACAATGATGTATTCATTAGGGAGATTCTAGAAAATCCTTACCCATACCAGGCCCCTACACCTCCGTACCAGGAACCCGCACCCCAGTTTCCGAACCCAGTCCTAGAACCTGCACCCCCAATGAGTGCAGAAAATGTACAAGAACTTAGGACATTTGGTGAGGAAATTTTAGAGAGTAGTGAAAGAATGCGATAGGTGGGAGAGCGACTCGTCTGGAAGTACGACGAGCGCAATATGGATTTCTGGATGAATCCATATCCATGAATGTGATGATGGAGACGGTAGTAATAATAATAATAATAATAATAATAATAATAATAATAATAATAATAATATAATATATGTGTATGTGTATAAAAAAAACTACGGATGCCTATTACTAGTAGTGTAACTTTAAATTTCAGTCGGTATTGTAATTTTAATTTCAGTACTGGTGTGTAATAGATGCATATTATATAAAAATAGAGTAAGTCGCAATGATCGACGCTTTTGACCAAAATGCGTGTCATGTGATTGGCTATATTAAATATTATTTTATGATATTAATACGTGGTAATTGTTTAAAATTCAGATGGCCGACGAAGGAATTCAAGAAAATCTGAATAACGATAACCAGAGTAACATTAACTTGGTTAATGAGAATCCGAGCATCAATAACAATGGAAACCAAATGGATAATAGTGCTATCCAACACATAGTGGCATAAGGAATCATAGATGCAATGCCATTTATTATCCAAACTGTTAAGGAAGCAGATAATAAAAGTAAACATAGCAGTAAGCGACCAATTGAACGTGAACACAGCGTGAACAATGAACCTGTACTTCAAGTGCCCATTCCCAAAAGAAGAAGAACCATGCCTTATGGTTGTTCTTACAAAGAATTTTGGTCCTGCAAACCAATAGAATTCTTGGGCAATGAAGGACCCATTGCAGCTCTACGATGGATAGAAAAGACTGAGGCTGTTTTAAAAATAAGCAAGTGTGCTGAAGAAGACAAGATAATGTTTGCTTCTAATCGGTTTAAAAACTCAGCCTTAGAATGGTGGAACACTATCCTCCAGTCTAGAGGAAGTGACAGGGTTTAATATGGAATGGGAGGAATTTAAGAATATGGTAGAAAGGAAATTCTGCCCTCCCAATGAAAAGGAACAGATAGCAAATAAGTTCCTAAATCTTAGGATGACCGGGGTAGATAGTAAGGGTTATACTACCACATTCTTTGAATATGCTAGAATAGTACCAACCCTTGCATCACCTGAACCAGTATTAATCTCCCGTTACATCTGCGGATTAATTGGAGAGATTAGACATGTAGTCAAGGCAGCTAGACCCCAAACTATAGAAGAAGCTGTAGAACTAGCAAATACCTTGACAGATGAGTTAATCCGTACTCGAGAAGAAGACCAGAGGAGAAACCTAGCTCAAAGGCTTACCCAAGAATTCCATTCTAGGAATTCCAATCGTAGGAATACAAGTTCTACCTCTGCACCATACTGCAAGGCCTGCAAGAAAAAGCATTCGGGAAAATGCTCCACTCACTGCAATTTCTGCAAGGCACCAGGACACAAGGAAGAAGATTGCAGGAGAAAATCCAGTAATGGACTATGCTTCAACTGTGGAGAAAAAGGTCACATCAAGCCGAACTGTCCGAAACTAGCTCCAGCCGCGAATAACAAGAACACTAAAAATGCTAGAGCATTTGTTCTAACTGCAGATGAAGCCAAAATGATTCCGGACGTAATAGCCGGTACGTTTTTAGTTAATGATGTTTTTGCTAAAGTATTATTTGACTCTGGTGCAAACCAAAGTTTTATTAATACTTCATTTTGCAAACTTCTTAATCAACCATTAACTAAACTCTCACAAGAATGTCTAGTCGAGACAGCGAATGGAGAAACGGTTAGGATTTCTGAAATCTTGCATGGAGCAAGAATAGAATTTTTAAATCAAAAGCTTATGGCAAACCTTTATCCCATGAATCTGGCAGGATTTGATATTGTATTAGGAATGGATTGGTTAATAGCCAACAAAGCTAATATTTTATGTGATCAAAAGTCAATTCAAGTAAATTCACCAAAGGGTGAAAAGATCACAATTAAAGGAGATAAACCCTGTAGATCCGCAAAATTCATCTCTGTAATGAAAACTGCAAGCTATATAAGAAAAGGATCTATAGTGTATTTGATTTCTATAATCACTAACACTAAAGGAAAAGAACTAAAAGACATTCCAGTAGTGTCTCAGTTTTCAGATGTATTTCCAGAAGAATTACCAGGACTACCGCCAGACAGAGAAGTCGAATTCAGAATCCATCTGCTACCCAGAACAGCACCAATTGCCAAAGCACCCTACCGTTTGGCACCGACAGAAATACAGGAACTGAAGAAACCGTTAGATGAGTTATTAGAGAAGGGATTCATACAGCCAAGCTCATCGTCGTGGGGAGCACTGATTTTATTCGTCAAAAAGAAGGACGGATCAATGCGTATGTGCATTGACTACCGTGAATTAAACAAGGTCACGATTAAGAACCGGTACCCATTACCGAGAATCGATGATCTGTTCGATCAATTGCAAGGAGCTCGATTTTTCTCTAAAATCGATTTAAGATCAGGATATCATCAATTAAAGGTACAGGAAGAGGACATTCCTAAAACCGCATTTAGAACAAGGTATGGCCATTATGAATTTACCATCATGCCATTTGGTTTAACCAATGCCCCAGCCGCATTTATGGACATGATGAACTGAATATGTAAGCCATATTTGGATAAATTCATAATTGTCTTTATTGATGATATTCTCATTTATTCTAAAAGTAAGGAAGATCATGCAAAGCATTTGCACGCACTTTTAAGTCTATTAAGAAAGGAAAAGCTCTACGTTAAATTTTCAAAGTGCGAGTTTTGGTTAGAACAGGTACAGTTTCTTGGACATTTAGTCAACCATGAAGGAATTCATGTGGATCCAACAAAGATCGAGGCGATTACCAAATGGAAAACCCCTGAGTCACCAACCGAGGTTAGAAGTTTCTTAGGATTGGCCGGATATTATAGAAGATTTATTCGAGATTTTTCTAGAATAGTCATTCCCTTAACTAAGTTAACCTGTAAGTCCATTAAGTTTGAATGGGGACCAAAGCAAGAAGAAGCCTTTAGAATTCTTAAGCAAAGATTAACCCACGCACCCATGCTAGCATTACCAGAAGGAACTGAAGATTTTGTAGTATATTGTGACGCTTCTAAGTTAGGTTATGGATGTGTGTTGATGCAACGTCAAAAGGTTATAGCTTACGCATCTAGACAACTTAAGAATCATGAAGAGAATTATTTAACCCATGATCTTGAATTAGGAGCTATAATTTTTGCCCTTAAAATTTGGAGACATTACCTTTATGGTAGTAAGTTTACCATATTTACTGATCATAAAAGTTTAAGATATGTTTTTGGGCAAAAAGAATTGAATATGAGACAAAGACGCTGGATGGAGATGCGTAGTGATTATGATTGTGATATCCAGTATCATGAAGGAAAAGCAAATGTAGTGGCAGATGCTTTAAGTCAAAAATATCATGAAAAGCCAAAAAGGGTACGTTCTCTTAAATTAAATCTGCAAGTAGATTTAAATGATCAGATAAGAGAAGCACAAGAATCAGTAATCAAGGAGGATACTGAAAAATTAAAAGGTATGATTAAGGAATTAGAACGAGGAACAGATGGAATTTAGAGATTCCATGAAAAGAGAATGTGGATACCTAAATTAGGAAACCTACGTCATCGTATAATAGAAGAAGCCCATAAGTCTAAGTATACGATGCATCCAGGAAGTGATAAGATGTATCAGGATTTAAGAAAGAATTTTTGGTGGATAGGAATGAGAAAGGATATAGCAGCCTATGTTTCTAAATGTTTAACTTGCTCACAAGTTAAAGCTGAACACCAGAAACCCTCAGGTTTGCTGCAACAGTTAGAAATGCCAGTGTGGAAATGGGAATTGATAACAATGGATTTTGTTACTAAATTACCCAAAACAAGGAAAGGTAATGATACAATCTGGGTAATTGTAGATAGACTAACTAAGTCAGCTCACTTCCTACCAATGAAGGAAACTCTCAGTATGGAACAATTAGCCAAGTTATATGTAAATGAAATAGTTTCTTTACATGGAATACCTTTATCAATTGTTTCTGATAGGGATAGCCGTTTTACCTCTCATTTTTGGTCAAGTTTCCAAAAAGCAATGGGAACCAAGTTAAATCTAAGCACCGCTTATCATCCTCAAACAGACGGACAAAGCGAAAGGACAATTTAGACGATGGAAGACATGCTTAGAGCTTGTGTAATTGATTTCAGAGGTAATTGGGACAATCACTTACCTTTAATAGAGTTTTCTTATAATAATAGTTATCACACAAGTATCAATGCTGCACCATTCGAAGCACTCTATGGACGAAAGTGCCGAACCCCAGTCTGTTGGTCAGAAATTGGGGAAAAGCAACTATCTGGACCTGAGACAGTGAAGGAGACAACCGACAAGATTATTCAAGTCAATGAACGACTAAAAGCAGCACGTGATCGACAGAAGAGCTATGCCGATAACCGACGCAAACCATTGGAATTTCAAGTAGGAGATAAAGTATTGTTAAAAGTCTCTCCTTGGAAAGGAGTGGTAAGATTCATCAAAAGAGGAAAGCTAAGTCCCAGGTATGTTGGACCTTTTGAGATTATTAGAAGAATAGGACATGTAGCCTATCAGCTACAACTGCTAGAGGAAATGGCAGGAATACATGATGTATTTCATGTATCTAATCTCATGAAATGTCTAGCTGATGAATCACTTGTAGTGCCTCTTAAGGATATAGAGGTAAATGAACAACTCAAGTTTGTAGAGAGGCCTCTACAGATTGAAGACAGGAAAGTCAAGAACCTTAAGCATAAGAGATTGGTTCTGGTCAAAGTGAAGTGGGACTCCAAAAGAGGACCTGAACACACATGGGAGCTTGAATCAGAAATGCAAAGGAAATATCCACAGCTATTCCAGTAGATCTCGAGGATATAACAACCCTAAAAGAAAACCGACACCCTCGAATTATTTTCTGACACCCTAAAAATATTTAAAATATCCCAATATGCCTTAAAATACACCCCATACGTGAAAACGGACCCCGAATACCTTAAATATTATCAAAAATAATTAAAAATTTAATTTTTGGGTTTGAGGCGGGCCGCGTAAGCCACCCCTCACCCCTTACGCGGGCCGCGACAAGGTGAAAGATGGCGCAGCCTGGTCCTGCCACGTGGCCCAACACATGTCGACCCTATATGCTGACCCGGATCAGCTACGCCGTTAACTACCTTTGACGCGGGCTGCGTAGCCCTTTGGTTAACCTTTTCGCGGGCCGCGTAAAACCTAAAAACAGGCCCTATAAGTAGAGGGCAGTGGCCTTCAGTCGAGAATCGCTCACGAACATTTTCTTTCTCTAAATTCTGAAGTATAGGCATAATACTCGGGTATTATACCCCCTAAATAACGAAGTTCTGCTCCGTTGTAAGTATCATAACCCCTGGATACGTATTAGATACTCTGCCCGATTGATCTAGGGTTCTGTAACGGATGTCGTGGTTCTGCCCGACGTAGTCGTTGGAATACCGTCTCGGGGAGGGTATTACTAATGTTAAAATGGGTTATTATACTAACACGTGTGCATTTGTGTAAATTATAGATTGTCACCAGGAAACCCTAAAGGATAATCTAAGACAGCAATGTGAGTAATCCTTCTTTTTGTGTAAACCTTTTTGTGAGTAATCTCCTTTTTGCAAAACCTCACACGATTAATTATATATTAAGTAGTTATTGAGTATTTGTAAGGATACAATTAACATCGGTATGTTGGGGTTTTGTATACAAAATTTGTTACTGGAGGGGTAACATTTCCACAAGTCGGGTCTGACAGTACCGTGGGTGGTAATTGATATGACTTGGAAACAAATATAATTGCGAGACCGCCCTCAATACTGTACAATGAATTTTAATTAAACTTAATTAAACTGGGATTCACTCACCAGTATTTCCCACTGACAAAATGTTTTTAAACGCGTTTCAGGTAACAAAATGTGAAAGCCAAATAGAAGCCAGCTGGACAGCACTGAAGGCTTGGAAGTGGCAATAAAGTTACCGAAAATAAAATAGATGTTTTTATTAAATAAAAATAGGATTTATTCCTATGAAAATACGTGTACTTAAAACTTGGGTTTTATCCCATGTGTTTAATATTATGAAAATGTGGTATTTCACTCTGATCAAATATTTCCTAACTACGGTCCTGATGAAAATTCCGCTGCCAAATTAGACAATACCAGATACCACCGAAATTGGCTGCGGCCGCCCGTTCCTGTATTTGTGTATTTGTATAGGGGAACGGGGGTTGCGACACTTCATCATCTCTAAGTTCAGCCAGCCTCTTGGTCCATCCCTCCAGGTCCCACTCGGACCTGTCAAATGCAGGATCAACAGCCTCCTTAGCCATCTGGAGTTTGATCTTTAGCATCACGACAGCAGCAGAGTGTTTGGCCCCTTCCATGACCTATATCCTCTCCTTTTGGGTTGTCATTTCAGCAAGAAGCAACTCCTTTTGCAGTGTCTTGTTCTCCTTTTCAAGTTGGGAGATCTTTTTATCTTTGGCAACTGCAATGACCTGGAGGTCAAGACTCTTTTGTTCAACTTCAGCCACATGTTGGACAATGAGGATCTGGACTTCAGCGAATTTCTGCAATAAAAGAACTTAATATTCAGGATCCTATATCCTCAAAAGAAAGGAAAATTTTAGGATATGAAATCCTTACCTCGGAGACATATTCTTGAACCTGGTGTTCCATCAGAGGCAGGCCTTCAGCGGGTTTAGCAGGCTTCTTCCTTTTAGTTCCTTTACCCCTGGTGCTGACTCCTTTGGTCTCAGGGATGCTTTGGCTTGCAGCCAGCTCCTTCTTATTAGACCTAGGGTATACATATTCCTGGATGTCACCCACACTGAACCTTGAAGCAGACTTGGAAGATTTGGCAGCACCTACAAATATAAATCACAGATAAGTATTCATATCTTATACTCATTTAAACACTTATTTACACATAAATATGGATACTTACTCGACATTGTGTAGGAACCGAAGGAGATTTCTTGTGAATCCTTTGCTTTGGCTTGAAATGTTCTTATGGCTGGATTGAGCTTCCAGAAAGTAGCAATCCTCTCTCTTGTGACAGGAGATTCTTGGATGTGAGAGAATGAGATAGCTGCACAACAAAAAGAAGGATCGGTTATCCTCAACAGAAAAGAAGAATCCTTCCATGGTCCTGGTCCAAGGATCCCATATCCTACCCTGGGTGATCCACTTCTTGGGAAGATGACTCCCATTTGGGATGGTGTCCCTTCTTACGAAGAAGAACTGGTTCCTCCAGTTGGAGTCATTCTTAGTGGGTTTCAGAATTGGATGTACTTGTCCGGGTTTGTGTTTGAAAAGAAAACGATGAGAATCATGGCTAACAAGATTATACAACTGGCTCAACTCAGATAAGCCTATATCAATCCCCTCTTGTTCAACAATGTGCTCAAGCGTGTACAAGACTCTCCGCACCATCGGCATGGCTTGAACGTAGCACAAACTGGTGAGTGTGAAAAAGCTTTGGGTGAAGAAAGGGAAAGGATATGTGAAGCCAATCTGGAAATGGGTTGCAGGAAAGGTGATCCAGACGTCCGAAATGCAATCACTCTTCACGGAAGAGTCAAAGGGTCTAAAAATGGTGCCTTCCAGAAAACAATGACGTAACCGATCAATCTCAGGATCGGTGAAATGACAGAGCTCCATTGAAGGATTTTTAGTTATGCCCTAACTCTTTGGAGGGCTTTCTTTTTTAGGATCCTTAACATGGGAGGATCTGGTACTCATCTTCTCCATGGAAACTTAAAGAACAGGGGATCAGAAAGAAGAAAATTTAGAGAGAAGGAAAGAAGAGATACCTGATGAAATCTTCGAATGAGGATTTAAAGGGGAAGGGTCTCGAATTTAAATGCAATTTTCATCCTTATCTCTAACCCTATTTATAATGATGACTGTTGCAGGAAGTCTTATCGTTGATGTCAGCATCGCAACGGCTATATCCATAAGCAACGGCTAGTCCGAAATAAATTGAAACATGACTATCTAATTGGATATCAACTAGTCATGTTTGGGGGCAATTGTTAGGGATAGAATTTCACAGCTTATGGATCACAGATCCTCAAGTACAGCTTGGATCACGGATCCTCAGTTCAGTTTGAATTAAGGATCCTCAGAAGACGTTGCAAGACTAAGGATCCAGGATCCTCATTATTATCCTAACACTAACAATTGTTTCCATCATTTTTGAACTTGTTTTGCAGGTGTATTTGAATAGGACTTGGTCCAACTGAGATTCTAGGGGAATATGCTTGGTGATTCTGCACGTGCTTGAACTCTTCGACCGTTATGATGATCGTGGGGGGGGGGGGGCTTGCACCATTTGCGGATAGTTAGTTAGCATAGATAATTTCTATTTTTAAATGGGGATACAAGCTTGATTTACTTATTATTAGCAACACAACTGCACTACACTCGAACTCTCTGCAAACTCTTGGCGATTTCACACTTATACGCACTAGTGATCCTTGTACCAAGCTTGTTATCATCCCGATTTGTAAACTTTCTTAGTTTAATATAGTTGGTGATCGGTAGTTTCCATCACCCGAGGTTTTTTATGCCGGAGATCATTCATTGATCAAGGGCTTTTTCCTCGTATGAATCCTTGTGTTCACCACTCATTTCATATATTTGTTGTTCATACATTTGACCAATTAACCAAGCATCATACCTCACAAAATCAGATTTGGTTGCATTATCCTTGTGTGATTTTTGACCAAAACAAGTGTGATTTTTATTCTTCAAGTTTTGACAGCCTTACCTATGTGATCTAAGTCTTCTATAAATTTGTATTCAACCAAGTTTTTGTCTAACATTTTTAAAAGATAACAAAAATGTTGAACATTTTATCAGTATCCTGACTAGGATATTCAATCAAAATATACAAAGCATAACTTTCAAAATATAAACATAGCAACAACAGATCAGGCTGAAAGGTTAGATATTTATTATTAACAGTCCAAAAGGTTGTACTCTTGGCTTCATCTCAAAACGAGACCCATCCACCAAAAGTACAACTAGTTCAAAAGCATATTTACATAAACAGTTGAAGGCTTCGTCCTGAAAACAGAGGATCCCTCCACCTTCAACTGTTGACTGTTCAAAATCATACTAACATTGATGACCAAGGGCTTCGTCCTGAAACTCAAGATCCCTCCACCTTTGGCCATCATATTGTATCTAAGTGCAGGAAAAGTATATGCAGAAAAAGTAAATTGTTTTGGGGTTATAGACCATTCAAATCTAAAAAAGTGGGCTCTGGCCTAAGAAACAATATCCATCATTGCCCACTTCGATGCTCTCACACAGCAACATCACCACCATCCTTCTTTGCCTCCTCAGCACCAGCATCCTGCGCAGCATCCTGACCAGCATCAGCATCCTTCTTCTCTCCAGCCTCGACCACCACCTCAGCTACCTTTGAAGACTCCCCGGCTCCAGATTTAGAAGGATATGACACGGGATTGCCTCCGAGTTCCTTAAGCTTTGCCACCCAGGAGTCAACCGACCAGGCTGGGCACTCAAGACCTGTCTCTTTGGCTTCGTAGGCCATCTTGATCTGGGCTTACAGGAGGGAGACAACTGCGGAGTTTTTGATCCCCTCTCGGAAGGAGATCATGGCCTGTTCATGCTCAACGTGGGCGGTGGCTAGCTTCACCTATGCATCCTGCATAACCTTCTTCAACTTGTTTTCATAGTGCTGGGTCTTGCCGTTAGTAATTGTACCCTGGTCGGCCACGGTGGTCTCGAGCTTCTTGATCCTGACCTCCTGAAGCTTCGTTGTCTCACAGGCCTCAGTGTAGAGGTTCAGCAAATGTTGAAGGCCCTGCAAAACGGAACACAGGTATAGCTTAATGCTCGCTAACCAGGATACATACTCAGCATACACGTGCAGGATATAGGGCCAGGATATTTTGTGAAGAAAGGAAGTCATGGGCTCCAGGGAATCAGTGAAGCCGAGGTCCTCATAGGAGAATCCTTCGGAAGTTGTAGCAGTGGTTTCAGAACCCTTTCTTTTCTTTGACGTGGAAGCACGAGTTCTTGGGTTAGGCTTCAGAACTGCGGCTGGTTTGGAACTGGTGATGGCCGGGGTCTCCTTCTTGACCTGGATAGGAGTAGGATAGCTGTCAAGTTCTTCAAGGTCTAGGAAGATTGGAACTTTTCCAGCGTCTGCATACAGGTAGTAATCTTGAAACCTTGTCATATAAAATATTGAATAACAAAATGTGTGCAAAATATAAAACAGGATCCTTACCAGAGATGTTTGAACTGGAGTGTTCGCTTGAGGATGTTGGGTACGGAATAAAGCTTCTTTCAATTTCGGTAAGAAGTCTGATGGCTTGAATCCTTTTCTCTGTGTCAACAAGGGGAGGTGCTAATTTCTTGAAGTCAGCTGCATAAAACACAAGAAAAATCAGTTCGGGATACGAGATAGGATATTACAGAGGATCATCCTAAAACCCTAAGGGGGTGTTTGTTTTTTCTTCAAACATCTTCAAGGGGGCTGATGTCTGCAGGCGCGCAGACGTTACCCTTGAAGACTGTTTGTTTTTTTTATTTAAACAGATCTGAACTCAGCTTTTTTCATCTTAAAAAATAAGCTATGGACCCCCTTCTTAAAACATCTTCACACCTCCCTCTTCTCCTCCCTCAAACATTAGCCCCTCCCACCGCCGCTCCTCCTCCTTCTCCGACCTCCCTCTTCTCCTCTGGCAACCTACCTCCTCCTCCGGTGACCTCCCTCTTCTCCTCCGGCGACCTACCTCTTCTCCGACCTCCCTCCTCTTCCGGTGACCTCCATCCTCCTCTGGTGACCAGCTCCTTCTCCGACCTCCCTCTTCTCCTCCGCTGGATCGAAGCGGAATGTGAATGTTTCGTCATTGTTTGATGCGCTTCAGACTGGTATCAACTTATAAAAACAAACAGTCTTATATTTTCAACTTGCAGATCTTCAGGCCACATCTTCAGTTGCAGACATAAAAACAAATGAAATCAGCTTACAGACAATTTATGTCTGCAAAAACAAACAACACCTAAATCCTACCCCTTCTTAACCACTTCACCGGATAATCCGCTCCACCAGGAATCGAACTTCTTTTTACGAAGAAGAATTTGGACTTCCATTCCTCTTCATTCCTGGTGGCTCGGAGTATCAAAAGATCGTTGGAAGTGGAGTAGAACAGAAATCTGCTAGACCCGTGGGATCTTAGCCGGTATGCTAGTGGAAGATTATTGACGGAAAGCTCGGGAATGTGAGCGTTCTTGATTCGATCAAGAACGAGCAACACTCGCCAGAGCATCAGCATAGTCTGGCTGAAGCTGAGGCCGGTGATACGGAAGAACTCGGTGATAAAATCAGGGAAAGGGAATCGAAGGCCTAGGGTGAATGGGAATGCATTGAAACAGAGCCATTCGGTGGATGACATGTCAGATCGGATCTCCCAATCGTAGGGTCTGAACACCGTCCCCTCCGGGAAGATGCCGGAGGATTGAAGGGCTGACAGGTGAGCACTATCAAAAGTGCACCATTCCTTCTCCGGATGTTGGAGAAGATTATGTGGTAAGAAGTGGGGGCTGAATCACCAGAACTTGATCTAGTCTGTCTCACCATCCTTCGCCGGAGATTGAGAAAAAGGAGGAGAAAAGAGGTGAAGATGAGAGAGAAGATTTTTACCTTTTTCTTCTTAGTGAAGGTTAAATGGGGATTAGCTTGAGAAGATATAGGGGGTAATGAGTGAAATCAGTCTGAGCAGTTACAAGCGGTCAAATCAGGAGTCTTATCCATTAATTACCTCGTTTATTGTGAAAAATGTAACTGTTAGGGCTCAGGATCCTCAAACGGTAACATTTTTAGGGACAATTGTTAGGGGTGAAATTCCGAGCCCATATCCTGGATTATATCTTGATTACATAATAGCTGTTTACAACCAGGATGCTGGACCGGGATATTGGTAACATCCTGATGCTGTATCCTTGTATTTGCTAACAGTTTGCTTGCAGGTTATGATTGCAGGATAATAACGTTAACTAGGACATGTTCTCCTAAAGACTCATTCTATACGGTTAGAAGGAAGACGTTGAAGCCACAAGACTAGGTCTACAACGTTCAATAAAGAATATTCTGAGGCATCCCAAGATTTTAGGAGAATTTGTTCTTTGTTTGTGGATAACCAGATCGATAGGTCACAACAACACACACACTGCTCTCGCACTCTTACATTTTCTCTCGTAATTACACACCAACACTCATCACTAGCAAACATTGTAACACTTAGTAGCGATCTGAGCATTGTCCTGCACTGTATCCTGGTTGTTCAAGCAATAAGAAGAACAAGGCAGCCGACGATTGTCAGCTCCCAAGGTTTTATGCCGGAGATCTAGATTGATCAAGGGCTTTCCTCGTATATCTCGTGTCAACCTTTACATTTTTTCTCATTGTTTGATTGTTGATATAGCTTGGTATCCTGAGCTATATCCTGAAAACTGTTTTTACAAACAACCAAATCAGAGTATTTTTCACAAACACTGCTAGCACACTACCTCACAAAACTAATTTGATCACTTAATCGCTTCGGTAAATTTTGACCAAAACAGTTGAAAAATCGAAACTTTGCAGGATTCAAAATCGAGGAACGGGACTAGTCGACAATATGCGGGTTTCACCCCTAACTTGACGATTTCGTACCATAAGTGTGGTTGGTATTCGTCGGGTCAAGAAAGTTAATTCCGACACTTTGACGAGGGTCCACTAGAGTTTGAATTGGAAACTTACCGTCAAGATGTGGATCTCACTCCTAACTTGACGGCGTAATTTCGTGCAAAATTGAATAAGCGGATTGAGAGTCATTCACCAAATTATGGGTTTCACGCCTATTTTGGTGAAATCATTTCGTTTGTATAATACGAGTGTCTTCAACTCTTCAACGATTTTTTTAAAAAATAGAACAATTTTTAATGTATTTTTTATAATATTTAAAAAAATTATAACAAGCTTAATTAATTTTATAAAAATATTACATATAACATTTATTAATTAATTTTTATCCTATTTGAAAAATATAACAATTTTAATGTATTTTGTATTAACAATTTTATAATAATTTTTTAACAGAAAAAACTATAACATTTAACAAAAATATATATCGTTCGTACCTGATCAGTTTTGTACGAAACTTCAGGGTAAGCGGGTGGCTCGTCACCCAATGACTCTTGCACGGGTGGCTCGTCACCCAATGACTCTTGCACGTAAGAAGGCTGACCAACGTCTTCTTGTACTCCCGAGGCACCACTAACGAAAACGTTATTGCCATATTCTTCCTGTCCGTACGAGGGAACGTAACCGTCTTCATAATACGGAGACCCATAACCATGATCATAGCTACACACGTTCAGATCTGGTAACAACGGTTGGCGGTGCATAGCAGACTAAAAAAACCAACGGGTAAAAGGTAATGGTAAGTTTAACGCTGAATAGAAAAAATTAAATATATATGCTTACCTCGTTGAGGTCTGGCAACAATGATTCATTATGATGGGGAAGATAGCCGGACACAACCTTGTCCGCGTGATCATCATTTCGACTCAAATCGTAAGAATCAGGGACATTAAACCCCGCCTAATACATGTTTGTTAGTGAATGTGAATATATAACGAAGACGATATATATCATCGTCTTCTTCATCGTTTAAACAGGGGAGGCAGAATTCAAATTCAGAATTCAATACCGGTCGTATAGCCCTATACGATACCCTATACGCATCGTATAGGGCTTACATCAATCACTTTACGTCACTCAACAGTGACAGAAAGCTGCTTGTACTTTCTTAAAAAAGTAATACGCATCGTATAGGCCTATACGATGCGTATTACTTTTACACCGGGAGACATTGTCAGCCTTTGACTGGCCTAAAAGTTTGAACCAACTTAATACATATCGTATAAGTCTATACAATACGTATTAAGGGTGTAGATTTAATAAGCCAGTGTGTGCCAATAATACGACCCAAGTTAAATCAACCTCTATACTATTTTAAGTAAAATATTACTAGGAAAAAGTAAAGCGTTAAGTTATGAATTGTATATGTTTATTTCAAGAAAATAATAAAGAAAGTTTGACTCAGATAATATATTACACACATACTCAATTTTTTTTAACTTGTACAAATATGTAGAGGTTGGTTAAATGACGGTCTTTACATAATTATAACCATAACTAGACTATTTTATAGGTCTTTACATAATTATAACCATAGCTAGACTATAAAAACTCGACAATTATATAAAAAAGCATAACGTAAGCGTCAATTTTTTTCAATTATATTTCTTTTAGTCTTGCTATGATTTGATTAATTGGTTTTTTGTGTTCATCCGTATATTAATAATATACCCAAAATCTTATGGGTTGGGTCCATAAGATTGAAAATTTGATGTGTGGACGACATTGATATAACGTAAAGCGTGTGATTGATTGAGTTAAGCGAACCGTTAATGTGAAAAACCAAAATAACCTGATTCTTATTAACAATCGATTATGAAATTTTATATCTGTATACCGATTATATATTTTGTTTAGTCCATAACCGAACCGACACATTGTCAAATATCAATAGCAAAGGAATATGTTCTTCGGCTACAAATTCAACATAATTGATAGCTTGTGATATATAGTTTTTCTAATTATTATTATGAGTCACTGTCACAAATTAACAAATAAATTAATTCCTTAGATTTTCTTGAATATTTTATTATTATGAGTCACTGTCACAAATTAAGAAATAAATTAATTCCTTAAATTTTCTTGAATATTTTGTGCGAATCGAAAAGAGGTCGTTTTGACATTTCACGGATATCTTGACCTTAGACTATGTCTTTAAGAAGGGTGAAAAGTAAAAAAAAAAGTGATGTCACATTGCTAGGGGTGGTTTCACCTAGGGTTGTTCATGAGCTGACTATAGTCAAGTCAGGCAAGCTTAGGTTCGGTTTGATTATAAACCGAGTCGTCTCGGATTTGAAATCGAGCTACAAATTTTAGCTCGAGCTCGACTTGGTTTGACTCGATTTTAAAAAGGAAATATTAATACATAGCTCTGAAAACTCTGTAGTCTAGAATATTATTCAATAGTTTAAAACAACATATCAAAATAAGTCTAACCTAATATATAGCCAAAATAAAGTTCAACACAAAAAAAAAAACTTTTACATTTCAACGAAATACAATATAAGTTTATTAGCATAGTAATCAACCTTCAAATATGACTCAGATATCAAATTACACTTCTAAATACATATAAATAATCAGTATTTATAACATATCATAATTGTTATATATCATAAAAAAATCAATGTCGGTGGCCTTTGCCACGAACAATACTCACCCCAAACTTTCTACAACTTCACCTTTACCCCCTATAAATCTCCATTAATAGCACTCACACCTAAACTTTGTAAAATTTCACTTTTACCCCTATAAGTCTCCTAGTTTAGAAAATATCATTCTCACCCGTTACGACATGTATTGAACAAACAAAATGTGCGGACAGATATGAGGGTGTGCCAATAGATTCCCTCTTTAATATAGTGTGTGTGTGTATATATATGGATTAGGGTAAGATGAAAACTTCAACGAGTTGTAAGAACTTAGAGAACTCGGCCTTACAAAAGGTTTTCTAAAAACAAATTTACGAAAAATCCTAAAAAAAATCAACTTAAAAAAATAAGTTTTTTTTATTTACATTACCCGTAAAAAACGCTTACAATTGATGAAAATGTTGATTCGTCCCAATGACAGCAATGTGGAAAGTGAATATGGGGTTGTTACACATACAAGAGAGTTTTTCTAAGTTATCACAATCCAAGAGAGTTTTTCTCTTTATCTAGATCTTTGATATATGTGGAAAGTGAATATGGGGTTGTTACACATACAACTTGGATGTGAAACCATGAAAACGGCCTAGTTTTGATTAAATCTAACTAAAAGTTAATTTCCTCGGAACTGAACTGTTATCTTACTTGAACTTTCCATCAATTTCGCATCGAGCAATTTCACCATCAATTTCCAATCCTTCGTCGCATATGGAACATGTGAATAAGTGAAAGGAATTAAAACCCAATTCATCATTGCCAACTTTTCATTAAAATCTACACCTACTAGTCATCTGTGACACCTGGGTCACTGCGACCATCAAACAAATGCCAAGCCAATGAAATATTGTATTTCATACTTGGGATCTGTATAAATATGTGTATCTTTTGCACATATCAATTCTTGTTCGATTTCAAGCTCTAAATCGCTTTCTGGAAGGTTATACGCGCACTGATGCAAAAATATAACCAGTTTAATGCAACGAACACTCCGGAATAGTGAAATAGGCTTAACATACCTTAAATAACCTTTACATAACTTAGAAATAAGTTTTGAAGGCTTTGGTATGTCAAAATCAAGTTAAATCGCTTACAGGGACTAAACTTGACAAACTGCGAAAGTATGCCAATTTGAACTGTAACAAACATTCCGGAACATGACCATAAGTTAAACATACCCTAAAGATCCTTTACATAGCTTAGAAATAGGCTTTGAGGGGTTCGGTGTGCTAAAATAAACTTTTGGGTCATTCAGAGACTAAAAGCGTCAAAAAGTGTACAAGTTTGCACTTTCGCGCATAACTTACGTTCTGAATGCATCCGGACATCCAAAAATTTATGTAAGCACTAAAACATTTTATTTTAGTGTTTGGCATAAGAAAAATCCATTCGTCACATCATTTGGATCGTTTTTCGCGCTTATGCGCATTCCGTCGTAATTAACCGAACAACGCAATCGTACGGCCAAACGAACTGACATCCGGCATATTTTTGAGCATGTTTCATGTTCCCTATACTTTAACATCCTTATAAAGCTTAAAAATGGGTTTGACGGGTGTTAGAAGTGCCAAAACACGACGTTACGTGCACAGGGGCCTGTTCTGCCAATTTCCAAATTCTGGTCTGCAGGTCCTTGCGCACCTCAACACTCTGAGTGTTGCGGTGCGCAAGCAGGGGTCAGATATGCAGAAACTCGTTTAATCTGCTGTTAACAGCCTTTAACCCCTCCAAAGGCCAAGGCCAAGTGTCAAACTCTTGTGGTGGGAGCAATATGAGTTACCACAACATTCCGACAAGTGTACGGCTTAGATCGTGCCCCCTTTTCCAAGAAACAATCCTAACGGTGAACCGAAAACTATAAATACCCACCTCCACCCTTCACTTTTCCTCACAAGAATCTGATCTAATGTGCTCTAAGTTGAAACCTTTGTTTCATACCTGAGCTATTTTGATCTAGATTAACATTCGGGGACCCTTTGTAAGTGTTCCTTCGTTCTTTTATTGTTTTTCGAGTCCGAAAGTCAAACTTTGTTTGACTTTCTGCGTTGACCAGTTTATGGTCAATGCGAAGTTCGTTTGAACTTCGCAACGTGATTGTAATCACGATGGTTATAGTCCTTTGTGACTATGCCTACTGATTACCACGTTGTCTAGGGTCGTAAGGGTAAGCGATCTAATAAATCGCTTATACCTTCGAACCCGACCCGTTTGGTCGATCTTTAGGATCCGACCAAATACATTAGGTGACCATAGTATAAAGGGAATAACCTTCCGAGGTTATACTTTATGGTCGCTTCGTTTAAGTAGTTATATGATAGGTAGTTTATATGCCTTAGGTAAATTACCAAAATACCCTTTTCATGTATAATTGGTAATAAAGCATATGTAACATAACTTTTAACATCTAAACTGATTTAGCAACAATATTAGACATGTTAAGGCATATTATACTTATCGTAGGACTAGTTGGGCGCTCCGAACGCGTTTTACGCGAACGACGCGTTAAAGTAGCACAAGCTACCTAAACGGGTCGTAACGGGTCATGAGCACTTAGGTTAGGTTTCATTTAGTATGTAGGCTTTGTTAAACCATATTACACGAGTCTCCATACTCGTTTGGTTTACGAACCCTCATTCTATCCGATCCTCCGATATAGGTCCGGTTTATTAACATTGTTACCTATATTAGGTGTCGTTTGATTCCGTGATCTCTAGCATTGCTTGGTGGTTATCTTAGGACTTCTGAGCAATCTCAATGTGAGTACATAGACCCCTCTTTTACTATTTTCCAAACTGTTTTGGGGTGAAACACATGTGCCTACTTGTTACTTTCATGCTTTCCCGTTTTCACATCATATACTTGCTATGTTTATAAGTACATTTATAGTACATGATTTCAATACATTTTATGCTATGTATGCCCATTGTATGCATACTTAGTACATCACTTTACAATACATTTTATGCTATGTATGTCCATTGTGTGCATACTTAGTACATCACTTTACAATACCTTTTATGCTATGTATGCCCATTGTGTGCATACTTAGTACATCACTTCACAATACATTTCATGCTATGTACGCCCATTGTGGGCATACTTAGTACATTGTTTTACATTACACTTATGCTATGTATGTCCATTACGTACATACTTAGTACATTGTTTTACATTACACTTATGCTATGTATGTCCATTACGTGCATACTTAGTACATTGTTTTACATTGCATTTCTGTTGCATATGCTCATCCAGCATATGAACACATTATACTACATTTTGAACCGTTGTAACCATTTGACTATGTGAACCGTCGTAACCCCTTTGATTATATGAACCGTTTGTAACTATTGAACCGTGTGAACCAGTTGTATCCGTTGACATGATTTACATTTGACAATAGACATTTGACTATACATAAACATTTCTACAATTGTTAAACATTTTACTTTGGTGGTTTGGTTTGAGTAAGGGATTTAAGTAACGAGGCGTATGTAATATGATACAAGCACGGTGGATACGCCGCTGGTACTTCCTATATATAAGTGTTTGTATGGTATCACATATTGTAGCGTTATTTGAATCATTTCAATTTGAGACATGTAACATTTTATACAAATAACATACTTTTCACAAGACATTGATTTACAAACAACTTATCTTATACAAACTCATTTTACATGGTTATTCATTTAACCATACATTATTCTCTTATTTATACATACCATCTGATCTTATCGTTTTTCAAATGATTTACAAGACAAAGCAAATTACAAAGTTCATGACTAAACATTTTCTCAAATATAAGTCATGAATCCTATTTTCACAAAACCTATGTATCTCACAGGCATTTTTATGCTAACGTACCTATTTTCACATGTGTTTTCAGGAGATGATGCATAGGACTTATCAAGACATACTTAGGCGGACTTGTGCCTTAGTGACTTAAAACGAGACAAGAACTAGTTAATTTATGTTATGTACTCTTTGTTTCTTGTTTAAAACAATGTAAACTCTCATGTTTGTTTAATAAAACGAAACTTCAATTGCCATGGATTTGAAACAATTAATTCTGTTACAACACTCCCCGATGTTTCCGCCACGTTTCGTTGTCTCACGTGGTCGGGGTGTGACAGAAAAGTTGGTATCAGAGCCAATGGTTATAGGGAATTAGGTTATTAGTAATGCTTTGACCTAGTCTATAACCTTCTTAGGACCCTAACGCGAGTTTACTTGCGTTTAGTCATAAAACAATTCCGTCACCTATCCTTAGGCGACGACCACAACAAGAACATAAATTTCAAAACCGCTTTGAAAACTAATCATCTGTTCTAGGATGATTGATTACTAGGTTTTGAACCCTCTATTGTAAGGTTTTGAACCCTCTGTTATTAGGTTTTGAACCCTTTGAGTTTTCAAAATCTCGTCAAAGTTTTGGGTCCTAAATAGTGTGAACACGTGCAAACTGGAAGAGTGAATGCCTGTACCCTGAGTTTTCTGTCTAAGGCTAGAGTGTTCGTACAAATCCACATAATCGGACCAGTCACTCTTACCTGGGAACTCTTGGGGTGAGTGTTCACTTATAGGCGAGCATGTCTTCGCGATACACTATGAGGATCTATTTGCTTTGATTCAGCCTTTGTGTTGTTTGTTTCCTTCGTGGTTCAAACAAATGACCATCAACCATGATTATGGTCGGTAATTGTAACATCCTATTCTTACCCAATGCCATTTCATTTGTTTTCTTTCTTGTCTCTCTTTTAGAATGCCTCCTCGACGCGAAAACCAGATAGCGACTGCCGAACTGGCAGAAATCATTGCGCAGCAAATGGCTGCTCAATTCCCAAACCTCTTTGCTCAATGGAACCAAGCCAACAACAACAACAATGGTCCATGCAATTTCAAGAGTTTTAACTCGGCTAAACCACTCAAGTTTAGTGGTTCTAAGGGAGCGACTGGGCTTCTTCAATGGTTCGAGAGCATTGAGAATACTTTCCGCCACGTGCAGTGTCCTGACAATCGCAAGGTCGAGTTTTCTTCGAGTGTGTTCCAGAAGAGGGCCCTTACGTGGTGGAACGGGGTTATGAGAGATCGTGGTGCAGAAGTTTCTCTAGCACAGACATGGGCTGAACTTAGGGCCCTTATGATGAGGGAATTATGTCCTCGTCACGAGATCAGGGCCCTGGAAAGGGAATTTGACAATCTTACACAAGATAGCGGTGAGCATCGAGCCTACACGGACCGTTATGAGGAGTTAAGTCTGTTATGCCCAAACATGGTCACGCCTTTGGATAAGGCAATCGAAAAGTACATTGATGGCCTCCCTGACTCAATTCAAGACATTGTGACTGGTAGCAACCCTACTATAGTTAGACAGGCCATTGAGCTATCTGCAACCTTGACTGAATCAAAGATCAGGAAAGGTAAACTTTTCCGAAAAGGTGACAAGAAACCGGTCGAGGAATCGAACCCAATCGAGGAATCAAAGACCATGGATGAACAGACTGGATCCCCTAAGAAGTCAAAGAAGCGAAAGGCTTCTCAGAACTTCGCCATGGTTACTCACAATGATCAAGCCATCCCCAACCAACCAGCTCAACCCCCTGCTAGGAAGCCATACAATGGAACTGCACCCTTGTGCAACCAATGTAGCCTCCATCATCATGCCAATGTAAAGTGCCGCAAATGCCAAACTTGTGGACTTATAGGCCATACAGCAAGAGTCTGCCCAGCTGCAGCTGCACCAAACCCAGCTGGCAACAATCCCGCTCAAGGTCGTTTTCTACCAGGTTCTTGCTTCAACTGTGGCGAGATGGGTCATTTCCGAAGAAATTGCCCAAAGCTTGCTAATGCAAATCCAGCACAGGGATGAGCATCTGACCAAATGGAAGACAACGTTGTTTAGAAATAATCAATCCTTATGTATTATTCTCTTTTGTTGTCAAGATCTAAGAAACAGTTGTTATCGTTGTTTATAAATAAATCTTTTATTTACATTGCAATGTATTTATGTGGTTGCATGTATAAACAACATATCCCTTACAATACCGACAATCAAGGAACCGTATTCCTTGAAAAGCAAACTACCCCCCAGAATTCTTCCATCTGATGATCTCTAGCGTTTCCACGAAATTCCTAAGTACCCATTTATTCTAAGGAAACGAAGTACAAGGCGCAAGTTACAACACGAGACGAATACCCAAAGTACCACTATAAATCCTTAATAAGGGTACCTAAGGATATTTCCGTAAATCCTAAAATTTTTGTGTTCCTTAATTCGAATATTACGTTTCTTTGAAAACAAAATCGAATTTTGGGAGATCATCCTATCTTTTCAGATAGATCCCAGAGGACATTGAAGTCCAGCGACTGGTTTCCTGGTGTACTTTGAATATCCATATTCAATCACTAACAAGTTAATAACAAATTAATAACTGAGTTAAGCAACTATGTGATTATGTGCTTATGTGTTCCCTTTTATGTTTTTGGTGTAATCCAAGTTTTTGTTATCTAAAATCCTTAATGGACTTCTACGTAGTAGTTAAGTCCCTTGGGTTATAAAGTACTACTCCATAATTAGACCCCTTGAGTGGTCTAGTTAAACAGATTGATCCAAAAATCTGGTTAGGAACATCATGTGATGATATAGCTGAAAGGACTCCTTGATGGCCTAATTAAAAAGATCATTTGTCGATCTAATTAAAAGGACCCTATAGTAGTCTAGTCACCCTCATCACAGGTTTGATTTTCTTCCCCTAAACATTTCAAGACAAACTGTGCGGACTGTGCAAGGAATTACGTAATTATGGATGCATACATAATTATGGAATTTAGTGCACAGAAACCACAGTGAGTTTTGTCATGTGTCTAGAATTAGCCCTATTCATTTCCGTTTCTGAGGAAGCACCCGTTGAAAATGACTCCGTTTGTTCATTTTCGTTTCTGAAGATTTGTCCGTTGAGGAAATGAATATCCGTTTGACTATCCTTTTTCATTTCCGTTTCTGAGGAAGCACCCGTTGAAAATGACTCTGTTTGTTCATTTTCGTTTCTGAAGATTTGTCCGTTGAGGAAATGAATATCCGTTTGACTATCCTGTTTTATTTCCGTTTCTGAGGAAGCACCCGTTGAAAATGACTCCGTTTGTTCATTTTCGTTTCTGAAGATTTGTCCGTTGAGGAAATGAATATCCGTTTGACTATCCTGTTTCATTTCTGTTTCTGAGGAAGCACCCGTTGAAAATGACTCCGTTTGTTCATTTTCGTTTCTGAAGATTTGTCCGTTGAGGAAATGAATATCCGTTTGACTATCCTTTTTCATTTCCATTTCTGAGGAAGCGCCCGTTGAAAATGACTCCGTTTGTTCATTTTTGTTTCTGAAGATTGTCCGTTGAGGAAATGAATCCCCGTTTGTTTATTCCTTCATTTCCGCTTCTGAAGAATACTCATTGAGGAAAATGACTCCGTCTGTTCATTTTCATTTCTGAAGATTGTCCGTTAAGGAAATGACAGGATTTTGCCTTGTATATCTGGTGGTTACTTGACACAAAGTCACAGATGGACTCCTACGAATAAATTTCGGGACGAAATTTCCTAAAGTAGGGGAGACTGTGACACCTGGGTCACTGCGACCATCAAACAAATGCCAAGCCAATGAAATATTGTATTTTATACTTGGGATCTGTATAAATATGTGTATCTTTTGCACATATCAATTCTTGTTCGATTTCAAGCTCTAAATCGCTTTCTGGAAGGTTATACGCGCACTGATGCGAAAATATAACCAGTTTAATGCAACGAACACTCCGGAATAGTGAAATATGCTTAACATACCTTAAATAACCTTTACATAACTTAGAAACAAGTTTTGAAGGCTTTGGTATGTCAAAATCAAGTTAAATCGCTTACAGGGACTAAACTTGACAAACTGCGAAAGTATGCCAATTTGAACTGTAACAAACATTCCGGAACATGACCATAAGTTAAACATACCCTAAATATCCTTTACATAGCTTAGAAATAGGCTTTGAGGGGTTCGGTGTGCTAAAATAAACTTTTGGGTCATTCAGGGACTAAAAGCGTCAAAAAGTGCACAAGTTTGCACTTTCGCGCATAACTTACGTTCTGAATGCATCCGGACATCCAAAAATTTATGTAAGCACTAAAACATTTTATTTTAGTGTTTGGCATAAGAAAAATCCATTCGTCACGTCATTTGGATCGTTTTTCGCGCTTATGCGCATTCCGTCGTAATTAACCGGCATATTTTTGAGCATGTTTCATGTTCCCTATACTTTAACATCCTTATAAAGCTTAAAAATGGGTTTGACGGGTGTTAGAAGTGCCAAAACACGACGTTACGTGCACAGGGGCCTGTTCTGCCAATTTCCAAATTCTGGTCTGCAGGTCCTTGCGCACCTCAACACTCTGAGTGTTGCGGTGCGCAAGCAGGGGTCAGATATGCAGAAACTCGTTTAATCTGCTGTTAACAGCCTTTAACCCCTCCAAAGGCCAAGGCCAAGTGTCAAACTCTTGTGGTGGGAGCAATATGAGTTACCACAACATTCCGACAAGTGTACGGCTTAGATCGTGCCCCCTTTTCCAAGAAACGATCCTAACGGTGAACCGAAAACTATAAATACCCACCTCCACCCTTCACTTTTCCTCACAAGAATCTGATCTAATGTGCTCTAAGTTGAAACCTTTGTTTCATACCTGAGCTATTTTGATCTAGATTAACATTCGGGGACCCTTTGTAAGTGTTCCTTCGTTCTTTTATTGTTTTTCGAGTCCGAAAGTCAAACTTTGTTTGACTTTCTGCGTTGACCAGTTTATGGTCAATGCGAAGTTCGTTTGAACTTCGCAACGTGATTGTAATCACGATGGTTATAGTCCTTTGTGACTATGCCTACTGATTACCACGTTGTCTAGGGTCGTAAGGGTAAGCGATCTAATAAATCGCTTATACCTTCGAACCCGACCCGTTTGGTCGATCTTTAGGATCCGACCAAATACATTAGGTGACCATAGTATAAAGGGAATAACCTTCCGAGGTTATACTTTATGGTCGCTTCGTTTAAGTAGTTATATGATAGGTAGTTTATATGCCTTAGGTAAATTACCAAAATACCCTTTTCATGTATAATTGGTAATAAAGCATATGTAACATAACTTTTAACATCTAAACTGATTTGGCAACAATATTAGACATGTTAAGGCATATTATACTTATCGTAGGACTAGTTGGGCGCTCCGAACGCGTTTTACGCGAACGACGCGTTAAAGTAGCACAAGCTACCTAAATCCGTTTTACGCTATCGTAGGACTAGTTGGGCGCTCCGAACGCATATGATATTAGGTGACCATGGTATTCCCGTTGACATCATTTCCGATCGTGACGCTCGTTTTACGTCTCGCCTTTGGCAAACCTTTCAGTCTGCTATGGGTACTGAACTTAACCTTAGCACTGCCTTCCATCCTCAGACAGACGGTCAAACCGAGCGTACTATCCAAACCTTAGAGGATATGCTTCGTTCTTGCGTAATAGATTTTGGTGGCAACTGGGATAGACACTTGCCCTTGGTCGAATTCTCGTACAATAACAGTTATCACACGAGTATTAAAATGGCACCTTTCGAAGCATTGTATGGTCGCAAGTGTCGCTCGCCTATTTGTTGGCACGAGATTGGTGACGCTCAAATCACTGGTCCCGAACTCATACAAGAGGCGACAGACAAGATTTTACAGGTTCGAGACAACTTACAGAAAGCTAGGCACCGACAAAAGGTCTACGCCGATGAGGATCGCAAACCAATGGAATTCGAGATAGGTGACTTCGTGCTTCTCAAGGTTTCCCCTTGGAAGGGCGTGGTTCGATTTGGCAAGAAAGGGAAACTCGCACCTCGCTACGTTGGTCCTTTCAAAATTCTCGAAAGGATTGGCAATGTTGCGTATAAACTGGACCTGCCTGAAGAACTCAACAATGTACACCCTGTCTTCCACGTATCCAACTTGAAGAGGTGTCTAGCTGACGAAGGACTACATGTCCCTCTCGAAGACTTACAAGTCAACGAAACACTTCATTTTGTGGAAAAACCAGTCGAAATCATGGACCGAGGAGCCAAGGAATTGAAGCGCAGTCGAATTCCTATTGTCAAGGTTCGATGGGAAGGAAAACGTGGCGCTGAATTTACTTGGGAACTTGAGAGTGATATGAAGGAAAAGTATCCACATCTGTTTCCTAAGTCTTCTTCAATTTCGGGACGAAATTCCCAAAAGGAGGGGAGACTGTAACGCCCCGCTTATTTGTACTTTCTTTTTATAGCAAGTCTTGTTAGTGTTTCTATTTTTGGAAACTTTGTACTCTTGTAATCGTTCTTTCTTTGTAATCGTTGCGAAAACCGAGACTTGGAATCATTAATGAAACTCGTATTTTGTTACAAACATGTTATACACACTTTATATATGCTCGTATGTTCGATTTGGTGAATCAATTGACGTTTAATCATTATTCTTGGAAACTATGTGCTAAACTTGTAAATACATGAAACTTATGCATAAAACGTGTTTGAACGTGAAACGGCACCTGACTTTGATGCTTATATGCTAAATTGAACTTGGGTTATACTTCTCATACTTAAATGTACCTCAAACTATGCCTTGGTGGCAAGAATGGTCCTTAAAAGCCCTAAAATGATCAAATGAACAAGTCTGGGGGCTAAATTGTATTTTTTTGAAACTTGTACACGAATCAGAAGTGGCGGGCGGCCCGCTTCAGCTTACTTGACATCTAATGCGGGCCGCATGGCCTTCATGTTCGCGAAAAAAACACAGCAGCTTCAATCAGACGCGATTTAACACGAATCCCACCATTTTAACACTCCCCAATCACCATTTAGCCACCTCTAAACACCTCCAATCACACTCAAACTCTTCCACTATAAATATACACCTTCTCCTCACCATTTTACACTTTCACAACTCAAATCTTCTCACAATTTCACTCTCTAAATCAGTTGCAAACTCAGAATTCGGGCAGATTCATAACATTGCACAAAAGTGAGCATAACTTGCTCATTTCTTAATGAAATCACTTGATTCTTCTTCCTATTTGCTTGGATAATCATAGGGTATGATTCCTTGACTTCTCCTTGGAGAAATCAGACCTGGAAATCCCCTGAAATGATCCAAAAACTTTCTGTTTTGATTTATGTTCTTTCAAACTTGATTAAACTTCATCCAACTTGTGTCTAACACATCTCACACCAATGTCCTAATGCTTACAACCTCTCTTATGGTTGGTTAAGCTTAAAAACATGGTTGAGACACTATAAATCAGAGGTTAAAACCTCAAATACTTTCTGTTTTGTTAGGGTGTTTTGACCCACAAGTCATGTTCGAGCTAGTTCTTGATGTAGAGTGATTATGGAACAACTTGGGTTGTTCCAAACATACAATCCTCACATGATTTGATGATTTCTCTTAGTTAGATTGTTTATATTATTGTACTAATCCTAGTTCGTGACCCTCCTTGGTTGTTTTTACATCAAGTGAAGTGGTGAACATTCAAGGGGTCCCTAAACGGAAGCTAGTTCTTCCTACCCCATACTTGACATCCATGACTACTCGAGGTGCCTAAATGAAGATTCTAATCTTCTACCTCCTACATGAATTATTGGACTAAGTTATATGTAATACTTAACCTATATATGTACATACATTCATTCGAACCTTTTAATATTGAACTTGTGTTTATATGTTAAGAGTAGTAGAATATCATCTAAGACTTTAAAACCATGGTATGATTCTAATGGGTATACTACCCATGAAATACAAAATAACCCTAGTGGTTACATAGTGTCATACAAAGGTTACTAAGTAAAAGATGATTATTTTCGTATCATATTTTATACTTTGTGCTATGTTAAACTCCGAAATTTTAATCTTCCGTTAACGCCAAACTCACACACCTATGTTTCCTCATGTAGAAGGACTAGGTGCTCCAAACTAATCCATCCACCAACTCACTCGCGGGATTTCAAGAAGGAAAGCTTGCAACCACCGTGAGTATACTCGTATTCCCCTTTTTACTTTTACCACTTTTGGGGCGTAACATGTTTACTTATCAAAAACTTACACATGAACATTTTGTTTAAACACATGAACATTCCTATAACATGCTTGTATACGTGATTGCTTGATACTTTAAACTTGGGTGAAACTTTATGTGTTGAACTTATCATTAACTTCGTACGAGCCTAACCGTGACATATGTAGCGCTATAGGATTGACGACCCGCCCGTAGACTTGTGGTTATGTCATGAGCATCTTGCGTCTCATTTGGTTTGATATGTTAGACACATGCCATATTTATTGTTTATCTTGAATCACATGCTTGCTATGAGGAATTGTTTAAAACTTATCTTTTGTTATGTACGTACCAAACTTGTATACTCGCCATTGCTTTTGCATTGAATTGTATTTTAAACATGTTACAGGTTGATGATGACGATGATATGAAAAGAAGTAGCGATGATGCCTAGATACACATATAGACGTTTAGGTTTAATATGTTGTATCAATTTTGCTTATGTTGTTATGTATTTCTTTTGAACTTGTTGTTATTTGAGTTTATGTAATGTTGACAATTTGAAGTTATGAAATGAAATGGGAATTATTTTATTATCGTCACAAATAGCGTTATGATGTCTCTAGCAATCTTCACACTTCGTCTCATCCCGATGTTTCCGCCATTGGTTGGGGTGTGACAGATTGGTATCAGAGCCATAACTATAGGGAATTAGGAAAATTGCCATGCTTTTGCCCTAGTCTATAGTTTTAGGAACTTTGTCTCTTATTTGTTGTTTAAAACTTATGCATTCTACCTTTCATGCTTCCTAGCTACACTTCTTGTTGTTAAATTTACATGCCTTTCCTAAGGCTAACACAAACACACTTTTGATTATTTGTATACTCTTGTAACACAAACGAGACGACTTTACCAAAATAGGCGTGAAACCCACAATTTGGTAAACGACTCTCATTCTACCTTGATCTATTTTTTTTTTTGCACGAAATTTCACCATTAAGCTAGGAGTGAAATCCACAACTTAATGGTAATTTCCTTTTCAACTCTAGTGGACCCTTGTCAAAGTGTCGAAATTTTATTTTGACCCGACAAGTACCAACCACATTTAGGGTACGAAATCTTCAAGTTAGGGGTGAAACCCGCACCTTGTCGATTAAGTCCCATTCCTCGATTTTCGATCTCGCCAAAGTCCCGATTGTTTGATCGATTAGAGACGTGTAGTAACTGGAAGGGTAAGATACCGTTAATCGCTTCTCGACGAGAGTATCTTACCTATAGGCCAAAGCACGTTTTCTCTAATTCGAAAGGACTTTCGACCCACTTTGGAATAGTCGACGTTTCTCTACCCGAAACAATCCAATGTTTTATTGAGCCTCTCTTTTATGTATCTCAATTTATATGTGATTTTATACTTGAACGTTCTTCATTTCAAATTTTTCTTTTACTCGTTTCGCACGTCATCGCAACCAAAAAAACAATAATAATCCTCTTGAACAAACTAAATTTATATCCCTTTACGCAATCATATGTGTTATACTTGTTGAGTACATGATTGGAAACTTATGCTTTATGTGAACTTTACATGATACATGAACACTTACTTGTTTTTACATGCGAAAACCTTGTTTTAAAATTATGACCAAGTCTCATCCTTTCCTTCTCTTTCCATCCTTAGATGTCGTCCAACGGTGCATCAAAGAGAACCAAGTCAAAGAAGGGTTCGACTTCCAACACCATGTCACAAAAGAGTTGCATGAGATTCATGGCCAAGCAATTTGCTAAGGTCCTACCCGACATTGTTAGCAAGATTCATACAAACCCCGATTCACCACATGGGTCTGTCGACTCAAAGGCAGACAAACCCAAATCAGCCTTCCAGTTTAAGCAATTCATGGCTTGTAAACCCTTAGAGTTTACTGGCAAAAATGGCGCTACCGCCATGATGAACTGGATTGATGCAATCGAGCTTACCTTCCTGCAAAGTGGCTGCCCTGATGAACTAAGAACCTTGAATGCAACTGGGGTGTTTCGTGAAAAGGCACTCGAATGGTGGACAACAGAACGCAACAAGAGGGGAAACGAGGTTGCACATGCTATGCCTTGGGGCGAATTCAAACAACTTATGAAAGACCACTTCTGTCCTCCCCACGAACTCCAAAAGTTGGAGAACGAATTTTGGAACCTAACTCAGAAAGGGAGTGACATGGATGGCCTGATTACGCGCTTTAAACAACTCAGTGTCCTCTGTCCTGGACAAGTTGAGACCGTTCCCAAGTCAATAGCCAAATTCGTTCGTTGTGTTGCACCTTCCCTGACAAACCACCTTGCCTCTGCCAACCCCCAAACCCTCGAAGATGCTTTTCGTATAGCCACCGAACTTAACAACAACTGTGTTCTTCATGGAACCTTTGACAAGGCTTCAACGAAGAGTGCACGCCAAGCTACCATTGACACTACTACTGACGAGCCCTTACCCTCCCGATCGTCCAAGAAAAACCAGGGCAAGAAGCGGAAGGCTTCAAGCCAAAATTATGCGGTTGTCACTCCGCCAAACCCACAACCCCTACAAACCGTACCTGCTTCTACCAATGATGAGACTCCACGCAAGGTTTATACTGGAACGCAACCTAAGTGTGGTAAATGCCAGTATCATCACCACCCAAACGCTCATTGTCGAAAGTGCGACAAGTGTGGCCGATATGGGCATACTTCTCCATACTGCCGCATCCCACCACATGCCTATCTGACTCCAAACCAAGCCCCTTTAGCTCCAAATCAAGTCGCTCCTGTGCGAGCATGTTTCACATGTGGTGATACCAACCATATGGCCAACTACTGCCCTCAACGATACCAACCGCAACAGTCTCGACAACAACAACCACAGCCACAACAACAACAACAGGCTCTACAACCCGCTCGAGGTCGAGCTTTTGTTCTCACCACTGCTCAGGCACAAAACGCGAACGACGTCATTACTGGTACGTTTCTTGTTAACCATATTTATGCTTCATGCCTATTTGATACTGGTGCCGATAAAAGTTTCGTATCGTTAGAATTCGAGTCTTTGCTCAAGTGTAAACGCTATAAGTTGCCAAAACCTTTCGCTGTCGAAGTCGCTAATGGTAAAACCGTCGCTGTTGATTCCGTTCTCTCCAATTGTTCTTTAATCCTTAACGATCATACGTTTTCAATCGATCTCATACCTATGCAAATGGGTAGTTTCGACGTCATAGTAGGTATGGACTGGCTTAGGCGAGTTCGTGCTGAAGTTGTCTGTTCTGAGAAGTTTATTCGCCTACCTCTTCCAAACGGTGACTCCCTACACGTCTATGGTGAAAAGCCTTCTCAAGGCCTTAAGCTTATGTCGTGTATCAAAGCAAACAAGTGCTTACGCAAGGGTACCTTCGCCTTTCTCGCCCATATTGTGGAAAAGAGGGACAAAGGCCCAAGCATAAGCGACGTTCCCGTTGTACGTGACTTTCCTGATGTATTTCCTGACGATCTTCCTGGTCCGCCTCCCGCTCGTTCTGTCGACTTTCGCATCGATTTAGTGCCTGGCGCAACGCCCGTCGCTAAATCTCCTTACCGTTTAGCACCCTCTGAGATGCAAGAGCTCTCGAGTCAACTTCAAGAGCTTCTTGATAAAGGCTTTATACGCCCTAGTACTTCTCCTTGGGGCGCTCCCGTTTTGTTCGTCAAAAAGAAAGATGGGTCATTCCGAATGTGCATTGACTATCGTGAGCTCAACAAGCTTACCATCAAGAACCGATACCCCCTTCCGCGCATCGATGATCTCTTCGACCAGTTGCAAGGCGCGTCCTGCTTTTCAAAAATTGATCTTCGTTCTGGATATCACCAACTTCGAGTTCTCGAAGAAGACGTACCTAAAACCGCCTTCCGTACACGTTATGGTCACTACGAATTCGTGGTCATGCCCTTTGGTTTGACCAACGCACCTGCTGTATTCATGGACTTGATGAACCGCGTGTGCAAACCATATTTGGACCGCTTCGTGATCGTTTTCATTGACGATATTCTCATCTATTCGAAGACTCAAGAAGAGCATAAACAACACTTGCGTCTTATCCTCGAACTTCTTCGTGCTGAACGTCTATACGCCAAATTCTCCAAGTGTGAATTTTGGTTAAAAGAGGTTCAATTCCTTGGTCATACTGTCAACGAACTTGGTATTCACGTTGACCCCGCTAAGATCGAAGCCGTGAAAAATTGGATCACACCTAAATCTCCATCTGAAATTCGTTCGTTTCTTGGTCTTGCTGGGTACTATCGTCGCTTCATCTCCAACTTTTTGAAAATCGCCGTTCCGTTGACCTCCTTGACTAAAAAAGAGAACCCTTTTGTTTGGGGTCCCGAACAAGAGGAGTCTTTTCAAACGCTCAAGGACATGCTATGTAATGCTCCTATCCTTACACTTCCTGATGGAAACGACGACTTTGTCGTATATTGCGATGCTTCCCGCCTTGGTCTTGGTTGTGTGCTTATGCAACGAGACAAGGTCATCGCTTATGCGTCAAGGCAACTCAAAATACATGAGAAGAACTACACTACTCACGACCTTGAACTTGGCGCAGTTGTGTTTGTGTTGAAGATTTGGCGACACTATCTTTATGGTACTAAGTGTGTGGTCTTCACCGACCATAGGAGCCTCCAACACATCTTCGATCAAAAAGAACTGAACATGCGTCAACGCCGTTGGGTGGAACTATTAAACGACTACGACTGTGAAATCAAATACCACCCAGGTAAAGCGAACGTAGTAGCAGACGCTCTCAGTCGTAAAACTCATGTCAAAAGTATCCGTTGTTACCAACTCATCCACGATCTTCAGAGTCGCATACGTGAAGCTCAATATGCATCCGTTAACGAGGGTAACCTCTACAACGAGATGCAATGTGGTGCTGAAAACAGTCTCGTGTCCAAACCTGATGGTATTTTATACTATATCGATCGTATCTGGATTCCTAATCGCAATAACCTTCGCAAGTTCCTGATGAAGGAGGCACATAACACGAAGTATTCTATTCACCCTGGTGCCGACAAGATGTACCATGATATGCGTACGTCCTATTGGTGGCCTGGAATGAAGAAGGATATAGCCACTTTCGTTTCGAAATGTCTCACGTGTTCAAAGGTGAAAGCCGAACATCAACGTCCCTCTGGCTTGCTCGAACAACCACGGATTCCTGTCTGGAAATGGGAGAGCATTTCCATGGATTTTATCACTAAGCTTCCCCGCACTTCTTCTGGACATGACAGTATTTGGGTGATCGTTGATCGATTAACCAATTCAGCTCACTTTCTTCCCATCCGTGAAGATTTCAAAGTCGCTAAATTGGCTCAAATCTACACTGATGAGATCATCTGCCGCCATGGTATTCCCGTTGACATCATTTCCGATCGTGACGCTTGTTTTACGTCTCGCCTTTGGCAAACCTTTCAGTCTGCTATGGGTACTGAACTTAACCTTAGCACTGCCTTCCATCCTCAGACAGACGGTCAAACCGAGCGTACTATCCAAACCTTAGAGGATATGCTTCGTTCTTGCGTAATAGATTTTGGTGGCAACTGGGATAGACACTTGCCCTTGGTCGAATTCTCGTACAATAACAGTTATCACACGAGTATTAAAATGGCACCTTTCGAAGCATTGTATGGTCGCAAGTGTCGCTCGCCTATTTGTTGGCACGAGATTGGTGACGCTCAAATCACTGGTCCCGAACTCATACAAGAGGCGACAGACAAGATTTTACAGGTTCGAGACAACTTATTGAAAGCTAGGCACCGACAAAAGGTCTACGCCGATGAGGATCGCAAACCAATGGAATTCGAGATAGGTGACTTCGTGCTTCTCAAGGTTTCCCCTTGGAAGGGCGTGGTTCGATTTGGCAAGAAAGGGAAACTCGCACCTCGCTACGTTGGTCCTTTCAAAATTCTCGAAAGGATTGGCAATGTTGCGTATAAACTGGACTTGCCTGAAGAACTCAACAATGTACACCCTGTCTTCCACGTATCCAACTTGAAGAGGTGTCTAGCTGACGAAGGACTACATGTCCCTCTCGAAGACTTACAAGTCAACGAAACACTTCATTTTGTGGAAAAACCAGTCAAAATCATGGACCGAGGAGCCAAGGAATTGAAGCGCAGTCGAATTCCTATTGTCAAGGTTCGATGGGAAGGAAAACGTGGCGCTGAATTTACTTGGGAACTTGAGAGTGATATGAAGGAAAAGTATCCACATCTGTTTCCTAAGTCTTCTTCAATTTCGGGACGAAATTCCCAAAAGGAGGGGAGACTGTAACGCCCCGCTTATTTGTACTTTCTTTTTATAGCAAGTCTTGTTAGTGTTTCTATTTTTGGAAACTTTGTACTCTTGTAATCGTTCTTTCTTTGTAATCGTTGCGAAAACCGAGACTTGGAATCATTAATGAAACTCGTATTTTGTTACAAACATGTTATACACACTTTATATATGCTCGTATGTTCGATTTGGTGAATCAATTGACGTTTAATCATTATTCTTGGAAACTATGTGCTAAACTTGTAAATACATGAAACTTATGCATAAAACGTGTTTGAACGTGAAACGACACCTGACTTTGATGCTTATACGCTAAATTGAACTTGGGTTATACTTCTCATACTTAAATGTACCTCAAACTATGCCTTGGTGGCAAGAATGGTCCTTAAAAGCCCTAAAATGATCAAATGAACAAGTCTGGGGGCTAAATTGTATTTTTTTGAAACTTGTACACGAATCAGAAGTGGCGGGCGGCCCGCTTCAGCTTACTTGACATCTAATGCGGGCCGCATGGCCTTCATGTTCGCGAAAAAAACACAGCAGCTTCAATCAGACGCGATTTAACACGAATCCCACCATTCTAACACTCCCCAATCACCATTTAGCCACCTCTAAACACCTCCAATCACACTCAAACTCTTCCACTATAAATATACACCTTCTCCTCACCATTTTACACTTTCACAACTCAAATCTTCTCACAATTTCACTCTCTAAATCAGTTGCAAACTCAGAATTCGGGCAGATTCATAACATTGCACAAAAGTGAGCATAACTTGCTCATTTCTTAATGAAATCACTTGATTCTTCTTCCTATTTGCTTGGATAATCATAGGGTATGATTCCTTGACTTCTCCTTGGAGAAATCAGACCTGGAAATCCCCTGAAATGATCCAAAAACTTTCTGTTTTGATTTATGTTCTTTCAAACTTGATTAAACTTCATCCAACTTGTGTCTAACACATCTCACACCAATGTCCTAATGCTTACAACCTCTCTTATGGTTGGTTAAGCTTAAAAACATGGTTGAGACACTATAAATCAGAGGTTAAAACCTCAAATACTTTCTGTTTTGTTAGGGTGTTTTGACCCACAAGTCATGTTCGAGCTAGTTCTTGATGTAGAGTGATTATGGAACAACTTGGGTTGTTCCAAACATACAATCCTCACATGATTTGATGATTTCTCTTAGTTAGATTGTTTATATTATTGTACTAATCCTAGTTCGTGACCCTCCTTGGTTGTTTTTACATCAAGTGAAGTGGTGAACATTCAAGGGGTCCCTAAACGGAAGCTAGTTCTTCCTACCCCATACTTGACATCCATGACTACTCGAGGTGCCTAAATGAAGATTCTAATCTTCTACCTCCTACATGAATTATTGGACTAAGTTATATGTAATACTTAACCTATATATGTACATACATTCATTCGAACCTTTTAATATTGAACTTGTGTTTATATGTTAAGAGTAGTAGAATATCATCTAAGACTTTAAAACCATGGTATGATTCTAATGGGTATACTACCCATGAAATACAAAATAACCCTAGTGGTTACATAGTGTCATACAAAGGTTACTAAGTAAAAGATGATTATTTTCGTATCATATTTTATACTTTGTGCTATGTTAAACTCCGAAATTTTAATCTTCCGTTAACGCCAAACTCACACACCTATGTTTCCTCATGTAGAAGGACTAGGTGCTCCAAACTAATCCATCCACCAACTCACTCGCGGGATTTCAAGAAGGAAAGCTTGCAACCACCGTGAGTATACTCGTATTCCCCTTTTTACTTTTACCACTTTTGGGGCGTAACATGTTTACTTATCAAAAACTTACACATGAACATTTTGTTTAAACACATGAACATTCCTATAACATGCTTGTATACGTGATTGCTTGATACTTTAAACTTGGGTGAAACTTTATGTGTTGAACTTATCATTAACTTCGTACGAGCCTAACCGTGACATATGTAGCGCTATAGGATTGACGACCCGCCCGCAGACTTGTGGTTATGTCATGAGCATCTTGCGTCTCATTTGGTTTGATATATTAGACACATGCCATATTTATTGTTTATCTTGAATCACATGCTTGCTATGAGGAATTGTTTAAAACTTATCTTTTGTTATGTACGTACCAAACTTGTATACTCGCCATTGCTTTTGCATTGAATTGTATTTTAAACATGTTACAGGTTGATGATGACGATGATATGAAAAGAAGTAGCGATGATGCCTAGATACACATATAGACGTTTAGGTTTAATATGTTGTATCAATTTTGCTTATGTTGTTATGTATTTCTTTTGAACTTGTTGTTATTTGAGTTTATGTAATGTTGACAATTTGAAGTTATGAAATGAAATGGGAATTATTTAATTATCGTCACAAATAGCGTTATGATGTCTCTAGCAATCTTCACACTTCATCTCATCCCGATGTTTCCGCCATTGGTTGGGGTGTGACAGTAGCGTTATTTGAATCATTTCAATTTGAGACATATAACATTTTATACAAACTCATTTTACATGGTTATTCATTTAACCATACATTATTCTCTTATTTATACATATCATCTGATCTTATCGTTTTTCAAATAATTTACAAGACAAAGCAAATTACAAAGTTCATGACTAAACATTTTCTCAAATATAAGTCATGAATCCTATTTTCACAAAACCTATGTATCTCACAGGCATTTTTATGCTGACGTACCTATTTTCACATGTGTTTTCAGGAGATGATGCATAGGACTTATCAAGACATACTTAGGCGGACCTGTGTTTCGTTGTCTCACGTGGTCGGGGTGTGACATCATCGTTCTCAAATTTGCTGTTACATTTCTCTTCAAATCCATTGCAGGGCACTTTCTAATTGCTCGCCACTCTCCTAATTGATTTCTACATGTTGTTCTTCGTTCATATATTTTTGTAATCATTGTATACTTTGTAATAATTACTTCGTTCTTCCCCGTTGATCGATTTTGGAATATGTATGTGTATCAATGAAGTAATATCTCCACTTGAGTTGAAAAAACTAGGTTTTGTGAAACTAGTTTTTTTTTTTTTTTGAAAAACTTGATTTTTTTAGGATTTTTGGTATAAAAAAATTTTTGAAATTTTTTTCATAAGCCCGAGTTCTCTAAGTTCTCACAACTCGTATAACTTTTAATTTTACCCTAACCATATATATATATGGTAAGGTTATTGTAAAAAAGGTTAAAAATGTGAGAAGTGTGAGAAATATTGTGGAGATGACATGTGTCCTCAATCTAAATTAATTCAAACGGGTAAACAAGTAATTTTATTATTGATTTAATTAATTCAAAAGCTTTCATAACCGCCACCTTATTTATAGGAACATGATTTTTTTAAAAGATCTCTATAAAAACACTATGAATAACACTGCAACCACCATTCATCATGTTTATAACACAATTCAATAAGTATATAACACCATTCAATAAGTATATAACACCATTTTAAAGATCTCAATGGAAACACTACGAATAACACTACAAAATCACCATTCAACACATATATAACACCATTCAATAAGTATATAAAATCATTCAATAATTATATAACACAATTTAATAAGTATATAACACTACTAAAGACACTACCTCCATTTCCAGAATGTGTTCTTGGTATAATGTTCATAGTATGATTATTGTACATGGTGTTTTAAACCTGCATGGTGTTTTAAACATATATGCATGGTGTTTTACATCTGCATGCTAGTAGATGTTCCAGATTTCGTATGTTAAAACACCATGGTATTTTAAACCTACATTCCAGTAGATGTTCTTCGCATGTTCATCGTATAGTGTTTTACACCTGCATTCCAGTATGTGTTTAAAACACCACGCTTTGAATCACAATACAATTAAAACACCACTGTATGAACATAGACAAAACATCATGGACTAAACATCTGATCGAAACATATTTTTTTCTCTATATAAGTATAGCAATATGGTACTCATATTAAAGATGAAAAACGCTTGTTATTATGATATAATTTAAAAAAAAAAAGTTACGAATAAAAAGTTATTGACGTTTAAAAAACACGGGGGGAAGTTGCATGTGCATTAATGTTAGTTTCTTAATTTAAAAATGTTAAATTTACCTGTATACTAAACATTATTTACACTTTTGTCATTATAATCTCAACAATTAGATTAAAGATCTAATGGTGTAGATTTTTTCTTACCTTTCTCATAAAAAAACATTTTTTTTACAGGAACCTTTACCTATATATATATATGATGGAAATTTCAAATGAGAAGAAATTATTTGTAACAAGAATAAAGAAGAAGTTTCAACCAATAAGCATGATTCATTTTATTTCATTTAATATTTTTGCATTTAATTTTAATGTAAGGGTATATTTGTAAACTTACATAGATCATTAATTTCTAATATTTCTCTTTAATAGCTAACTACATTAAATTTGTAACTTATTTTTAAAATATATATTTTTTCAAAAAATAAAAATAATAATTTAGAGTGTAGGATAAATTACTAGGTGTGTAAGATAAATTACAAGTTGTGCAGGATAAATTTAAATATGTGTAGAATAACTTTTTATGTATGTAGGCAAAAAAATATTAGTGTATATGATGATAGTCTTTATAAATAAATAATTAATTAAAGATAGTAATTAATGAGATGAAGGAAAACTTTTTAATATTTTACAACTGTACTCTTTGTTTATTTGTTTTCTCAATTAAATTTTCTTCGTGATTAAACCTCCCCCTACATATATAGACACACAAACCATATATAGGGTGGGGGTCATGAGAAAACTAAAAAACTATAAAAAAAAGGCATAAAGTTTTGTTTTGTTTTTTTACATATTTTTAAGTTGCTATTTATTATTTATAAAAAAACTTATTTTTCAAAAAAAGTACTGTATATGTGCATTATATGTGTATGTTGCACATGCAGTTTCGTCTCAGGGTTTAGATTTTGGGTTTCGTTTAGCTTTCAAGGTTAAGTTTTTAGGAGATTTAGGTCTAGGGTTAGGTTTTTACGTGGGATTGGGATTGGGGTTGGGGGGGGGGGGGGGGGGGTTGACGTTTAGGAAAGGGGTAGAAGTGTAAAGTAGTTATACATGTATTGAAATGAACACGTCAATGTCTGAATTGTTTTACTATTCCTTATTTTTTTAGAAAATCTAAAAACTGAAACACTAGGCGTTGATTCCGTTTTAGCCCATAATTGAGACCGAACTATGTTCACCTCCTGGAGTGGAAGGAAAGGTATAGAAGGGTAAAGTAGTTATACATGTACTTGATAAAATTAGTAAATATGAAATCTAAAATGTTGTTGAATCGCCTAGTTAACACTGGTTTTATAATTAGATAAACATAATATATATTATCTAAATTTCAAATCATTTTATCTAAAAGATTTATTATGATATGAATACTAATTTTATTAATTACAGTTGATACAGTAGATATATATAAAAGTTAGAAAAAAAATACATTTATATTTTTTTTGAACGGCAAATTTTGGATCACTGACGAACCACGACTGGAGTATCATCGTGCCCCCAGCGGAACCACCCGATCATATCTATCTTCACTAGACATAATGTCTATACACCAATTCAGGAGGAAACTCAATAATATAGAAAAAACCCGTCTGTGAGAATCAAACCAAGAACCTATTAGTCCCAAAGTCTTATGTCACCAATAAAACGTCACTATGCTATAAAACAATGAGAATAATACATTTATATTATTAATTATACAATCCAATTTTTCCATCTTCCACCCTTACATTTTAAACAGAATAATAATTGAATGCCATTAAAGATTGGAAAGTACATATGTACATGGGAGGCATCAGAACAATGTGTGGGGGCAGGTGGCAAGTTAATGTATCACACTAAAATGACTTTCCAATTTATCGCCTTTTATAATATCATATCGTACGATAAAATGACTTATTATTGGTGTTGTATTATCTCATCAATTATTCTCTTTTTAGTTTGTAAGACTAAGCGGTATGGGGGCCGGCTTAGGCCCGACGCCGGTCCCCCACACCGCCCCCCTCGCCCGATCCCGGCTTGACCGGCAGCCCACGCTCGAACTCGACGGGCCTCCTTTTCCTCTCTTCTCTCACAATAACCTATACATACATACATACATATATATATACATAAAAGGGCTCATCCCCACCCCCTAGATCCATCTCCTTCAACCCACTCCTACGTGGCGGTGACGTGACGGCTCATCCCTTGGGGATGGGGCTCTCCATACCCTCTAGTCTAAGATCTAGAGTTTCATAATGGGTGCTGATGTATGCATGTGACTTTTATAATACCAAATCTGCCCTCCATACATTTTGTTCCACTTTTACCCTTATCCTACAATCACATATCTCATCACCCATTTATCTCATCACCCATTTCTCCATCCATCCACATCCGCATGGTCCATGATGGCTACATATGTGGTGAACACAATGTTTGAAGATTTCTTTTACTACTAACATTCCTTAAAACTATTAATTAAATTACAGATCTAGCCTAAAAATTCAGAGGTATCTCAAAAATATTTTTTGGGATCAGGGATACCCTTGGTATGACAGGAACGGAGTTGATGGGTATTTTTACACTACGAAAACGGAGTTGGGGAGTATTTTTACATTACCGAGACAGAGTTAAAAGGTAGCCTGTACTATCCCTGCTAACACTTTATCTCCGCCCCTGACAGACTATATAACCAACACAAAAAGAATATCATATGCTATGTAACAAAAAAAAAAAAAAAAACCCAATGATTTTGCGTAGGTGCATTCACCCCTCCCCACACTCACGTACCTATCACCCATTATCCCATCATCTATATCCACCCTATGATTAATGCATACACAAGTGGTCTAACACAATGCATCAATATATATGGGAGGGTTCAATTAAAAACTAATAGTTAGGGCTTGTTTGGCTAAGCTTTTCAAAACTACTTATTTGCTTATTTGCTTTTCTGAAAAGCAAATAAGCAAATAAGTAGTTTTGAAAAGCTTAGCCAAACAGCCCGTTAGAGTGAAAACTTGAAAACTAATTAAAAAAAAAGCCTAAAACGCATGCCAGTTTTTTTTTTTACAAAATTCGCTACTTTTTATATATAAAAAAAACTTTTTTTTCAAAAAAAAAAAAAAAAAACTTGTACTGCACATGTGCATTATATGTATACGACACATATGTACTACAATTTTTTTTTGAAAAAAGTTTTTTTATATATAAAAAGTAGCGAAAATATATATATATATATAGGGGATGGATCATGAGAAAACTAGTTTAAATGAGAAAACAAAAAAACTAACTAAAAAAGCCTAAAAAACATACTAATTTTTTTTAAATCGCTAGTTTTTATGAATGGAAAATAATTTTCAAAAAATAAAAAATAATTTTTTTTGTTCTATTACACATGTGCACTATTACGGATATAGTGCACATGTGTAGTACACATATAATGCATATATATTGCACATGTGCAGTACAACAAAATTTATTTTTATTTTATTTTTTGAAATTTTTTTTCCATGCATAAAAACTAGCGATTTTTTTATAAAAAATTGTAAAAAAAAATTGGTAATTTTTTTAGCTTTTTTTAGGTTTTTTTAGTTAGTTTTCTAGTTTTCTCATTTAGATGTAGTTTTCTCATGATCCTTTCCCTATATATATATATATATATATATATATAGAGAGAGAGAGAGAGAGAGAGAGAGAAAGGTTAACATACTTCACGGCTTATCATACTTCATGTAGGAGACAATGGTAACCGTTGGATCGGGGTATAATCACGTATGGAACACATAATCACGCATGGGACCACATAATCACGCATGGGATCCAAAATCACGCACGTTATTTTGGTCAAAAAAATAATTACGCATGTTGTATATTTCATGAAGTACGTTAATGTACGTTAATGCGTGAAGTACATTATACTTTCTCTGTATATATATATATATATATATATATATATATATATATATATATATATATATATATATATATATATATATATATATATATATATCTAGTGTGATTTGGAACGTATTTGATAAATTTGTGTCATGAGTGTTGAATACACATATAACACATAAAAATAAGTATTAGATTCAACATGACATATAAAAAACATCGATAGGTATATGGTTTCACCCTTATCAAAACCCTCTTGTGAGAAGCAACGTGTGAGTCCAACTTTCAAACGTAAAGGGTATTTCAAATTTAATGGGCTTAAAGGTGTTGCTTTGTTGGACTTTTGACCTCTTTTTCACTACCCGGTGGTCTTACTTTTCCTTGATGGCTTTTGATGTACATTTGCATTAAGACTCACATATGATTTGTGCATCACCAAGGTTAGATAGTTGATTGTGAACCCACTTTTCTTCTAAAGGTAACTCATGATACCCGCTTTGATACCACTTTGTTTTTATTTTATTTTATTTTATTTTATTTTATTTTATTTTTTGAGCACTTCATTGATCTTGATACCAATACACGTACATGTGTACCAAATAAGGCTAAATCGATACAAGTACCAATACGGTATGAGTATCAAATGAGCTAAATAGGTATGGTATTGTTCCACATATAATACCAATACATTTTTATTGCCAAAAAGACTCTTGAAATTCCGTATATAAATTTGGTACCGATACCCTTTATCGAAAAAGTACTAGTATTGATACCCTAAGTACCGAATATCTAAATCAGTAAAACATGGTACCGATAAATATACCAATAGCAAAATCGATACATGTACCGGTAATCCAAAAAAAAATCGCATCCCTAACTAGAACCACCACAACCACCTCATAGGCTTATACCCCTTTAATCACCATATGCCCGTTCCATCATACTCATCCTGGAACCACCTCCAAACGACATCATTATCAATAAAAATAAGGAACACAAACCAACCCACCTAATTTCAAAGAACACATTTTTTTCATTTTGACCATTTTCCACATATATACCTCACAATCCTTGTCTCCAACATGTTTACCATGACCACCACAATCCAAACACATGTTTTAAATTTGTAGATATGGGAAGGAAGCAATGTAGGAATCCGTTCGTGTAAACATAAATAAAAATTCCTTTATTAACTTGAATTACAAGAACTAATCAGAAATAAAATAAAATACAGAACTATTACAACTGAAAAAGAAAAACAAGATCAGAAAACTCGAACAGACGAAACTGTTCTTGGCGGAGGATCTTGTTAGACACGGGTCCCTTAAAACAAATTTCGTGTCTCCCAGGAGAACACGTTTGTTTCCAGGATACAACAGCTGCAAGCAGTTGCACTGCCGGTCTTGACTCCAACCCGAATGAGTACCTTGAGCACTTGAAGAAGATGAAGTATTCAGAGAAAAGAGATTGTATTTGATGTGATAATTCGGTCTCACTTTGCTGCAGTAGGCTCCTCCTATTTATACTGCAGGTCTATGTTGAAACTGAAAAACGAAATTAATGGAGAATTAAACTGCATTAAACGTCTTTAATGCACTTTAATTCGTCATTAAATTCGCAGTCAAAAGCATTGACTTCGTCAGTTTCGAATGCTGAATGTAACTGCACTGACATAACTGCAGCTGGAAGCTTCTGTGCGCGCGCGCGTGCACGACACACTGGTGCGCGCGCATGTCTGCACCCTCATGGGCGGTGCGTCCATTTGGCTCACTGCCATGCGCGCGTGCGCCCCACTGGCTCAATCCCATGCGCACCTATGCGCGTGCGCCACGTCACATGTAAGCCTCTACGAGCACGCCACACAGTCGCGCCGTTTTGGCTCACTTGGTGCGCCGCGCACGACACCTCAGTGCCCATGCTCCATGCGCGAGAACGCGCCAACATGCCACGTGTACTCGCGCGCGAATGCGTATGACTGCCACGTCATGCACCACCCCGCGCGGACCCATCTGGGTCACATGCCTGCTTGCCACGTCTCCAGCCACTTGGTCCTTGCAGCCCCTGTACTCCACCACACGCATGTGGTAAAAAATATAAAGGCGGCTCTCAAGCGGAGTGCAAAGTGCGCCATCAAAGCGCCACATTGCGCCTCATCCCCCACGCCACGCGCGCGCGCGTGTGCGAGTGCGAGTTAGGGTGCTCTGCACCCTTCGCGAGTACACCAGTGAGTGCTTCCATGAAACAATAAGGATGGAGAGCTCCCACTTAAATACCCCTTTAAGTTTCATCTCTCATCCGATGTGGGACAAGATGCCACTTTCCCACTTATTTCAGCATTTAGGTTTCAAACACCAAACTTTGAGCATCGATATCTCATTCATCTTAGCTCCGTTTTGGACGTGGTTTAGTTCGTTGCGAAGCCCTTCCGACATAGAACACAAACCCACAAATAAATATATAAAACCCGCTCATTTTATTATATTTATTTCTAGTCCAAAATAGGAAAAAATCATTTTCCTATATTTGTGAAAAATGCTATTTTCACAAAATTTCCAACAATCCCCCACATGAATAGAAATCGATCTATCAAGTTTCAATGATACACGTTCAACAGTTGAGTATTGCAAGATAGGTAGGTGTAACCTTTGAACCTCCTTTTGTGAAGCATACTTAGCCTCCTAGGGTCTTCTAGACGCGGTGTCTTTGAACAATCCCCCATTTATGTAGGCGACAATATACATTCACACAATTACTCTCCCTAGTCGGGTTAAGACCTCATGGTTGTGTCCGTTTATGGTCATGGAACACGTTCCTGGTTCTGTGAGAGCTCTAGGATTTGCGCCTCCCCACAAATCCATTCGAAGCGACCCCACTTCTCTCTAACATAGGTGATTCCTCTGAAATATTAAAAGCATCATGGTTAATTCGGATTTCCTCAAAATCCTTAACCTCAACATGCTTAGCCTTTCCTTCATGTCACTGATTGGAATGGACTAGGAAGTATACAACTCCCTTTATTGATTTTGGGGCACCCCCCACAGTGACTCCCTTTGGGTTTATGATTAAGTTTACCTATTGAACCTAGATCTTGGGATCTCCAGTCAACTAGGTTAGGTTTCCCTCATATTCCCTTCATCTATGGGCTTTAGTCCCATTCCTCTTGACAACCTATACACCTTATCTGTGCTTAAGCCTTTCGTTAATGGGTCCGCAATGTTCACCTCTGACCTCACATAGTCAACTGAGATAACACCCGTTGAGATAAGTTGTCATACCGTGTTGTGCCTACGTCGAATGTTTGATCTGCCATTGTACATCATGCTTTGTGCTCTAGCAAGAGCAGACTTATTGTCACAATGTATGCAGATTGCCGTCAACGGCTTTGGCCATCAACGGCTTTGGCCATCTTGGAATATCTTCCACAAATTGACGTAGCCACTCCGCCTCTTCCCCGCTTTTATCTAAAGCGACGAATTCGGATTCCATCGTGGATCTCGCTATAACCGTTTGCTTGGAAGACTTCCAAGCTATAGCAGCGCCAGCAAGTGTAAACACATAACCACTTGTTGATCTGTGATCTTTTATATCCGATATCCAGTTTGCATCAGTGTATCCTTCGATCACTGCTGGATCACGGGTATAATGTAATCCATAGTCTCTCGTGTATCTTATGTATCTGAGCACCCTCGTGATAGCTTTCCAATGATCCTCGCTCGGATTACTGGTGTATCTACTTAGCCTGCTTACATCATATGCTAAGTCGGGTCTAGTACATGTCATTAGATACATGAGACTACCAATGATCCTTGAGTACTCTAACTGAGAAACACTCTCGCCTCTATTCTTCCTTAGGCGTTGGGTATTATCAATTGGAGATCGAGCTATACTCGTATCGTCCGAATTGAATTTCCCAAGGATCTTGTCCACGTAGTGAGATTGACTCAACACAAGACCATTTTGGGTTCTAGTGATTTTTACTCCAAGAATCACATCAACGAGACCCATGTCTTTCATGTCAAACCTCGCTTTCAACATGTCTTTCGTTGAGTTGATCATCTTATCATCACTCCCAATGATAAGCATATCATCTACATAAAGACATAGAATCACATAACCTCTTGGTGTGTCTTTAAAATAAACACACTTGTCGCACTCATTTATTTTGAAACCATGGTCAATCATGACATGATCAAACTTTTGGTGCCATTGTTTTGGAGCTTGCTTCAAGCCATACAAAGACTTGACCAATTTACATACTTTGCCCTTGTTTCCAGGGGCGGAAAAACCCTCAGGTTGTTCCATGTAAATTTCTTCTTCTAAATCGCCATTTAAAAATGCGGTCTTTACATCCATTTGGTGAACTTCCAAATTTCTTAGAGCCGCAATTGCAAGAAACCAATCTAATAGAGGTTATTCGCGTTACAGGCGAGTAAGTATCAAAGTAGTCTAAACCCTCCTTTTGTCTAAATCCTTTGATCACTAACCTTGCCTTGTATTTATCAATACTTCCGTCGGCTTTCATTTTCCTTTTGAATATCCAACGATATCCAAGTGGTTTAGAACCAGGTGGAAGATCTACTAACTCCCAAATATGATTTTGCAATATAGAATCAATTTCATTCTTAATTGCTTCTTGCCATTGAGGTCCTTCCGCGGAGGTAACCGCTTCGCGGTAGGTATTGGGCTCACCCTCAACCATATAGCTCATGAAGTCTGGACCAAAGGATTTTTCAACCCTTTGTCGTTTACTTCGTCTAAGCTCACCCTCCTCGACCTCAGGTCGTTCATGTCTTTCATCTATCCTCGTAGATGAACTTGGTCCTGCTTCATCTAACCATGTAGACGAACTTGGACCTGCTTCATCAACCGCTCTTGATGAAGGCGCATGTGTTTGTCCTAACATAGGAAACACATTCTCAAAATATGAGACGGTGTTAGAATTTGCCTCTATGATAGTGTGTTTGTGTACATCGGGATTCTTGGACTCATGTACAAGAAAACGATGTGCACTACTTTGATGTGCATATCCAATGAAAATGCAATCAACCGTTTTGGGTCCTATCCTAAGAGCCTTAGGAGGTGGTACAATCACCTTAGCTAGGCACCCCCACACTTTCAAGTATTTGTACGAAGGCTTCCTTTTTTTCCATAACTCATATGGAGTTTCATCCCTATTTTTCAAAGGTATCTTGTTCAAAAGATAGTTTGCTGAGAGAATGGCATCCCCCCACATTTCTCGGTTCACTCCCGAGCTTATCAACATGGCATTCATCATTTCTTTCAATGTGCAGTTCTTTCGTTCCGCAACGCCATTTGATTGTGGAGAACAAGGAGGTGTACACTCATGTACAATGCCACTTTTTGCGCATAAATCCGCAAAAGGTGCAACATATTCACCTCCTCGATCGCTTCTCAAAGCTTTTATCTTCTTTTTAAGTTGATTCTCAACTTCATTTTTGTACAAGATAAACTTCTCTATTGCTTCGTCTTTACTCTTTAGTAAATACACGTAGCAATATTTAGTACAATCATCAATAAACGTGATGAAGTACTTATTTCCTCCACACGTGGGAACTGCTTTTAAATCACACACATCGGTATGAATTAAATCATGGGGTTCGGTTATTCGTTCAACCGATTTAAACGATGATCCCGTAAGTTTGGATTCAACACATGTCTCGCATTTGTGATTGGACTCGATATGGAATGTTGGTATCAAGTTTAATTTAATTAAACGTCATAATAAATTAAAATTTACATGTCCTAGTCTACCATGCCAAACATTAGAAGACTCAACCATGTAAGTAGAAGTAGAAATTTCATTCATTTTCTTGTTTTGGTTTACAACCATTACATTCATTTTAAACATACCATTAAGGGCATAGCCCTTTCCAACAAACATTCCACGTCTAGACAAGACAAAATTGTCCGATTCAAACACTAGACGAAATCCAAACTGGTTGAGCATCCATCCTGACACGAGATTCTTCCGTATCTCTGGGACATAAAGCACATTGGTCAAGGTAAGCTCCTTGCCCGAAGTCATCTTCAAAACGACCGTGCCTTCCCCCTTGATGCTTGCGGTAGCTTTATTCCCCATATAAAGCTTTTCTTCACCCGAAGCTTCCTTGAATGTAGAGAAAAGAGCCTTGTCTCCACAAATATGGCGGGTTGCACCCGTGTCAACGAACCATCCTTTTGGGTTTTCACCCATTGCGTTGACTTCTTCAATCATAGCCGCTTCCTCGGTTATCATTGCAATCAGAGGCATACCATCCTCATCAACCATGTGCGCACGCTCACGCTTAGGTTTCTTGCATTGGTTAGCACGGTGCCCCATCTCGTTACAATTGTAACAAGTACCTTGGAAAGGCGCAGGCTTCTTTTTCACAGCCCCCTTTTTAGGTCCAAGGTTGTTAACCTTTGCTTTCCCTTTGTTGTCCTTTTTACCCTTGCCTTTCTTGCCCTTTGAGGACTCCCCAACTTCCACCATGTTTGCCTTAGCCGAAGCTTGCAAAATGGTGCCTTTTTGGGCCACCTTGTTTTCTTCTTCTATACGAAGATGAAGAACAAGGTCCTCGACCGACATTTCCTTTCGCTTGTGTTTAAGATAATTCTTAAAATCCAACCAAGCAGGAGGTAACTTTTCGATCATTGCTGCCACTTGAAATGTTTCGCTAAGTCCATTCCCTCAACATGGATGTCATTTAGTATAATTTGCAACTCTTGGACTTGGTTCATAACAGACTTGTTATCAACCATTTTAAAGTCCAAGAAACGGGCGACAACAAATTTCTTTGTTCCCGCATCCTCCGTTTTGTACTTTTTCTCTAAAGACTCCCATAATTCTTTGGAAGTCTTGATATTATAGTACACATTATACAGCGCATCCGAGAGACCGTTGAGTACGTAGCCTCGACATATAAAGTCCGAGTGCTTCCACGCCTCTACCGCGCTCAGAGCCTGAGCATCGGTCTCCCCTTCCGCCGGTTGGGGAGCGGTCTCCGTTAAGAACCTCGCAAGGTTCATGGTGGTCAAGTAGAAGAACATCTTCTGTTGCCACCGCTTGAAGTGGAGACCCGAGAACTTCTCGGGTCGTTCAGCATGATTCGCCACTGTGGACGCTCCCACAGTGTTGGCAGGGGTATCGACAACAACGTTGACGTTGGTATTTTCAGTCGACATTCTGAAAAATTCCACAAAACCAAGTTAATAAATATGTTAGAATAATAAATGTGATGATTTATTATTTAACTAACAAAGTCGACGAGTAACAAAATCAGCCTCGTAGCTTCTAAGTCCAACTTTGAAGACTACAAGAGAAGATCTTAGAACCCAAAGACGAAGAAGGAGTAGAAGAACAAACTCTGTTTTGACAAAGGCGCAACTTTGAATCAAAACAGAGAAAAACCTTTTAAAACACAACCTGCTGTGAGAGAGAAAAAAAAATTAAATTCACAGCAGAGAAGTTTGTGATTCTACGCGAACAATGTTTTAACATTTGTTTTAAGATTGTAGGAATCCGTTCGTGTAAACATAAATAAAAATTCCTTTATTAACTTGAATTACAAGAACTAATCAGAAATAAAATAAAATACAGAACTATTACAACTGAAAGAGAAAAACAAGATCAGAAAACTCGAACAGAAGAAACTGTTCTTGGCGGAGGATCGTGTTAGACACGGGTCCCTTAAAACAAATTTCGTGTCTCCCAGGAGAACACGTTTGTTTCCAGGATACAACAGCCGCAAGCAGTTGCACTGCCGGTCTTGACTCCAACCCGAATGAGTACCTTGAGCACTTGAAGAAGATAAAGTATTCAGAGAAAAGAGATTGTAATTGATGTGATAATTCGGTCTCACTTTGCTGCAGTAGGCTCCTCCTATTTATACTGCAGGTCCATGTTGAAACTGAAAAACAAAATTAATGGGAGAATTAAACTGCATTAAACGTCTTTAATGCACTTTAATTCGTCATTAAATTCGCAGTCAAAAGCATTGACTTCGTCAGTTTCGAATGCTGAATGTAACTGCACTGACATAACTGCAGCTGGAAGCTTCTGTGCGCGCGCGCGTGCACGACACACTGGTGCGCGCGCATGTCTGCACCCTCATGGGCGGTGCGTCCATTTGGCTCACTGCCATGCGCGCGTGCGCCCCACTGGCTCAATCCCATGCGCACCTATGCGCGTGCGCCACGTCACCTGTAAGCCTCTACGAGCACGCCACACAGTCGCGCCGTTTTGGCTCACTTGGTGCGCCGCGCACGACACCTCAGTGCCCATGCTCCATGCGCGAGAACGCGCCACCATGCCACGTGTACTCGCGCGCGAATGCGTATGACTGCCACGTCATGCACCACCCCGCGCGGACCCATCTGGGTCACGTGCCTGCTTGCCACGTCTCCAGCCACTTGGTCCTTGCAGCCCCTGTACTCCACCACACGCATGTGGTCAAAAATACAAAGGCAGCTCTCGGCGATGCGAGCGAAGTGCAAAGTGCGCCATCAAAGCGCCACATTGGGCCTCATTGCCCACGCCACGCGCGCGCGTGTGAGTGCGAGTGCGAGTTAGGGTGCTCCGCACCCTTCGCGAGTACACTAGTGAGTGCTTCCATGAAACAATAAGGATAGAGAGCTCCCACTTAAATACCCCTTTAAGTTTCATCTCTCATCCGATGTGGGACAAGATGCCACTTTCCCACTTATTTCAGCATTTAAGTTTCAAACACCAAACTTTGAGCATCGATATCTCATTCATCTTAGCTCCGTTTTGGACGTGGTTTAGTTCGTTGCGAAGCCCTTCCGACATAGAACACAAACCCACAAATAAATATATAAAACCCGCTCATTTTATTATAAGTTGCTTTCTTTGTGGCATAAAAGTCTTTAACCCCTTTCACCTTTCCCTCAACCATTTTTCCAAAAATATTTTTCACATTTCCATTAAACACTTTCTCGACATCAAATTCTTTCTTCTCAGAATAGAATTGATTCGAGATCTCAACTTTCCCAACTTTTGATTTAAAATTTTCAGCCCTCAATGGTGGAAAATGAACATCATCTATTAGAGGTACTGAGTTTTCTTCTTTAAATTCAACTTGTGGCTCGTCTGACTTTGTGGAATCAGATTCATCGCTAAATTTTACCTCAGAGTTCTTAACAACCCACTTTTGTTTGTCAGGATTCACACTTCTCCTGTAAAATCTCTTTGAACATTAACCAACTTCATATGTTGAATTTTCAAAAACTTTGAATTTTTCAGTTGGTGGTTCAGTTTTATCAACAACAATTTCTTTGAGTTTTTCTGAGACTCCCTGTTTTGTCTTTATAGTCTGAGGACAGTTCCATGCAATGTGACCAACTTCATTGCATCTGAAACAGTTTCTAGTCTCTTTCTTCTGATAAGCTTCAAACTTCTTCTTTTCAGCAAGAAACTCCTGGTTTGACTGTCTCCAGAAAGGTTTCTTCTGCACTTCCTCCTGAAACAAATTTTGTGTTTGTTTTAGAAATTTTCTCTTTTTTATGATTTTCAGGTGGAATAAATCCAAGACCTTTCTTTTTGAAATTACCGTTATGGTTTGGTTTCTTTTGAAAACCAGAACCAGAGTAACCTTTTCTTCTTGTTTAACCGTTGTTGAACTTTTGAAGTGTACTTTTTAGGTTTTCAGTAAGATTTAAATCTTTTATTTCAGAAATATTGATTTCTGACATTTTGAAAACCTTTTTGATCTTTTCAAATTGAACACTTCTTATTGGAAATTCCTCATCAAAATATAATTTGTCTGAATCATTCAATGTATAAGCAACTTTGAATAATTCTTCATTCAAATTAGATTTTGATAACATGAATTCTTTATTGTAAACCCGTTTAACCGACGACTTTGAACTGTTGACCGACGAACTCGAACTTTTGACAGACGAACTTGAACACCCAGACTCGGACTTTGATTCAGACTTTAATTCCGACTCCTCATCTGTATCCAACACCTGATCGACCACCTTTTTTATTAACTCGGACTCATGATCTGGTAATTCATCGGTTATATCGGACTTTAACTTTATATTGACTGCTTTTTCGACTTGCTCCTCATTCGGTTTTCTAGGAGAATACCCTTCCCAAATCGGAGGCGGATACTTATTGTACTTGACACTCTGTTTCTTACCAATATCCTTCTTCTCCTTTGGCTTCTTTTGATCATCTTTAAATGCTTCAAAACCTGCAACAGTTGGATAAATTCGGTCAATCAAATAATCAGAACTAGAGTAGCTTAGCAACAATCGTCTAATTCTTTCATTTTCAATTTTTTCTGTCTCCAACTCCTGCTTCAACTTTGCACACTCTTCGATGTACTGATTTATGGCTTTTTGCTTTGACATCATCGTAGCATTCATCATCGTCAATGAATCTTCTCTCTCAGAATTCGTCTTTTGAAGACCAGTTACTGTTCTGTTCAACACATCATACGACTCTTTCACATAATTCAGATTGAACAATAAATTTTCTTTCATCTTTTCAAACTCATTCAATTTCTCATCTTTTGATGCACATTCCTTGCAAGATTCTAAACACTTTAAGTAAGGCTTGATGACTTCCACAATCTTTTCTACTTCAATAATCTTCTCTGTTTCAACAATCTCTTCAGCAACAATTTTAACTTCTTCATTTTGAACAGCCTCTTCTTTTTTAGCAACACTTTCATACTTCATTTTCTTTTGTTCTTTTGCTGCTCGTCTCTCCTTCAGTTTTTTCAAACGATCTGCAAAATAAAATTGAAAACTTTCAGGAGATAGATGAGTTTTTGCAACATTAATATGTCTTTCTTCCTCATCATCACTACTGTTATCAGTTGGAGTTTGATCAAAATCTATTGTCTTTTCAGAACTATCATCTGAAGAATCAGAATTAGATGGTGTTTGATCAAAAATCGTTGTTCTTTCTGAACTTTCATCTGATGAAACAGATTCTTCTTCGTGACTTGTCTCTTCATCAGATAACACTGCTATCCATTCTTTCATCAACTCTGGCTTTTGAACAATTTGTGCAATGAAAGCTTTAAACTCCCTATTCTCATCCACAAACTTATCCCAGCTAAATCCTGGAGCTAGTTTCTCATCATCTTGATCAATGATGCCAAAGTAAGCTTTCTTATTTGCATCTTCGATCATTTTCCCATGTGCAGTTTGTGATTCCTTTTGTTGATACGGTTGATGAGCAACCTGTTGATATATGGCTTTTCGATAGTAATCATCTTTTCCAAAAGGATTCTTTGCTCCACTAAGTCATTTCTGGGATAGTAATAATCTTTTCCAAAAATTGTTAATAACCTGTTGATATATGGCTTTTCGATAGTAATCATCTTTTCCAAAAATTTTGGGATTGTTACTCAAAATGAAAGGCGGAAACAGACATAATGAGTTGAATTCAGCAAGATATCACTTTTAACTGTCATTTATATTGATTTGGAACAGTTTTACAGCAAGACGACACTTCGACAGAGCTTCGCCGTCGGAAAACCTCTAAGTCATTTCGTGTCAAATAACACGGAACTAATCCTATTTATAGACTCACTAATTCTGCATGAAACACGCTTCACACAGAATCGGATACAAACGAAATTACATGCTCACACGGAATCACCTTGTAATTCCGTGCGGAATTACATAATGACACTTCAAGCGGAATTATCCCTACATGCGGAATTAGCCTTTAACTTGATTTCTCGATCTTCGTGCCATTTGAAATGCAAGACTCGACACAAGACGAAGTCAGCAGACGTATGCATCAACATTATATATAATCTTTCTATGCTAATAAATGAAAATCATTTTTTGACATGTGTCAATCTCTGGTGTCTCCTTATCTTATTTTTCAATTTCTTTTTCCTATTAAACAATAGTTTAACAAAATATAACTTATATAAGGATAATAACTTTTTTTTATCAAATCTATTTTTGACACGTGTCAATCTCTGGTGTCTTCTTATCTTATTTTTCAATTTCTTTTTCCTATTAGACAATAGTTTAACAAAATATAATTTATATAAGGATAATAACTTTTTTTTGTCAAACTTTGAAATTAATAATCTCCTTATCTTATTTTTCAATTTATTATCATTTAAATATGTATCTTGCCGACTGTATGTGTAAATTGATTACATTATATTTATTTAACTTGTGTAATATACGGTCTATTTTAAGTATATAACTATATTGCTTATTATATAAAATTATATTTATGCAACCCGTGTATAACACGGGGTTCTAAGCTAGTATATTACTATAGAGGCTCCATTATGAACGCTCTTAGTGGGTTTTGCTAAAGATAAGTTATTTGTTTAGTTCTAAAACCATACTATGTGATCACATGCTTAGAAATTATTGACATATATATCTTAACATGTTATGAGTATTTAATTTTGGTTGTCTTGTACAACTAAGAACACGCGTGTAAGTGTTCTCGGTGATTATGAATTAAGGTCTTGCGAATCTCTCCCTCCATCTCTCTAATCGACGAGGAATATAAATACCATGAAGACTATGAATACCAAATTACGAACCTTCGCTCCCAAGATGAAAACTCACAGTCATGTAAGAACCTCTTTGTTAATCTTTGGAGATTCACGTCAAATTACGAACCTTCAATCTCTTTAATCGTTGCAGAACCGCCAACTTAGTTAAGCCCTAGATTTGTTTCTTGTATCTTGATTTTAGGGTTAATGATTACATCGCACCAACATGCCATGTTGAATCATGGTTCCTGTGATTTTAATCGCCATAAACTATTTGTTTCTTTCAATCTCTTTGTCGATGAGACACCATAGAGATGATGAAGTTGATTGGATTGCAAAAGAAGCAGCTTGGGGAAATCAGGAAGCCCTAATATTTGAAAATTACATATGGTTAAAAAGATTAAACTGCCTGTATCGCACATGACTGAACTTAATAGATGAATCTAACGTTTATCTATTAAAATGACGACATGTGACAAACATTAAACAAAAAGTATATTTGATCTGACTATTGTAACTAAGTATGAAATATGTAATTTTCATTATAACCAAAAGATGAAAAGTATAATGTTGTACATGATATATTTGTAACGAATTTAATATTAAGATAACCAATAATGTAACTGTTAATATTTTAATATTATTTGTGTAACATATTCTTTCATTTGACTGGAGGAGACTTGCCATGTGCTTGGTGGTCATGCTCATTTGAGGCCATTCCAAGTGATTTACAATGCACCCAACATTAATATATAGGCATCATTCACTATGCTCCTTTATTTATTTATTTCTTTATTTATTTATTTTTGAATTACAGAAGACTTTATGCTTGATATTAAAAAAACGTATATATATGTATTTTGGGACGGTTATTTTACTGTCTTTTTCTTTAAAAATGAATACCTCTGATTTATTTATACATCTTTTTAATGATTTATGTACCAACATATCTAAAAAAACGAATAAATAAATCATGTAGTTCAACTGAATTAGTTAGTGGAAGTGGAATCATGTGGATCCCTATAGACCAGATCAATATATCATGGACTTTTAAAAGAAGAAAGTATGCACTTTGATAGAGCATAAAACAAGCAAAATATCAATCATGATTGAAGGGCCAAGTACCTATAGGCTTGAAAGAAGGATTACTTGATCATTAGAACTACATGTTTATGTAACATCGATTCTATTTTTCAACCAGTGGGAATACCCGCGCTCCGCATCGGGCTGGTGGGAATTTGGTTGGTATCATAATATTTCGGTTGATTAAGGGAGCGACGCTCGCTATAACACTCTAAAGAGGAAACCCAAAAACATAAAGTCGTAATATGCAAAAAAGAATATCGATACATTGGTTTCGATAATATCAAAACCCGTACAGATGTTCAGTTGGAATCGATGAGGCAGAGTATCAATACAATACCAACACTCGAGAAAAACAACATTTTTTGATACAACTCCATTGTTAACAAAATTTATACCAATTGTTAACAAAGTTTATACCAAACTAAACACAACCAAATATTTAAAAAAAAAATCAACAAATGCAAGTTTGTAAAGAAAATCAAACTAAATAGATTAAAAACGTATATAATTTGTAGAATAAAGGATTTGAAAATTGAAGGGCAAATGAAATAATTAGTAATAATAATCGTTAAAATATAAATAAATATAAACTTCACTAAATTTCAGTGGTAATATTATCATAAGTTTAATACTATAATAAAATAATATTTAAAAAAATAAATTGTTAAAGGGACTAATAAAAAACCATTAAAAAATGCTAGGGATCGATCCCTGTCTAATGATAAATTTCCTAACCAATTAAGGTCCTATAGATTTTATTAGTTTTATATGTTTGTTTCTATATTTTCACATTATATGTTGTAGAAAATTAAAAATAAAACAAAAAAGGCTAGTGAATTACAAAAAAAAGCCTTTAAATGGCTCTTTCCTGAGTTACTGTACAACCTCTTCAACTTTGTATACTTATAATATAATATAATATGTAAATCTTTATGTTCGCATGATATATATCTTAGTCGGGTCGCATATATAAATTAATCATCTCTCTTTTTGACTTATTATAATCGTATGATAGGTAAACCTATATATGGAATGTGTGTTGAAATGCGCATTAATAACGAGTCCATTACAACAACACACATGGCTTGGGTTTGATGTTTGTTAGCATATATCTAAAACATTTTACAAAAGATGAATCGTATCTTGTGGTATGTATCTTAACAAGGTACGCCGAGGACTTCCGTTTGTTATCGGCTTGATCGAATATTCAAAACACGAATAAAATTTGCTATTTAAATTCGGTTGTGTTCGAATTTCCAGATTTTCGAGTTATTATGTATCTATCTATCGCTTGTGTTAATTATATTTATTTTTCAGTTTTATGTATAGAGCGAAGTTTATTAACAATTCTAAACTTACAAAGTTATAATCAGACAACCAAGTCAAAATTATATTATTATAGGTAGAGGATCCTGTACAAAGTCCATCTTTTGTAAGAAGTGTAAGAAATAATTTGGGAATGACAAGTGTCCCTCATCTTAATTAATTCAAAAGGGTATATTAGTAATTGTACATTCTTGTCAATTAATTGATTTCCAATATAACTGGAAAAAAAAACTGGCGATGAGAATGTTTAGGGATTGATCGTTTCATCTCCATCTCCGATTCAGATCATCTTCTCCGACCATCTTGTTAACCTTCCGTCATCATCATCACAGTTCACGTCATCTTCTTCGATTTGAACACCTACATCTCCGACCACCGTCACCAATTTCTTTCGTCTCCACAAATCATTCACCGTCATCGTCTTTCATCTTCGTCATCCTCATTTCTGATCGTGACTTGAATCATAGTCATGGTGTTTTAAATTCTGGGAATGTTTTGTATTGATTGTCCAGATGTTAAAACACCATGGATGTAATCACAATACAATGTTTTTCTAGATTCTAGATAAAACACCATGACTTGAATCATAGTCAATTTATCCAGTTGTTTTAAAACACCACGCCATGAATCTGATTATACAATGTCTCCATATAAAACACCATGACTTGAATCATAGATGTTTAAAACACCACACCATGAACAATGTCTACAGATAAAACACCATGACTTGAATCATAGTCATGGTGTTTTAAAATCTAGGAATGTTTTTGTATTGATAAAACACCACGCCATGAACAATGTCTCCTGATAAAACACCATGACTTGAATCATAGATGTTTAAAACACCACGCCATGAACAATGTCTACAGATAAAACACCATGACTTGAATCATAGTCATGGTGTTTTAAAATCTGGGAATGTTTTGTATTGATAAAACACTACGCCATGAACAATGTCTCCAGATAAAACACCATGACTTGAATCATAGATGTTTAAAACACCACGCCATGAACAATGTCTCCAGATAAAACACCATGACTTGAATCATAGTCAATTTATCCAGTTGTTTTAAAACACCACGCCATGAATCTGATTATAGATCTCTTTATGATAACGTATGAAGAATATGCAACCAAAGACCTCTTACAATTAAGGTGAATCATTAATTCCGATATTTAAGGAAAAATGAGTGAATGTAGGAGTTTTTGGTTGTGTAGGTTACGGTTACCATATTTCAAATATTTAAAAAGACACCATTGCCCTTCAATTTTACATAAGGTCCCTCTAATTAAAACACAATTTACATTTTTATACCCTATTAAACTCAACCATTAGATCAAATATCCAATGGTTTAAAACACTTCTTACCCTTCTTACATTTTAGACATTTTTTACCATATCCCTACCCTTATATTATATAGTTACAATATGAAGTTGTATATACAGTAACTTCACGTGGGCTACATCTTTGGTTTTTTTTTCTTTTTGTTTTCTATATTTTGTTTTGAGTAAATTGCCATTTTAGTCCGTGAATTTTGTTCAAATTTGCCATTTTAGTCCAAATAGTTTTTTTTTGCCTCTGGGTCCCTGACTTTTCCCTTTGTTGCCATTTTGATCACTTTGTCTAACTCCATCTAAAAACATGGTTATGACCAGGGGTATTTTTGATATTTTCGTTATAAACTTTTCAATTTGCCATTTTAGTCCAAAACTTATTTTACATTAAAAAATAAAAGAAAAAATAAATGTTATAAAAAAACACACATATATATATATATATATATATATATATATATAAATATAAACACACATTATTATGTATATTATCAGATACATATATTATTTTTTATAACTAGTCTTTAACCTAAATTAAGAGCCACAAACCAGCAAACTATAACAAACACAATCTTAAACCATAAATCTCTAAAAACCTAAATTAAAAGCTCAAAACCAACAGATATGAGAGATTCAACCCTACAGAACAATCTAGTTGCATTACCTTCACAAGTTTCAAATTTTACCAACATAATGATTCAAAATACAGAACATAGGTGTGAAAACCTAAACCCACTGTGCATCAGAATCGGGAAACTTCGCCATCGTGCATCAAAATCGGGAAACTTCGCCAACCAACCACCACGAAACTCCGGAAAACACCAGAATCACAATCGGTCTCATCCCTGTCACCGTTAAATCCGAGCCACTTCTCTTGTCACCGTCAAATTCGTACTTCGCCATCGGAGCCATGGTGGTGTCGAACCGCCGGGAACGAAGGGGGAACTCGATTAGTTATTTTTAATGGAGATAGTGTTGGTTTTTTCTAGATCTAGTGATGGTGGAGATGATTTGGGGAATGATGGGGATGATGGTGGCTATTGATTTGGGGAACGGTGGGGGTGTGGTGGTGGCTGGTGGTGGGTAGGGTGGTGCTAGCAGTGGTGGTGGCGGTGGTTAGTGGAAATGATGGGGGTGGTGGCGGACTATCTGTGTGTTGGGTTTGGCAATGTGTGTGTTTATATATTTGAGTACAGTAATTGTTATAATAATTGTTATTATAATAATTTTTATTATAATTATGTTAGAATTATTATATATAAATAAACATATATATACAAATGGTTAAAGAAAAAAAAATTATAAAAATGGTTTTGGATGAAAATGGCAATCTAGAAACCTCATTTTTTGTTAATGACAAAAATACCCATGGTTATAACCAGATTTTTAGATGGAGTTAGGCAAAATGATCAAAATGGCAACAAAAGGGAAAAGTCAGGGACCCAGAGGCGAAAAAAAAACTATTTGGACTAAAATGGCAAATTTGGACAAAACTCAGGGACTAAAATGACAATTTACTCTTTTGTTTTCTAACCTTCACCCTTCTAACATTTAATATTTTCACTTACAACCTTTTAAGTTTCTAAAAACTTTATAATCATTTTTTACATGCTTATTTTATTTACATTACATGTCAGTATAAATGCATGTTGATTACGTTTCTTTGAAAATGGGTAGGCTCAAATACAATATGTTTTTGTGTTTTTTATGTACGTTTTGAGTTGATCTACGTTTTGCCATAAATTTTGTTTTAAAAAAAGTCGGGTCAAATATAATATGCTTTTCGTTAGATTGTATAAATTCAACTTACTTTACGTTTCGGTGCCACCGAAATGCACGGTACCTTTTTAACTTAAAAAAAATAATTTCGTATTTATTGTTTTGTACGCACCGGTATAAGTTCAAGTTGGTGTTTAACTCAAATTTCTTTCGCAAATAAGTCGGGTCAAATATAATACGCTTTCGTGTTTTTTTATGTACATCTTCAGTTTATCTACGTTTTGAAGTAACTTTTGTTCAGAAACGATTCGGTTCTTGATGGTACCAATCCAAGTTACTTTACATTTGGACCCGTTGAAACGCGTGGGGAAATTTAATAGTCTTAAACAATGACTAATTTTTTTTTAATAGGAAGTATAATTTCACTAAGGCCTCAAAAAAAAACAATTAATAAATAAATAAACTGGCAACCAGTAATATACAGGAACACACGAAAGAAAATTCCTAATTATATAAATATTTTAACATGAGTAAATATAGCATAATTCATTGATTTATAAATGCACAAATTTTCTCTATAATAATTTAAACTAGAAATCGTTTTTTTTACCTTTTTTTATTTAATTTATTCACATTATATTCAGGCCAGGCCCTACAATAAAGGCCGAAAGTAAGCCCCATTAAAGGATGGGCCTGGATTTTGATGAGAGTGTGTGTACTTATACAACTTTCAAGAATAAAATTCTTTTTTGAATGCGATTTCATTTTCGTAAATTTTCTCAACAAAATTAAGTTAGACAAGCATTAAGCACCCCGCGTTGCGGTGGGGGCGTAAAACCGTGCCAAACAGCATCAATGCCACATTACCGTGTCGACTACCAACACTAAAGTTGCGGTGTGTTTATGTGAAGAAATTAGACCGAAACCGCTAAACATGAAAATTAATAACTAAGTCGATCTAGGACCCGCACGTTATGTCGAACATGTCAAACGGGGAAAAAATAGACGATGTAAAAACGTTGAACCACACACGCAAGTTGTGTCGTGTTAACTCGCAAAAATTAGAACGAAACGTAAAAACGTTAAACCACACACTCACGTTGCGATGTGTTAACCCACAAAATTTAGAAAAGAAGCATAAAACAAAAAAGTTGCGAAAAATGAAAACTATAAAGAACCAAAGTTGAAAGTAAAAAAAAGTTGCGAGATAGATTGCAAAAGATAAAAAGTTTTGAGTAAAAGTAAAAAAAAAATAGTTTTGGGTTAAAAGTAATTTATCAAATATTTTTTAGTGAAAAGTAAAAAAATGATTTTTTTTTTTAAATTTCCCAAAGCATTGGGTACAAGACATATATGCATAAATAAGTTGCTGTTGTGAAACAACTACCTGCTAGCAATGTATAGAGAAGAATGAAAGAATAGAAGATGAATTTCTTATTGATGTGTAAGTATGAAATACAAAGCCTCTGTTTATAGGCTTGTACATTAACATAAGATTAAATACAAAAGAGGAGTTAAGGTTGTGGAGAGTCACTCTTAATGACGTATTCATAACACTCCCCCTTGATTATCCACATGATAAAAGAAAAACAATGTATTATACGTTTGGTGGTGCTACTTCGTTAAAAACCTTGCTAGGAAAACCCAGTGGGACAAAACCTCAGCTAAGGGAAAAAAGAGTGCAACGCGCATTTTCTCCCCTAGATACTTTTGGATCAGATATGTTGACTCATTAAAAACCTTACTAAGAAAATCCAATGGGACAAAACTTAGTCAAGGGAAAAAGAGTCCAACTTGAACAAGTCTCCCCTCATTTTAACATGTATCCCTTAAGTGGCTGAAGAAACACTGGTTTAATTGACCGGAATCAATTGAACCAGGGGGTTTGAATCTGCATAAAAGGGTTATATCTTCTCGTTCGATTCGGGGGTGACTGATCTTCTTCCTTGAACAACAACTGCAAAACAAACAGCCGTTAGACTCGCCACGGGGAGAATGAGGGTTCTCTCCGTGACCACCCTCCGGCGTGAGAATAAGTACAGTGTTGAATGAAGAAGAAGAAGTGAAAAGTAAAGTGAAGTGTGAGTAACTTTAGAAATTGTACCTGAATTATCCTCTATTTATAGCCAAAGTTTGGGCGGGAAAGTTTGTTGATGAAAACTTGACGGAAAATGCTTTTCCGTAAGCGGTTACTTCGTTCTCCGTTAATCACTAACGAGTGCGTGCACACGGATCGTGGTCGTGATCAATGGCTGGGGTGATGCCACGTGGAAAGTGGGCAAGAGTGGATCTTTCCTTTAATTCGGTACCATCATAGTGACTTCGAGGGAGCCTGGGATGATGCCACGTGGCCATTCAGTTATAACCGAATGGTGGTGCATGATCAAGCCTTCTAGAAGGATACAACTGTAATCCTGTGTGGCTCTTCTTCATGCTAATTTTGTGGTAACAGGGAAGTTACTTTTATCCAAGTCTGGATGTTATTTATGCGGAAGTGTTGCTAGGATTTTTATCCTATCTGCTATGGAGACTGGCGCAAGGATTTGTTAGTTTCCTTTTGGCGCGCAGATGTTTAAAACTGTACTTCTTTTTGAAGTTCTCTTTTGGAACCAGTGCGCGACCACGCAAGGTTCTTTTCTATAGAGAGCTTTATTTGACGAGGTTGTGGTATGGTCCCAAGTACCTGAACAAGGTTTTTGGGACCTTCCCCTTCAAGTCCCCCCAGTCTAGTGTTGCTCTTATGCAAATAAGTGGAGCACTGGACTATGAGAGATATGTGCTTTCTTGTTGTGGAGTTTTTAGGCTCGAAAAAATGGAAAATTTCTTGGAGAAGATATTTGCATTATTTTATTTTTGAACTGTTCATTTTGAATGAATTGTTGTTTATCTGTGACATAACCCATAAATGGAAGATGTATATGTGTGTTGACCTTCCATCTTCTTATTGAAACTGTAGCCTTGGGAATATGTGCGGGCGTTGTCAGAGAGTATTTAATAGGATGTGACGATTATAGTGGCAGCGCCGCTTCTAAAAGGGTTGATTTGACACTTAATCATTACAATTTTCTTCAGTTCTCTTCTCAATGCTGACGTTAGCTCTTTCCGGCTATATATTTATATAGAGTTTATCGAAATTTCACCAGACTTGGCAAAAAATGAGAATTAGGCGAAGGTTTCGATCTCGGAGGATTTCTGAAATTCTGAAGACCTTCAATGCTGCTGACGGTTTACTTCTCCTTGCGGGTTTGTCTATGGAAAGAGTTGCCGGAAACAGAGGTGTTCTTGGTATTGTTCCTCCCTTGTCTACAGGAAGAAATCATTCTTCCTCTCGTGGTGTAGATGACAACAACGGAGGGGTTACCAGACTATCGGCAAATGTCCTAACTCAAGCTTTTCCGGCCAATTGGAAGGGTCGTTGCTCGATAGTGTATCAACGGCGTCGACGTGATCGTTGCTCTGTGATTCCGGATGATATGACTGCTTCTGCTACGGGTGATGGGAGGGGTAAAAACCCTGGATTGTTGATCCTCATCCTCTTGCTTGGTATGGTGAAGTACTGCATACCCCTTTGGATGTGTTGGATATGTTTCCTGGTGTTTAGTTTGTTTTATTTTGTAACTAATGTTTCGATACACTGTTGTGTTCTGTATATTTTGTTAATTTGCTTTGTTGCGCAAGTAACTTTTTGATGCACTGCTGTGCATATGGGTTTTTTTGTTATTGCGCGTGGTGCGCAAGTGATTAAATATAAGGTGTGATTGAATTACAATATGTTGCATTTGTATAATTACTTTGTTTAGGTAAAGCGAATAAAGATGGTATTGAGCTCATGTGCGAACGTAGGTCTGGACTGTATGCGGGACTTGTACCCGTTAGACCGTTCATGAGACTTACAATGTTTTACCATAGTGTTTTCGCGCGTACCAAAAGGAATTACATGCATTTTGTAATAAACAATAGAGCATATAAGGATAAGCTTTGTATTGATAAGGCGCGTGGCCAATGGATACAAAGTGAATAATTAGAATAATTATGTTTCCTGTTCATGTGTCCGGCTATTGCGTGGGATGGCTTTGATTGGTTACATGTAGCACCTGCGCAGTTGTTGCGCGTTCCAGGTGCGTGGCACATCTGTTCGGTCAAGCCTCTTTAAGGTATATGCGCCTTTGCCCAAGACTTCATGGATGATGTACGGTCCTTCCCATTTAGGTGCTAGTTTCCCTGGTTTTTCCGCTTTGGATGCTTCGTTGTCACGCAGGATAAAATCTCCTGGAACGAAGGTGCATACGAGTACGCGTGCATTATAGTATTTCTCTAATTTTGATTTATACCTGGCTTCTGCAATGGCTGCGTTCTCGTGCCTTTATTCAACAAGGTCCAGATCGATTCTTCGTTCTCGCTTGTTATCTTGTTTTTCCATGGCGATCATACGCGGTGATGGGAGGCCGACTTCCACTGGGATTACTGCTTCTGAACCATAGACAAGGCTGAATGGGGTTTCGCCTGTACTGGTTTTTGGTATGTTGTGATGGGCCCATAAGATGCTAGGGAGCTCGTCTACCCACCCCTACGTGCGGTCCCCAGCCTTGCCTTGATGCCATCCACTATTTGTTTATTCACGCTTTCAACCTGCCCATTCGCTTGTGGGTGTGCCGCAGAGGCGAAGCTGTGTTCGATGTTCATTTCTTTAAACCATTTTTGTAGGTCTTCCGACGCAAAGTTTGTGCCGTTATCGGAAATGATGCGTAATGGTAACCCGAATCGGCAAATAATATGTTCCCATATGAACTTGCGGATCACCATTGCTGTAGTCGATGCCAGAGCCTTAGCCTCTACCCATTTGGTAAATTAGTCTACTGCCACTACTATGAATTTAACTGCGCCCGGCGCATTGGGGAAATGGCCGACTAGGTCGATGCCCCATTGTTGAAAAGGCTAGGCTGAGGTAACTGGGACCAGAGGGTTCTTTGGGTGGAGCGTTTTTGGGGCATGGCGTTGACATGCCGCGCACTTGCGCAATAGTCCCACTGCATCTACTTGCATACCCGGCCAATAATAGCCTGCATTCATAATCTTTGCAACTACTATGCGTGGCCCTGCGTGGATTCCGCAAAACCCTTCATGAATTTCTCAGACTAAATATTGCGCATCGGTCTTATCTACGCAGCGTAAAAGTGGACCCATGAATGATTTGTGGTATAAGATACCGTCCGCCATTTCGTAGTTCAATGCTTTGTGTTGAATTTTCCTGGCTTCCGCCTTTCCTTCTGGAAGTTTCGCATGTTGCAAGTATGTAATGATTGGGGACATCCAGGATGGATTCCCGACCTCAATGATGTTTACTTGTCTTAAGGGAACAGATGGGTTAGATAGTACCTCGATGCGGACTTTCTTTGCAAGATGTTTGAAGCTAGTAGCGGCCAGTTTGCTCAGCGCGTCTGCATGTTTATTTTCACTTCTGTTGATATGAACTATCTTGAATGTTTGGAACTGGTTGATAAGGATTCTTGCTTGTTCCAAGTATAGATCCATGGCTTCGCCTTTAGCGTCGTAATGACCGTTGACTTGTTCGGCCACTAGCTTGGAATCGACGAGTGCTTCGAGGTTCTTTGCTCCCATTTTGAGTGCCAGACGGAGTCCCGCAAGAAATGCTTCATATTCCGTCTCGTTGTTGGTGCTTTTGAAATCTAGGCGAATAGCGTATGTGAGCTCATGATTGTCAGGGCTGACTAGGCGGAGACCTGCGCATGCACCATCGTCGTTTGAGGCATCGTCTGTATGTAATGTCCAAACCCTGTCATCGAAGACTGGGATATGATTTTGGATTTCCTCGCAGTCTTGGATTTTGTCAACGGGAACTTCAGTGGCAAAATCTGCTAAGACTTGCCCTTTAATTGCTGGTCGAGGTTTGTACAGGATGTTGTATCCTCCTAACTCGATGGCCCATTTGGCCAACCGCCCCGCGACATCAGGTTTAGACAAAATTTGTCCTAGATGATAATTTGTAAGGACGGTGATAACGTGACCAGAGAAATACCGGCGCAGTCTCCGTGATGCATGAACCAGTGCGAGGACGAGTTTTTCTATCACAGAATAGCGTATTTCTGGACCAGTTAGCATTTTACTGATGTAGTATATCGGGGTTTGAACACCATCCCTTTCTACCATTAGTACCTCGCCGACTGCTACTTCCCCTGCGGATAGGTATAGGACTAATGGTTCTTCTTTTCGTGGTGCTGTTAAGGTTGGTAACTGGATTAGACACTCTTTCATTTGTTTGAAAGCTTTCGCTGCTTCTGGTGTCCATTGAAAATGGCTCTTTTTGGCGCAGTTGCACAACGTGCTGATGAATGGATAGGATTTTGCAGCATGATTTGCCAAAAATCTATTGAGTGCTGCTAATCGCCTTGCGAGACGTTGCATCTCTTTAACTGTTGCTAGCGATGGCATCAGTTGAATGGCTTCTACCTTTTTCGGATTGACATTGAAGCCATCTCTGGTTACTATGAACCCTGGGAATTTGCCTTCCTCCATTCCAAAGGAACACTTTCTTGGATTCAGCTTTAGGTTGACGCTGCGCAAGGAGTCAAAAGTGCGCTGAATGTTTGCAAGCATGGACTCTTCTTCTTGGCTCATAATGACGAGGTCATCCATGTAAACTTCCACTGTTACGCCAATATCCTCTCTAAAGACTTTATCCATTAATCGTTGGTAAGTAGGCCCTCGTTGTGAAGACCAAAAGGCAATTTTGTATAGCAAAAAATACCTTTGTCTGTGCGGAAGGCTGTTTTATCTTCGTCTTCCTCTTTCATTTGCACTTGATGATAACCTTTGTAGCAGTCTAGGAAACACTTCCAGCGGAAGGATGCTAGAGAATCGACTTTCTTGTCTATTTCCGAGAGTGCGTAACAGTCTTTTGGGCAGACTTTGTTGAGGTCTTTGAAGTCGACACACATGCGTTGTCACACCATGACTTTTGCGGAAGCGTGATTATGGTGTGACTTTCTTAATATCATTGCATTCAATCATAACAACAACTATATGATAAAAACTATAGATGGTTATCCATTAGATAAGTTTAAAAACATCACAAATATCATTGTTTAAACATAGACTTCAAATTTAAGTTTTACAAACCATACGAATTGTTTAGAGTTCCAGAAGGACTCATCAAAAGACTCTAAATAAAATCAGGTGTTGGTAGATGTGCCTCGTCCAGGAATAAGACACACTGACCAATCCATAAGACCATGGATGACATCTTTTATTCTTAAACCACACTTGGAACTTCCGAACGCCCGCCAGATCCACATCTAATTCCCTGAAATACATGTTGTTTGAAAACATCAACAAAAGTTGAGCGAGTTCGTGTGTTTGTTTGTTTATGTGTATGAATAAACCTTTGAAATCATTGTAAGTATTTATGTATGTTTGTAAAATCCTGGTATGAAAGCAACAAGGAAAAACAGATCATTAATGGTTTGCAAGGCCATTAATATGTGTGACGTGATACAGGAAGACTCAAACCTAGCAGACTTTGCACCGGGCTTTCGGCTGTAAGACATAGTCAACCCATGGGCCAAACCCTGGTCCAACATGGGCGGGGCTCGCTACACCCAAATAGATCTATCACTCATGTCACTCGGTCCTACAACGAGGATTAATGGTCTTAAGCATCATACCCACCACTCACATAATCTAGCAGTACCCTTCCTTAGCTAACCATACCAAATAGTAACGTTTGTAAACAGTTGTAACATGTACTTCTCCCCCGAAGTTATAAAACTGAAAGCAGTAAAAAGAAAAGGGGGTCACGAACTCACAGTCTTGCGTCTTCAGTTACAGTAACTCAAGCTTTTTCCGGTGTACACGACTACCTACAACGTACTAATGTCTATTAGACGAGCGGGTCGTGCCTTGACTTAGTATTAATGTCTTTGAGTTACGTTTCCTTGTATCTTCGATATTATTCCAAGTTATATAATTATTCGTTAGAATAGTTAGTATTTTAACTTAAATTATATTTATTAAATTTTGGAATAATTGTTAAACCATATTGTTGTAACTTAATACTTCCCAAGTATTTATACTTGTATTTCCTTCCCAAGGATGGGGGTATCATATACATGTGTATTCTTGCCATGTTTTGGGGTCGTATTCCGGTGTGTATTTATACGTACGAGAATACGTATTTTTATTGCATTCATTAAGTATCCTTATACTTAATTTCATATCAATTATTCCGGAATATTATCTTTAATAAAGATCCAATATATATTTCTAAAATATATATTTTAAGGAGTTTTACTTAGAAAAATTATTTATAATTTTTCGTTGACAAAAATATTTGTATTTTCTCATAAGTTCAAAAATTATATATTTTCAAGTCCAACTTGGAAAATATATTTAAACTCATTTTCTTCCAAAGGTGATATGTTTCATATTTATTTGAGAAAAATATATTTCTCCCAAGAATATTGTATTTCATGTTTGTGTAAGAAAATATATTTCTTAAAAATAATATATCTTCCAAAAATTTCAAGAAAAATATATATTTCATATTTGTCCAAAAATAATATATTTTTCTCTTGTAAAAAAATATGATATATACTTGTAGTAATTGTAAAAAAAAATCATATTTTACTTCCTTGGTGTCCAAAATATTATTTACCAAAATATTCTTTGTGAATAAATTTTCCGAAATATTTCGTAAGTCCTATATTACATAGTTCGGTCTCACCAATATTTTTTGTAAGTGTGTATATTCATTTCTTGGAATTTTGGTAATATTTTGAATGGTAATTCTTGGTGTTTTTGTGAGTTATATTACTTCAAGTCCTAAAATAATATAACTAATTACACAAAGTGTACAAATAATCACACACATTGTGTCTTCTAAATATATATTTCCTAAATACATATTTAGTCACTTTTATTTATGAAAACCAACCTCCAATATTTGTATTTTTGTAACAAAAAATTATGGCAAAGTTTATGTAGGAAACTCATGGTTTAAAATACACTTGTAAATGTTTGTTTAAAAATATTTTTCTAAGTGTTTATATTTTTAGCAAATTTTGCCATAGTTTCCCCTAAAAATGGAGGTTTCCATGCTTTCAAGCATATCATTTTCTTTTGTAAAAATTAACACAATCAATTTACAATCATCAACAAACAACTTACACTTACCAGTTTTGCCATAATCATGAATATTCTACTATTTCATGAACTTAAATATTTGTAAAAATTTGTAGGAACTTACTAGTGTTATTAGTAAGCCTTGTTACCCTTTAAAATGTGATTAGTTCTTTAAAAACTTCATTTTTAAAGAAGTTAGATGTTTACAACTTCCAATCATATTTTCCAAAAAATATTTCTTTATGCATTCTTCTTGTTACACAAGTGTTTCTACACTTGTTTAACCATTAAAAATAAGATTTGTTTATGTAACAACCAAGATTAAATGAAACTCATATTCTTAACTTGGTTTCTTTGAAAAACCATTCATAAATCTTTAGATCTATATGATTAATAACTTACTTTGATCATTATTTTTCAAGAAATCAAAGTATTCTTTCAAGTTCATGATCTTCACGTGGATGATCTATCATCCTACAACATTTATACTTTCACATCTTGCTAGATTATGTTTTTAATAATGATCTAGCAAGATCTTATGATGATCAACATCATTTCTACAAACATTCAATGATCAACAAGTATAACAACTCATATTCATCAAGATTACTTCATTAAACATGCTTATGTTCAAGTTTACTTCTTGTGATCTTTAGTGTTCTTGATGATTATCATTATGTTTCTTCTTTTAACCACTAAAAATAAGAGTAAACTAGCAAAATCAAGACTCTTACCACTAGCATAAGGCTAGGGATGATCAAGTGAAGAAATAAGATGGATAAAAGCAAACAAGAGAGGTCCTTGAACTTCCACAAGCTCCTAGCTTCTTTGTATGACCTCTAACACCTTTGTGAATGCTTGGAATGTATGAGAAAGATCAAATGAAGGTGGATGTGGGTGTGGGTGTGGGTGTGGGTGTGGGTGTGGGTGATCTTGGCCGAGAGCTCCAAGGGGGTGTAGAGAACTTGTGTGTTTTTTAGTGTGTGTGAGAATGAGAGTTTAGTGCTTATGGTTACATATATAACCCATGCTTTCTCAATTACCCTTGGATTTTATGTCAAATAAAAGGGAACCATATCCAATTTAATATTAGAATGAAATCTTGAAGTATGGTAGAGGGTATGGCCGATTACTAGTGGGGGGGGGGGGGGTAGTAGGATAGGTTTAACTAGATTGATTACTTACTAGTTCAAAATCAAGTATTAGTTACATGTTTTGGTTATTAGATGTTTGCATGGGGTTTTATGATGTTCGGGGACCATAACTAGCTTGGTAATGTTAAAACAATACTTCTAGTGTAAATTTGATGTTTCGGGTAGTGTCCGGTTGTTCGGTTGGTTACTGGTTCGTTAAAGTGCTAAACTATACAGTTTACTGTTCTTTATGTACCCTTTTGTGACACTTTTGATTCCTGACACTTAGGAAAGTATTCAGGACCATTTAACCATATTTCTGCATGATATTAGATTGTTAAAATGCTGATTTTTGCTGAATTCAGCACTTTGGGTGAGTTTTAGGCACTTTCCGGCACTTAAACTATCACTTAGAAAGACAGTTTTGTGATCCTTACTTTCCTACACACTACACTAGTGTGGTGCTTAGTTTCTGGCTCATTCTGTGTCTCAATGCACTGTCTGTCTATGTGCTGAGTTCTATCAGCATTTTCATGGTTTACTAGATAACTGTGCTAACTGAACTTAATGCATCATTTGAGGCAATAAAGCTTTCATGCAATATTGGTATGATGTTAAACAATGTATGATGCACAATCATGTATATGGCAGAAATCAGAAAGCAGTTAATTGCAAATTCAGCACAGTCATCAAGCACTAATCATGGTTAATTAATTGTACGGATACCTGGATTTTTGACAGTTGTCACATGCGCCACCCGCCGTTGTGTTTTTGCACCATTACTGGTTTGGCTACCCAGGTTTTGTACAGTACTTTGCACAGGATCCCAGCGTTAAGTAATTCTGTTACTTGTTCATTCATTGCTTCTGCTTTTTCTGCACTGAGACTGCGCCTTCCTTGCGTGACTGGTTCCGCTGAAGGTCGGATATTTAAGCAGTGCTGTGCTATGTCTCTTGGTACTCCAGTCATGTCCGCCGGGAACCAGGCGAAGATATCCATGTTGTTAGACAGGAGTTCTTTTAACTTTATACGGATTGCCGGGGAAATGGCGTGTCCTAACAAGATGGTTTGTTCAGGATGTTCCTCGTTGAGGACCCATTTTTTCTGGTTCGTTTGATGGTGAAGGTTTGGAAACTTTTGCTAGTGGCTCGTTGTCCACATACATAACTTCTTTGCTTGAATATAAAATTGCTACTCCGGTTTCTGTAGGGAAACCACAAGCGGCATGTGGTATGGAGGTAATCATGCTGAACTCTCTCTGAGATCGTTTCCCTAACAACACATCGTGATGCAATGTTGCTGGCTTAACCATGAAATTAACTGTGACAGTGCGCGAGTGTTCGCCGTCTGAAACGGTCACAGGAAAAGCGATTTGACCCAGCGGAAAGACAGCTTCGTTGCAGAAACCAGTGAGAGGAAAATCGACTGGTTTTAAGCGTGCCTTATCCTCTGGGTCTAGCTGCTTAAAGCATTGCTCCTAAATTATATCCATGGAACTTCCTGGATCTATATACATATAATCGGTGCGATAGTGACCGAAAATACTAGTGATGATTACCGGCCGTTCTTCCTGGGGACCTCCTGGAATGACAGGAAAAACCACTTGTTGCTCTCGCCAGTGCTGGTTATGATTTCGCTTGTGCAGCCTTCGTGAGGGTCCTCCTTGCACCATATGAATCTGATGTATTTGGGTTTCCTGGCGATTGTTATCTTCTGAATTTTGTTCCACTTATCGGGGTGGTTCCAGGTATCCTTGGGTATTAAGTTGGATGTCCCACTGACGTGCTGACTGTGGGTCCAACGTTAAGATGCCGGATCTTCTCTTGCACTCTCGATCATTGGATCTGTTGTTGAGCATTTCAGATCTGGCGTTTTTAACAAAAATTTGGTTCATAACGTTCTGGAATCTAGTGAACCAGTACTCTGGAGTATCCTCTGGGAGTAGATCCGGGCGATTATGAACTCTTGTTTGCATAACGGAGCTCTTACCCTCAGAATAAGTGTTGCTGTTATCTGTTTTGCCCATGATTCTGTCGATCTGAGTATCCTGGGTTGCATTTCCTTAGGTTTCCGATCGAGGACTTGATGGGTGAATTGACGAATTCTCTGCCATGGAGAACAGAGAATGAGGAGAGAGTGAATCGAAACGAGAAAATGTGAATAAAGACTGAGAAATCGGTGGGCGCCAATGAAGAAACACTGGTTTAATTGTCCGGAATCAACTAAACCAGGTGGTTTGAATCTGCATAAAAGGGTTATATCTTCTCATTCGATTCGGGGGTGACTGATCTTCTTCCTTGAACAACAACTTCAAAACAAACAGCCGTTAGACTCGCCACGGGGAGAATGGGGGTTCTCTCCGTGACCACCCTCCGGCGTGAGAATAAGTACAGGGTTTGAATGAAGAAGAAGAAGTGAAAAGTAAAGTGAAGTGTGAGTAACTTTAGAAATTGTACCTGAATTATCCTCTATTTATAGCCAAAGTTTGGGCGGGAAAGTTTGTTGATGAAAACTTGACGGAAAATGCTTTTCCGTAAGCGGTTACTTTGTTCTCCTTTAATCACTAACGAGTGTGTGCACACGGATCGTGGTCGTGATCAACGGCTGGGGTGATGTCACGTGGAAAGTGGGCAAGAGTGGATCTTTCCTTTAATTCGGTGCCATCATCGTGACTTCAAGGGAGCCTGGGATGATGCCACGTGGCCATTCGGTTATAACCGAATGGTGGTGCATAATCAAGCCTTCTAGAAGGATACAACTGTAATCTTGTGTGGCTCTTCTTCATGCTAATTTTTGTAGTAACCGGGAAGTTACTTTTATCCAAGTCTGGATGTTATTTATGCGGAAGTGTTGCTAGGATTTTTATCCTATCTGCTATGGAGACTGGCACAAGGATTTGTTAGTTTCCTTTTGGCGCTCAGATGTTTAAAACTGTACTTCTTTTTTAAGTTCTCTTTTGGAACCAGTGTGCGGCTGCACAAGGTTCTCTTCTATTGATAGCTTTATTTGACGAGGTTGTGGTATGGTCCCAAGTACCTGAACAAGGTTTTTGGGACCTTACCCCTTCAGTGACGTGTGTCAATCTTCCTTGAAAGTCGAATAAAGCCTTTGCAGCGAATGATTTGTCAGTTGATCCCTTAATTTGCAATCCCTTATGTTGAGCAATGTTGTATAATCTTCTAACGGGACTTTAGGTGCCTCTTTCCAAAAATTATCATATGTCCACGACTGTCTTTCGTTACATTCATGCATCTACAAGACTAACCAAACTTGTTTTGATGGGTTAGTAAAATATAATCAAATATCGTCTATACCTGAAATGTTTCTTTGAACTCATTCCAATGTCTCTTCGCTTGATAAAGGTTATATCACGACAATAAGCTCAAGTGAAAGATATTATAACCATACATAACTATTAAAACATATTAATGCACTTATGCATTTAACGATGGTACTTCTAGAATGAGAATCTCTACCTTGATAGAAGATGATAATAAGCATTTCTTATAAGAAATGACTTAACAACCTTTAACATACATTAAGGTTCAACTATGGCCATATTAAAATATACAAACATCATCTTCTAGATGTACTTGGGGGATTGGTAAAATATAATTACAAATATACCCGAACTGCAGTTCGAGTAATAATTAGACCGTGCCAAGGTCATTAAAAAATATCCCTTTAAAAGCTCGACAATTTGTCTCGATGATGCCTAGACATCATTACTGTAAACTTCTATTATAGTGAACTTTTAAAAGTAGAACGTCGATAAAACATGGCTAATTTAATCAAACTTATATCCCTTATTATGCAAATATCTCGAGTTGTGTAACACTCGATCTAACTATTTTAGTCTATACATATTTTATGAACTTGATATAGTACGTTATTGAGGTTTTGACATCATTAATGCTTCTAGCATTATCAATCCATGAGGGAATTCTTTCCATGTTATCCAAATATGCATGTGCTTTCACTCTTTAGAAGTTTTGCTACATAAATTTGCCCATTTAACACACTGATATCTATATCATATGCAAAAATGCCATGAACACTTGCTTTTATCTCCAAAACCCATATTGTACCATGCGTGTACGCTATTTATTGAGATATCACAATCACCGGGTACAAATTTTCTATGGATGTTTCTTGGTGCACAAGTATTACATCGTTAAGATGTTTCAATTAACCTTTTAAGCACTCAATTGCTTTAGAAACTCATCAGGAGTTCCAATTATATCCAACATGTAAAATAATCATAGCCTATTTAAATCCGAATATGCATAAATGATCACATTGTTCTCGAGAACTTACTTTACATGACCTACATAATTTAATCCTTCGGGACTTTCATGTAAACTTTCAGTATCAAGTGATACATAACATTCATAAGACGAATATCAATTCTCTCTTTATATTACCAGACTAATAAAATATTGGAAAGTCAATGCATCCACCACTGGAGAAAACGTCTTCTCATAATCAATCATAGATCTTTGCGAAAATTATTGGGCAACAAATTTTTCTGTATATCACTCAATTTGATTTTTACATAATTCGCATAAAAGAGTCGTCCAACATATTTTACAACTTCAGTTGTATGTACTGTTGGTCCAGATACTTTTCATGTCATTAGAGAATTCAGCTTTACCTTATTTGCGTCTTTCCATTTTGGTCAATCCTTTCTTAATATTCATTCATAGGCAGATCTTAAATCTTGATCCTCATAATTTAACATTTTAAGCGCTACATTATATACAAAAGTATAACGACGTCGATTTTTATTTAGATTCCATACATATCTTAGACATGATACAACTTATCGAGATGTCTTTATTTTCAGGTAACTGAGGTTTTTCTTGAACCATCATGTCTATTGGCTCTTCAGGAGATCTTATTACTATAACCTCGACTTGACAATCTTAATTACTTGCTCAAATTTTCGAGGAATTTTATTATTGGAATCAACTAGTCTACCACGCTTTAGGCGTGCAATAAACTCATTACAAAAATATGTGGTTATCCTCTTAGGACACAAATATAACTGGAGCATATACTTAGTCACTCTATTTAGGTCAGTGAACTTGTCTGGTAATTTGTTCTTTAATATTGGTAAATGAATTATACTATAAACTTGTAGTCCATAGTTTATAGTCTGAGGATCAAGATGACATGATAATTCATTTCACTTTTCACTTTCCAACTGCTTGTTATCTCCCCCTAATGTTGGGAACATTCATTCATTAAAGTGAAAACTAATGAGCCATAAATGAATTTCTCACTAATGGCTTTAAGTATTTAATCATAGACGATTATTTATACCTAACATATTCTCAAACTTTTTAGAAGTCTCATATTTGTGCAGTGTGGTGGATGAGTTTCAATATATGTCGTACAACCAAAATCTTTGATGAGACATCTTTGGTTCCTGACCAAAAACCAACTGTATGGGGAGTACTATAACTTATTGGCTTGATGTGAATTGATGGTACTATATATAAAATTACATGTGCCTAAATGAACTTTTGCTCCTCTCATGATTATTGGTTTTGTAACCAATAGTAGACGTTTAGTGATCACAATAACACTTATTCCAATGATTATTAATAACTTCGGAATCAAATTCATTATTATCAAATAAATATAATAATCTGGATTAATATGCTTACTATCACATTAGCTAAGAGCCACAATCACACAAGCTTCAGGTTGTGGATTTGATAACCATTTAGATGATGCATCGATTTTAAAACACTAAATGGTATCATGTTTGTATATTTATTTCCAATATCATTTCCAGAATATTTAGGGACACAACCTTCTTTATTTGGAAAATATATAATTTCCCTTGAGAACAAAAATTACAAGCGAATTATCAGCTTAAAGAACCTTCCAGTTCTTTATTATGTTTCACATCAACATTGACTCGGTGTGGTTTAACCGATCATGCCAACTAATTAAATAATTGTTGATGCAGATTTTGTGTCCGATGCTTGTCGAATAGATTAGTTTTATTTTACGCTGAATTTGTAATAGTTAGTGAAACGGTCTATCGAACGTGTATAGACCCGCTCGTTTGAAGTGGTCAAACGAGAGGGTTATTCGGTTGACCGTGTGTGTTTGCAAGACAAGGGGTGTGACTATAAATAGAAAACCCTTGCCATTTGCAACACAAGGAAGTTGGAGGAGGTTTGAGACCTCACCGGGAGAGATCACCACTTGGTCTCTCCCCGGATGTATACTCCTTTGGTATTAGTTCGGTTAGCTTGTTAATCGGGCCGATTTGTAATGTTTTACTACCGGATTAATACAAAGTTGTTTGTTTATCATCTCTAATCTTCCCGTGTATGAACATAATCACACGAATCACGGTTTCGGTCACGAAACCCGGTCCTATAATTGGTATCAGAGCCATGGTGCCCGATTTAGTAAATCTAACCGTTTACTAAGTCACATGTGCTCTAGATCTGTGATTTTAGTGATTTTTGTTCAAGAAGAAAAGTTGGGTGAAAATGAGAAAAACTCAGATCTGGACCCGAATATTCAGATCTGTGCTGAAACAAGTGTTCGGTTTTATGTTTTTCACCTATATAATCAAGTTATCATCATCAAAAATAAAAAATACAATGTTTTCGTCAAAGATCTGCATAAGAACAGTCGCTGTGTTCTTGATGTTCTTGGAGGCTGCTTAAAGATTCGAAGGATGACAATTTGATCGAAAGATGTTATTTTCCTCGAAGGATACTAAGCTTTTCGAAGGATCATCCTTCGGTTGATCAGATCTTTCGATCGATCAAAATATCTTTCAAAATTTATGATCTTTCGTAAGTTGATCCTTCGATAAGGCCTTTCATCTTTCGAGGATAAGAAACATCATCGAAGGATACATCTGTCGATCTGAAACAGGGGTTTGAAGGTGGAATCTTTGAATCTGCTGCTGATTATTCGGTTGATAAAAGAAGATACCAGTTGATGTCGGATTCAGGAGGATGACTACTGCTGATTATTTGTCTGTTTTGCTGGATATCGCAGTTTTGGAGGTGGGTATTCCAGATGTATCGAAGAAGAAGAAGGGGTATGTGTATCGAAGAGATTGAAGAAAGAGTCTGGAAGATGATATTGTCGGCTGAAGTATGATAAGGATAAAGGTTTAATTTTTTTATACAAGATATTGACTTTTGGGGTTTGGGATGATGTGTAAATGGCAGAAGGTGAAAAGAGGGGCTGGACGAAATTGTTTATTGTTGTCTAGGTTTCCTTTTATTTGGGCCCACCTATATGGCCACACAAAGGAATTTAGTGTGTTTGATTTGAGGATTGGGCCGCATGTTTCATTTTCGGTGATTTAAGATTCAACTTTATTGATTTAAAATTCAAAAGTTGAATTTTAAATCATGGTTTGACAATTGGATGATGGGCCAAAGTGTTATGGGCTCATCTAAAATTGATAACTCTTATTTGGGCCAAGGATATTTGGGTTTCAAATGTTTAATCCGGTTCACTTTTGGGTCATGAGTTCAAGATTATATTTGGGCCAAGGATTTTACATGGTTTGCAAAGTGGGGGTCGGGTGTTCGCGAAGATTATTTGAAACCGGCTTCCAAATTTCAACATCAAAATTCGTACGGGTTTTGGGAGCGCGGGGGATGATGCGGAATGATGAAAACATTTTGATTTAAAAAATAAAAAAAAAGGATGATGAGAACTTGATTATATTTGAAAAATGTGGGGTAGTCACGGTTACCGATGCAAATGTCAAAAATGGTGACGCGACTATTATGGGCCAAAAACAGAACGGTATGTTCACTTCCGCACGTCAATGTTTATGATTGTTATCGGTTATTCGTAAATGTTCGAAAGCATTTTGTTTATTGTCATATTCTCGCATTTGAAAACGAACGTATGAACCTTGAACGTCAATACCGGTCCTAACGAGTTCACAAAGTCTTTGGAGGGATACAAGTCGGATCCTACGGGGTACTAGGCGAAATTTCTTTATCAACTAGAATATGCAACGAAGAAATCTTTTTTGTTTATTGTCATATTCTCGCATTTGGTAACGAATGAATGAACCTAGAATGTCAATACCGGTCCTAACGAGTTCACAAAGTCTTTGGAGGGATACAAGTCGGATCCTACGGGGTACTAGGGGACGTTCTTATTCAACTAGAATATGCAAAGAAGAAAGTCGTTTTCGTGATTTTTCGGAACCGAGAACATTCAATGAAGATTGACGACAGTTCTGCTTAGTGGAGGGAATTGGTGAACATTTGACGACAGTTTCTTTGAAGTGGAGAGAATCTGTTAAGGTTTAGAGATTTTACCAAAGAAATGGGGGGATAAAAAATTTTCAAATGTTGAATTTCTTCGGTAAATTTCTAAACGCAATCACAGGTGGTAGAGTTTGTGATTTTCTGGTGATACAAACGGTTCGGCGTGGAATGTTTTGCACAGACACGTATTTGAGGATTTTAATTAATTCTCCAGCCAGCGTGAAAGGTTTTGCACGGAAAAATACAGGTTTCTAAAGTCTACAGTAGTTACAAAAGCGCTGTTCACTGAAGACCTGGGGAATCTTTATGAAAGCTGATAGTTCAAGACTGAAGACCTGCACGATTCGGTTTTGGGTTTGATGTTTCTTTGGGATTTTACAGGGATCTGGGGGTAACTCAATTCGTTGAGTTTGCAAACGATGTACTTGGTCTAGCTGACTTCCTGAGTACTGATGCTGAAGATCCGTAGTGCATTACGTGGTCAACTTCACAAAGGCGAGACAATGAGATCTGGATGTAGTTCAACTAAGCATGCTGGTTGAGCTTGCAAGGGATACACTTGGTCTAGCTGACTTTCCTGAGTGTTGATGCTGAAGATTAAAGTGCATTACTTGGTCGATTCCACAAAGACGGTTTACAGAAGACAGTTCACCAGAAATCTCTATCAATGTAGTATGCTTGTATGAAATAGAGTTCTTATGACAAGATCAAGACTTGATGCAGTTCTTAAAGATTGGAACCCTTATCAAATGCCGGTTGGAGTATTGGAAGATCAGCGGAAGATCGGTCAATTGAGGAAATTGCACAACACCCAACACGGATACGCGTACTTTAAGGGGGACATATTTTACAAGGAGCGTCAAGATACTACTTACCTGGATCATCGGTCAAGGGGGAATTTGTTAACACAGAGAAGATGAATACTTGACTGAAGATCGATTGCAGTTGCATTTTCAGCATTCGACAGCAACGGACAAGGGGGAATTTGTTGATGCAGATTTTGTGTCCGATGCTTGTCGAATAGATTAGTTTTATTTTACGCTGAATTTGTAATAGTTAGTGAAACGGTCTATCGAACGTGTATAGACCCGCTCGTTTGAAGTGGTCAAACGAGAGGGTTATTCGGTTGACCGTGTGTGTTTGCAAGACAAGGGGTGTGACTATAAATAGAAAACCCTTGCCATTTGCAACACAAGGAAGTTGGAGGAGGTTTGAGACCTCACCGGGAGAGATCACCACTTGGTCTCTCCCCGGATGTATACTCCTTTGGTATTAGTTCGGTTATCATGTAATCGGGCCGATTTGTAATGTTTTACTACCGGATTAATACAAAGTTGTTTGTTTATCATCTCTAATCTTCCCGTCTATGAACATAATCATGATAATCACGGTTTCGGTCACGGAACTCGGTCCTATAATAATTATTAACCATATACTTCAGGTTTATGATCATATATTCTTTTAGTTGCACTCGTGTTTGTCTGATACGCGACCAGAAGTACAAGAAAATAATATATTATTATTTCAAAAATTCATGTTATTACATGATTCCCATATTTTATTATTGTATAATCACTTCCTTAGTATGCCACTTCTTGTGGTCGATTTCAAAACTAACATGGTTGTCAACGTGAGGATCATTACAATTCTCAAACTTACCATGATCATGACCTTTATAACGATCATTGTATAGTCATCACATTATTAACATGGTTGATCTCATTACATGAGCATCATAACAATTTCCTCAATTACCATGATTACGAACTTTACACCAATTATTGTATTATCACATTCAGTTCAAGGAATGGATTATAACCATACAACATTCATGGTGGCATCATTACAATTTTCTCAATTATATCCATGATCACGCGCTTTTCAATGGTGTAGAACCAACCAAGGTTCATGGTTTATCATTACTGTAACATCTCAAATTTGTTATACCCATTCCATAATATTGCTACTTTAGTATATTTGAGATATGACAAATGAAAATTGTTTTATCCGATTTTTCTTTGTAAATGATCTTCTCTTTGCATAACATAAATAGAGAAGTAATGAAATGTCCGAGTTAAGGTCTGAAATCTTATGACCTTCTACAAACTCGTAACGATTTTATAGAGCATGACACTTCAGGTGTCATATCTAAACTTATTGATTCTATTTCACGGCTATATGTTTTAATTGATTGATTGAATGCTACATATAATGAACATATGGCATTATAATCACAACTTAACTCACTAAACACAAAAGGTTTCGCTTAACACAAAAGGTCTTATTGAAATATTGTGTTATCAAACATGTGATATCAAAAGCCCATGATCTAAAAACTTCATGCACATTAATATTAAATTTTCCTATTTCATTTAGGAATATAGCATACTCAGATAAACCTATGATAATTTGAAAATTAAATTTGACCATTGGCAGAACCTTTGTTTATTTGACATAAAACAACAGTTTCTCACAAGAGAATAGAATTAAATAATCTTTGATGTAGTTTGGCATTTATAAAACATATCCAAAGATAATGGATAAGTTGTAAAGCTCTAACAAAACAAAACTAAAGTAAGAACCTCTAAAATCATATATAAAATAATATATGTGGAATTCATTGATTAGTTAAATTAAATTAAACGCTTTCACGCATCGATGATCCCAAGATATAGAAAATTCAACTTTCTTAATATATACCACTTAATTAGGAAAAACCAATATAAATATAACATTAGAAACGAGACCAAAAATATCACACGTTAAATTACTAATGATGCAATAAAGTTTATTCACATTTAATGGGAGTTTGAAAAACCTTAAAATGAATCATTAGTTTATATAACCCACCTCCATCCTTATTTATCCCCATACTATTCAAAAAAAATTCATGAGCATGCTTAAATTTAACATTATAGATAAAACACATATATGAATAGTCATGAGTGTTTACAAAATTACTTATTATTGTCTTTTTATTCAAAAACTTAAATTAAAAATAGTTTATTATATTTCCTATTCAACAAACTAAAAAGCATTTTCAAAACCCATAACATCTCATATGTATTAAAAAAAAGTAATACCACTATAAGATTTTTCCTTCGGGTAGGGATAAATGAACCTTTTAAATAATAAAATTTGTCATTTAGAACCACCAGTGGTATAGTCAGTTTACGATTTAATTCCAATAAAGAAAGGGATATCGATCAAACAAGAAACGGTTTACAATTTAATATAGTGTATTAATATTAATATTAATGAAAATATAATATTTGAGATTTACTTAAGTCAGGTTACCATTTGTTTAATTCCAATTCCAATAAATATAGGGACGTCAGCGAAACACAAAAGACGGTGCCCCTTCCTTTCTTTTCCAGTGAAGTCAAACATGTCATCTTCTTTGTTAAATATTCCAATTAATATCCGGTCATCGGATTATAACAAAAACTCATCAAAATATTATTCTCATAAATATTTGAGCGATTATAGATAATAGCTATAAGAAAGCAGAATTTTTTTTATCCAAGTTCTATTACCATTGAGAATAAAATCATTCAAAAACTTAGCAGAAGCCAATTTTGCAAATGAACTAAGGTGGGTTTGAATAAAAAGAAAATAACCTAAGAATGATGAAGAAGATTTATAGAAATCATGTAAACATACCCGATTTGTGAACGGAGTTGTGATTTCTTTTCCTATTCCTTATGATTTGACCGTTGTCAATCTGATTCATGTGGATATAACAAAACGAACTTTCCATGCTTATCTTCTTCCAAGCGTTCAACTTGCCATGGTTATATTTTTCCATTATTATGTAAACTAGCGGCACCGAGTGATGACGATGGGTTCAAAATGAAACACTATACAAAGAGCAACGAGTAAACTCGTGCTGATAACGTGTTGTGAAATAACTACCTACTAGCAATGTATAGAGAAGAATGAGAGAATGAAAGATGGATTTCTTATTGATGTGTAAGTATGAAATACAAAGCCTCTATTTATAGGCTTGTACATTAACGTAGGATTAAATACAAAAGAGGAGTTAAGGATGCGGAGAGTCACTCTTAATGATGTATTCATAACAGTTGCTTATTTATAATGTTTTAATTTAATTTTAATTTTATCTAATTTAATTAACTTTCAAGATTTAATATTGGATTTGTTTTAATCAAAACAATAGACATGCTTTAAAAATGAGTCATCTTAAAAAAAGCTACATTTAAGAAATTTGTCATCGTATAATTCTGTTATATTATTTATAATAAAATAATTTATAATTAAAAAAGAATTAGCATCATACATATTTAAATTATGCCATCCACATAATGCATGATAAACATTTATACGATAGGATGCAGTTGCACATAAATTTGTTACATAAAAGGTAGCTGTTAAATGAGTTGTTTTTTTTTTCAATATGAAAGATAGGTGTTAAATGAGTTGTTTTTTTTTTCAGTATCAAACAGTAACAAAAACATATAAATTTAAAATCCAATTTGTGATTTAAATCTTTAAAATATAATACAAAGGCATCCAACAGTATTACACATACAAAGGCATAATTACATGTTGGAGGCTATGGAAAGCAAGGAATGAGTTGTCGTTTTCTTCTAAGAGAAGGAGTGTGGTCGAGATTGTATCCGATATTAAAGCTTTTGGTTTTTTGTGGTATAGGAATAGATCAAAGTCGAGTTATGTAGATTGGAAAGGATGGTGTAATTTTGACATTATGTAAGTTTGTTTTGGTTTGGGGCGTGCTTGTCTCCGTCTTGGAGATAAGTCGTCCTTTGTGGTTTCAATGAAGTTAGCTTTTCAAAAAAAAAAAAAGACATACGACTCATTTAAAGAACCAAAGCGTTTGTTGTAAAGTAAATGAAGACAGTCCATTAAAACAAAACGTAAGCATATATTTTTAGAAACGTCACAAAACTAGCCAAAACATTGTATTCATAAGACACATTGATATATTTCCCATCCATTTTCTCATGTTTCTAGCACAAGTTCATGCAAAACGACCATGTATGGTCTTCTATCTTGTCAATCCATCATCAAGTTTTCTTCACTAGTTTTAGACGCTTCACATTTTCCACAAACGATCTGTAATGTAGTTAACCAATATTATGAATATTATTATAAAGTTTATATATAAATATTTGAATTAATGTTAAAATGAATGTAGTAAAATACCCCCAAGGCACGTCTCCGGCAAGCAACCAGTCGCCTTCTTTGTCTTGATACGTTAGTTTCACATCTTCATTACCTGACATGTGATAAAAAAAACTAGAAAATAACTAGAATAATCATTTTGAGGGTATATTAATGCGACAATTACAAAATATTATCCTCATAAGTCCCTAATAAGAAATACATGAATAAATTTCGTATCGATTTTATGTGTGAGCACCATCATAATTATCTTGGATTATACAAACATTACTCTTTTTCTTTTATATAAAGTCAATATGATAAAATAAACTAGATACAATAAAACAAAGCAAACATATGAAAGAAAAGGATAATCGACAAAACTTTCACACAATATAAAAGAAGTAAAGAGTGGCCAGTGGGTAACGTTTCAAGATTCGGCTTATCTCATTGTACATTTGTACACTCAAATACTAACAAAAAAAAGTAAGTTTTTTACATATATCATAGTTATAAAAGTAAAATTGATTGATATTAATACTAAGTTAGATACTAAATAGATACACTAAATAATTTTACATATTTCATAGTTAAAAATACTTGCACCAAATAAATTTTCATATTTATAAAGTAAAATTTTACTGATGTAAATACAAACTTATAAATATCATAAAATAAGATATTTACGATATTGTATGTAATATTAACTTTACATAAAACTTCCAAATACTTACACTTCCCGAACATTTGGGGTAAGGTGTGGACGAGTGTGTTGTAAGAATGGTGTAGATTAAGGTTAATCTTTCTTGCAATCCCATCTCCTTCCATTTGCACCTTAACATACGTTGACTTTGACCCTCCACCGCAACCACCGCGGTGGCAAAGCGTCTTCCTACTTGATTTCACCGGCGGCCACCCAACCACACCGTTTTCCTCTCCCTTAGTTCTAATTGATAACCATTGTAATATACAAATATGTAACACGTTATGCATTGGCACTACAAATATTCCAATTTACTACTAGAAAACTGAGCATTTGCAACCAGAAAAAAAAAGTTATGACTGAAATCATAACGTTTGCAAAATTAGTGACCGACCAAGATCCTGTCATAGAACGGTTGCATATTTTATAACCGCTTAAATTCGGTCGCGAATCAATCCAAAAATCATAAAAAAAATAAATAGTCAAATTAAATTATAAATACCGGTTGCAAATTGTGAAAAAAATAAAAAAAAATTGAGACCAAAGGATTGCTAAAAGCGGTAGCAAAATAGAAATTATTGTCGTAAATACTCAGTTTTCTAGTAGTGAAAAAAATAAAAAAGAGTGAAAAGTATGTAAATTACTTGTGATTTATGAATATAAATGTGGATTCAACGTCATTAATGGGATCATCATAACCATCATCATTGACATCATGTTCTTGGTTACTTTTGTTGCAGAAAAGAAGAGGCAATGTTTGAGGTACATGGAAGCCATTATAAGCATCACTATTGATACAAGGCTTCTTCATCTTCTTCAAAGGTTCCATTTTCAAGCACTCAAACACTTCTTTTGCTTCTACATTACCATGGCTGTAATTGTTGAGATCAAACTGTGAAAGATATGAAGATGATGAAGAGAGAGAAAGGGCCAGTTCAAGTTCCATTTTTGTACACTTCAAATGAAGGTTGAAACTTGAAAAAAATGATGTGGTGTGTTGCTTTAAAAGGATTAGTTTTAGCATGTTCTGTCATAGGCATTTACTCTCTCTTTTAACTTTTTTTATTTTTTAATTATTATACGTAACTATTCTTACCGGGGATTAAAAAATTAGAGTTAAATATCATTTTAGTCCATGTGGTCTGAATCATTTTGTCAGTTTAATTCAAACGTTTCATTTTTTGTCTGTGGATCCAAAAATGTTTTACCGTTGTCATTTTAGTCCATTAGGTTTATATTAAATGACTGAATTGCCCTTCTCGTTAACAGAAATAATGGATAAAGTTAACCCAGTGGACTAAAATGATAACTGTGAAGCCTTTTTGGACTCACATGCGAAAAATGAAACCTTAGGGACTAAAATGACATATATATAAAGATCGAATATATATATATATATATATATATATATATATATATATAGGGAGAAGATCATGCGAGAACCACCTCTTATTGCGAGAACCGCGAGAATCAATGTGAACACAACCAAAAATGCCTAAAAATAGCTAAAAATCACACAAATTTTTTTTAATATTTTTTATATAAAAATCGCTACTTTTCGAAGTCAAAAAAATAAAAATAAAAAAGAATGTTTTAAAAAAAAAAAAAATTTGCCACTAAAAGTAGCGATTTGAGCATAAAAAATATTAAAAAAAAATTTAGATTTTTTTTTTATTTTTTTAGGTTTTTTGGGGGTTTAGTTTTTAACATTTTAGCTTGGGGGGGGGGGGGGGGGTTAGGTTTTTTTAGCTATTTTAGGTTGTGTTCACATTGGTTCTCGCGGTTCTCGCAATAAGGGTGGTTCTCGCATTAACTCCTCCCTATATATATATATAGGGGACCGCTAAAATGAGAACCACCTCGAGTTGTAAGAACCGTGAGAACTACACCGTACGGGGCGAGGTGGACCAAATTTTTTTTCATAAACGTAGATGCGTGTATTATAAACACATTTGTAAAAAAAAATTTCAAAAAAAAAAATGTCGTGTGTGTAGTTTTGAGCACCACAAGTTTGTGTTTACTGGTACCGTAAATCCTACCGGAAAATTTACGGTACCCGTAAACACACACTTGTGGTGCTCAAAAACTTTTTTTTTGAATTTTTTTTTACAAATGTGTTTATAATACACGCATCTACGTTTGTGAAAAAAAATTTGGTCCACCTCGCCCCGTACGGTGTAGTTCTCACGGTTCTTACAACTCGATGTGGTTCTCATTTTAGCGTGATTCTATATATATATATATATATATGGATGAGTTAAAATGAGAATCACCTTAAGTTGTGAGAACCGTGAGAACTAGGCTATCCACGAGGTTTTTTTCGAATTTTTTTCTCAAAAGTCATAAAAAATCACTTGTTTCAGCAAAAAAAATGCCACATACCCACATTTACATGAGGCGTACAAAAAATATTTAAATTCGTACAAAATTTACACCATCGCATAAAAAAACTTGCACCAGTCAAAATTACCGACTCGATAATTTTTTTTTATTTTTTACAGATGTTTTTATAATATTTTCATCTACATTTGTGCAAAAAATTTTTGGCCCCTGATCGTCGGTCCGAGCTCCTCTAAACGTTACACGTAAATCTATTTTTCAAACATATGTAAAAATGTACGTGTAAATGTTTAGTTTTTACATACGTTTGAAAATTTGTTTTTCGTACGTTGTCAAATGTAAAAAGAAATTGTGCACGCTGTGGAATGTACAAAAATGTTTGTTTATTGCACACGATAAAAAAATGTTTTTTACGCCCTTGATCGCCAGACCGAGCTGCCTTAACGTTTATGGAATGTAAACGCTTTGTTTTTTTCTTTGATTTCCGTAGGTATTAGGGCTTTTACGTTCAAATGATGAGGATAACAAACAAAAATTGAAGATCAAGATCAGAGATCGAAGATGTTTTCTTTTTATACATGTAGTATAATTTTTTTGTATAAAAAATCAAGTGTTATAATTAATTCTTTTTTTTTTAAATTGATAAACGTAATTAATGTTGACATGAAAAGTGATGTAGTTTATGATGTTTGATTGTCAGTTTAACAAGTTGACATGAATAGTACACAAGTCAAAATTTTCAAAATACCCTTCTTATACTATGTATTCCTTTTTAATCAATAAAATCACTACAAGACAAATCAAACTTAAACAATTCAATCTCAACCACTCATACATGAGACATCTAGGGTGGATAATGGTTCCTACGATTCTCGCATCTAAAGGTGATTTCTACTATATCCCATATATAGGAATCAGTTCAAATGAAAAACCATCTCCAGTTGCGAGAACCGCGAGAGCTCCTCTACACTAATCAGATTATGCCACCTACACACTATTATTTTATAATCTAAAGGGTATTTTGGTAATTCATTCTAACTGTCAAATCTTTCTCTCTCTGTCCGTCTTTAAAGTCTCAGACTTTATCACATCATCTCATATCTCTCTCTCTTAAAATTTTTAAATCCCTCATCTTACATCTCTCTCTTAAAATCCTTCACCACCATCATCTTCAAGATAATCATCCTCAAGAAATCATTGTCTCCTCCGCCACCTTCACCGGAGATCACACTTCGACCACCACCGCCATCACTCGCACTCTCTGTCTCATCCACCACCACGACCCCCTCACCAAAATCAAAACCAGTGTCTCCTCCGTCACCGTCACCGGAGATCACACTCCGACCACCACCTCCATCACTCGTACTCTCCGTCTCATCCACAACCACGAGCCCCTCACCAAAATCAAAACCCAAACCAAAACTATGCTCACAAGAAGAGTGGTTTCACGGGGGTTTCGACGTTTTGGGGGGTTACAGCTGATGTTTTGGGGGTTTCGACGTTTTGAGGGTTTCGACGGTGATACGACGACGTTTTTCGGAGGCGGTGGTGGAGGTGAAGGATGGGTGAAGGGGTGGTTGTTGTGGTGGGTTAGAGGTGGGGGTAGAGGTGGGTGATGCCGGTGGTGGTGGTGGGTAGAGGAGGTGTTTGCTTAAATGAATTGCTGGTTAAGGAAGTGGTTAAGGATTGGTGGTGGTGGAGCCGACGGCAGTAGTTAAGACCGACGGAGGTCCGACATATTATCTTCTTGTTTTCGGAACAAGAAAGTGAGGATTACTGGAATTTTTTATCTTTATTGACATAAAAGTAAGTTTTTTAAGCAAGTTTTTTTACCGATTCTTGTGAGTGTCGCTTTGGTTTGAATTGTCGTTAGTTGGAAGAAAAGGTTTCGTATAACTTGAAGAGATCGATTTGGTTGTGATTATGTCTTCCATTGTTTCCTGTTTTAGGGGTTGATGAATATGTAAATTCACTTGTTTTTCTCTATTTTTCGATGTATTTTCATTTCGATACGTCTGTTTATATCAGTTGAAACTGTAAAAAACCAAACTGGCACACCCGGACCCGGTCAACCCACCCAACCTGTAGTTTCGTTTTTGTCGTTTTTGGTAAATGTGATTAGCGGTGTGATCAGAATTTGTGTCGAAACTAGTAGAAGCAAACCATGAGCACCGGTTACATGTTATATGCAACCAGAAATTTTAAAGGATACTTGAGATGTATGTGTTCTAGTAGAGGTTTAATCGACATAATCCACATTCACATTTGTGGGTCAATGTCATAGTTACAACTTACATTACTGTTGCATCTCCTGGTTGACTGATTATATGATTTATAGGTGGTGCCGGTGGTCTTTTTTGCGTTTGGCAGTGATAGTACGAAAAACATTTTTTCCGACAATTGATGATGATGGCGTGGCAAGGATGGCGGAGGGTAGGTTTTTGAACCAACAACCCCACTTTTGCAGCCATGATTATTAGAAACTTTCAGCCAAACCCCGTTTTTTCAAGATCCACAGATGGTTTTTTATTTTTGCTGTTGCTTTTTTTTGTTTTAGTCGATGATGATAAGTTTCAATTTATCTGAGACAGCTTGTTGAATCGTGATTTTTGGGTGAGTTCGTTTGTTGAAATTCTCAAATTTCGTAAACCCGAAATAGGGGTCGGGAGCGTAAAAAGGTGTTTGGCGTAAAAAACATTTTGTAAAAAAGTTTTGGATATTTTTTTGTTTGGCGTAAAAAAGTTTTTGTTTAAACCCGTAAAAAAATGTTTTTTACAACCGTAGAATTTTTTTTGTTTAAACCAGTAATTTTTTTTTGTTTGGCGTAAATAAATTTTAAACCCTTAAAAAAAGTTTCAAAACCGGGTCGTAAAAAAGTTTAAACCGGTAAAAAAATGTTTTCAAACCGGGTCGTAAAAAATGTTTTAAAACCATAAAAAAATGTTTTAAAACCGGGTCGTAAAAAACCTTTTTAATACCGTAAAAAAAGTGTTTTATAACGGGGTTGTAAAAAAAGTTTAGACCCGTAAAAAAATTGTTTTAAAACGTTTTTTAATAACAAACTTGATTTTAAATTTTTTTAATAAAAAAATGTTTCGTAAAAAAAAGTTTTTTGTAAAAAAAAGCTTCTGGCGTAAATTTTTTTTTGGCTACAAAATGGTTTTCCGTAAAAAAATTTGGCGTAAAAAAAGTTCAAAAATGTTTGTCGTTAATAAATTTTTGGCGTAAAAACAGGGCGTTTAAAAACTTCACGTAAAAACGGGACGTTAAAAAAAAGGCGCGTAAAAACGGGGCGTAAAAAAGTTTTAAAACCGGGTCGTAAAAAAAGTTAAAAAAAATTATAAAAATGCTTTGTAAAAATCTATAAAAAATTGTTTTTTTTATAAAAAAAATCTAAATTGTATTAAAGAGGAGAGAGAAAAACACTTTTGATTTTATTTATGACAATAGCCAAACGACCATAATACACTTTTCACAATAAAATATTCAAAATATAATAAGATAAAAAGATAAAAAAAATGTGTTTTATTTTCTTTTAATCTCAACCATACATCACCAAAGATCAATGATGGATAAGTGGTTCCTACGTTTCTCGCAACTCGAGGTGATTTTCATTTTAACCCATCCCTATATATATATATATAGGATGAGGATCATGAGTGAACAACATCCTTGTTTGTGAACCGTGTGAACTCATCTCAACCTTCCATTTAATTAGTTGATGTAAAGGTTATGATTGTAATTTTACCTTTATTTATTTTTGTAAATTCCATTTTCTATAATGATATAGCAGTTACAATCTTATAATTTTGGAAACCTAACTAGTTCATATGATTTTTTTCAAAGATTCGATCATATCTTTAACCATTATTTTCAAAATTCATAGTTATCATCTTATTTTTTTGTAACTTACCGTGATTGTTTTAAATGGTTTACTACTTTGTATGATTACATTTTTCTTTATAATATATTATTTTTTACTTAATGCTTTTCTATTTACGTTGGTTACAACTGTTTAGGCCTCTGGTTAAGTAATAAAAACCATTTTGAAACTACATCATTACATCTTGTACATACATTAACTCTTTTATGTAATTACACAAATATACACTTGTATTTTTCAAGTATAAAACATCTGTTTGATTTCTTCATATCATTTGACGTATCCATAAATATACACTTGTGTATTTTATACATATTACAACTGTGCACTTTACGCTTGTACATTTGTGTATATTCATACATTATCCTTTATGAACTAAATCTCTGTTGACTATCTCGTTAAAATGGGATAAAAACATAACCATATCATGTCCACACACTAAACGTTGTAACTTATGTCCCAAATAACAAATCCAAAATTCAAAATAACAATAAAACAAAACAGTTTAACATCTAATTTCCATCGAAGAACAATAAATAACCCAACCATTACAACTATTGTCTGCAATCAATATTTTAACCATGAAGCCTATTGTTTACATTGATGCAACCTCTTCACCCATTACTTTAGCACGACGTTTGTTAGCATGGGAACAAACAATCTTGACAGCATACTTTTTCATTAACCTCGTCAAACTCGCCTTTTTTACCCGTACACTAGGCTCGGAATCTTTCAGTTGAAAGTACATTAGCCAAATACCGCACTCTGTTATAAACACCATTTCCCTGCACATTTACCCGTACACTTAGATGATCAAATAACGTATATCCGCTATAAACCAAAATGTACACCAGTTTATCATTGCCATTACAAAACAATTTACACATGGAATAGATATTCAAACCTCGCAAATAACACGTCCAATTTGCTGACAAAACAGGCTTCATTTAACTACTGTGTATCCTAAATCATATACACTAATGTATCCATATACAACACTAATGTACATATGTGAATAATTTTACAACAAAGATATACACATGTGTATAAACAGTGTACATCATCAAGATTATAACTATTGTACCCACAGAATATACGTATACACATTTACAGCACATATACATATGTGTATTAACGGCACATATTTCACATCACAGTTTACAACTGTTGTACACCCCATAGATATGTTTATACGTTTTGCAAAAAAATCATATACATAAAAAAATACACAAGTGTACAACAATAGCATTACACCAACTATCCAAGACACAAGGGTCTGCAACCCATCGTTCCGATTACACTGCCAGAAAAAACAGAGCACCGGCGAACCTCTGAATCACAAACCCCAAACCGACAAACCAACTACTCATGTACTCGAATTCATACCAATCAAAACAAAAACTCTTACCATAAACTTTTGATTAAACAACTACTAAAACTTCAAAACGATCTCATACACACCGATTGGACTAAACCCTAACTTTTCTATTTCAGTAAATTAGAAGGATTAATGATAATAGACAACCGGAATCTATGTACTGAGTATAAACTTACCGTTTTGTAAACTTCCGTTGATTTCCCTCGTGGAATGCCACTCCGATTGTCCTACTTCGTATCACCGGCGTGTGAATGTGAGTGATACGGAAGATGTTCTTATTACCAGTGATATTTTGATACCAAATCAACAAGAGTAATTATTATGAAAGAAAAAGAGACAATTACAATTACGTTACCAATATGCCAAAATTAAACTGGTGTATTATGACATTATTACCCCTATTGATTATTTCTCTTCATTATATTTTAATCAAATAATTATTAAATTAAATCTCATCATCTAACAAATGAATGGTCAGGATCTGTTCACTATGTTCACAAGTTACTCCTTGTTCACTCTAGAACCCTACCCTATATATATATATATATATAAAATATATATGGGAATAATAAAATGAAAACCTACTTTAGTTGAAAAAACTCAAGAAATCCTTGTAAAAGCCTTATGTAACATTTATTTTTTTTTTTTCTAAAAAAAAGGAAATGTAACATACATATATTTTAACATTTTTGTAAAAGAAAAACAAAAAAACACCGACTAGTTTTTTTACAAAAAATATTAAAAATTCCATGTTACATATATATGTCAAAAAATGTAACATACAGATTTTGAACATTAAAAAAAAAACTAGTTGGCGCTTTTTACATTTTTTTTATAAAAGATGTTCAAATATATGTATCTTACATTCCCTTTTTTTTATAAAAAAATAAAAATATTACATATGGTTTTCTTGAGTTTTTTCAATTAACAAACGATTGTTGACATAAAAAAGTTCAAAGATTTTTAATAACAAATAATTTTTATAAAGAAGTTACAAATGCAATAATTAAAAACTATAATTAAGCAACAAGTTTAGGCAATGGTTGGTTGTACCCTAGCCTTTGGGGGTTTTTCAAAATAAAATGGATTGTGTGATTCTACCTCACACACCTCACCACACATTTATCAATACACCTTATTTATAACATTTTGTTGCATTATTAATTGTAATTTTAGCAAAAATGGTTGTACCCACTTGATTTTTTTTGTCTTTAAAATTTATTTTGTCTTTAAAATTTATTTTGTCTTTAATTATTATTTTACTTTTAACCCAAATACTTTAATAATTTTACAACTTAATCACAACATTATTGGTTGTAACATGTGTTTAAGTGGTTGTACCTTAGTCAAATATAGGTTGTAAGTTATGCTTAAGTGGTTGTACCTTAATCAAATAATAATGGTTTCATTACCTTACCAAATTGAATATGTTTTGTATGCATGTATGGTTGTAAATTGTGCTTAAGTGGTTGTACCCTAATCAAATAATGGTTTCATTATCTTACCATATTCAATCGGTTTGATCCATTCAAAGTTGGTTTGTTTTATTTGTAAATTACTATTATTTATAATAATCTGATTAATTTAGCCAAAATCTTGTATAAATATAATTTGCAACATATTGATGCAATGGTTGTTGTAATGTATGCATTATGGTTTGTATAGTGGTAATGATATATATATTATATATAGATTACAATAAACCTGTCAAACGAGAGAAAATAGACGTGGGTTCATCGTAACGCGCGAGTCCTAAATCAACTTGGTTATTTTATTATATGTTTACGTTTCGGTTAAATTTCTTCGCATTAACACCGCAACTTCATTGTCGGTGGTCGCTGATAGTAGTGTGGCATTAGTGCTCGCCCCCGCCGCAACACGGGGGTGTTTGATACTAGTTTTATTTATTTTTTAACATAAGAGTATTGTTTTTAAACTTTATATAATATACTATCATATGCCTATATATAGAGAGACAAACAGCTGTATCTTTGTGTTGGATTGTGTCTCACACTTATTTAATGTTAAAAATTGTGTGAGAGAGAAAGCGGTGGGAGGGGAAAGACATTTGATTCACAGGAGTCATGCCATGCACCAACATTATTTAAGATGTTTGTTTTACAAAGCATTAAAATATCATGAATTCACTTTGGTTTAAGTCAGATATTGTCTTTTTGCCGTTAAAAAAAGATATTGTTGTCTTTTGATTTTGGTTTCAATTTAATATGTTATTTATTAAATATAATTAAGATTATAATTAGCTTTATATCTTATATTTTTTTACAATTGCTTAATGATATTTTGGTATGTTATTTTGTAGAAATCTAGTATTTCTATTTCTATGTTAATAATTTTTAGTAATAGTAAATTAAATTTACATTAATGGTAAAGGACATAAATTCGCCGCTACCGCTTTTTTGAATAATAATAATAAATAACATGTCAATATTATTAGATATTAAATTAAAATTTATAAATAATATAAAAGTTCCAGTCATCCTCACATCAACTGTCAACTCAGCATTTTTATTTGCTAACACTTTCTTAGGTTACCCAATAATTCGAAGAGGACACTAACCAAGGATGATAAGAAAACTCAAACTTCACAACTAAAGTCCAAACATGTGATACAAATAAACATGAACAGCACCACGACAAAATTTTCATGCATTTAGATTCATGTATAATTCTTTTAGGGTGAGAGGGGCACTCCCCTAAGGGTGAGCGGGGCGTTCGCGGTGACCCCGTGCGGGGACTGATTTCGCCGAGCGGGAACACCCCCGCCATCCAGGCGGGGACCCTAATCGGGGACCAAATCCGGGGGGTAGTCACCGAAGAAGAAGGAGGGAGAAGGTGGGGCCAGCCGCTATTTCAACCAATGATTTCCTTTCTTTTTTTTTTTTTTTTTTAATAAAAAACCAAGTCACCTAAGAGGGGAGTGCCGCTATCAATTTGGGGTGCGAGGGGAGTTTAAGAGGGGAGTTGACGTGGCATAAACGGATTGGGTGTGCGTAAGAGAGGGGACTCCCCTCTTAGGGGAGTGCCCCGCTCACCCTTAGGGAGTCCCCTCTCTTACGCACCACCAATCAGCAGATGCCACGTCAACTCCCCTCTTAAACTCCCCTAACACCCCAATTTGATGGCGCCACTCCCCTCTTAACTCCCCTTGTTTTTTTATTCAAAAAAAAAAAAAAAAAAGAAGAAAATGTTTTGATTGGTGGAAAAAATGGGGCCCACCATCTCTCTCCCTCCCCGCTCGCGGTGAACAACCACCGAAATTGGTCCCCGAAATTGGTCCCCGAATGGATGGCAGCACCATACCGCTCGGCAACTTTGGTCCCCGAAGGGAGTCACCGAGGGTGCCCCGACCACCCTTATACCCTTTTAGTAATTTAAAACCAGTACAAATACTCTTAAAACTAAATATTTTAATATTTAACAACATACAGAAACAATTTTTTTAACGAGTTAGAAGTCGTTAGAGAATAAAGCTGTTAAAAACTTTTTAAAGATTAGAAATATGCTTGTGTAGTTGATATCTAACGTCGGTTGGGACTGATTTTGAGATTGGGTGTAAAGAGATTAAAATCCAAATGGGTAATTTTTAAACAATTGATATTTTAATTGCGGATCCCGAGCTCTTCGGACAAACTCACGAACCCGATAGGTAATGAGTAATCAGGGTACTAGATGAATATGAGACCGCACATGATAAACATCTTTACAATGGGTATATGACTGGAATTATCAAACTCGTCACAAATTTGACCCGTTATCAACCCTAACACAAAGTCATTTATGGAACGTTTTATTTTGATTTACATGAAATTGTCAATATTATTTACTTTTTTTTCTTGTTAAAAGAAATTACCACCGACGAACAAAGCCATCGCGCTGGTAATATATGTCAATGAATGATATTACTAACATAGATTATGTCACCAGTGATCCGTAAATAATATTCACCACTGAATAAGCCGTTGGTGAAATGTACATTGGTGATATAAGTTGGTAACCATCGATGAAGACTTACCTAGACGCGATTTCCTCTTAGAACTTGACTGACGCTTCCTACTTTCACCAAACTGTCGATTGATAAAAATCCTTTTATTTTTTGTGATAAGAGATAACAAGATCTCTAATCCTCTTCAAAGTTGTTTTGAAAATGGATTTTATATGATGCTTTTGGATGCAAATTTTTTTTATTACACTAATTAACTTTTTTCTAGGTGTCTAACGCTTTTAGATTTGAAACCAGTCTAAAGACTCTTTTTGTGACATAACCTTTCTGTAAGATTTTATTTAAAAATGTTTTGTTTCACTTGTTTTTAGTACACAGACTCATCTTGTATTCTTCCAGTCTGCATCTATTTTTGGTAGGAGTGGTCACACCATCACATGGAATCCCCTCAGTCCATGCTTTAGACTAAACATATGCTATATTCCTTTGAATCTTTCTTGTAGCAGCGATTATGCATTCATGCATACATGTGTAATTGAACTAACGCCTTGAGGTATAATCTCCTTGTTGAGTTGCTTATTCATCTAACCTTAACAAGAGTGCGCTTCTCTTACACCCTCAATTTTCACATGCGGGCTTTTACCGCGAGACACTTGACAAACCAGGATCATTACCATTAGTTACTTTGAACGACCTCTAAATGATATTTAAAAAACGGTATTGCTCAATTTAATGAGAAAACACTTGTTTTGAATGATTAAATAAAGTGCAGAAGCGTAAACAAAAGTAAAAGCTTAACACTTATGCACAAAACAAACACGCCCAAGTAACCATGCAATAATGTATGAAAATAAGTTTAAATGTTTTGAAATGATGCGTGTCCATGGAAATGCCCTAATCACGTGCTTTACCTAGCGACATGCGAAAGTATGTTAACAAGTGTCAACACAGGGTTGGTGAGTTCACATAATATATTTGTGAAGACACGTGTACCGGATGAGTAAGTTTTGGTCAGGCAATCTCCATCTTGACGACCAGAACTATGGCATACAAAACAAAACACCGTTAGGACTCGTTACTGGAATAAGGTTATTCATGTAACCACCCTTCGGCGTGAGAATAAGTTCTCAATTTATGGGAGTAAACTAGAGAGAGCGAGAGAGAGAGAGAGAGAGAGAGAGAAAGTTTGGAGAGTAGATGATCGTACCTTATGTTTAACCTCCTCTATTAATAGTGTTCGGTGGTTTAGGGTTTCCCTTTTTTGGGAGTTCTAGTTACATTGGGATCACACCCGAAAATAGGAGATCATGTAGATCTCCCCAACTTTTTGAAGATTCAATTGACAATAATTATCGATACAAATGGAGTATTCTGGAATAATAATACAATATATTATTATTGTATTGGGTTTGACCGATCTACGTTGACTAAACTGGGTCATACCTCGTCATGTCCTCCCAGTCCGATGTCATAGATATCGTTTATCATATCGTACTAAAAAGGAAAAAAAAAAGGAAAAGTAAACAATATCAAATGATGAGAAAAAGGACTTACTCGAGAATATAGGAAATGACGGTGTGTGTCAGTTGGGGAGTGATGACGATAACAGTTGAATTGACCCCATTTAAACACGCGTAATTTCCTTATTGGTTCCAAGATTCAAAATTTGAAAAAGGTGCAAATATCGTATAAATAGGGGAAGGAAAGGTATGCGAGTGTCATTTCCCCAAATCTTTTCCAAAGCGACATTTCACAAACCCTTGAATACATGCTATGGCTCCAAAAGCTACTGAATCATCCAAATCAGATATCAGAACATACAATTTGTTTTGCAAATGGGGCAAGACCTCGTTCGAAAATCTGTTAAAAGAGTATGAGATTAAGTCGGATTGGCATCCAGTTTTACCGTCAAACAAGGATGTTTCATTCCCATTAAAGGAGGGGAAAATCACACTATTAAGTGATTTCTTCAAGTTCTGCAATTTCTGGCTTCCCATTACAAAGTTCTGTAAAGAGATTTTGGAGGATTACGCAATTCTCATATCCCAAGTGCATCCTCTTGGTCTTGCCAAGGTTCGACACTTTGAATATGCATATTAGATTCTTGGTCATATACCAGAATTTCTTGTATTTAGGGCTTTTTACTCATTGGGGTGGAAAGCTCCATTCTTTACTTTTGATCGTCAAGATACAAATGTGTCCTATCTGCGTTCTGTGCCATCAGTTCTAGGGATATGGACTGGAAAAAGAAATTCTTTTATATTGATGCTATCGTCATTCCTAGGAGCATGGTGTGGCGTGAAATTGCGCCAAAAGGGAAAGTGAAAGATGTTCCACCACCAGCGGATGCCGTCTAGGAAAATACCATGTTCAAAAAGTTATGTGCACATCCCTTCCAGTGTATTCCAATACCTGAGGGTGTTTTGGTGTTGATTGGGATGATTCAGGTGTGGAAGGAGAATAAGTTGTATCCTGGATTGAAGGGCGTCGATGGTGGTAAGTGTTTTTAGCTATATCAGGGTACTGTTGTCATTCTTGTAATAAGTGATTGGTCTTTCTTTGACTTTGTGATTCCCAAAGGGAGGCATTTTTGAAGCCCGAGGATTGAGTTTTAACTGATGGGGAGGTCGGAGTTCTCAACGTTCACGCTGAGAAAATTTTGTTATCCGCTGATCCAGGGATGGTGTAAGCGGGATCAACAGGTATCCCCCCCTCCAATAATCTCATTATCCTTGAATCCGCTGCTAGTGGGAATATCACCAGGAAACTTATCCGTATTCGGAAGATTGGGAAGAAATCATCCTAAGAGCTTCAATCTAAGGCGTCGTCCTCAGATATTGAGGTGTGCACATCCGATCCTCCTGCAGTTTCCCTTGCTGTTGTGATAACGACCACATCTACGCCGCCGCCTTCTGGTGGTGATCCAGCCGCCGGGTTGCCACTGTGTAAGAGGACGAAGACAATGCATACGTTGAGGGGTTTCGAAGTATGACGGTCAGCTGTGTTGTTTTAGTTTGGTAAGGTATCCCAAGACTTAATAATGTAAATCAACATTTGACACGTGTTCCATGCCATTGCAATTGTGCAGGTACTGGCATGAGTTGTGCCTCTGGGTCATTAGTTGGTGTCTTATCCGAAATGACTATTTTCGTTTCTTTTAGTCTCCGTGTTGAAGTTAGCGAGGACACAACAAGGGCCTCATAGATTATAACAATCCACAAGAAAATTGACACCCTCGATTTTTTCCGACAATATATTTTAAAATATCCTAATATGTCCAAAAATACACCCCATACGTAAAAACGGGCCCTGAATACCTTAAATATTATTAAAAATAATTAAAAACTGAGTTTTTGGGTTTGTCGCGGCCCGCGTAGACCTCTTAAAGGTCTTACGCGGGCCGCTAGAGATCAAAGGTGTGGCGCAGCCCGGTGATGACACGTGTCATCATCGTGGCAAGGCTAGGCGATGATCCGGACAAGCTAGCCCGTTGACCATAGTTGACGCGGGCCACGTAGGCCCTTGTCTTCTCTTACGCGGGCCGCGTAGAACCCAAAGTGAGGCCCTATATAAAGGAGGCATCGGCCTTCAGTCGAGAATCGTTCAAAATCGAAATCTTTCTCTCAATTCTGAATAGTAGGCATAATATACGGGTATTATACCCCCTAAATAGCGAAGTTCTGCTCCGTTGTAAGTATTATAACCCCTGGATACGTATTAGATACGCTGCCCGATTGATCTAGGGTTCCGTAACGGGTGTCGTGGTTCTGCCCGACGTAGTCGTTGGAATGCCGTCTCGGGGAGGGTATTACTAATGTTAAAATGGGTTATTATACTAACGCGTGTGCATTTGTGTAAATTATAGATTGTCACCAGGAAACCCTAAAGGATAATCTAAGACAGCAATGTGAGTTGATCCGCTTTTTGTAAACCTTTTGTTAACTGTTTTTACAAAACCTCATACAATTAAATGCATATTAAGCAGTTATTAAGTATTTGTAAGAATACAATTATCATGAGTATGTTGGGGTTTTGTATACAAAATTTGTTACCACCTGGTCAAGGAGTAACATTTCCACAAGTCGGGTCTGACAGTACCATGGATGTTAATTGTTATAACTTGGAAACAAATGTAATTGCGAGATCGCCCTCAATACTGTACAATGGTTTTTATTTAAACTTGATTAAACTGGGATTCACTCACCAGTATTTCCCACTGACAAATGTTTTTAAAATGGATTTCAGGTAACAAACTGTGAAAGCCAAATAGAAGCCAGCTGGACAGCACTGAAGGCTTGAAAAAGTGGCAATAAAGTTACCTAAAATAAAATAGATGTTTTTATTAAATAAAATAGGATTTATTCCTATGAAAATGTGTGTAATGCAAACTTGGATTTTATCCCATGTGTTTAATATTATGAAAATGTGGTATTTTACTCTGATCCAATATTTCCTAACTACGGTCCTGATGAAAAAAATTCTGCTGCCAAATTAGACAAACACGCGATACCACCGAAACAGGTTCGCGGCTGCCCGTTCCCGGGGATTAGGGATCGGGGGTTGCGACAGAAGGTGGTATCAGAGCTATGCCACTGATTCAGCCACAGAAGCGTTCTGCTGACATCAAAATTCAATTTGTTAAGAAATAAATTACGGGAATACGTGCATAATTGTATTTCTTGTTATGTGTTATTTGACTATTTGTTAGTTTACAGTATGAGCGACCAAGGACCATCTGACGCGTATCGTCAATTGTCTGGTTCGCCTAGAAGCGAAGGCAACTCCTCTTCTCAGCCTGCCCTCTCAGGGTACTCTGCTGATACGGAAGAAGGAATCTTTGTGTTTAAGGCTTAGTCAGAAGAGCCATTTCCTCAGAAAAAGAGGGGATGGTTCAGTCGAGGGGCACACGAGCGTAGAAAGCGTATGAAAAAGTTACAAGAACAGAGAGTACTAGCAGCAACCAAAAGAGAAACCGATGCCTATGCCTAGGATATGATAAATAGGGGTATAGCCAACATCCACATCCTAGCAAACACTGCAGCTGACCTTAACCTGGAACAAATAATAGCACCCCAACCACAATTACCAATCCCTGACCAACCCATGGAGATAGAAAACCCTGAAAATCAAGTAGAAATGCATGACTTCAATCCGGAAGAAATACTTAGGGTACCAGCACCAAACCCCTTAGACCCAAATTACGACCTCTGGTGGGATAACAATAGGGACTATGTGCAACGTTACCCGATACATGAAGACATGCCCATGCCAAACATAGGAGCCTACCCAGGTTTGGATCCTTTAAATCCCTATTACCACGATGAATACATTAGGGAGATTTTAGAAGATCCTTAACAATTCCAGGCACCTACACCCCCATATCAAGAACCCGCACCCCAGATTCCGAACCCAGTCCTAGAACCTGCACCCCCAATGAGTGCAGATAACGTACAAGAACTTAGGACATTTGGTGAGGAAATTTTAGAAAGTAGTGAACGAATGAGACAGGTGGGAGAGCGACTCGTCTGGAAGTATGACGAGCGCAATATGGATTTCTGGATGAATCCATATCCATGAATGTGATGGTGGAGATGGTAATAGTAGTAATAATAATAAAATAAAATATGTGTACGAATGCCTACTATTATTAGTGTAATTTTATTTCAGTTGGTATTGTAATTTTTATTTCAGTACTGGTGTGTAATAGATGCATAGTATATGAATAGAGTAAAGTCGCAATGATCGACGCTTTTGGCTAAAATGCGTGTCATGTGATTGACTATATTAAATATTATTTTATGATATTAATACGGGGTAATTGTTTAAAATTCAGATGGCTGACGAAGGAAATCAAGAAAATCTGAATAACGATAACCAGAGTAACATTAACTTGGTTAATGAGAATCCAAGCATCAATAACAATGGAAACCAAATGGATAATAATGCTGTTCAACACATAGTGGCACAAGGAATTATAGATGAATGCCATTTATTATTCAAACGGTTCAGGAAGCGAATAATAAAAGTAAACATAGCAGTAAGCGACCAATTGAACAAGAACACAGCGTGAACAATGGACCCGTACATCAAATGCCCATTCCCAAAAGAAGAAGAACCATGCCTTATGGTTGTTCTTATAAGGAATTCTGGTCCTGCAAACCAATAGAATTCTCGAGCAATGAAGGACCCATTGCAGCTCTACGCTGGATAGAAAAGACTGAGGCTGTTTTAAAAATAAGCAAGTGTGCTGAAGAAGACAAAATAATGTTTGCTTCTAATTTATTTAAGAACTCAGCCTTAGAATGGTGGAAAACTATCCTCCAATCAAAAGGAAGTGATAGGATATACAACATGGAATGGGAGGAATTTAAGAATATGGTAGAAAGGAAATTCTGCCCTCCCAATGAAAAGGAACAGATAGCAAATAAGTTTCTGAACCTTAGAATGACCGGGGTAGATAGTAAGGGTTATATTACCACATTCTTTGAATATGCTAGAATAGCACCAACCCTTGCATCACCTGAACCAGTATTAATCTCCCGTTACGTCTGGGGATTAATCGAAGAGATTAGACATGTAGTCAAGGCAGCTAGACCTCAAACTATAGAAGAAACTGTAGAACTTGCCAACACCTTGACAGATGAATTAATCCGTACTAGGGAAGAAGACCAGAGGAGAAACCTAACCCAAAGGCTTACTCAAGAATTCCGTTCTGGGAATTACAATCGTAGGAATATAGGTTCTACCTCTGCACCATTCTGCAAGATCTGCAAGAAAAAGCATTCAGGAAAATGCTCCACTCTTTGCAATTTCTGCAAAGCACCCGGACACAAGGAAGAAGATTGCAGGAGAAAATCCAGTAATGGACTATGCTTCAACTGTGGAGAAAAAGGTCACATCAAGCCGAACTGTCCAAAACTAGCTCCAGCCGCGAACAACAAGAACACTAAAAATGCTAGAGCATTTGTTCTGACTGCAGATGAAGCCAAAATGATTCCAGACGTGATAGCTGGTACGTTTTTAGTTAATGATGTTTTTGCTAAAGTATTATTTGACTCTGGTGCAAACCAAAGTTTTATTAATACTTCGTTTTGCAAACTTCTAAATCAGTCATTAACTAAACTACGGCAAGCATGTCTCGTAGAGACAGCTAATGGAGAAACTGTTAGGATTTCTGAAATCTTGCAGGGAGCAAGAATAGAAATTTTAAATCAAAAGTTTATTGCAAACCTTTATCCCATGAATCTGGCAGGATTTGATGTCATTTTAGAAATGGATTGGTTAATAGCCAATAAAACCAGTATTTTATGTGATCAAAAGTCAATTTAAGTAAACTCACCAAAGGGTGAAAAGATCACAATTAAAGGAGATAAATCATCTAGATCCACAAAATTCATCTCTGTGATGAAAACTACAAGTTATATAAGAAAATGATCTATAGTGTATTTGATTTTTATAATCACTGACACTAAAGGAAAAGAACTAAAAGACATTCCAGTAGTGTCTCAGTTTTCAGATGTGTTTCTAGAAGAATTACCAGGACTACCACCAGACAGAGAAGTCGAATTCAGAATCCATCTACTACCTGGAACAGCACCAATTGCCAAAGCACCCTACCGTTTGGCACCCGCAGAAAGCAGGAATTAAAGAAACAATTAGATGAATTATTAGAGAAAGGATTCATACAGCCAAGTTCATCGCCATGGGGAGCGCCAATTTTATTCATTAAAAAAAAGGACGGATCAATGCGTATGTGCATTGATTACCGTGAATTAAACAAGGTCACGATCAAGAACCGGTACCCATTATCGAGAATCGATGATCTGTTCGATCAACTGCAAGGAGCTCGATTTTTCTCTAAAATCGATCAAAGGTAAGGATATCATCAATTAAAGGTACAGGAAGAGGACATTCCTAAAACCGCGTTTAGAACAAGGTATGGCCATTATGAATTTACTGTCATGCCATTTGGTTTAACCAATGCCCCAGCCGCATTTATGGACATGATGAACCGAATATGTAAGCCATATTTGGATAAATTCATAATTGTTTTTATAGATGATATTCTAATTTATTCTAAAAGTAAAGAGGAACATGCAAAGCATTTGCACGCACTTTTAATCTATTAAGAAAGGAAAAGATTTATGCTAAATTTTCAAAGTGCGAGTTTTGGTTAGAGCAGGTACAGTTTCTTGGACACTTAGTTAATCATGAAGGAATTCATGTGGATCCAATTTAGATCGAGGCGATTACCAAATGGAAAACCCCTGAGTCACCAACCGAGGTCAGAAGTTTCTTAGGATTGGCCGATTATTATAGAAGATTTATTCAAGATTTTTCTAGAATAGCCGTTCCTTTAACTAAGTTAACCTGTAAATCCATTAAGTTTGAATGGGGACCAAAACAAGAAGAAGCATTTAGAATTCTTAAGCAAAGATTAACCCATGCACCCATATTAGCGTTACCAGAAGGAACTGAAGATTTTGTAGTATATTGTGACGCTTCTAAGTTAGGTTATGGATGTGTGTTGATGCAACACCAAAAGGTTATAGCATATGCGTCTAGACAACTTAAGAATCATGAAGAGAATTATTGAACCCATGATCTAGAATTAGGAGCTATAATTTTTGCCCTTAAGATTTGGAGACATTACCTTTATGGTAGTAAGTTTACCATATTCACTGATCATATAAGTTTAAGATGTGTTTTTGGGCAAAAAGAATTAAATATGAGACAAAGACGCTGGATGGAGATGCTTAGTGATTATGATTGTGATATCTAGTATCATGAAGGAAAAGCAAATATAGTGGCTGATGCTTTAAGCCGAAAGTATCACGAAAAGCCAAAAAGGGTACGTTCCCTTAAATAAAATCTACAAGTAGATTTAAATGATTAAATTAGAAAAACACAAGAATCAGTAATCAAGGATGATACTGAAAAACTAAAAGGTATGATTAAAGAATTAGAACAAGGAACATATGGAATTTGGAGATTCCATAAGAAGAGAGTGTGGATACCTAAATTAGGAAATATGCGTCATCATATATTAGAAGAAGCCCATAAGTCTAAATACACAATGCATCCAGGAAGTGATAAAATGTACCAGGATTTAAGAAAGAATTTCTGGTGGATAGGAATGAAAAAGGACATAGCAGCCCATGTTTCTAAATGTTTAACTTGTTCACAAGTTAAAGCTGAACACCAGAAACCCTCAGGTTTGTTACAACAACTAGAAATGCCAGTGTGGAAATGGGAATTAATAACAATGGATTTCATTACCAAATTACCTAAAACAAGAAAAGGTAATGATACAATCTGGGTGATTGTAGATAGACTAACCAAGTCAGCTCATTTCCTACCAATGAAAGAAACTTTCAGTATGGAACAGCTAGCTAAATTATATGTAAATGAAATAGTTTCATTACATGGAATACCTTTATCAATTGTTTCTGATAGAGATAGCCGTTTTACCTCTCATTTTTGGTCAAGTTTCCAAAAGGCAATGGGAACCAAGTTGAATCTAAGCACAACTTATCATCCTCAAATGGACGGACAAAGTGAAAGAACAATTCAGACGATGGAAGACATGCTTAGAGCTTGTGTAATTGATTTTGGAGGTAATTGGGACGATCACTTACCTTTAATAGAATTTTCTTATAATAATAGCTATCACACAAGTATCAATGCTGCACCATTCGAAGCACTTTATGGACGAAAGTGCCGAACCCTAGTCTGTTAGGCAGAAATTGTGGAAAAGCAACTGTCTGGACCTGAGATAGTACAAGAAACAACTGACAAGATTATTCAAGTCAAGAAACGACTGAAAGCAGCACGTGATCGATAGAAGAGCTATGCTGATAACCGACGCAAACCATTGGAATTTCAAGTAGGAGACAAAGTATTGTTAAAAGTCTCTCCTTGGAAAGGAGTAGTAAGATTCATCAAAAGAGGAAAGTTAAGTCCCAGGTATATTGGACCTTTTGAGATTATTAGAAGAATAGGACCTGTAGCCTATCAGCTACAACTGCCAGAGGAAATGGCAGGAATACATGAGGTATTTCATGTATCAAATCTCAAGAAATGCCTAGCTGATGAATCGTTGATGGTACCTCTTAAGGATATAGAGGTAAATGAACAACTCAAGTTTGTAGAAAGGCCTCTACAGATCGAGGACAGGAAAGTCAAAAACCTCAAACACGAGGGACTAGTTCTGGCCAAAGTGAAGTTGGACTCCAAAAGAGGACCTGAGTACACATGGGAGCTTGAATCTGAAATGCAAAGAAAATATCCACACTTGTTCCAGTAGATCTCGAGGACGAGCACTAAAACAAGGTGGGGAGGATATAACAATCCTCAAGAAAACCGACACCCTCGAATTTTTCTGACACCCAAATATATTTTAAAATATCCTAATATGTCCAAAAATACACCCCATAGATAAAAACGGGCCCTGAATACCTTAAATATTATTAAAAATAATAAAAAAAAGAGTTTTTGGGTTTGTCGCGGGCCGCTAGAGATCAAAGGTGTGGCGCAGCCCGGTGATGACACGTGTTTGCAAATTCGTCCAAGTGTTTGCAAATTCGTGATTAGGGTTAGACATCTTTTAAGAGTTATATTTATAGGTTGGCATCAATCATCCAACTCCAAACATACAATTATCTACGAAAACAGGCCCTTCGCGTCACGCGAAGGGCATAGGGCTTAGGCGTCGCGTAGCGCGGCGCTTCATTTTATTTTTAATGTTTTTTAATGCCTTTGCGTCACGCAGAGGTGAAACTCGTTTGTGGTCATGCGACGCCGCGCTTCATTTTTCCAGCTTTTCTCGTTTGTCAATTCTCGTTCAGATGTACTCATCCTGTTGCTCGGTTTCTTTTCTTATTCAGTGTACTTTCCGCACTTTTTAGAAATTTCAACATCCGAGACCTGCAAATCACAAACCTATCCGTAGTAATCAATTCTAACCAAAAACGGCACATACTGACTCGAAAATAACACAAACTTTACAAGGAAAACAAATGTATTTTACAATGCATCACAACTCTACATGATCTTGCATCCCACGGCGTTTAATTTCAGCCAGTTGTATTACTTCAACAACAACAACAACATCAACAAGGGCCACATCCATCGGAAGTTGGTTGTCTTGTCCCTGATGGCGAGCCACCTCAGCCGGAGGGAATGCCCGCTCAACCCAATGATTTATTATTTCAGGAAAAATTAAACTTGTCGACTCAACGATCCTCCAATTAGGTCGGAAGGGCCTATCTTGGGGTTCAACATTCCTAATGACTGATAGAAGGTTTATACCATCAAACACATAACCCCCTTCACCAATAAACTCACCATTAGACCCTGCGGTATCACCATAACTTATATACTGACCACTGGAAGAATCTAATGTTTACACAGTGCGGGCAGGGATATTACTTACCATCATAGATATAGTGGCAGAGGGTCGCCTAATATGGGACCTTTGCCTTCGGAGGCTCCCGCGGGTCCAGATGAAGGAATATCAGATGGTTCAACGGTAACTACAACAGCCTCAGTAAAAACAAGAAGAATTAACGCGAGACCACTGGTAGAAGTTAACAAAGTCGATAATGGCGGGAAAGCTATCACTAGATATGAGATCCATCTATGTCGCAACCCCCGATCCCTAATCCCCGGGAACGGGCAGCCGCGAACCAGTTTCGGTGGTATCGCGTGTTTGTCTAATTTGGCAGCGGAATTTTTTTCATCAGGACCGTAGTTAGGAAATATTGGATCAGAGTAAAATACCACATTTTCATAATATTAAACACATGGGATAAAATCCAAGTTTGCATTACACACATTTTCATAGGAATAAATCCTATTTTATTTAATAAAAACATCTATTTTATTTTAGGTAACTTTATTGCCACTTTTTTCAAGCCTTTAGTGCTGTCCAGCTGGCTTCTATTTGTCTTTCACAGTTTGTTACCTGAAATGCGTTTTAAAAACATTTGTCAGTGGGAAATACTGGTGAGTGAATCCCAGTTTAATCAAATTTAAATAAAAACCATTGTACAGTATTGAGGGCGATCTCGCAATTACATTTGTTTCCAAGTTATAACAATTAACATCCATGGTACTGTCAGACCCGACTTGTGGAAATGTTACTCCTTGACCAGGTAGTAACAAATTTTGTATACAAAACCCCAACATACTCATGATAATTGTATTCTTACAAATACTTAATAACTACATAATATGAATTTAATTGTATGAGGTTTTGTAAAAACAGTTAACAAAAGGTTTACAAAAAGCGGATCAACTCACATTGCTGTCTTAGATTATCCTTTAGGGTTTCCTGGTGACAATCTATAATTTACACAAATGCACACTGAAATGTATAATTATTGTATGATTTTTTATTTGTTTTTATTTAATTTTTAGTGTTATATTATATTCTTGTGTGTTTTGCCAGGTCCTAGGTCCTGGTGCAAATGGAGTGAAAACAAGTAATATGGAAATAACCAGCCAGTTGGGCAGAGTGAGATGCCAGGGACCGAATTAAAATTGCCGCTATATTTCTTGAGTGGGCCGATGCCATTATCTCTAGAACTAAAGGGACCAAAGTGCACATTTTTGTGAAAGTTGAAATTAATTCTCAACTCCATGATAACATAAAGCATTCATTCGCTCACGAGAATTACCAATGAGATTATAATATTATTAATTGAGATTATTAAAGGAAAAGATGGAATCTTGTGGGCCATGAAAAGTGAATTATGAATTGTATAGGCTGACATCGATCAGGAAAAGAAAACAAAATATATTATGTTATATGGGATGATTGGCTAATTTTATTCAAAATATTAGAAGTGGGCCGCACATGAAAGACAATTCAGCGAGACTTTGTGGGTTTATTTTGTGGGTTGTGATTTCTTTTATTATATATGCACATTATTAAGAAAAACTTTGGAGGTGGATATGGGCCCTTGAATGATTGTATATGCAACCTTATGTTCATAAATAGAGGAGAAGTTGGAGGCATTGAGGAAGATATTGGTGGTGAAGTTCTTGAAGGTGGGAATCAACGGGAGAAGCTGGGAGCAATCGGGCTTGAAGAATTAAGGGTTGTATTTTCCTATTTCATTCTTGTTTACTTTGTTTTCCATATTTTGCCATGAACTCTGTTTTTAAGATTAATGTTTTAATTTGCATAACCATGATGCTTGGCTAAACACTTAAAACTGTCTAGGTTATGATGAACACTTGTTAAAAAATGTAGTTTTTACCGGTTATTGTGTGATTATGGATTGTTCTTGTTAAGTAAATAATTTAAGAAACTAGTTTGGTGTATTTGCATATTTTAACTTGGTTAATTTTTTGATCATATATTTCACATAAATTCCGGTGAATGTCTTTCATAAAAAGAATTAATGTTGATTTTCAAATCTTAACGGGTTTGGGTAATCTTATGGTAAATTGGCCAATAAACCATAGAAATAATGATCAAGAATTAGTCCGGTTTTAATGTTCTACTATCCTTAGCGACGAAAGGTATAAAGATATTAATAGGTCTAGTTTGGTAAATTACTAGGATTGTGTTTTGAAAGAAACCCGGTTTTAGTTTCATTATCATTACTCGTCTATTAAACCAAATCAAGTTTCTTAAATTGCTTTAGATTTCTAACCGAGAGGTAGTTAGTCTTTCCAAGCACTTTTTTAGAACACTAGATAATCGAAAGGAAGTATAGTCAACCGGTAATAAAAATAAGTCTTTAGAGTTACATAGGTGTCTTCCCGAGAAGGATTGGGAATCCTATACGTTTTCTCTTAGGATTTAATATTTAAAGATCCCGGTTTCATATCACACAATTATCCAGTAGAAAATATGTTATTAACAAGTGGGATTCCAACCTAGATAGTCCTTTATCAGCATAAAATCAAACCTTTGCCTTAATTTGTTTTTAGCTCATCATTGTTAAATAGATTTTAATTAATTTGCAAATCTTTATTTTAAAAGCAAACCCCCCCCCCCCCCTTTCAAACAAAAATACAAAAATATAAAAAAGTTTATTGTTGTGTAATTTTTAGTGTAAATAAATTAATTAACGTAATTAAATAGTGTCATGTGGGTTCGACATCCGGACTTCCTTTAACTTTATTATACTGATCGGCACACTTGCCGGTTGTGTGGTTTAGTTTTAAGATCGAGTCCAGTTTATAAATTTAAAACTTAGATTGTCTAGTTTAAAGTTATTTTTAAAGTTGTCTTTTTGTATTTTATTTGTAAAAATGCGTTTTTGTGTCGGACATGTAGTAACTGGAAGGGTTAAGTACCGGTAGTTGAGAACTCCTGTCTAGGCTGACATTCGTACAAATCCAAATAAAAGGACCCGTTGCCTACCTGGGGACTATCAATGAGAGTACCGATACCTATTAGGCCAAAGCATGTCTAAAGTTTATTTTTGAGTCATATTTTATTCAACCATTTTTTTACAAGTTTTTTTAACATACCGCTTCCTGCACATCAAGTTTTTGGCGCCGTTACCGGGGACACTTTGCAATTGCGTTACTTAGTTTGTTTATATTTTTTATTTTATTTTATTTGAGTCTTATTTGCAATTTTTATTTTTAGTTTTTATTTAATCCTTAGTTAGATTTTGTTTACTTGTTTATTTCCAATTTCTAGTATAAGTTTCCTTAGTTTATGCGACATACGCGCTCCCGTGGAGCACCTGAATTCGAGCCACGAGACGATCCTGAACTTCTATTCAGCCGACAAACAATCAATCAGGAAGGAGAATCAGGTAACACAAGTAGATACCAAGTTTTTGAAAATCCTTACTTTGAAACCGAAACAGAACCAGAGTCTGATTCCTTAGAAATCTCCGGCTCTTCAAGTCCGCCACCCTATTTCAAAATGGCTAATAATCAAACCGTACACCAGCGTTCTACTGCCGGTTTCACTGGAGCAAATTCACCAATCCAAATTCCTGAAATAAACAATGATAAATCTTGGCAAATTCCGTCTTATATCATGACTGCAATAACCAATTCATGCCAATTCCATGGTCGTGATGACGAGGACGCTCCAGCACATATAAACCACCTTACACGACTTTGCAGCACTTTCAACCTTGAAGGTGCCGGAAATGACGTTCGTTACCTTCAAGTATTTCCTTTTTCATTAGCCGGACGCGCAGCCACCTGGCTTGATTCGCAACCACCGAATACGTTCACCACTTGGGCCGGTCTTAGAGATGCTTTTCTTGCAAAATATTTTCCACCCGCCAAAGCATCCCGCCTTCGTGATCAAATTCACTCATTCAGAATGGAGCCCGACGAGCCATATCATCTTGCTTGGGAGAGATTCCAAACTTTGCTTTCTCGTTGTTCTCAACACGGTCTATCCGACTGGGCACTTGTAGAAAAATTTTACAACGGTCTCACTCCAGAAACTCGCGCACGATTTGACACTTCAGCAGGAGGCCATCTCATGGGAAAGAAGACAGTTGCCGACTGTAACGATCTTTTTGAAAGTTTTGCACACTCTGATATCGATCATCGATCTACCGTTAGGACTTCCGTTCCGGTGACGAGTACACCCACTCCTACAGCCGCCCGAGGAGTACACCGAGTTAGCATGGAAACAACGGTAGCTGCTGCTCTTGAGAACTTCAAAAGAGAAATCGACATGATAAAAGAAAAAGTAGATAGATGTGAGGTTTGCAGAGGAGGTCATGATACAATTGAATGCCCGACACTCACGCTTGAGCAAGTTGAATACATATCAGGTCAAACCCGAGGTCCAATAAATCTTTTCAATAGCAACTCCAACTTTAGTTCAAATTGGCATAATAACAATAATAACTTCCATTCTTCCGGTAATCCCCCTGGTTTCCAATCAAATTCAAATCAAAACCGGGGGCAAGGTCAATTCTTTGGAGGAAGTTCAAACAACCAAGGTCATTACCCCGGTGTAGGAGCAGGTCAGCAGGGCCAGTTTGGTAATCCAGTTTCAAGTCAGTTTGGTAGTGGGGGATCGAATAATCAAGGGTCAAATAATCAAGACTTGGGTAGTGGTCTAGAAGAAATTAAGACCATGTTGGCACAATTAATTGTTAGAGATCAAAACACCTAGAAAATCTTAGAGGAGCATTCTACCATGATAAAGAATAATCATTCACATTTTTTAGATCTCCAAAGGCAAATAGGTGACATTTCACGACAGTTACAAGAACGACCACCGGGTCAGTTCTCGGGTAACACTCAACAAAACCCATCCATTCAACATGTGAAAGCCATAACCACTAGGTCGGGTTTAGAGTTAGGAGAGATTGAGAGACCACCTGTGAGGGTAAGGGTAGAAGAGCCAGTAAGTGAAGGTTTAGAGCGAAAGAAACCTGTGTTAGAGGAAGTTAGTAGGAGGTCGGTTAAGCTGGTTAAACCAAGCCCTGAGATTGATCATTCCCATCTTTCGTTTCCTGAGCGTGTTAAAAATCAAAAACACACTAAGGAATACGGGCATTTCTTAGACATGTTCAAGCAACTCAAGATCAATATACCATTCATCGAAGTTCTCAGGCATACGCCGAAGTATGCTAAATTTTTAAAAGATCTCCTGAGAGGGAAGGATAAATTCGAAGAGCTTTCGAATATCCCATTGAATGCCGAATTTTCTTTCGTGGTAACAAACAAGCTACCGGAGAAACAAACAGATCCGGGTATTTTCACAATCCCGTGTTTGTTTGGCGATGATGTTCAAAACCTCGCATTAGCCGACCTTGGTACTAGTATTAATTTGATGCCATATTCATTTTATGAAAAACTAGGCCTTGGTGACTTGAAGCCCACTCGTATGACCCTATCCTTAGCAGACAAAACCGTTAAGTATCCCCGGGGGATTGTAGAGAATTTGCTAGTAAAAGTCAATAAGTTCGTCTTCCCGGTGGATTTCGTAGTGCTAGATATGGAAGCGGACAAGAATGTGCCCCTAATTTTAGGACGTCCATTTTTGTGCACCTCTAAGGCCTTAATTGATGCTTTCTTAGGCACTATTACACTCAGAGTAGGCGATGAAATGGTAATTTTTAAGGTCAACACGACAAAAAGTTCGGGTGCTCGGGTAGAGGCAGTAGCGGCTGTTGAGAAAACTGAGAAGGATGAAAGAAAAGATGACGAGGAGGTGAGTGGCCAAAGTCCAGAAGAGAGGTTAGAACCCAAGTGTGGGGACGGATATATATTGAATACATCCAAACCGCCCAATGAGGATTTGAGAGGTTGTGGGATATGGAGAGATTCGTTTATTCGCAGGTATGATACTGATACAGGTCGTAAGTTTTGGTGCTGGGGAGAGCTGGGTCCACATGACCCTCAGTATGTGTTTGAAAAAGCTTGAGTGATTCGGGTGATATCCCGAAGAGTAGAGTAGATAGTTAGTTTATGTATGTTTTGAGTCACTGTTTATGAGTCTAATTTAGTAGTTTTTGAGTCATTTTTTTGGCATTGCTTTGGTTTTTGCTTGTTTTTGTTTATGCAGGTTTGAATCATACCACCCGTACTCAATCTCCATTCGGGTGATTTCGGAGCTGTACACCAAATTTCAAGGAATTTACAAAGAGTACTAGTCAGAGTCAAAGACGATCGCGACCGAAATGCTATACGATCGAGCTGGATTGGACAAGAGTATGGAGCCTATACATCATATAACCAGCTAAGTCCTTTCCAATTTGCCCTTTGTTTCTTATTTCTTATTTATTTTAGTTTTTGAGTTGTTTTCCATCCTACATTGAGGACAATGTAGAGTTTAAGTGTGGGGATGGGAAACTATCGTTTAAGTCTTATGATTTTCATAAAAAAATTAAAAAAAAATATATAAAAAATTTAAATAAATAAAAAATAATTATTGTTTTATTTTTGTGCATATTTGACTTATTTTTATCTAATAATTGTACATATGAGAAAATGTTAAAGTGTTTTTCATAAATAGATTTTTTTTTTATTATTCATAAATTTGCATCTAAAATACACACCCAATTTTAGTGAGTTTTGAGCCTTTCTCGAGCATTCATCATATGCTTAAGACTTTATTTGATTGAGTGTGCCGCATAATAGTATACATTTCAGAACTTGTCTTGGATACACTTGTCAAAATCATTAACTATAAAATTGTATAAAGAGGATAGAGGCAATAGGATTAACCCAGTTGTTTACCCTTTTCTTTTAAACCTCTAAAAAAAATTCCAATAGTAAACCATGTTGAGCCTTTTCCTGTTCAGTTGTTTTAAACCCATGTGTGAATTCCGGTTTAGTTTAATTTTCCTTTCATTAGAATTTAGTTTTGGTCTTTTACCGGCAAACTTTAAAGAACTGGAGATGCATTCATTCGCTTTAAATTTGCTTTGTTGTCTACAATTCGCGAAACCAAGATTACCTGCAGAACTAAGAGAGAAAATATTTCACTTAAGTAATGAAGTTAGAAAAAAGTGGCGACAAAAAGAACAAATGCCACCATTTTGTGGGACATCCAAAAGTGCTATGAAAAGAAGAGCTAAACGATACGATAAATGTATTGGTTGTGGAAATTGGTCTCACACAGGAAGATGTAGAAGAAGTCAAACTGAATCCCAACATGAATACACGCTTCTAATGAGGGTGGGGGCTATTAGGCTCGATGCCAAACGATCCATTAGAGTTGGAAGTAATGTTCACTACAGGATTAAGGAAGATTTGATTCACATCTTGGATAAAACCGGTCTTGACGATCTGACCTTAAAAGAGTCACTTGGTTTGTGAGTATGTGTGTTAAAAAAAAATTTGTGTAAGGTTTGTTAGGATAATTTGCTATACCGGATTGAAACACTTCACCCAGTAAATAGCCATATATTCCTACCCTTAAACCCTAGCCACGTTACAACCCACAATAAAAGTCCTCTTGATTTATATGATTTTTTTATGTTGATTGGTAAAGATGAGATTTTATTACAAGCTTATGATAATGTTACTATATGGCCCGGTTTCTTTTGAGTGATCACAGAAAATTACTAGTGCACCATTCACTAGTTTACACAAGTGAGCCGAGGGAAGCAAATCAAAGATGCAAGTAAGTGAGTAATTGATGATAAAACTCTATTTTTGAAAAATCACATTTAGTTTTCTCATCTCTATCATTATTAGCTAATTTTAAATCATTTATGTACATTAATTTTTATGTGTGTTTAATTTTCCATTTTTGAAATAACCGTTTAAATGTCAGTTTGTACAGTTGTTTAAGACTTTGCTTGGGGACAAGTAAAAGGTTAAGTGTGGGGATATTTGATGTGTAGTAAAATACACATATTTGTCTAGTCAAAAACTTGATGTGCAGGAAGCGGTATGTTAAAAAAAACTTGTAAAAAAATGGTTGAATAAAACATGACTCAAAAATAAACTTTAGACATGCTTTGCCCTAATAGGTATCGGTACTCTCATTGATAGTCCCCAGGTAGGCAACGGGTCCTTTTATTTGGATTTGTATGAATGCCAGCCTAGACAGGAGTTCTCAACTACCGGTACTTAACCCTTCCAGTTACTACATGTCCGGCACAAAAACGCATTTTTACAAATAAAATACAAAAAGACAACTTTAAAAATAACTTTAAACTAGACAATCTAAGTTTTAAATTTATAAGCTGGACTCGATCTTAAAACTAAACCACATAACCGGCAAGTGTACCGATCAGTATATGTCACACCCCAACCGATGGCGGAATCATCGGGGCGCGGCACTGAGCGAAACAGATTGTCCAGAAGTTTCCATAACAACTATCATTACCATTCAATTTCAGTTAACATGTCCCATACCATGTCTCAAATAGCAAACAAGTTATTACAGACAAAAACTAAACAAATATTCTGTTCCGACAACTCAGATTTAAACATAACTAGTTTATTCGTTGGTTTCTAGACTCCAGTTCCTAGCTTCAAGTTCATCACAGCCCGAGAAGCATATATACAACCTAGGCACCTGTCACATACGTTAAAATAAAGTCAATACATATAATGTAAAGGTGAGCATACAAGTTTGATAATAGCACATAGAGTTCGAATTCGTTTACGCATAACCAGCACGTACACATAGTGAAATGAAGCACGTTAGTTATCGACATAGATCCATCGATACCAATGACTGCGGGTTGACTGCCCGAGGCAGTTCGCAATACATGATTACCACCGTAATCCATGCAAGTAAAAGATCCTTAACAACCCCCGTGTGAACGGGTGCTGAGTCCAAACTATAGTACTATCGTTGCTAAGGCAGGTAGACAGCATTCCATGTGTAAACATAACAAACAAGCATTCATAAGCCACGTATAACATGCATAAATGGTTTAGCGTTAAAATAGCTTGAGTAGTGTGATAGTTGTAGTGTGAATATTTGTAACGTATGTAACACCCAAAAGTGCTAAAAGCAAAAAGGGTTCGAGTATACTCACCGTGATTATGGATTGAAGGGAGCGCTTTTCAGCGAGTACGGTTAGCCTGAATAGATTCGATAACGTAAGGATAAGTGGCGCGTAAAACAGTACAAAGTGAGAGCGGGTAGGATAACTGATCGTGCGGATCAGCTATCCGTGAGAGGGAGTCATCCGTACGAATGAACTATCCGTGCGGATGGTGATCCGTGCGGATGGTGACCCATCCGGATAAGCTATCCGTGCGCGCGAGCTGTCCGTGCGGACGGTAATCCGTGCAGACTAGTCGCCCGTGCGGACTGCTTATCCGTACGGACAAGTTGTTCGTGCGGATAAACGTTCAAGTGGATTGTTTCTTCCTAAGTTAAGGATGTGTTTGTGTATGATGGCTTGTGCTTTGGATTTTTCGTTGTAGCATTTAGAAAACATTTAAGTGTTTCTACCTTTCAAGCCGGTCGCGCGGACAACAATCCGTCCGGATGGTAGTCCGTGCGGACAATGGTAATCCGTGCGGACAGCCTGTGCGCGCGGGCAGAGACAATCCGTCCGGATAGTAGTCCGTGCGGACAATGGTAATCCGTGCGGACAGTCTGTGCGCGCGGGCAGAGACAGTCCGTCCGGATAGCCTGTCCGTGCGGACGACTTGGCCGTGCGGATGAACATTGTTTGAATTTATTTTAAGGCCTTAGTATCTCATGATCCGAAGAGTAATCCAGTCAGAGGTCGTCCGTCCGGATTGCTCATCCGTCGATACTCAAACCTTGTTTGGAAAGTGGGTCCCAAGGGTAGCTCGTCCGGGTGACAACTCGTCCGGGTAGCCTGTCCGTGCGGACAGCTGGTCCGTGCGGACAGTCCCCTGTCTAATTGTTCCGTTCACTTACTCTTGGTTTCTGTTGTCGTTTATCGAGACGTTCTGATTGCGTGGTAACCACTTGGAATCGTATTCTTACCCGCACGACTAAGCCGGCCAGGAACCACCCTAACTCGACCTGTCGGCGACTCAGAACGGTCATTCCGGTTGACCCCGAAATCAGGTGTCTTGTGGTAAAATTCCAGATCTAGGACTAGTGCATCACTATTATCGAGTAGAGACTAGAACCGATCAGATTCGTACCGATCTTAAGGGTAAAAGAAGGAGAGAACTTAGGTTTATTTCTTTCAACTCTTTTATCCTTAGAAAAGTTTAGATTTAGGTGATGTTGTTGTGAAATCTTGTGGAAACCGTTCAGATCTGAGTTACTCTTGGTGGAATGAGGTCAAGCTTGAAGTTCATGAGAACTTCATGATGACGTCACCCGTGAATACCTCAAATCTTGATGATTTCACGGTTAAAAGGTGAGATTTGAAAGATGGAGAGGTGTAGAATTGTGTAGTGATCAAGAATGTACAAGAATTAGTGCAAGATCTTACCTGGATTGAGAGAAATCTGAGAAAAAGTGAAGAATGCGTGCGGTTCGGACGTCACTTGCCAAAAGTGGAAAAGTTGGAGAGTGACCCGTGTATTTATAGGATGCTAAAAGGGGAAAGGGTGAGCCGTGCGGATGGCACGTAACCCGGATAGGTTATCCGTCCGGATTGGTCATCCGTGCGGATTGGCAATCCGTGCGGATTGGCAATCCGTGCGGATTGACCATCCGTTCGGATGTCGCCTGATTTGGTGCGTTCGGTGCGATGTTGCTTCTGTTTCGATTTGCGAGCGATCCGATAGGGTCTCCTAGTCAAATTACTTTCAGTCCCAACTACTTCTTATATAGTTCGACTCGGAATTCGGGTTCGGGTTCGTTTACATTCGAGTTAGACTTCGAGTTCGATTGAGTTCGCTTGATTATCACAACATAACATAAAATAAACATGCACAGGTAACACGTAAGGCACACACACACACGTATAAACAATAAAGTAAAATACACAGTTCGAGTTACGGTTCGATGTTGATTTGATTAGCATAGCTTGATTAACTTTATCGCATTGTTACTTCCCATCCTTCACAGTCGTAGGTCGATTGAAATACGGTTAATACGATCCGATTATTGCAATGAACGACACTTACTCCACATAATATAAATAAAATAAAAACATTTCTACGAGTCAAGTCGCGCGAAATCGATCGTTGACTTTGACCTTGACTTTGACTTTCACTCGTGAAAATACGGGGTGTTACAGCCTCCCCTTGTTTAGGGAATTTCGTCCCGAAATTAAGCTGAAAGCTGTAACTAGGTCGTGAATCACGTGTGAGAGTTCTTCGTTTGGACCACTGGAAATCGTTAAATTAATGGATTTTTTACGGATAAAATTGCTGATTTTTGGATATGTTATGCGAAATTCTCTGATCTGAAAGCCTATAAAGTTTCAGATCTTAATTCATAGCCATTTGTGAGAAATTTGAGTTCGTTAAAAATGTGGAATGTTGCTGTTGATGTTCACCGTACAGATGGCAATCCGTGCGGATAACATATCCGTGTTGACTTTTGTTGACTAACTTATTCGCATGGATAATTGTCGACTCTGAGTCGTGCGGAATCCGTGAACGATCGTGACCAAACGTAATCGTAACGGAGTCAAATCGAGACCTACATGTGGTATCTGAGCAGGTGCTCGATTGCGATGGTCAAACACACTCAGATTTGTCAAATTCTCTTTACTTCTTTTATCTTTTCACGTTTCTAACTGAAAATTACTAAATTAAACGTATACAATAACCGTGATTCTATAGATTATGATGACGCATACAAGCTCCGAGAACCACGTGAGAGACTTTCTCTCTCTAGACTATCTCTCTAATTAAACAACTGCGGGTACTTGGCCTTCATGTCGCTTTCGAGTTCCCAAGTAAACTCCGCGCCCCGCTTGCCTTCCCATCGGACTTTCACAATAGGAATGCATGAGCGCCTGAGTTCTTTATTTTGGCGATCCATGATTTCGACAGGCTTCTCCACAAAGTGTAATGTTTCGTTCACTTGTAGATCATCTAGAGAAACATGTAAGTCGTGGTCGGCGATGCACTTTCGGAGGTTTGACACGTGGAAAGTCGGGTGGACATTGCTAAGTTCCTCCGGTAATTCGAGTCTGTAGGCGACTTTTCCGATCCTTTCCAGAATCTTAAAAGGTCCAACATATCGAGGCGCGAGTTTTCCCTTTTTGCCGAATCGGACTACACCCTTCCAAGGTGATACCTTTAGGAGTACGTAGTCACCAACGCCATATTCACGGGGCTTGCGCTTTTTATCGGCGTAAACTTTCTGTCGATCCCGAGCTTTCGCTAGGTTGTCTCGAATTTGGAAAATTCTGTCTGTCGTTTCTTGTAGCAGCTCCGGACCGGTTAGTTGCGAGTGACCGATCTCGTGCCACACAATAGGCGATCGACATCTTCTTCCGTATAGGGCCTTGAAAGGTGCCATCTGGATGCTAGCCTGGTAGCTGTTGTTATACGAGAATTCGACTAACGGAAGGTGCCTATCCCAATTACCATCGAAGTCTAGAACACACGAACGGAGCATGTCTTCAAGAGTACGAATCGTTCTTTCAGTCTGACCGTCGGTTTGTGGGTGGAACGCAGTACTTAGATTAAGCGTTGTACCGAGTGCCGCTTGGAATGTTTCCCACAATCGTGACGTAAACCGAGCATCACGATCAGAGATGATGTCACGAGGCGTCCCATGTCGACAGATGATCTCGTCAGTGTAGATTCGGGCTAATCGTTCCACCTTGTAGTCTTCTCGTATTGGCAGAAAGTGAGCTGATTTAGTCAAACGGTCAATAACAACCCAGATGCTGTCGTGACCTGATGACGTGGTTGGAAGTTTGGTTACAAAATCCATAGCTATGCTCTCCCACTTCCACATGGGAATTGGTGGTTGTTCGAGCAAGCCAGAGGGTCTTTGATGTTCAGCCTTGATTCTAGCACAGGTTAGGCATTTTCCGACGTAGAGGGCGATATCCCGTTTCATACCCGGCCACCAGTACCTATAACGAAGATCATGGTACATTTTGTCAGCACCGGGATGGATAGAGTATCGGGATTTGTGGGCTTCATCCATGATAATCTGTCGTAGGTCGGTTCGCTTGGGAATCCAAATTCGGTCTAAGAAGTGGAATATCCCATTTGATTTGCTCACAAGCTGGGCTCCATCGTGGTAGATTCTTTCTTTCTTCAAGGTGCGTTCGTTGAAACATGCATGCTGGGCGTCGCGGATGAGAGCTTCGAGGTTGTGCTGGGCTTGAACATTACGAGTGCTAAGCAGATAGCTCCGTCTGCTAAGTGCGTCGGTAACAACATTTGCCTTGCCTGGGTGATAACGAATCTCACAGTCGTAATCGTTGAGAAGTTCTACCCATCGGCGTTGACGCATATTTAGTTCCCTCTGATTAAAGATGTGTTGTAGGCTCTTATGATCGGTGAAGATCGTACACCTTGTACCATACAGGTAGTGTCGCTAAATCTTTAATGCAAAAACAACTGCGCCTAGCTCGAGATCGTGGGTTGTATAGTTCTTCTCGTGGACTTTGAGCTGACGAGATGCGTATGCTATGACCTTGTCTCGTTGCATTAGGACACAACCGAGACCAAGGTTCGAAGCATCACAGTAGATAATGAAATTATCGTTTCCGTCGGGTAGTGTGAGAACAGGAGCATTGCAAAGCATGTGTTTGAGGTTTCGAAAGGCAGACTCTTGTTTGGTCCCCCAGACAAAAGGCTGGTCCTTATGAGTGAGAGAGGTAAGCGGTACAGCAATCTTCGAGAATCCTTCGATAAATCGTCGATAATAGCCCGCTTGCCCGAGAAAGGAGCGGACTTCAGACGGGTTCTTAGGCGTAACCCAGCTCTTAACAGCTTCTATCTTCGCAGGATCGACGTGAATACCCTGACTATTTACGATGTGACCCAGAAACTGAACCTCCCCCAACCAAAATTCGCACTTGGAGAATTTGGCGTAGAGTTGGTTCCCCTGGAGTAACTCGAGAACCAAACGTAGATGTTGCGCGTGCTCGGCTCTCGTTTTGGAATAGATCAAGACATCGTGATGAACACGATGACGAAACGGTCAAGATATGGTTTACACACTCGATTCATCAGATCCATGAAAACCGCTGGTGCGTTGGTTAGACCAAAAGGCATGACAACGAATTCGTAATGGCCGTAACGGGTTCGAAATGCGGTTTTGGGTATATCCTCCTCCTGTATACGCAGCTGATGATATCCTGAATGTAGATTGATCTTCGAGAAACACGTAGCGCCTTGTAGTTGGTCAAACAAATCGTCGATTCGAGGCAGAGGATAGCGGTTCTTGATAGTCAACTTATTCAATTCCCGGTAGTCGATGCACATCCGGAACGACCCGTCCTTCTTTTTGACGAAAAGGACTGGTGCTCGGACGAATAAAGCCTTTCTCAAGTAATTCCTGGAGTTGGGTTGAGAGTTCGCGCATTTCGGACGGTGCGAGTCGATAAGGAGCTCTGGCGATAGGATTAGCTCCAGGAATGAGATCAATGCGAAAATCAATATCGCGCTTTGGGGGTAGTCCGGGAAGATCTTCTGGAAAAACATTAGGAAATTCTCGAACCACGGGTACGTATTTTACTTCCCTCTTCTCTTTTTTTTCCTTCTCCGCTGCTACGACGATAGCCAAGAAAGCCCTGTATTCCTTGCGGAGATACTTGCTAGCTTGGAGGCATGACATAAGCTTGAGACCCTTCGAAGTAGTATCACCATAAACGCGCAATGAATCACCGTTTGCGAGCGAAAAACGAATCATCTTATCGAAGCACACAACTTCGGCATGGGTTTCTCGAAGGAAGTCCATGCTTACTATGACGTCAAAGCTTCCGAGTTGCATCGGAATGAGATCAATTGAGAAGATGTGATTGTTGAGCTCGAGAGTGCAATCACAAATAACAGAGTTTACAGCGACGGTTCTTCCGGTAGCGACTTCGACATCGAATGCAGAGGAGAGTCGAGAACGTTTACGACTAAGGAGTTTCTCAAATTCGAGCGACACAAAGCAATTATCGGCTCCAGTATCAAACAAACATGAAGCATAAATACCATTCACAAGGAACGTACCATTGACCACGTTGTTGTCGGCCTGGGCTTGACGCACATTGAGATTGAAAGTTCTGGCGCGTGCAGCCTGTTGTTGCTGCTATTGTTGCTGCTGTTGCGGCTCTTGTTTCACCACCCTGTTCGGGCACATGTTGGCGAAATGATTCGGGTCGCCACACGTGAAGCATGCTCTGGCTTTGACTGCGGGTGCCGGAGGAGCTTGTTGACCCTGTGGGGCAGCGAGTAGAGCTTGATTGGCAGGAGCTTGGCGAATACGGCAATTGGCAGTAAAGTGGCCGTACACATTGCAGTGAGCACAGAAGCGGCATTGAATAGCTGTCGGGTGATGATAGGTGCAAGTAGGGCAGAGCGGGTGTGGTCCAGTATATGCACGCTTTGGAGGCGGTGCATTGGCCACAGGCGCCGCTACTTGACGCTGTTGGGCAGGTACAGCTTGGATCGATGCAGCAGTAATCGCACAGTTCTTGTTGGTGGAGCTGTTCTTCCTCTTGTTCTTTCTCTTGTTGCTTGACGAAGTGGTTTCAGCAGTTGGTGCAGCAGTGGTGGCTTGATGCAGATGCTTGGAGGTTTTATCCCACACCCCAGCCTTAACCCTTTTGTCATTGATTTCAGCGGCCAGCAGATAGGTTTCCTCGATCGTGGTAGTCTTAGCCGCTTGCACGAAATCAGCAACGCAGTCGGGCAAAGCTCGGATGTACTTCTTGATGGTCATCTCGGGAGTCTTGACCTGGTCGGGACAGATAATGCTGAGCTGTTTGAAGCGAGCAGTAAGGCCAGCATTGTCTCCATCCTTCTGATGTATGTGCCAAAATTCATCTTCAAGCTTTTGACGTTCGTGAGGAGGGCAGAATTCCTCTAGCATGACTTCCTTGAGCTCGTCCCACGACAAACCGTAAGCTGCATCATTCCCTCACTTGTTCCTCTCGGCCGTCCACCAGTCTAGAGCACGGGACTGGAAGACGCCGGTAGCGTTCAGAGTTCGAAGGTCATCAGGGCAACCACTTTGTCGCAGAGTAACCTCGATAGAGTCAAACCAGTAGAATAGTGCAGTAGGACCTCCTTCGCCTGTGAATTCTTTCGGCCCACATGACTTGAATTGCTTGAAACTGAAAGGTCTCGCGACAGCTTTAGGACCTTCAGTCCTCGATTCCTCGGATGATTTGCTGGCGTTCTCGTAGGCATCACTCACAACTTTTGCCACACTTTTCGCGATGATAGAGGCAAGACGTCTGTCCCTCTTTTCCTGACGAGAGAGCGTATGACGAGATCCAGACGACATTGTCTGCAATAGAAATCGCCACGGAACTCAACACATGTATTCGAATCTCACCTCACACGTCTACTACTACTAAAGCTCAGTAACACGTACCATGTAAACGCATATAGTCACAAAATCACAGAATTGCACAAAATCACATAAACACATAGAGCACATAATCACAATATTCCTAAACATGTAAGCACAATAGCAAGAACACATATATCTTAGTCACTAGAGATATACGAGCATACAAAGCATTCTGGATGCCTCTATTGTCGATTTGTTAATGTTTTGAGGTAGAATTACAGCGCGAGTAGTGTGCGTCTTTCGAAAAGAGTAAATTTCCAAAAACTTAAACATATAAAATAGGAAAGGCACATAAACACATAAAATCGACAATTCATCAGAGTCAGCAGTGGCGAGTTCGGATTCGTGACACATAAAATCGAGAGAGATAGATTGTCTGCGGCTAATAGACTTCGACTAACCAAAGTGGCTCGACTATTCGCAAGGATCCTGTGTGCACAATTACCTCCAGGACTATGCCTTTGCCTCGATTCTTGGGCGCTGGCGCAATTCCCATTGGTTATATTGTGTCTTTAGATCGTTGGAGTCCATCGAAACTTTGGTGGGAGTTTTTGTATAAAAGCAGGACGAGTCGTCAAGGTTAGGGTTTCACCCCTGTCTTGCAACTTCCGTCCCCGTTTTTGATAAAATCGAGGAGATTATTCATCAAAATATGGATTTCACTCCTAATTTGGTATGATTCTCCTCGTTAGTAGCTAAAATGCAAGCTGATTAGGCAACTTTAGTCGAGAGTTTGCGGTTTTCACACCTATTCTCGGCCTCATTACCTACTCATAACTTGAAAATTCGAGTGTAGTGGTAGAAAAGAGCGAGTGATAGTGGCGAGTTTACGCATACGCGTGAGTTGGTCTGTTGGTTCTTAACTATAGACTAGGTCTCTAAGACTTCGACCTGGACTAGGTCGAGTCTTGCCTAATTCCCTATAGTTATGGCTCTGATACCAATCTGTCACACCCCAACCGATGGCGGAATCATCGGAGCGCGGCACTGAGCGAAACAGATTGTCCAGAAGTTTCCATAACAACTATCATTACCATTCAATTTTAGTTAACATGTCCCATACCATGTCTCAAATAGCAAACAAGTTATTACAGACAAAAACTAAACAAATATTCTGTCCCGACAACTCAGATTTAAACATAACTAGTTTATTCGTTGGTTTCTAGACTCCAGTTCCTAGCTTCAAGTTCATCACAGCCCGAGAAGCATATATACAACCTAGGCACCTGTCACATACGTTAAAATAAAGTCAATACATATAATGTAAAGGTGAGCATACAAGTTTGATAATAGCATATAGAGTTCGAATTCGTTTACGCATAACCAGCACGTACACATAGTTAAATGAAGCACGTTAGTTATCGACATAGATCCATCGATACCAATGACTGCGGGTTGACTGCCCGAGGCAGTTCGCAATACATGATTACCACCGTAATCCATGCAAGTTGCTTCTGTTTCGATTTGCGAGCGATCCGATAGGGTCTCCTAGTCAAATTACTTTCAGTCCCAACTACTTCTTATATAGTTCGACTCGGAATTTGGGTTCGGGTTCGTTTACATTCGAGTTAGACTTCGAGTTCGATTGAGTTCGCTTGATTATCACAACATAACATAAAATAAACATGCACAAGTAACACGTAAGGCACACACACACGTATAAACAATCAAGTAAAATACACAGTTCGAGTTACGGTTCGATGTTGATTTGATTAGCATAGCTTGATTAACTTTATCGCATTGTTACTTCCCATCATTCACAGTCGTAGGTCGATTGAAATACGGTTAATACGATTCGATTATTGCAATGAACGACACTTACTCCACATAATATAAATAAAATAAAAACATTTCTACGAGTCAAGTCGCGCGAAATCGATCGTTGACTTTGACCTTGACTTTGACTTTGACTTTCACTCGTGAAAATACGGGGTGTTACAGTATAATATAGTTAAAGGAAGTCCGGATGTCGAACCCACAGGACACTATTTAATTACGTTAATTAATTTATTTACACTAAAAATACACAACAATAAACATTTTTATATTTTTGTATTTTTGTTTGAAAGGGGGGGGGGGGGTTTGCTTTTAAAATAAAGATTTTCAAATTAATTAAAATCTATTTAACAATGATGAGCTAAAAACAAATTAAGGCAAAGGTTTGATTTTATGGTGATAAAGGACTATCTAGGTTGGAATCCCACTTGTTAATAACATATTTTCTACCGGATAATTGTGCGATATGAAACTGGATCTTTAAATATTAAATCCTAAGAGAAAACGTATAGGATTCCCAATCCTTCTCGGGAAGACACCTATGTAACTCTAAAGACTTATTTTTATTACCGGTTGACTAGACTTCCTTTCGGTTATCTAGTGTTCTAGAAAAGTGCTTGCAAAGACTAACTACCTCTCGGTTAGAAATCTAAAGCAATTTAAGAAACTTGATTTGGTTTAATAAACAAGTAATGATAATGAAACTAAAACCGGGTTTCTTTCAAAACACAATCCTAGTAATTTACCAAACTAGACATATTAATATCTTTATACCTTTCGGCGCTAAGGATAGTAGAACATTAAAACCGGACTAATTCTTGATCATTATTTCTATGGTTTATTGGCCAATTTACCATAAGATTACCCAAACCCGTTAAGATTTGAAAATCAACATTAATTCTTTTTATGAAAGACATTCGCCGGAATTTATGTGAAATATATGATCAAAAAATTAACCAAGTTAAAATATGCAAATACACCAAACTAGTTTCTTAAATTATTTACTTAACAAGAATAATCCATAATCACACAATAATCGGTAAAAACTACATTTTTTAACAAGTGTTCATCATAACCTAGATAGTTTTAAGTGTTTAGCCAAGCATCATGGTTATGCAAATTAAAACATTAATCTTAAAAATAGAGTTCATGGCAAAATATGGAAAACAAAGGAAACAAGAATGAAATAGGAAAATACAACCCTTAATTCTTCAAGCCCGATTGCTCCCAGCTTCTCCCGTTGATTCCCACCTTCAAGAACTTCACCACCAATATCTTCCTAAATGCCTCCACCTTCTCCTCTATTTATGAACATAAGGTTGCATATACAATCATTCAAGGGCCCATATCCACCTCCAAAGTTTTTCTTAATAATGTGCATATATTATAAAAGAAATCACAACCCACAAAATAAACCCACAAAGTCTCGCTGAATTGTCTTTCATGTGCGGCCCACTTCTAATATTTTGAATAGAATTAGCCAATCATCCCATATAACATAATATATTTTGTTTTCTTTTCCTGATCGATGTCAGCCTTTACAATTCATAATTCACTTTTCATGGCCAACAAGATTCCATCTTTTTCTTTAATAATCTCAATTAATAATATTATAATCTCAGTGGTAATTCTCGTGAGTGAATGAATGCTTTATGTTATCATGGAGTTGAGAATTAATTTCAACTTTCACAAAATGTGCACTTTGGTCCCTTTAGTTCTAGAGATAATGGCATCGGACCACTCAAGAAATATAGTGGCAATTTTAATTCGGTCCCTGGCATCTCACTCTGCCCAACTGGCTGGTTATTTTCATATTACTCATTTTCACTCCATTTGCACCAGGACCTAGGACCTGGCAAAACACACAAGAATATAATATAACACTAAAAATTAAATAAAAACAAATAAAAAATCATACAATAATTATACATTTCAGTGTGCATTTGTGTAAATTATAGATTGTCACCAGGAAACCCTAAAGGATAATCTAAGACAGCAATGTGAGTTGATCCGCTTTTTGTAAACCTTTTGTTAACTGTTTTTACAAAACCTCATACAATTAAATACATATTAAGCAGTTATTAAGTATTTGTAAGAATACAATTATCATGAGTATGTTGGGGTTTAGTATACAAAATTTGTTACCACCTGGTCAAGGAGTAACATTTCCACAAGTCGGGTCTGACAGTACCATGGATGTTAATTGTTATAACTTGGAAACAAATGTAATTGCGAGATTGCCCTCAATACTGTACAATGGTTTTTATTTAAACTTGATTAAACTGGGATTCACTCACCAGTATTTCCCACTGACAAATGTTTTTAAAACGCGTTTCAGGTAACAAACTGTGAAAGCCAAATAGAAGCCAGCTGGACAGCACTAAAGGCTTGAAAAAAGTGGCAATAAAGTTACCTAAAATAAAATAGATGTTTTTATTAAATAAAATAGGATTTATTCCTATGAAAATGTGTGTAATGCAAACTTGGATTTTATCCCATGTGTTTAATATTATGAAAATGTGGTATTTTACTCTGATCCAATATTTCCTAACTATGGTACTGATGAAAAAAATTCCGCTGCCAAATTAGACAAACACGCGATACCACCGAAACTGGTTCGCGGCTGCCCGTTCCCGGGGATTAGGGATCGGGGGTTGCGACATAGATGGATCTCATATCTAGTGCTAGCTTTCACGCCATTATCAACTTTGTTAACTTCTACCAGTGGTCTCGCGTTAATTCTTCCTGTTTTTACTGAGGTTGTTGTAGTTACCGTTGAACCATCTGATATTCCTTCCTCTGGACCCGCGGGAGCCTCCGAAGGCAAAGGTCCCATATTAGGCGACCCTCTGCCACTATATCTATGATTGTTGGATCTGAGTTTGTTTCTGATTGTATTTTCGTTTGAGATTAAGATGGAAATGAAAGAGTTGTGCAGCGGAATTAATATGAAAACAAACTTTGCATACAATCAAATGAGAGTATTGCTTTGATCAAGACATTTTCAACAAGAAACCGAATGATTGAATTAACTTTCAACAACGATTACAAGTAATGCTTGAATACAAACTCCCCCTCAGCCAGAGCTCTGCGTTTGTTCGTGCAAAGAAGACGGTATTGCAAGAGCTAATAGAACAGTACAAAGTACTGAACTATTTATAGGCACTAGCAAACCACTGAGCATCTAAACTGACGTCACCATGAAAGTGACATCTAACCTCCTAACAAACTCTAACCTCTGATCTATACAAACACTGATGTACTAACTACTGCTATTACAATTCATTACATAAAAGACATTTAAACAGCTGCTGCATCCTTCCACTGCTGTGAACCCAGCAGTGCTTGTCCGGATCAGCAGTACTTGACTCAAGGCAGTTGATTGAATCAGCAGAGCTTTGGTCTTCCATCAGTCTTTGACATTGGGCAGTAGATGCAAGGCAGCAGTTGTAGGTCAGCACTTAGTAAGATCAGCAGATAGGAGGTCAGCAGATATGAAACCACTTTCAAGGGGAGAGATTTGTATGTAAACATCTGCTTATTCTGGATCCACTGCTCTGATCCAGTTTTGGCTTTAATTATCTGTTCCTCTGATAGGGTTCAATCCCAACAATCTCCCCCTGGAACAGATAATGCCAAAACTCTTCATTATTGTGGAAATCTTTATTGCCTCATCAACAGTTCCCTTATCTGGCCTTTAAATTGTAATTCAGAGTCTAGGGCATTTGTATCTTCATCATCCCTGCTAAGTGGAAGATCAAGGAGATCCTGCAAATCTTCAAGACTCAGGCTAAGAGCTTGTTCCCTTGATATTTTCTCCACTTCTCCACCAGACCTGAGCAAAGTCAATACGCAGGTCTGTTTGTCAGTTTCCCACTTTTGTATTTTTGAGCCTGGTGGGTTTCTTGGGAGATGTTTATTGAGTATTTGGTGAGGCTGGCCTATTCATAACTGGCTGAGCAGCACTTGCAGATTGTTCTAATTCAAGATCTTCTTTTATCATTACTTTCGTGCCTGCTTTTACAATGGCATCTCCAGCTAATAGATCTTGAATTGTTTCCATACTCAACTGGTTTTTGCTCCTTCTTTTGTAGATGGCAGCACCAGTTGGAGCAGTGGTTCTTTTGATTTGCAGCTTTGGTGGTCTTTTTGAGACCTCTGCTTTGGAATAGTCAGGCTTTTGTGGAACTCTTGGATCTTTCTTTCTAAGTTCCTCTAAGCTTTTATAGGTTGCCCTGACTCTATCTTCTCCCCACTTTGTCACAGAGTTCTTTGACCCATAATCAGCTGCAATCAGCTCCTCTTTCATTCTCCTCAACTCTAACATCTTTTCAGCTTCAAATTGTTTGAATTTTTCAGGAGGAGTCTGCTTGACCTTATTTTTGATCATGTCTTGAATCCTGGCTGCTTCTTTTTCAAGCTCAGGAATGGTCCAGTTCTTGTACATGTGTTTCTCCCCCTTATATTTCTTGTAGGTCATGATGTTCTCAATGTAGTCTTTTCTCAAGGACTCATCTGCCCTTTCTGAAATTTGCTGACATACATTTTTAGCAAATCGCTCCATAGCATTGACCTGTGAGAGTAAAAACTGATAGTTTTGTTGAAATTCCCTATCAGATTTCTCTTTTCTGTTTTTGATTGCAATATCCTCTGCTTGTTTGGCCTTGAGTTTCAAGTATTCTTCAACATTGTTAGGCCTGGGATATCCTGCAATTGATGGCAAACTCCTTTTGGCTGGGTCATCCTCATAATAAAAGGACTTTATTTCTTCCCTAACTGCAATGAGTTCTAGAGGGAATGAGACACCAGCAGGAGGTAATGGCTTTAAAGTTTGAGCTGAAGAGAGAGGTATGGGTTTTGGAATAGTGACAAGTGATAGGGATTTTGAAGATGTTGGTGGTGGTGAAGGTGAATCATCATCTGATATGTAAATCCTTCTCCTTTTTGTTTTAGAAGAAGCAGATGATGTTTTGGGTGGATCAGTGGTGGTGGATGTAGTGGCAGTGGATTGTGATTGACTAACAGTTGTTGAAACAACTGGTGTTCCAACCACTGTTGTCATTACAACAGATTTTATAACATCTGTTGTCTTCTGCTTTTTGTCAGCAGGTGAAGGTGGTGGTGAAATTGTTTTTGATGGTGACAGTGGTGGTAAAATAGTGGTTGTGGTGTGTGTTGAGGTGGTGTGTGTTGAGGTGGTGTGTGTTGAAGAGAGAACAGATGTTGAAACCACTGAGGTACCAGCAGTAGTTGATACAGCAGGAGTTACAACAGCTGTTTGGATGGAGGTTTGATGCTGATGGCTTTTGGATGGTGGTTTTGGAGGTTTTGGAAATCTGGATGAGGTGGACTTAGGCTTCCTTTTTGTCTTAGGATTTTTAGTATCCTTTGAACCAGAACAACCCTGCTCATACAGCTCCATGAAAGCTCTTTTCTCCTCATTCCACCTTGAAACATCCTTTGCCATTCTATTTCTTTTTACACTTGCTACTCCTTCATCAAGTGCTTCTTGAGTAGCATCAACCTTTTTACTATCATCTGGCACAGGAATTTTTCTGGTCATAGCATCCTTTTCAGGTTCAATGTAGAGACCATCATCTATTCCTTTCTTCTTCCACTCCTGAATTTTCTCCCCCTTTTTGGCATTATCGTCTGGGAGTTGATCAATGAAAAGTACTGTTGGAGGAGCAGTGCCAGTGGTGTGCAGGATCCGAGTTTTGAGAACCTTTAGATCAGCCTGAGTGTTCTTGAACCTTGACTCCATTGCATTTCTCAGCTGTTGGACATGTTTTTCATGTTGCTGATTTGCTAATTGTGCTTGTTGATGGAGAAAAGGTTGAAACAAATTCCAGAGCTCATTTGTAGCAGGTGCCATTTGTGGAGCAGGTGCTTGAGATGGAACAGCAGTTGATTGTACCTTTTGAACTTGTAACACCTGTTGTAGCATATCTTTGAGTTCTGCAATAGAGTTATCAAGCTTTTCAATACGATCCGTCAATTTATGGTACTTTAAACCATCACCCAAGTTAATGGGATCATCTGATTTCCCACTAGCAGTGGTTTTATCAGTGGTAGATGTAGGGAGTATACTCCAAACATTAACCACTGATGCCCCTTTTTCTTGGTACTGGGGTCTTCTTCCTTCAACACTTGACAACCTTTTGATGTTGCCAGTAGGATAAATAAATCCACTGGTGGTTGGCAGAGGTGCTATAAAAGGAATTGCCTCCAAGGAAGTCTTATTGATGTAACCACTGTCCAACTGTAAACCAGTGGGTTCAACAGTTGTAGTGGCTGCTTCACTTGGACTACCACCAAGAGTTACTTGTAACTCAAGGGGTCTAACCTCCTCAGGTTGTGTTGGTGGGTTAGCAAAGATTGATACATCAGACACAGTCAGTTGTTGAGGTATATTCTCATTGATAGGTGATTGAGAAGGACTGGTTAATGCCTGGTTCAAATCAATTGCATCCAACAGCAGTTTAGTTGGTGGGGGAATTGTGGATGTGAAGGGTGGTGTAGAAAGTGGATTTGCCCCGAGTATTGAGCTGTGGATGATAGAAACGAGTGTTTCTAGAGCATCATGATGTGGAGACCCTATTTGTACAACCTGTTCTTTTTGTGAAGAAGCAGGAGGAGTTTCGGTTATGGGTTGAGATATTTGTACCAACTGCTGTGAGGAAGAAGCAGCAGTGGTTTCTTGTGACTTTTGTGTTGTCACAGGCAATTTCTCTGGTATCTCATCCTCCAGAGTTGCCTTTTTTATTGGTTTTGGGGGTTTTTGAGTTTTTCTTTTTGTCTTTTTGGAGATTTTAGGTGTGGGTTTCAAAGCAGTTGTGTTGCTGCTTTGATCACCTTGAGCAGTGGGCTCAGCAGCAGATACCTGAGGAGCAGTTGTAACTGCTAAAATCTGCTCAGGCACCTCTGCTTGTGTTTTGCAAGGTGCTAACATTCTTGAAAAAGTTTCAGTTGTTAAACTGTTTATTTGAGTAGAATCACCTTGGTTTATTACAGCTAAATCATCCTTACTAAATTTCTTTGCAAAATAGTAACTTAAAAACCTTGGAAACAGTAAGAATGATTTTGTTTCAACATTATTAACCAAATCTTTAAAAATTTCCCGAGAATAGTTAAAATTTTCTCCTTGAAGAATTGCATATCCCAGATTTTGAATCTTTAAAGGGATTTCAATGAAAGAAGTGGTTTTGTTTGAAACACATAGTAGGAGGGTATGAAATAAAAACCTGGTTGCAGAAGGAAAATAACCTTTTTCTAAGGTAAGTTTCTTCATCACTGTGGCTTCATACCCTCTTTCAATGAAGTCAGTTTGCAACTCGTTTTTAGTGAAAGAAATTTTACCTTCTTGATCATCGAGTTGAAAGACCTCTGAAATGGATTGTGGCGTGATTTGGACAGCTTTACCCTTTATAGAAGAGTGTATGATGGTTGCAATGTCTCCTTGTTTTTCAAGGGTTGCATTCTTCCAAAACTCCCTTTGAGTTGCCAAATAGATTGGTGCATCGACGGTGAACAAAGTTTTGTACTTTGATTTTGCCATGGTGTCAATGATGGAATCGAAAACATTGGTGGTTCCTGGTTTTGTAAGAAGACCCAGGAGATTGTGAGATGGTTTATGTGGGATTTCTGTGGAAATTGCCTTTTGAGAGGCTGTTTTCGATGAAGATTTGGATGAGGGTTTTGAAGATGACTTTGATTTTGTCATTTTGAAGATGATGATCGAAGAAATTTGTGGAGAAATGAGATGAAAAACCTGCTTTGAGAAGAGAATTTTTAAGAATTCAATTCGACAGTAAAACCCTGTTTTGGTGGTGAATGGGGGATTTTATAGGGAAGAAAGTGAATGCTGAGGTGGCAGCCGTTACAAAAAGGTCTGACCAATATGTACTGCCCACGTGACAACCCCTGGTGAAAGTGAAGGACAGTACTTTTGTGAAAGTGACTGATGAAGGCAGTGGTATGAAAGCAGTGGATGATTTTCACTATCAGTGGATAGTATATCAGTGGATAAGACCCTGCTTTTGAACAACAGAGTTTATCAAAGAAATGAGAGAACAGGGGTTGACTTTCAGCAGTGGACAGACTTTTGAAGTAAAGCAAACTTTTGAACAATCAGTGGTTAATGGCAGACTTTTAAGGATTTTAATGAAAAATTTCATTTTTAGCTATTTTTAAGGATGGAGTTTTGATTTTCTGAAAACATTTTGTTGCTTTTATTCATAGAAAAACAAGATGTTGCTTGTTATTCCATGTTCAGCATCCCAATCCTAGAGACCAAACTTTCAAAAGTGGCTGTATCAAGTGCTTTTGTGAGCACATCAGCCAGCTGGTCTTTAGTTGGGACATGATGCAGAGAAATCAAACCTTTTTCATAGAAATCCCTCACAAAGGGATGTCTGATGTTGATGTGTTTGGTGGTTGAATGGGAAACTGGATTTTTGATGATATTTTCTGCTGCCTGGCTGTCCAACATGAGTGGTGTCTTTAAGGCAGTGATACCAAAATCCAGCAACTGATTTTGAAGCCACAGGAGTTGGGCTGTACAGCTTGCAGCAGCAATGTATTCAGCTTCAGCAGTGGATGTTGAAACAGCTGCTTGCTTTTTGCTTTGCCATGAAACTAAGCAATCACCTAGAAACTGGCACCCTCCTGATGTGGACTTCCTTGTGGTGTGACATCCAGCAAAGTCACTGTCTGAAAAACCTGAAAGCTTGATGTTCCCATTAGCTGGATACCAGATACCAAGTGTGGGAGCACCTTTTATGTATCTGAAGATCCTTTTTACAGCAATGAGATTTGATTTTCTGGGAGCTGATTGACTTCTTGCACAGACACATGTTGCAAACATGATGTCTGGTCTAGATGCAGTTAGGTACAGTAAAGACCCAATCATGCTTCCATAAAGTGTTTGGTCAGTCAGCTCATCCTTTTCATCAGACATGACCAGCTTATTTGTTGCCATGGGTGTGCTGCATGGTTTACATTCATATCAAATTTGGTTAAAAGTTCTTTAGCATATTTTCTTTGATGAATGAAAGTTCCATTTTGCATTTGCTGTACTTGGAGACCAAGAAAGCATTGCAGCTCACCCATTGCACTCATTTCAAACTCAGCTGTCATGAGTTCTCTAAACTCTTCACACATTGAGTTACATGTGCTTCCAAAAATAATGTCATCCACATAAATCTGGACAATCATTAAATCCTTCCCTCTCCATTTTAAAAACAGTGTTTTATCAATGGTACCTCTTTTGAAACCATTTGAGAGTAGGAAGTTGGAAAGAGTTTCATACCAGGCCCTTGGTGCTTGTTTCAAGCCATACAAAGCTTTGTTTAGCCTGTAGACATGATCTGGATAAAATGGATCCTCAAAACCTGGAGGTTGACAAACATACACCTCTTCTTGAATTGTACCATAGAGGAAAGCACTTTTGATATCCATTTGGAACACCTTCATATTGTGGTTGACAGCAAAGGCCAGGAACAGTCTAATGGCTTCCAATCTTGCAACAGGGGCAAATGTTTCATCATAATCAATCCCCTCTTCCTGTTTGTAACCTTGAACCACAAGCCTGGCTTTATTCTTGACAACAATACCCCTTTCATCAGTTTTGTTCTTGAAGACCCACTTTGTGCCAATGGGACTAACCTCTTCTGGCAGTGGTACAAGCTCCCATACTTGTTGTCTTTTAAACTGTTGGAGCTCCTCTTTCATGGCTTCTACCCAGCTGTTGTCTTTCAGTGCCTCTTGGTACTTGACTGGCTGATGGAGTGATAGAAAACCAGCAAAAAGACAAATGTTTTGGGTTTGGCTTCTTGTGAGCACCCCTTCATTTATGTTGCCAATGATTTGATCAGGTGGATGAGATCTCAAGAAGATTAAATCTCCTTGGTATGGTATGATGGCATTTGTTGGTGAAGGCTGCAAATGTGTATCATCTGAGCTAACCACTGCTGGGGACTTTGATGATCCAGCAGTGGCTTCAAAAGGTGGTGGAATAGGAGGTAATGAAGTGGACACCTGCTGACTTTTATCCACTGTTTGAGGACTTTTTTCAGTAGTGTTTGAGGATGTGGAAGCAGTGGTTGATGGGCTACTTTGGTCAACAACTGTTGAGGTAGCAGTGGTTGAGCTTTGACAACTGTTTTGAACAGCTGGTGCTTTTCCCTTTGTGGCAGACCTTTGAGGGATGATGATTTCATACCCATAGTCTGGTGTTGTATCCTCTGATTGACCTGCACTGTTAGTCTTGACATCAGTATTTTCAAAAGTGATTTTTTCAAGATCAAACAGATCTGCAGGATTTGCTGGGATTTTCATTAATGAAAGTTCATTGAACTTAACATTCAAAGTCTCCTCCACTGCCTTGGTCCGTGTATTGAACACTTTGTAGGCCTTGGCATTGGTTGAGTATCCCAGATGATAACCACAATCAATTTTGGCTGCAAATTTTGAAATGGAATCTTTTAAGTTCAAAATAAAGCATGGGCAGCCAAACACCTTGAAATATGAGATCAGTGGTTTGATTTTATACAGAATTTCATAAGCAGTCTTTTTGTGCCTGGGGTTTATTAAAACTCTGTTCTGAACATAGCAAGCAGTGTTTACTGCCTCTGCCCAAAAAGTTAATGGCAAACCTGAATCTGCAAGCATGGTTCTGGCAGTCTCAATCAAAGTTCTATTCTTCCTTTCCACTACCGCATTCTGCTATGGTGTTCTAGGGATGCTGTACTGCCTTACAATCCCTTTCTTCACACAGAAGGCATCCAACTCCTTATTTTTAAATTCTGTGCCATTGTCACTCCTGAAGCTTTTCACTGGAAGGTCAAATTGCTTTTCAACCTGTGTCACAAAGTCTTGCAAAATGCCTGCAGTCTCATCTTTTGAGTGTAAAAAGAAAGTCCATGTAAACCTAGAAAAGTCATCAACAATAACCAAACAATATCTTTTCTTTTTGAGGCTCATGACTTGAACTGGGCCAAACAAATCCATATGTAGCATTTGCAAACACTGGGTTGTTTTGGACTCTTCAATGGACTTGTAAGAACTTTTATGCCGTTTTCCTTTTAAACAGGAAATGCAATGTTCAGGACATGAAAACAATTTTTGTGGTAGGCCTCTCACCAAACCATTTTTTGAAATTTCTGTGATTGTCTTAAGATTTGTGTGCCCCAGCCTTCTGTGCCAAAGTTTTGTCTCTTTGTTAGAGGCAGCTGAGAACAGACAGGCATCAGCTCTGGGACACTCTTTAGACATGTCAACAATATAAACATTGCCACTTCTTTGAGCAACAAGTTTAGTTTGACCAGTTTTGATTATTGCTTCAATCTTTTTGACCATTTCTGGTCCAACAATCCTACAACAATCTTTTGTGAAGAATGACCCAAACCCTTTGTCACTCATTTGTGATACACTCAGAAGGTTGAATTTTAGATTGTCTATCAGATTGACATTTTCAAATTTTACATTTCCAGATTGCACTGTACCAGACCCCAGAACCTTCCCTTTACTATTATTCCCAAAGGATATATCACCCCCTCCATGGATTTTAATGTCTTTGAGGAGGGCTTTACATCCTGTCATGTGCCTGGAGCCTCCACTATCTACATACCAAAGACTATCAAAGCATGCAGAAGCTCCCTGCACATGAAATAAAAGGATTAGTTCATTAAGGTCTCCAAAGCCAACAAGGCTTTAGATGGGGTCTCAACAGTGTCTGGGATGGATGCAGAGTGATGGACAGTGGTTAGGTCAGGGGTTTGGATTGTTTTAGGGCAGTGTTTCTCTAACCACAGTTGTGGGTCCTGACCAATCACCTGCTGGTAACCAAAAGAATGCCTGTTCACTCTGGGTTTAGAGGGCCTTTTGTAGGCCTCATAAACGTGTGGAATCCTTTGGTAAGACTGTTTTTCCTTGCCTTTTCTGAATTGATTAGCAGGGGGTGCATCAGTAACCTGAACATCTCTTTTGACAGATGTTTGGTTCAGCTGTTTTGTAACAGCTGTTTGAACTGGCACAAACAGTGGTTGTTTCTTAGTGAACTTGACAGATGATGATGATGATGATGATGATGGACTCAAGGATGTTTTAGCCATGTACTCATTCTTTTTCACATCAAAGTTTTTTAGATGCACACATGCTTGAGTTTTGTGGTTTGTTTTACCACAAACAATGCAACTGTCTGCTGAAACAATGACACTTGTTCTGTTTAAATCATAAGCTTTCAAGTGGAAACAATCTTTTGTTAGATGATTCCTTTTCTCACAGAATTCACAAAACAAGTTATCAATTTTTTCTTTCTTCTTTCTCTTTTCAGACTCCTTTGCAGCAGAGGTTTTAACCACTGCTGGGATGTCCTTAAGAGGTATGACTTTAGCTTTTGGAGCTTTAACACCATCAGTTGATGTAAAGTCCATTCGCTTGAAATTTTCAAGAATATCACACTCGTCAGACCAAGTGGGTTTAAACTGATATTTTTCAAGTTCTTCAAAAGTAGAGGAACTCCTTGTTCTGCCAAGTGTGATTTTGTTACCAAGTTTGTCAGTGATTTTCACTTCTTGGCCATTCTTGTTTGTAGGGATGAACTCAGTGGTTACATCAGTGTTTTCAACAGTGTTTTGAACAGATTTTTCACAAGTAATGCATTCATCATCATATTTTCTATACCCAACCCCAAATTTCACATTACTTTCAATCTGTTTAGCAAGCATCACCTCATATACTCTGCAGGATTCCACCCATCTTTCACAAGTAATCTGGGTGGATTCCAACTCCTTTTTGCAAACTTGGTATTTTTCTACCATAGTTTGAAGTTGGGTTTTGGTTATGCTTTGCTCTTCTTTTAGACAGCTGATCTCTTTTTCCTTTTCGGTCAATTTGTTTTTAAGTTCTTTTAAAGACTTTTCAAATTTAACCTCATCAGTCAAGATTTTATCCCGAAGGTTTTCATTCACCTCTTTGATGTTAGCAAAAGCAATTATGCAATTGTCCGAACACAGTTTTTCAAGAACTTGAGGAGATACCTTGGCAGCTGCCATCATTGCACAATCCCATTGATGATCTTCATCACCATCAGCTTTCACCTTCTTTTCACCAGCCTTTTCTTCCTTCTCTTCTTCTTTGTCCTCTTCGGACCATGGATCTGTCATTGGTTCAATCAGGGTACCTGAACTTTCTCCCAACAGTAGTTCACCAGCCACAACAGTAACCACTGCTTCAGTCACCTCATCCACTGTTTCAAGGCTCAGCTGTTCCTCCTCAGTTTCAACCCCCTCCTGTATTGACTCTAATGCCATCAAACAAAATTCATTATGAGACGAATCATTAGAAGCATAGAGTGCAAAATTTTCATCACTAAGATCTTCAGGCATACTGCTCCAGTCAACAAACCCTTGAGTGAAAAACTTTGTTGATCTGGTTGTACTGCTGCTGGAGCAGTGGTTTGAGGTGCAGGTTGCACTTGTGCCTGGGGAACAGGGGTTTGAACATATTGGATCTGTGGAACAGTAGTTTGGACATAATGTACTGGCACAGGGGCAGCAGCATAGTGAGCAGTGTTCACTTGAGCTGCTGGGGTATACTGGGCATAGTGCACAGTGCTTTGGTTTTGAGGTCTAGGATTTGAGCTAGGATGAGTAATTATGGGACCAGCAGTTTGACTCCTACATTCCCTAGCGAAATGTCCCAACCTATTACACTTGTAGCACTTGATTTTCGATTTATCCAACCCAACCCTTAGATTCCCATGCAAACCTGGGAATTTTCGCCCTGTTCTTTTGTAAAATTTTCTAGTTCTAACACTTAGCAAAGCCAGTTGGTGCAGGATGTCCATTTCCTCTAAGTCAGTGGGATCAAAATGTTGTAAATCATTGAGTTCAAAGGTTAGATTATCTGACATCTGGTTTTCGTTTGCAGTGAATGCATAACTTGCAGAGTGAGGATCAGGGTTGTTAAAATTTGCACCAGCAGTTATGTCAATGAAGTGATCATAACCCTGATCCTTACCACTGCTCCCAGATTCTTCTTGACCCAGAAGAGCAGTATTACCAAAAGTGTAATCATCAGTAACTTTTCCTGACTCTTGTAACCTCCATTTCTGGTTCAACTCCCTTTCGTAGGTCAGGAGTCGACCGTGGAGTTGGGTCATGGTCAGATCCTTGAACTCAGGTGAGTTTCGGGTGATAAAAGCTATGGTGTCCCATTTTTCTGGCAGTGACCTGAGGAACCTGCTATTTTGAGTTGAGTTTGTAAAAGTGGTGTTAACAAGCCTCAGTTCACTGATGAGACAACTGAAACGCTCAAATTGTTGCGTTAGTGATTCACCTTTAACGTAACAAAATGTTTCATACTGTTGGTTCAAGATTTCCCTATTGTTTTCTATGACTTCTTCGGTTCCCCCAAACTGTTCCTTAAGTGCGTCCCATAATTCTTTGGCACTGTTACAGTGTAACAGTCCAGCATATATCTCATTGGGCAGCGCTGATGCTATGATGCTAAACGCTTTAGCATCTAGTTCGATCTTTTGAAAGTCGGTTTCGGTATAATTTTCAACTGGTTTTGGAACGAATTTTTTAGCATCTTCAGCGCTTGGCACTGAAGGAACATGGGGACCATAAATGACAGACCTCCAACAACCTGTGCTTTGTTGAGCGAGGATGTGACCCATCCTCCTCTGCCAGATGTTGTACTCATTTCTTTTTAGCATAGGTGGTTTAAAAAGTGAGCCGATGTTGTTTTTGTCATCTTGAGATTGTGACGTCATTCTTGTTGTTTTACAGACACTGAGAAATCAACTTTAATGGTGATTAATCCTTGCTCTGTTTTTCAACGGACGAACAAACGATCAGTATCAACTATTATGAGCCGAACTATTTATGTCAAAATGATTGTTAAATCAAATTTGACTATCCAAGCTCTGATACCAATTGTTGGATCTGAGTTTGTTTCTGATTGTATTTTCGTTTGAGATTAAGATGGAAATGAAAGAGTTGTGCAGCGGAATTAATATGAAAACAAACTTTGCATACAATCAAATGACAGTATTGCTTTGATCAAGACATTTTCAACAAGAAACCGAATGATTGAATTAACTTTCAACAATGATTACAAGTAATGCTTGAATACAAACTCCCCCTCAGCCAGAGCTCTGCGTTTGTTTGTGCAAAGAAGACGGTATTGCAAGAGCTAATAGAACAGTACAAAGTACTGAACTATTTATAGGCACTAGCAAACCACTGAGCATCTAAACTGACGTCACCATGAAAGTGACATCTAACCTCCTAACAAACTCTAACCTCTGATCTATACAAACACTGATGTAATAACTACTGCTATTACAATTCATTACATAAAAGACATTTAAACAGCTGCTGCATCCTTCCACTGCTGTGCACCCAGCAGTGCATGTCCGGATCAGCAGTACTAGACTCAAGGCAGTTGATTGAATCAGCAGAGCTTTGGTCTTCCATCAGTCTTTGACATTGGGCAGTAGATGCAAGGCAGCAGTTGTAGGTCAGCACTTAGTAAGATCAGCAGATAGGAGGTCAGCAGATATGAAACCACTTTCAAGGGGAGAGATTTGTATGTAAACATCTGCTTATTCTGGATCCACTGCTCTGATCCAGTTTTGGCTTTAATTATCTGTTCCTCTGATAGGGTTCAATCCCAACAATGATGGCAAGTAATATCCCTGCCCACACTGTGTAAACATTAGATTCTTCTAGTGGTCAGTATATAAGTTATGGTGATACCGCAGGGTCTAATGGTGAGTTTATTGGTGAAGGGGGTTATGTGTTTGAAGGTATATACCTTCTGTCAGTCATTAGGAATGTTGAACCCCAAGATAGGCCCTTCCGACCTAATTGGAGGATCGTTGAGTCGACAAGTTTAATTTTTCCTGAAATAATAAATCATTGGGTTGAGCGGGCATTCCCTCCGGCTGAGGTGGCTCGCCATCAGGGACAAGACAACCAACTTCCGATGGATGTGGCCCTTGTTGATGTTGTTGTTGAAGTAATACGACTGGCTGAAATTAAACGACGTGGGATGCAAGATCATGTAGAGTTGTGATGCATTGTAAAATACATCTGTTTTCCTTGTAAAGTTTGTGTAATTTTCGAGTCAGTATGTGCCGTTTTTGGTTAGAATTGATTACTACTGATAGGTTTGTGATTTGCAGGTCTCGGATGTTGAAATTTCTAAAAAGTGCGGAAAGTACACTGAATAAGAAAAGAAACCGAGCAACAGGATGAGTACAACTGAACGAGAATTGACAAACGAGAAAAGCTGGAAAAATGAAGCGCGGCGTCGCATGACCACAAACGAGTTTCACCTCCGCGTGACACAAAGGCATTAAAAAACATTAAAAATAAAATGAAGCGCCGCGCTACGCGACGCCTAAGCCCTATGCCCTTTGCGTGACGCGAAGGGCCTGTTTTCGTAGATAATTGTATGTTTGGAGCTGGATGATTGATGCCAACCTATAAATATAACTCTTAAAAGATGTCTAACCCTAATCACGAATTTGCAAACACTTGGATGAAAATTCTGAAGCTTTTGGAGCGTTCTCAAAGGATAAGAAGCATCAGTTGAAGATTGGAAGTGCTATTGTTCGTCTCGTGATTTTATCATCTGGGTTTACTTTTTCTTCACTTTCAATTCTTAATTATGTTTTGTTACCTTGTTAATAATTTTTTTTTGCTTTTATTGAACATGATGTCTGGCTAAAAACCTTGTACTACCTAGATTGTGATGAACAGAATGATAAAGTTTTGATTTTTTTAGTTTGGATGCTTTTTATTTATGGATCTTTTATGTTAAAGTAGCAAACTTGATCATTGATTCGTTGTGTATGCATGTCTAGAATTATTTAATCGTTGTTTATTGCTTCGTGTGATCTTTGGTGAATGTCTTTCGCATAATAGGATCACGCTAGATCATTAACTTGTGTTTGTGATTTGTTGGTTTAATTGGCCAATATACCTTAGAAGCAATATTCGATAATGAGTAGGTCTAGGTGTTCTACTAATCTTAATAGCCGAGGGGTGCGAGATTATCGGTAGATCTAAGTTGGTAAATTGCTAGGTAGGTCTTCGAGAGTAGTCCGTCTTAGTTTCCTTGTCAACCCTTGTCTATTGAGTCGAATCAAGAACCCAATTCACCCTAGGTTTATAACCCGAGAGGGAGTAGGTCATATTAGGGTACTTTACATAAAAACACTTAGACAACCGAAAGGGAGTCTAGACTAAATCGGTGTTCTTAATAGCCTTTAGAGTTCAATAGGTGTCTTCCCGAGAAGGGTCGGGGGTCCTGTTCGGTGTCTTAATAGGTTTAGTAATTTGTGATCCCGGTTCCATAATAACTTGCATCCAATTATAGTACAACTAGTAGCATTCTGGGATTCCAGTCTAGGTAGTCTTTCATCATCATCTGAATTAAACCCAAGTCTTATTCCCGTCTTATTTGTCTTCATAATTAGTTCTTAATTAATTGCATTTTTAGGATATTTAGACCCCCCTCCCAAAAAAAAAAAAATAAACAACATAAAAAAAGTTAGAGTCGTGTAAGTCTTAAGTCTAGAGAGTCTAGTTAACATAATTAAATAGATTCCTGTGGGTTCGTTTTCCGGACTTAGCTTACTAGAGTCGATCAGTTCATTTGCCAGTTAGTAGTTTAGTTGAGTTTTAGAGAGTCTAGGGTATTACTTAGTGTCTAGATTTGGTTAATTTAATTAATAAATATTAAACTAGTTTTAGCACATCAAGTTTTTGGTGCCGTTGCCGGGGACTCTTTGGCAATTGTGTTAACTACTTTGTTTAGACTTGCTTAATCTCATACGTGCTAATTGTTTGTTTTGAGTCGTAGGTGTCTAAATAGTTCTAGTGTCTTTTTATTCTCTTATTTATTGAGTCGTTTGTTTTTTGAGTCTTCTTACTTCCTTTTATGTCGGTTTTGTAGTGGATGCCCCATACGAGTTCGCAAGGACCGCCTCTTAAGCCGCCATTGGATAATCTTTCCTTCTCTACTTCCACTCTAAAGGTTAGTAAATTTCACCTTCATCTTCATCCCGTTCTGATTATACTCTCCAATCTAAACCACCTGCCTTCGACTTTACACCAAAGTCATCACCCCATAATTCCCCATCACCCACACCACAACAGAGTCCACCACCCGCTGTGCCAAATATGGCTAACCGTCAAACCGTTCACCAACAATCAACCACCGGTTTTATCGGAGAAAACAAACCCATCACCCTCCCCAACATTAATAATGAAAAATCTTGGCAAATCCCGTCTTATGTCATGACTGCCATCGCCAACTCTTGCCAATTCCACGGTCGTGATGATGAGGATGCCCCCGCCCACATTAACCGTGTAACCCGCATTTGCAGCACTTTCTAGCTAGAGGGTGCTAATAATGACGCGCTTTTCCTACAACTTTTCCCATTTTCACTCGCCGGTCGGGTCGCTACTTGGCTCGATTCACAGCCGGCAGGCACCTTTACCACATGGGCCGCCCTTCGGGAATGGTTTCTCAAGGCTTCCCGACTCCGAGACCAAATTCACTCTATCCGTATGGAACCAGACGAACCTTACTACCTTACTCGGGAGCGATTCCAAAATCTTCTCACTCGTTGCTCCCAGCATGATCTCCCTGATTGGGCCCTTGTAGAGAAATTCTATAACGGGCTCACTTATGACACTAAGGCCCGGTTCGATACTTTTGCAGGAGGCCACCTTATGGGTAAGAAAACAGTGGCTGAATGCAATGAGTTGTTCGAGAGCTTTGCTTAATCTGAGTAAGAACAACGGTCTGCTAGCAGGAATTCCATTCCTTCACCTAGTTCATCCTCCACCACATGAGTGGTACACCAAGCTAGCTTGGAAAATATGGTAGCCGCTGCTCTGGAAAGTTTTAAGAGAGAAATGAGTAAAGAAATCCAAGATCTTAAGGCCAAAGTAGAGAAGTGTGAGGTTTGTCGGGGGGGGGGGGGGAGGGTCATGGTACGATAGAGTGTCCTATGCTTTCACGAGAACATGTCGAGTACATCACCGGTCAAAACCATGGTTCTACTAACTCGTTCAAATATTAACTCAAACTACAATTCAAATTGTCGTAATAATAATAATAATATTTGGCGTTCTTCCGGTAATCCCCCTGGTTTCCAATCGAACTAAAATCAAAATCGGGGGCAGGGTTAATTCGCTATTAGGGGTTCGAATAGTCAGGGTTCAAATAATCAGGATTTGGGTAGTCTAGAAAGGATTGAGTCCATGATGTCCCAACTAATTGTGAAGGATCAGTCTGCCCAGAAAACTTTAGAGGAGCATGCTATCCTGTTGAAAAACCACCAATCTGCATTCCTCGATCTTCAAAGGTCTGTTGGTGACTAAGCTAAGTAGTTGCAAGAACGACCACCGGGCCAGTTCTCAGGTAACACTCAACTCAACCCATCGAACCATCATGTTAAAGCCATCACTACTAGATCGGGTCATGAGTTGGAAGAGGTAGAGGAAGAAGAAACGGTGGTTGAGGAGTTAGAGTTAGAGTCACACTCGTTAGGGAAAGTTGTAAAAGACACAGTTTGGATTGTTAGACCAAGCCTAGAGATTGAGCATGCTCGTATTCCGTATCCTGAATGCGTTAAACATAAAAAATACACTAAAGAGTACGGACACTTCTTAGATATGTTTAAACAACTCAGATCAATCTGCCATTCATTGAAGCTCTCAAGCATATGCCGAAGTATGCTAAATTCTTAAAAGATCTCCTGAAAGGGAAGGATAAATTAGAGGAGCTTTCTAATGTTCCCTTAAACGCTGAATGTTCTGCAATGGTGATGAACAAGCTATCGGAGAAACTCACAGGTCCGGGTGTCTTCACGATCCCGTGTTTGTTTGGTGGTGATGTTTAGAACCATGCGTTGGCTAACCTTGGCACTAATATTAATCTGATGCCATATTCATTTTACAAAAAACTAGGCCTTAGTGATCTTAAGTCAACTCGCATGACATTACCCTTAGCCGATAAAATCGTTATGTATCCTCGGGGAATAGTTGAGAAGTTACTAGTAAAAGTTGACAAATTTGTCTTCCCTGTGGACTTTGTAGTGATGAGAATGTACCTCTAATCTTAGGACGTCCATTTTTATGCACTGCTAAAGCCCTTATAGATGTCTTCTTAGACACTATCTCACTTAAGGTAGGTGAGGAAATGGTAGTATTTAATGTCACTAAGTCGAGAGGTTCGAGTGCTCAGGTGGAGGCGGTAGCATCGGTGGGGAGGAGTGAAGAGGGATGTGATAAAGAAAAGAAAGTCGAGGAAGAGAGAGGTGAGGAGATATGGGTGAATGATCTTAGTTTAGAGAGGGTAACAGAGCCCAAGTGTGGGGATCATTCAGGTAGGAAAGTATAGGAGTTAGAGAAGAGGATATTGTGGTTAGAAGCTAAGGTGGAAACACTAAGCAAAGCTCAGTGTGGGGATGGATTTATATTTAAAAATTCTAGGTTCACACCATCTGAGGATGAGTTTGAAGTTTGTGAGAAGTATAAGAAGTGTGTAAAGAACCGGGTGGTAATTGGTATGGTAGTGCTAGAGCCCGTGGAGTAGGATACGAAGGTGAGCTGGGTCTACATGATCCTCCGTAAGTGTTTAGAAGTTAAGGAATTAGGGTGGAATCCCATTTGTAGAGTTTGAGTCGTAGTCATGGTTTTACGTCTTTTCGTAGTTTTGGTAGATTTTTGTGTTTTGAGTTGTTTTGCAGGTGATCGTATCTGTGATGAAGTTAGATTGCGAAGAAACAAAGTCCTGAAGTGTTTTCTAGCCGGAAGTTTGGTTTAGAAAGTGTTTTGGACGAGTTTTGAAAATTTTTCAAAGGCATGAAAGGCACCAGTTTTCGAAACTTTCTGTGAAAATGGACCTTGGCGTCACGCGAAGGCACCATTACATTGCCATCGCGTATCGCCAGACCCCCTTTAAATTTGCACTGAAAATTCTACACGCTGCATCACGCGACGGTAAATGACATTGCCATTGCGTTGCGCGAGGCCCTTAAAAACTTAACCTTTTAAGCTTTACAAGCCGTGTCATGTGGAGCCAACCTAATAAGTCGTCGCGTCACGCGATGGTCCTATAAACCTGATAACCAGCATCTGTTTATGTAGAACCTCCTCGCGGGCCGCGAGGAGGTGGATTTTCTGCTTGGTCCGCTCTGTTGTTCGGTTTGCTTAGTTTCTCGCATCTAGTTTGTATACGGTACTCGTTTACTTGTATTTTGAGTCTTTTATTTTGTACTATGAGTCTAACTTAGTGTTTTTGAGTCGGGCTTTTGTGTCGAGTCAGTATTATACTGGGTTTTTCCTTGTTTTTCTTTATGCAGGTTTGAATTGTACCACCCATACGCAATCTCCATTCGAGTGTTTTTTAAGCTGTTTATCGAATATCAGGTGACCCAAGTGAATGCCAGTTAGTATCAGTGCCGATCACGAATGAATGTTATACGACCGGAGCTGGATTGGATGAGTGTTGTACGCGTTATAATAACCAGCTAAGCCCTTTCCATTTTTGCCTTTAGTTTTTTATTTCTTATTTATTTTACTCTTTTGAGTCGGTTTCCATCCTACATTGAGGGCAATGTAGAGTTTAAGAGTCTCGCTTGAGTCTGTATTGAGTAGTTTGAGTTATAAATTGAAAAAAAAAAAAGAATCCAAAAAAATTGAAAAATCATAAAATGTCCCTGTTTTATAGTTCGCAAATAAATATGGAAAATGAAAGTACACTAGGGTATGTTCGGTTCTCAAATAATAATAATATGAGTATAATAAGTTAGGCACATGTCTGATTTGGGATATGTGGGTAGGCTCTACTGATTTTTAGATTCCTTTGAGCTGAAAATACTTAACATGTTAGGATGCTGGTGGGTACTCATCTAGGAGAAATAGAGAAGCCGAAACCGCCAATAATAGTATAAGAAATACCGTTATAAGCTAAAACTCTTAGATTTTTTTGCCAAAAGACATAAAAATATATGTGCACCATTGAATAAATGAGCTAGATTGAATAAAAACGAGGCCTATGTAATCTTTATTGGGGATGGTGACTCTGATTTAGATTTCCTCTAGGTTGAGTTAAAAGAAAAAAATGCTAAATTACCGAAGCTCACGTTGTTGCTCTCGGGGATGGTGACTCTGGTTAAGACAACCTCTGGGTTAGGTATGTAAAAAGTCTAGTGCTCATGAAAAAAAAGAGAAGAAAAAAGAAAGAAAAGTTTGATTTTAGATTCTTTGAGTTTTGGTATAAAACAGTTAGGAAATAGCCAATTGGTTGTTCCTTTTATTTCACAAGCTTGAGGTGGGATTAGATGAATCCGTGGCATTTTATTATGAGACCCTAGGTTGACTAACTGCACTTATACTTGTATGTGGATCTTATACTTGTAATCGTCAGTTAACATGTGCTTGGTTTATAATTAAATAATTTAAATTTTGAGATCGAATATTTTCTTTGACTATGATTCCGTAGCATATATCTTTTTCAGGGACGAAAAAAGAGTAAGTGTGGGGATATTTGATGTATTGTAAAATACATCTATTTTCTGTGTAAAGTTTGTGTAATTTTTGGTTAGAATTTATTACTACTGATAGGTTTGTGATTTGAAGGTCTCGGATGTTGAAATTGCTGAAAAGTGCAAAAAGTACGCTGAATAAGAATAGAAACTGAGCACCGGGATGAGTACAGCTGAACGGGAATTGACGAAACGAGAAAAGCTGGAAAAGTGAAGTGTGACATCACGCGACCACAAACGAGTTTCACCTTCGCGTGACACGAAGGTATTAAAAACAATAAAAATAAAATGAAGTGTTGCGCTACGCGACGCCTAAGCCCTATGCACTTTGCATGACGCGAAGGGCCTGTTTTCGTAGATAATTGTTTGTTTGGAGTTGGATGATTGATGCAAACCTATAAATATAACTCTTAAAATATGTCTAACCCTAATCACGAATTTGCAAACACTTGGATGAAAATTCTGAAGCTTTTGGAGTGTTTTCGAAGGAAAAAAAGAATCAGTTGAAGATTGAAAGTGCTAGGATTGTTCGGCTCGTGATTTTATCATCCGGGTTTACTTGTTCTTCACTTTTAATTCTTAATCATGTTTTGTTACCTTGTTATAGGATCGTGAAACGATCTAACGAGCCGATCAGAAGAGTGCTCAGACAGAATCAGAGGCGGAATTCATTGATTCGGTCTTCGTTTAGCTTGTATTCACTATTAAATGTCTTGTTTAATGATCTTGAACGGATTTACAGCACAGAGACACTTCGACAGGGCTTCGCTGTCGGAATCTAGAATGTTACAAATGAGAAAGTTTGAAGGGTATTTATAGGAGAACCCTGACCGTTTGAAGATGGCATGACATGCTTCAAACGGTCACCCCTTCAAACTGTCATGACACTTTCAAACATGACCTCTTCAAACATGACCTCTTCAAACTAGCAGGTCCTTCAAACTAGCAGCCTTCAAACTAGCAGGCACTCTTCAAACTTTCAGTCCGAGACTCGATATAAGACGAAGTCGACAGATGTAATGCACCAACAGACTCCCCCTCAGATGTTGACGAGTCTTAAGTGTCGAGTCTTCGCATCTTCAGTCTTTATCAGTCTCTTCTCTTTCTTAGCATATACCAGGATCTTCTCTTTGGCTCTAACCTCGTCAGACTCCCCCTCTCATCATGATGGGATCGCTGTCTGGAATTAGCTATCACCTTGAGATCAATCCCTGGCTTTAGTTTTGTTCAGCTCATCTCCTGCACAAACTTTCTCATCAAAACATAAGTTTTTACTTAACTCAATAAGAAAAACTTACTGGAAATAGTTCCATCAAGTTCAAATTAATGATCTCGATGAACTAATCTAACTTCTTTTCTTTCTCAAAATCAGTTTCTTCTTTTAAACGCACACTCCCAAACCAGTTGATCATGTTCAGCACTTGAAATTTTGAAAATCAGCTCTTCAACATCAGTTGTCGAAAATATTTTTGTATTGTCAAAAATTTATGCTAAAACACTCTAAAATCTTTTTGGATTTTTGATAACAAAGGAATGCATTAAAGAAATATATACAAACAATATATTTTTGTGAGTTTGTGTAAGAGGATCATATCAGTTTTTGACCAATCACTAGCACCGTTAAGCTTTAAACATTTTCAGTTCTAAATGATTCACTTAGATTGACGATATGTTTGTCCTCTTAAGCTCAATCTAAAAACTTTCAATCTGCTTACCGATACTTTAAGATATATTAAGATAGCACTAAGTTCTTATGGACCCCACGATCTCAGCATATCCCCTCATCATGCAATACACTAACTCAAGTAACACCTTTAAACTTTTATCGACTGTGAATTGTGCGAAAACAAAGCAGAATGTTTAAACATTAACAATCAGGTCGATACTTCCGTATACGCAGAGAAAGTCCAATGTTTAAACAAAATAAGAAAAATAAAACAAGTTGAAGTTGTTTAGGCTTTAACCACCAGGTCGATACTCCCGTATACGCAGAGGAAGTCCAAAGCTTAAACGAAACACCAAAGAAAATAAAGCAGAACGTTTAGGCAACAACATCCAGGTCGATACTCACGTATACGCAGAGGATGTCCGATGCTTAAACAAAATAAAGAATAAAACAAGTTTAAATCTTTGCAAAATAAAATGCACAATCACAGCGACTTTTCAGCAAAGTTGTGAAAGTTCACAAACTTAACCAGTTTTATGTCTTTCGACAATCAGCGATCACCGAGTAGGCACACAATCAAGAAAGACAAAACTAAGTACTATGCTTTCAACCATGTTTCCCACTAGAACTAGGCTTTTTCATTTAGGTTTGTATCGTTATCGCAAATCTACTAGTCTAGCTGAGCCTATCGTCACATCTTTAGTGAGACCGTTTATCACATTTTATCTCTCCATTTCTTTAGCATGCTGTGACAGTCCAACTGATCTACTATCATTTCCTCTTATTCACAACAAAACTCATTTTTGCATTTTTTAATGTTTTTGACATTTTCAAATTTTTTAATTTTTTTAAAATTTTTACTCCCCCTAAAATCAAAATATGTCTCAATTTTGATTTTCTGGGAAAATTTGAAAACAAGCTGTACAAGAAAAACTGACAACATGATGAGAATTACTTCAATTCTCCATTCACTTGGCTTGAACAATCAGAACTCCCCCTGACAACAAAACATTTTCCCATAGTGATTTCAAAACACTTAAGTTTGTTTTAATCAAAATGGTTTTTCCGAAAAATAAGTTTTGTGTGTCTTTTCATAAATATGGGGTTTCATCACTTTGTTTTCTTCAATCACTTGTAAAAACTAACATTTTTAAGATCAATCCACAAACATCACTTGTAGAAAATCAAGTACAACTTAATGTCCCTGATTTACCACAATCGAAATCACTTTTGTGAATTTCTCAAGAAATATGCCGATTCATGTTCCACGCTTACCAACCTGGGAACTCCGGCAAGTCAGGTTTTTCATTTAAACAGATTCACCAAAGCCTGACGGACCTTGGGTGATTTTGAATTCCTGTTCAACAATGGTGGAAAATTTGCATCATCCATTGTTAGACCAGAATTCTCATTTTTTACCTCAACAACTGGCTCTTCTGGTTTTACCATACCAGAATCATTGCCTGAATGTGACTTGTCTGACTTTGATGAGCCAGATTCATCGCCAACATGTGACTCCTTTGTTTCCGAAGAAACAGATTCATTGCCACAAACTTTCTTTTTCTTCTTTTCCTCTTTCGTCCTCAGATTTGTATCTGATGAATGCGTTTTGCTTGATTTGTCATTCTTTGGCGAGCAAGACGATTTATCAGAACTTTTATCTGTTTTACCAGTTGTATCTGAGGACAAAATCCTTTCGAGATACTCTCTCACTTTCTTCCTCTTCTTCCTCAGTCTGTCTTTCTGCCTCTGTGAAAGCTTTACTTTCTTTTCTTGAACTTTCTGTTCTTGAACTTTAGGTTCTTGAACTTTCTGTTCTTTGGGCTTTGCTTCGACTTTGACTGGTTTCTTCTTTGCCATTTTCTGAGATTCAGCCCTCGATCTTCCCTTTGATCTCATTGGGCAATCTCTAGCAATATGGCCTTTGATATGGCATTCAAAGCATCTCCTCGTCTCAAACCACTGATTTTGGCAGTTAACAGCAATGTGTCCTCTCACACCACAAGTGTAACACACTCTGTTATCGTACCAATCACCACTTTCAGTCCAAACATTCAGATCATAGCATTGTCTGGCTTTGTAATGATCATCACTCCTCTTGAAAACTTGATTTGGCTTTGAAGCACTGTGGTCAAACCTGCACCACTTATTACCAACAGTTTTTGAGTTTTGATTTTCTACTTTTTGTGATTTTTTATCACGATTGGATGATTGAACTGATGAGCTTTTATTTTCTTTTTGAACATTTTTCGGTTTTTTATCCTTTTGTTTTTGTTCCACATTCTTCTTTACAGGTTTTTGCGTTGAGCATTCACCTTTTTCAGTAGAATGTAAAACAGTTTCTTTAAACATTTCATTTAATTTCAAAAATATTTTTATTTTTTCATCTTCATCATCAGTTTTCTCATCACAATCTTCAACTTTGACTTTTTCAAAGTTTGTGACATTGTCACTTATTGGATCGTGATGATGTTTGGCTAAAAACCCTGTACTACCTAGATTGTGATGAACGAAATGATAAAGTTTTGATTTTTAGTTTAGATGCTTTTTATTTATGGATCTTTTATGTTAAAGTAGCAAACTTGATTATTGATTCGTTGTGTATGGGGTACGGTACTAGACCCGACCCGAGCGGTCGGACTTCCCATTAGTTATCGCTTTTATATCAATTATTTATTATTGTTGCTTACTAACCCAACCGCGAGGCCCAACGCGATGTAGTTTACACTACTTTGGGTCGGGGCTTGTAGAGATAACCCCTAACTGGGCCTGGCCCATTGAGGTTAGGGGAGGCCCATATCCCCTATATAAAGAGGTCTTCACCTCATTATTAGGGTAGATGGAATGGAGCCGCCACACTTTTTGTAGCTGGAAACAGGAGAATCTTCTCCTACCGACAATCTCTACAGCTCCACTTTCTTCTCTTCTCCATTGCAGATCTAGGTTCAAGAGGTCGAACAAGGTGTGATTCTTCACCCTCATGGAGAAAGCGGTCCAATCATCCCGGCGGTGAACCCGTGTTTCTTCATTGGCGCCCACCGAATATATGCTATACATTTGTTGGTCACATCTCGTTTTATCCTCAGATCTTTAGATCTGTGTTTTTAGAGTCGCAATCTCGATCTTCGAATGGAGAAACCCCACAGATCTGTGTTTCTTTTCACAAAACCTCTAGATCTGTGGTATTTTACTGATTTTAGTGCTTAAAAGTCTTCAGATCTACATTTGTTTCAGATGAGGTTCACAACCTCGGGTACAAAGGAGCTCATATCTGTTGCGGTGCAAGGTCTTCTCAAACAACGATTTTTAGATTCATGTTCGGTGAGGTTCTATACCTCCATTGATGAGTCTAGCTGCCATAAAAACATCATATCAGGTAAATTATTTACTTCTCCTTCTTTGATGCAAGTGTTTGTCGAAGAATATGAAAAAGTCATAATGGCTGGCAGAAGGTTTTTACAAATAAAAACAAAATGCTGAATTCTCTCACATCACTTTGACAATCCCATAGGCCTTGTTAATTTAATATTTGAAGAAATCATGGGATATAGTGATTAAATAAATAATAACTTTCAATTTGGTCTTGGGAAGATCGATTTCTTTCAACTTTATTATTTTAAATAAAAGTTATAAAGCAATACTTACAGCTTTCATCCATCATTCGATCATTTTTAAAGGAGATGTACACAGCTCTAAACAGCAGTAAAGCTGACAACTGTACGGCACCAAACTGCCCTTAAAAGTAAAGGTTGCCAACCTTATCGTTTTTCATTCTTTAATGACTTAGCTATTTAAAAAAAAAACCATCGGTGACAACCGCTTGCTAAAAGGGGTCACCTGCTCGTTATCATATCAGTCCACTGCCACGGATGAACTAGGGCACGCCTGCATTATTCACTCTAACCGCCGGCCATACTGTGTCGCGAAGGTGAAGCTGCCACGCGAGTAACTCTGCCGCCAGAGCACACCGCCCGTCAGAAACTGCCGCGAGTGACTCTGCGCGCGAGTAACTTGCCAGACGTAACCCCGCGCGAGTAACTTGCCGAGACGTTACCCCGCGCGAGTAACTTGACAGACGTTACCCCGCACGAGTAACTTGCCAGACGTTCCCCCCGCACGGGTAAACCCCTGCACGCGAGTACACCTTGTCTACGCGCGAGTACACTTTCCCACCGGGCGAGTGCACCGTTCGCGCTGGTAAGCTCCAACGCGCAAGAAAACTTCTGATAAGCTGGACACGCTCCGCCACGCAAGCATGCTATGTGCTCAGCGGACAACCTCCGTCGCGCGAGCATACCGAAAAACTATGTTTGCATTTCGTTCCGTATTTAGGCAGACGATGGATATAGTCAATAGGACTTGTTGTAAACATCCTTTTATAAATAGAAATGAAATGTGGCGACAAAGCAATGATGAAAACTGGTGATTCAATTTCTTGTGTCAGTAACCAACCACGTGCTACAACACTATTAAAGTAATCATGCACCATATTATTACTTTTTTATTTTTTTTGCTACACAATATTTAACTCCTTATAACTTTGAAAAGTGACTTTTTCAGTTATGCATCTAATGTGAATGTCACTGATTTTAAGTAAAACTTTTTTTTCTTTTCTCATGCTCCAATCAATTGTTCGTCTTCAAGGAGTTGATATATTAAATTGCACACTTGCTCGGTTAGTTAAATTCGGTTATATTTGCAACCTACAAAATCAGATGACTCATGCAATGCATCAAATCTATAACTTAAACAATCTAAAAACTTGTGTTTTATATTCAAATGAATTTTCACCGGTGTTTCCTGTAACACTTCGTTTTCTAGAAAGATGGATAATTAAAATCATTTAAGTGAGCAAGTCAAATATACATGACATACTTCAGTTTATAGTTGAGCATCATGACATGATAGCATCATGACGTCACTAGCGGACATTCTCGAGGGACTCGTGTTTTTTGTTCTTGAAAGAAATTGGACAAATTTGTTCGAGGGACATATGTTTTTTTTTCTTTCTCAAAAGCAATTAACAAACGTGTTACATAAAATATCATTATAAACAAGTCCCCGTACACGTATTTCGAACAACTTACGATATACACATTACATGGTATATTTACATATGATGCATTTGTTGCTTGTTCATAACCAGCTTTTTCATACAATGCCACTAGTAGCAATAAATTGGTGGACTATTATGATGTAACCCCTACTACAACCTAAACTGTTCATCTATTTCTAAAGATATATACAAATGTTGAACGCTCAACCAAAGGGTAATGTCTTCTCATACGATGCTTTACATACATCTGAACAATTATTACATCTATCTTGTCAACTTATTTCAAGTTAAAGCAATACTAACCTAAGGCGGGGTGCCTCATAATACACCCGCGTTCGATAATAACATTTGCAGGATTGGCCATACATTCAATCGGGAAAACGCGACGAATAATCCTCATGCACACCGATGAAAGGCTAAAAAGCTGGACTACATACGAGCACGTAAGTCGCCGGCTGGCGCATGCTCCTTTACATACGAGCACGTAAGTCGCCACGTGCGCATGCTCCTTTACTTATGAGCACCTAAGTCGCCGGCTGGCGCATGCTCTTTTACATACGAACACGTAAGTCGCCACGTGCGCATGCTCCTTTACTTATGAGCACGTAAGTCGCCGGCTGGCGCATGCTCTTTTACATACGAGCACGTAAGTCGCCAAGCGCGCATGCTCCTTTACTTACGAGTGAGCACACATGCGCCAGCAGTCGCATGCTCCTCTACATACGAGCTCGTTAGTCGCCTCGCGCGCATACTCCATTACTTACGAGCACGTAAGTCGTCATGTACGCAAGCTTTTTTACATACCAACACGTCGATCTCCATACGAGTCTGTTCTACTTACGATCATCTCAGCCTCCATGCGAGCCTTGCTGCTACACATGTAAGCACGCGAATCTCCACGTGACCCTGCTGCTTTACATACGAGCGTGTGTGTTGCCCACGCGCGCATGCTTAGCCATATATGAAAACGCTTACAAAATGTAAACTGTGCTACAAATGCACGCACCACTTTGGGTATACGCAAAAACACATTGGCTGAAATAAAGTTTCGCTTACACCTACAATCTTCAAGACAAGCCACATCTCCTTACTTCATGCCACATTGTTGTTGTGTCACACCAGAGGATTAGCGCAGGCTCGGGTCTCCACTGCATTATTCATGACGCAACTTTATGCCAATTCTCATTCGCGATAACCTTTTCAAAATGTATTAACACGTGCAACTATTGTAGACAGCAGTTTACAAAGATTCAAACACTATAAATACATACGCTTCACGGCTTAAGACACGCGCGCACCTTGCGCTAACCAACAGAAGTCACCAAAAGGTGAATATTTTAGAGTAGCCACACGACTGTGTGCACACTGCTAGAGCTTGGCCTCACTCGCCTGACAAAAGACGAACCGTCAGTGTCAGCATGATGATCGTCGTGTCAGTAGTCAACTCAAGGGTCGCCATCAAACGACATTTGCACCAACCTGTCAGAATTCAAAATTCGAAGAATTTCCCGCTTAAACTTGCAACGAGACTTCATACTGAAGCTAGCAAGGGTTGCGCCGCATGCATCATCAGTCGATAATCATGCGCGCCAACCCTCAAAAGCAACACCTATCAGTAAGCAAGCCTGTTGGCCGCGCCGTAGTAATTGACAAACAATTACACGCGCGCCGGCTACCATGACCTAACAAATGCTTTACAGACCAACACACTTTCTTTTTTCTAAGTCCAGAGCTCCAACCATTTACTTCGCACATGGAAGCAGCACTGGACTGGGGGGACTTGAAGGGTTATGATCCCAAAAAGCCGCGCTGACCAATCAGATCGCACGCAGGACCATACTCCTTATACATTAATCTAACTAATCAAAAGACACCCTGAATGAAGGACCTCAATGCCTATACCTCGCGCAAGCTGTTTGGACACTCACCAAAGACCGCGCGGCATAAGAGTAAACCAATAAACGTCTAACAGGCTGTATTCTATCGTGCTCCATGATCTCCACTCACCGGCGGAGGTCAGAGAGACAACAAGGACGACCATCCGGACACGTGGCTCCAATCAAGGTGCGCCAGCACCGTAGATCTTCTAGAAGACACTAACAGCTGCCCCAGAAGAGACAAGACGGATATTCCTTGTTGTCGCCTTCAGGCCCAGGGCCCATCAGCCCATCTCCTCCTACACCACGCCAGCTATAAATAGGGACCTTCACACACAGGTTAAACCGCTCTGTTCTCTACTCTCTCACTCTAACCACACTCAACCGTCAAAACTCAGCCAGTTCCAAGACTCGTGCACGAGACCTAACCACGTACACGCAGCCTTGACAAGTTCATGGCAATGCGCCAGAACAATTAGCAACTCCCCGTGATCAATCAACGTGCGCCATGTTTGCCAAACCAATTTCCACGATGAGCAATTGAGGGATAGTCACTGCTCCATTATCTCTACTCACAGCGAAAGACAGACGCAACAAGCATGACCAACAACTTTCCCGCACCCGGGCGACAGGTAAGCCGAAAACTCAACCCTTACTTTCGAGCACTCCTAACAAGTCTAGTACTCCTACCACGCTTGCACGCGGGAGCAGCACTAGACTGGGGGACTTGATGGGGTACGGTACTAGACCCGACCCGAACGGTCGGACTTCCCGTTACTTATTGCTTTTATATCAATTATTTATTATTGTTGCTTACTAACCCAACCGCGAGGCCCAACGCGATGTAGTTTACACTACTTTGGGTCGGGGCTTGTAGAGATAACCCCTAACTGGGCCTGGCCCATTGAGGTTAGGGGAGGCCCATATCCCTTATATAAAGAGGTCTTCACCTCATTATTAGGGTAGATGGAATGGAGCCGCCACACTTTTTGTAGCTGGAAACAGGAGAATCTTTTCCTACCGGCAATCTCTACAGCTCCACTTTCTTCTCTTCTCCATTGCAGATCTAGGTTCAAGAGGTCGAACAAGGTGTGATTCTTCACCCTCATGGAGAAAGCGGTCCAATCATCCCGGCGGTGAACCCGTGTTTCTTCATTGGCGCCCACCGAATATATGCTATACATTTGTTGGTCACATCTCGTTTTATCCTCAGATCTTTAGATCTGTGTTTTTAGAGTCGCAATCTCGATCTTCGAATGGAGAAACCCCACAGATCTGTATTTCTTTTCACAAAACCTCTAGATCTGTGGTATTTTACTGATTTTAGTGCTTAAAAGTCTTCAGATCTACATTTGTCTCAGATGAGGTTCACAACCTCGGGTACAAAGGAGCTCATATCTGTTGCGGTGCAAGGTCTTCTCAAACAATGATTTTTAGATTCATGTTCGGTGAGGTTCTATACCTCCATTGATGAGTCTAGCTGCCATAAAAACATCATATCAGGTAAATTATTTACTTCTCCTTCTTTGATGCAAGTGTTTGTCGAAGAATATGAAAAAGTCATAATGGCTGGCAGAAGGTTTTTACAAATAAAAACAAAATGCTGAATTCTCTCACATCACTTTGACAATCCCATAGGCCTTGTTAATTTAATATTTGAAGAAATCATGGGATATAGTGATTAAATAAATAATAACTTTCAATTTGGTCTTGGGAAGATCGATTTCTTTCAACTTTATTATTTTAAATAATTGATATAAAAGCAATAAGTAACGGGAAGTCCGACCGCTCGGGTCGGGTCTAGTACCGTACCCCATCACATGTCTAGAATTATTTAATCGTTGTTTATTGCTTCGTGTGATCTTTGGTGAATGTCTTTCGCATAATAGGGTCATGTTAGATCATTAACTTGTGTTTGTGATTTGTTGGGGTAATTGGCCCATATACCTTAGAAGCAATATTAGATAATTGAGTAGGTCTAGGTGTTCTACTAATCTTAATAGCCGAGAGGTGAGAGGTTATCGGTAGGTTTAAGTTGGTAAGTTTCTAGGTAGGTCTTCGAGAGGATCCAGTCTTAGTTTCCTTGTCAACCCTTGTCTATTGAGTCGAATCAAGAATCCAAGTCACCATAGGTTTATAACTCAAGAAGGAGTAAGTCATATTATTGTACTTTACATAAAACACTTAGACAATCGAGAGGGAGTCTAGGCTAAACCGGTGTTCTTAGCAGCCTTTAGAGTTCCATAGGTGTCTTCCCGAGAAGGGTTGGGGGTCCTATTCGGTGTCTCAATTGGTTTAGCAATTTATGATCCCGGTTCCATAATCACTTGCATCCAATTAAAGTACAACTAGTAGCATTCCGGGATTCTAGTCTAGGTAGTCTTTTATCATCATCTGAATTAAACCCAAGTCTTATTCGCGTCTTATTTGTCTTCGTAATTAGTTCCTAAATATGTCTAGATTAGGTCAATTTAGTTAATAAATATTAAACTACTTTTAGCACCTGAATTTGCGCCAGACGCGTGTGGTCAATCAACGTCTTATAGACAAGCACGATCTCCTGGAGAGTTTACTTGACGCTGCTGGAGTGAGAGAGGTGCTCGTTATTGCTGAGAAAGAAAAGGCAGAGGATGCCTTGAAGCGTGTTAATGCAAATTTCGTAGATGAGAGGTTGATCTAGGCGAGACAGATTCAAGAGAAAGACCGTATTATTGCGCAAGCCAAGAAAGTCCATGATGAGCTAGAACGTAAAGCGATGGCGAAAGCCGAAAGGTGTGTTCGTTGACTTCAGATCTTAAAAAATGTCGAATTGACACGAAGTTTGTGACGCATGTACAAGAAAGGTATGACGCTTTAACTCATGAGATAGAAAGCCATGAAGCAGTCCACCTTGTTGGCCGGTTGGTCGTGATAGATTGAGCAGTTGGCCGATTACGCAGTGATAGAAATTGGCTAATATCCCAAAGTCTGGTTGGTGCATTTAACTATTTTAGGAGAACGCCTGGATATGGCGCATTGCTAGATGATTTTTTCTGTAGCAGCGTATGAAACTAGTCATCATGATGGTATTCATGTGGGATATGTTAATTGTAACCTATCTAGCAAGTTGGATGATGCTTTTCATGATGCTGGAGGGGTGGGCACAACCCAAGTGGCGGATGCTCTCTTGTTGTTGCTATCGACAATCCTCTACCGGAATTTGAGGAGCTGGCCAGTAAGGGTGGAGGGTATGGTTAATCACTCTAGGGTGATTGAGTGAAATCCTAGCCAATAATATTATGCCATGTCAACTCCCCATTCCACTCCCCATTTTGCACTCAATCAAGGGGTATGGTTAATCACTCTAGGGTGTTTGAGTAGGTTAAAAAATATAAAAATTGTGATTGGTTGAAAGGGGTTGGGACCCACCATTAAACCTCCCTCCCTCCTCCTTCCCTCCTCTTCCCGCATCGGTGAACTTTCACCGATTTCCATTCTCTCTCTCCAAGTCACCGGTCATCTCCATCAACAAGGTATAGTCACCGATCGGTGACTATAAGTCCCCACTCAAGTCCCCGCATATTATACCCTGTACCCTAAGGTGGGGGAGGACGGTATTACATCTCTTCGCCTTCTATTGGAACAAAATGATGTTGATGTTCCTAATCCTTGATTCATATATACATACTTTTGAAAATGTCTGACGTATGTTTTATTTTCTTTTGATTATATTTTGTAATTTTTTGTTTAAAAACTGTTTAATGATGTGAACAGGTTGTAGTTTTATAATGTGTGACTGTAACAGTAATTAATGTTTTGCAATGATTACTTGGTTGCGTCTCCTGACACAGGGGGCGATTTGACATGTGTAATTAATTTGAATGACGATTGCATTTTCCCTAATCTTCTTTCTTGTATATATTTCTTCTATATCTATCCATGATGATTGGCTTCCACATTTTACCCAAAAAGGATATGCAATCTTATGGAGGAAACCACTCGGTTTCATTCATTATTTAAAATCTTAAAAACATGTGAAGCTGCAGAAGACATGGCATGTTTAAAACAAGGTTACCCTATTGGTGGCGATGGTGATGAAGGTAGATTTGCTCCCCTGAATGTTGTACATTCTTTTTCGAATAGTTCTTTTGGATGTTACTTCTGGCATATTCTCTTCCCTTGGAGGTGTTGACTTTGGTGCATCGTCTTCTTCGTCCCTACATGGGGTTCAACAATTATCAAATTATGGCCATAGGGGACTTTCTGTTTTGTGTGTCAAGAAGTTGTTTAAGTCTGTACAACTTGACTTGTCAAAAGATCGTCATTATGGCTCAATTTATCATCACCAACGTCATTGTGAGCGATCCGTTGGTCCTGATCAATTGGAGACTCCTCTGTCTACTCATAATCTATTAGTGCCATTAATGGCAGAGCCAATGACAGTGGACAGAGGGTTTGATATGTATACTAATCTTTTTGTGATTGATGCTGATGTGCTTTACACCCCGGCAGAGGTGTTAGCGATGTTCCCTGATGTGTAGGGTTTAGAACATGTTCTTTTATTGTTCCCGTATAGCTTTTATACGAGGGGACAAGTACTTGGCTTAATAGTCGGTAGATTATGTATTTATTACCAAAACACCTACCAATGTATAAGTGGTGATGTATTTATTACCAAGATACCGACTTATTGGCGCCGTATCTTTTGTAAACACTAGGTATAAATAGCTTGTAAATGTTAGTTGTTTTATTAGTGTTATGCATGTCTTTATACCATTTTGTGCAGTTGAGGTGTGATGGTATTATGTGTTACATTTGTGTCTAGGTAAAACATTGTACTTGTGTTGAGTTGATTGACAAACATTTAAACACTCTTATTATTGAAAAACCCAACTAAAACATAAAAAACTAATCATAAAGATGTTTTCTTTTGTTTCCGTCATTAAGGGCGTGAAGTTACATGTAACATTTTTAAGTTGAGCAACGTTCTAGGTACGCGGTACTGTGGTTCCATCCAAATGTGCCAAATGGTATGCTCCTTTGCCCAGGTTAGCCACAATCATGTAAGGACCTTCCTAGTTGGGTCCAAGCTTTCCTGATGGTCCCGCCCTACTGGCCTTGTTGTCTCACATAGCGTATTCACCCACACCGAATGACTTCTCAGCCACCCGCCAATTATAATACTTTTCCATGAATTTCTTATACTTTGCTTCACTGATTGCAGCGGCTTCACGTCGTTCGTCAAAATGGTCTAACCTTTCTCGCAGAAGTCTGTCATTATTATATGGGGTGGAGAGTCGGTGTAAGGATGGTAGGCCCACTTCCACTGGTATCATTGCTTCCGCTCCATAGGTTAAGCTGAATGGAGTTTCATTATTGCTTGTCTTTAGCATTGTGTGATACGCCCATAAGACATTTTGAAGTTCTTCTACCCATCAGCCTCCTTCATAATCCTTCTGTTTCTTTATTCCATCTAGGAGGCTTCTATTGGCTCTTTGCACTGGACTGTTTCCTTGGGGATGGCCGACAGATGTGAAGATTTCTTGTATTTGGGGCTCGCTGCACCATTCCTGTAGGAGTCTATCTGTGAACTGCGTCCCGTTATCGTCGACCAGGTATAGTGGGAGTCCAAAACGGCATATGATATGTTCCCAGAGGATTTTTTTGATCTTTTCTACCATTATATTTTCCATTGGTTTCTCATCTAACCACTTTGTGAAGTAATCTATGGCTACTATAAGAAATTTTATTTTACCTGGAGCTATGGGAAAGAGGCCTACAATGTCTATTGCCCATTTTTGAAATCTCCAAGTGGTAGTGATCGGGATGAGGTTGTTCTTGGATGCATATTTTTGACAGTTTTGAGACTTTCTTAATTCTTCTAAAGCGGTTTCGTGCATGCCAGGCCAATAGCATATGGCGTTGGTAATCTTGGCTACTACAGCTCGTGGACCTGTGTGTATACCACAAATCCCTACATGAATTTCTTGTATCAAATATGTGGCTTTAGTTGGTGAGACACATCGCATGAGTGGACCTACATATGATTTCCTATATAGAACACCATCTTGCATTTCATAGTGGAGTGCTTTTGTTTGTATTTTTGGAGTTTCCCCTTCTGAAATTGGCAGTTCCCCATGTTTCATGGATTTGGTGAGCGGGGTCATCCAGAAGATTTCTTCCGAGGTGATTGACAAGACATCCCATTTGAATGTGGATGGCGTGTGTAGAGTTTCAACTCATACATCTGTCTCCCATCCCTGATATTGCTAACTTGCTCAAGGCATCTGCTATTTGATTTTTACCTCTATGAATGTGTGTGAGTGTCATGTTTCAAATGTGGCCATGAGATCCGTAGTCTTGGCTAGGTACTTTTCCATTGATTCGTCTTGCGCCTCATAAGTTTCATTTATTTGATTATTGACTAGTAGGGTGTCAACGTAAGCGTCGAGTCGGGTTGCGCCCATTGAGGGAGCCATATGTAATCCCTCTAATAGCGCTACATACTTTGATTCGTTTTTACAACACTCGAAGTCAAACTCAAGGGCGTATATAAGTTTTATGCCATCCGGGCTTATGAGCATCAAGCCCGCACCCGCTCCTTTTCCGCTTGGCGAACCATCTATGTACAACTTCTAAGTTTGTCTAGCTGTGCTGGACTCTTGTATGTCCTGAACGGTAGGGTCTTGAATACATTCTCCTTAGGGAATTGCTACTAAGAAATTTGCTATGACTTGACCCTTTATTGTTGTCTGTTTTCGATATTCAATGTCTTGGGCCCCTAGTTTGATTGCCCATTTAGCAAGTCGTCCTGAAATCTCTGTTCTATGTAAGATCTGCTGTAGGGGATAATTTGTGAGAATTTGTAACTTGTGTCCTTGAAAATATCGTCTACGGTGCCGGGAGGCATGTACATGAGCCAACACCAGTTTTTCCAGGGTGGGGCATGATGTTTCTAGTCCCGCCAAGATCCCGTCGATGTAATAAACGGGTGTTTGAATCCCGTTGCGTTCGACCATAAGCACCGTGCTGACGGGGTGATGAGGAACTGATAAGCACATCTTTAATGTTTCCTCAGGGTGTGTAGGAGACCATTCAATATTAATAATAAAATATATTATACTTGACCAGACTCATTTTTTAATGAAACTTAAGTTGAAACGTAGATAAAAATGAGCTCATCTCAATGACATATTCGTCATTTCATAAAACGTCATATTTTAAAAGTTATAAAAGAAAAACGAGTGAAACAACTTAATTAATTATAATAATATAATAATAATATAAATTATAAACTAAAACTTTCACATATGTAAATGTAAAGAAGTTTCACATATCTAAACGTAAAGTGCTTCACTACTTGTATAAATAGAAGTACATATAGAAATTTAGAGTATAAGTTTTTTGGTTTGGGAACGCTCTAGTATAGAGAATCCCAAGCATACGATACTATGTTGGGTGTTGTTAGTAGTTGTATTTGGAGCACGAGCAGGAGCTCGAGTAAGGAGACTCTACATCAAATTATCGTAGATAATTTTAAGGTATGTTCCCGTTGAAGTTTATGTTTAGTTATTTATTATTTATTTTTAGCAGTTAATATTAGTATTATTATTAGTAGTAATAGTGTTATTATTTTTAGGTATTAGGGTTATTATTACAGGTGGGTATAAGGTAGCCTAGCCTTAGTTAGGCATGGACTGATCAACCATGTTCAGATTTATTTCCTCTTGTATCGGCCAGAACATCTCGCTGTTAGCAAGCCTTTGATCTAACTCTTCCCATGTTATGGGCCCAGAGGTTGGATTCAAACATTCTCATGCAATTTCTTTTCCTTTTGGTTCTACCGTTCTTTTTGTTTTTGGTGCAGCTGACGCTTTCTTATTACTTCCTCTTTTCCAGTCTAGTATTCTCTTCTTCTTTTTCGGTGGTGCTTGTGGTAACAGTTGCGCATCAAAGATCATTGATTCATCTGCATCAACTTGGTATCCAGATTGATTCTCAGCGGTTTCCATATCTGTGTGATTAACAGGTATATTTTGGAATGCGTCTGCTAGTTCTCTAGCGCTCATACTATTAGTCAAAAACAATGAAAACAACGAACTTCGAAAATCGAATATATAATTTTTGATTAGTATCACAGATTTTACAGAAGTATTTAATCTAATTCCTGGCTACTAATCTTAAGTATTTTTACAATTCTTAATTAGCTTAAACCAGTGGCTCTGATACCACCTTCTGTCACGACCCCCGACCCTACCCCGGGTGGGAGCAGCGAGCAGATACAAGTGGTACCGGTGTTTATTAATTTCGCAGCGGAAAACTTTATCAAGACCGAGTGTCAGGAAAAATATCAGAGTTTCAAAACACCAAATTTTCATTTCATAAATTGCGGGTTAAACATGTATTTACATACATGATTTTCACGGGGATAAATCCTTGATTACAAAAACATGTTTTATTCATATTTACGTAGCCACTTATTTAAGCTGGATTGCTTCACGACACTTTTTCCTCACTTGACAGTAAATCACCTGAAACGCTTTTTAAAAACATTTGATCAGCGAAAAATACTGGTGAGTTCATTCATTTGTATAAAAACACAGTGTTATATTTATAGTATCAAGAGTTTTTATATTTGTTTATATCTATCAATTACTCAAATTAGTATTGCGACTGAGGCCAACCCATGTACTCGTTGTCATATTACTATTGGCTAACTCGTCGTCCAATAGTAACGCTAGACAGGTAATGTACACAAAACCCCACACACTGGCAGTAATTTAAGAATACAAAGACTTAATCACTGTAATATAATTTAAGAAAACATTTAGGGTTTTGCAAAGCATTTGATAAAAAGAGAATGACTCACATTACAGATTTAAGGTATTTGTATTAGCCTCCTGCTTAAAAGCTTGTATTCCTAATTAAACATACAATGCACATGTATTAGTGTATTAACTCAATTCAACTTTAACGATAATCATGAGATCAAAACCCTCAACTAGTGACAAAGTATAGCCGTATATAGGCAGCACTTAAACATCCATTGGATCATTTTCAATTAATCGGACAAAGTACCATACTAGTGATTCGAGTTATTACTCTGATAACGGGCAGAGTTTCAATGCATCGGGTACAGAGGGTAGACAGGAGAATATCGAGAGGGAAAGAAAGTTTTCTGAGCGAGTTGGAATGTCTCATGAACAACCAATTTATAGCTGCAGATTCACCTCGTCGCGTCGCGTGACTAGATTAGCACAAACCCTTCGCATAGTGCGAAGGGCCTTGCTAGGGCATAGCTGGCATGAGTCAGCCAGTAGGTCCGCCACATGGATGACATGTGTCCACCAGGTGTCTCAGGCGGTGAACAATTGGGTCTCGTCGTGCGACTAAAAGAAGTTAATCCCATCGTGTAGCGCGACGCAGTCAAAACTCAAGATCCCTCGTTTACCATGCTGGTTCTCGCCGTGCGTGTTTGGAGTTTCGGTTATGAGTCGTTAGAGTATTTTTCGATGGTCGTTAAAGTTTGGGGGGAAAGGAAATCATTTTCTGTGAATGTGCTTCTTGACTTATCGTTTCGACTCTAAATGTCTTGACGATCAGTTCTTTGAAACTTTCCATCCCTGTTCTTCCCTCTCAGATTTCGTTGGTCTGATTCTTCTGCCGTTTTGGCGACATCCTTTTTTTTGTTAGCAGCATGACTGGCGGCTACTGACTTTTCCTAGGGAACATATACCTTTGCTATCTTGATGATTTCTTCAATGGTGGTTGGAACACAATTTTTTTCGTGAAGCTTTCAGATTAATTCATCATCATTCACGCCTTGCAGGAAAGCCCCGCAGGCGAGGTCTTGTGTTAAGCCAGGGATCGTTATACTTTCCCTGTTGAACCTGGCTATAAAATTTTCCACTCTTTCGTTGTCGCGGCGTCTTATATGTGCGACCTCATTTCGATCCTTTGTATGGCGTCACTGTTGGCTGAATTGTTGTGTGAGTTTTATAACCAAATCTTCAAAGCTGTCTATTCTGCCCACAGGAAGACTGTCCCACCACACTCATGTTCTCCTACTAGTGTCTGTACGAACATTTTACACCACATAGGCATGGGCCATCATGCCATATCTAACAGGTTTAATTGGTCATTCGGGTCACTGGTGCCATAATATTTTCTAACTGTTGGAGGCATCTTTATTTTTTACTTAATGGGCGCTTCAACTATCCGTCTACTAAATTTCAACTTGAACATGACATCCACCAGTTTTTCGGGCTTCGTCAGGTCTTCATCGTGAATCACCGTACACTGAGAATATCGATACGCTTCTTCCAAATTTTTCCTTGTACCAGATGAGGATGGTGCAGTCACGTGGTTGCCCGTGGCGGGTGCAATATCTTCATAAACAAGACGTTGCCTTGAGGGATCCCATATGTCGTATGTAGGCCATGTAACTATGGTATATGTAGGTAGGGATGGTTGTATCCCATGGCTTATGTGCCATGGCAGAGCGTACGACGTGTATTGAGGCGGTTGAAGACCTCCAGTGTAAGATGCAGGCGGTAGGTAAAGGTCTGGTTGACATTGGGGGGGGGGGTATCTGAATGCCAGGGTATAGTAGTATTGAGGAATACACGCTTGATTCCCGGGGGTGATGAGAGCATTTTACACCGCGCAGGGAATTATGACCTTCTGATGTGGAGGTGTTGACATGGCTGTCATTAAAGCCGAAGAATACAACGGAGGTAACGGGTAAGCTGGTTGGTAGTATTGTGCTGTGGTCACATATGGTGGAATTGCGGTGTAAACTGTCGAAGTGATTGTAGGCGGTGTATTACTATAGGTAGTATTATGTGGCGTGAAAGGAGTGGATGTGGCGGATAATGTAGTGATAATTCTCGTTGTATGGTTACGCCCCGAGGAGTAGGCTAACGGATCCTCAGAGAGAGTTCATGTCACCCTGTATGACGTGACTTGCCGGTTGTCTTCAAACTCGGGTGCCGCTTCTGTGTAAAATTTCAGATCCAAAGATCTGGTTGTTGGTGGTTGTGAAGGTCCCACCGTAGCGGCTGTCATCGGTATTCTTCCTTGATCGAATGGTGCAAACCTCATGTTTATCATTATAGGTGCAACGTTCTAATTGCTCGTCATGAGGGTAAGTATTTTGTATTAATTTCGTGCTACGGAGGGTGCCAATGAAGAGACGTGTACTAGACGGATAAGTCTTCGTCAGACAACATCCACCTTGATGACCAAAACTATGACCTATAAAACAAATCACCGTTAGGATTCGTTACAGGAAAGGGGTTATTCTTGTAACCACCCTCCGAAGCGAGTATAGGTTCTCGGTTTACGGGAGTAAATTAGAGAGAGAAAGTTTGAAGAGTAGATGATCGTACCTTAGGTTTAACCTTCTCAATTTATAGCGTTCGGTGGTTTATGGTTTATAACACCTTGTAAAATCGTGTCTAATGATGTGAAGACACGTGTCCTAAACCCTAATTATGTCAAAAGTTGACTAAGAAGGACCATTGTTGCCAAATGATGAAAAGATGTATGTGGAGGAACTAAAAGTGTCAACATGCATATTCTATGCCTCTGAATGACCTTTTACGGTGTTCGTATTCTTTAACGAGCCATTTGATGGAAGTACGAAGCCGTTTGGAAATTAAATTCGAAGTTTGTGAAATTAAGGGTTAAAAGCGTCAACATGTTTAATTATACCTCTGAGTGACCTTTTAACGAACCCGAAGCTTAACGGTGTTTGGTTATACTTCCAATAATACCTAAAACCTAACTTGAAGGGCCAAAAGTGTTATATATCAAAGTTATAATAGGTTATAAGGTGCAGGGACTGAAATTGCCAAAGTTTAAAATAGTTTGGCTGGTTTTGTGGGGGGTCGCGTGCCGCGAGAGACGTATCTGGGCAGACTTCTTTTGACAGCTGCCCGTTCTTCATGCTTGGCCACCACTCAAACCACCATGCACACATAACTCGAAACTTGGAGCTCTTTGATGGTTTTTATAACCTGCTATGACACTTGGAATAATCTTGGGAGCCCCCTAAACACTTGGCTTGATCCAAGAACACCTCACTTCACTATAAATAGAGGTGTTCATTCACCATTTAACCTTGCACCTCTCAAAAATCACTTCTCTCTTACTCTCTTGGAGATTCCTGACTAAAATGAGACTCCCCTCAGTTAAAGTTTTCATGCTAGGACCCTTTGTAAGTGTCCCTAGCCTCTGCATTTCGTTTTATAGGCTTTTAAAAGCCGAAAGTCAAAGTTTTTCGATAAACGCTTTGACTTTCGGTTTAGACCATTATGGTCCAGCCATTGTTCGGGGCGAACATGGCTACGTGATCGTAATTAGGTAGGTGTTAATCCCTCAAAAGGGCACCTCCTAATAATCACGTTTGCTTGGTCAAGTGACGGACTGACGGGTCAAAGTTATTAATTTAAAAAGTCAAACGGGTCAGTTTTTAAAATAATTCATATCTGATAATGTAGGTGTTATAAAATATGTTTTATCACTTTAAAAACTTGGTAATAATTATTAGAACATGTGTAAAAATGTTCAGCCCGTCATTTCCAGGTTTAGGGTCGGTTCGCAACCGAAAGTCGCAAAGTTTTGACTTGTGCTTTGACTTTCAGTTCTGACGACAATTAGTATAGTTTGATTCTGTTTTAAGGTTCCTTTGTGACCATATTATATTGTAGTATAACCCTCTGAGGTTATATTACATGGTCATATAGTAATCTGAGTTTATATAGCGAGTTCCGTTATTATGCTTAATGTTGAATAAAATGCCCTTTTGTTTAAAAATGAGGTTTTAAATATAAATAACTAATATGTTAACATGTTTAGCATATTTTGATGTTTATAATCTGGTCATAAACTGAGTTTGCATAAATGATCGTAAATCTTGCTTTTAAAAGGACTAAAATGCCTTTTTACATGTAAAATGAGTTTTAAACATAATTTCTTGACAAAACTCATTACATACTGATATAATATCGTATTTAAGATTATTTGGGATGTCAAGTCAGATTACATACTGAGTTTATGCACATGTTCTTGTTAAATATCCTTAAATGATGATAATGCCCTTATGGCACTTAAAATGGGTTTTAAACATGGCATGCATACAAAACCTATTACATACTGATATGTTATGATAAATAACATATTTTAATTATTTAAACTTGGTCATTACATCAGATTTCTTAAATCATCACATACATCGTCATTTAACGACTTTAACATCGTTTAGGCGCATAGTATGGTTTTAAACCATATTTATGAACCAAGACTTGTTACCTACTGATTTGATAAATCATTTTTAAATATTTCTACAGTAGGTATAAGTCATGAACTCAGAATCCCAATTAAGTTCTTAAAACTATGTGTGAAATGACCAAAATGCCCCAACGTTGCATAGTTTGGTCTTAAAGCATATCCTACTGCTATTATATCACAAATTAACTAAATTTCCAAAGTGTTTATGACCATAACATCAGATTACTTGCAAGCTCCTTTTATAAGTCATAAAATGACCAAAGCGCCCTTATGAGGCTAATTCGATTTTAAAACCTTAACGGGCATACATGTTGATATCCTAGTGATATTATAACATGTTTTAAGTAGAATAACATTTGGAACTTGTATATGACTCATCCGGTTACCCGTTAATGCTTATACGCGTTCGGTTCAACTTATGTAACTAGTTTACATAAGTTTGCCGAAACGGGTTTAACCTTATCATTTTAACTTCAAATTCCAGAATGTACTTAGTTTACCCACATTATACAAGTCTTCATACTTGTTGGGTCTAAATCACATTCTAATCCGGTCATCGCTTAATCAAGCGTATCGTACCATATTACATTCTTTAAGTTAGCCGGTCTAAGTCTATCACTAAAATAGGACCCGCTAGCATTCTAATTGGTTAATATACCATCATTTCAGACTAGATCCTTCCAGTAAAAGCTACCTTAACTTATCTAGAGAAATATACGACTGATTTATTTAAACCTTGCATTGAATCGAGTATTAACTCAGGTAAATACTTTTAACTTATTTTCCCTTATACGGGCTTGGGATACTGTAAATTATTACCGCTTGGTCGGGTATGGGATTCGAAGGCCAATCTGTCGTGAAATCTGCATAATCCGTTTTAACCTGTTTTGTTTGATAACTTAAACATTGGGGGTTAACTCGACCGTGTCCTGGATATCCTCGGCTCATTTAATTGTAAGTGGCCATGACCTAAGCACAGGGTGTAGGAATACACCTGACAGATGCGAATGCTAAAATATGTGTCGATTAATCTTGTACACATTTAATTGGGGATAACTCCTTTGTGGGTTTATAAAGTGGTGTGTCGATTAATCATGTCTCGGTTTTTATACTAGGCCCCATATGTATTGACAAAAATATAAAACTGTGTACAAGATTAAAATTCTTAATTGTCCCAAGTTATAAAAGATTTTTATGTGCCATGTGCACTTAAATCAATTTTGGAATGTTTTCAAAACGTGTCAGTTAATAGTATTTACTTGTGTAAACTGACGTATTTTCAAAAGACTAAGTTACAAGTACTAGACGAAATAGGCTGGAAGCTGCTCGATATCAATAAGAGGATCTTGCAAATCCTTAGAATGCCTAAAGTCTGTTAAACATCAATTTGTACATTTACTTGATCCGCATGTGGATTTTATTACAACCGTCTGTATTTGTTCTTTTGAACTTGAACATTTCGGTTTGTAATAGTATTTTATTCCAAGACTTCCGCTGTGCTATTCTGTGTTTTATTGACTATGACGATACCAATCTTACGTCACGATACTCCCCACCCGGGCCCACCGGGATTAAGCTGTAAATATTGGGGTGTGACATGATTTCCCTTTTTTGGGAGTTGTAGTTACATTGGAATCACACCCGAAAATATAAGACAATTGTTGGACCGTTTCTTGACCCGAAAACGTCAATCCGAGTAGCTCATCATTACATATAAAGGCGGAATCAGAATATGTAATGTAACAACAGCTTGTTCTATCAATTTCCTTTCTTTTATTGCTTTTCTGAAGAGATTTTGACAGAGATTCGGTTCCAAGCACATACACAACTATGAGATCCGCTCAAATGAACCTCCTATTTATAATGTTTCTGGTCCGCTCGAATGACATGACATATGAGCGGTCCAGACCTTGACACAAAAGCGGACCAGAACTAAGACATTAAAGCGAACCAGACATGACCCTATGAGCGGACCAGACCTAACCTAATGACATAAAAGCGGACCAGCTCATAAAATACATATTTTAACACTTTTGACTCTCTGTTGACCATTCTTAACTTCAGACTTGTTGTAGACGCAGTCAACAGACATTTCATGCATCAACAGACTCCCCCTTGGATGTTGACGTAGTCTTTTAGCATCTTCAGATCCGTAGTCTTCAGTCTTAGTCTTTTCTTCAACTCTGTCTTTTCATCATAAGCATTCTATCTTCACATTCCCATTGACTGTTGATCCAGACTCCCCCTTTCACAGACTCCCCCTCTCAGTATGCTGGGATCTTGAGATATCCGGTTCAAGCTTTGACAAATAGTTTCCTTTGGAAATAATGAAGTTCAAACCTGTTACTCAACCAACAAACATTACAAACTATCTTTCCAACAATAAATCACAAAATCAATCAGCTATAGCAATCCACTCAAGTATTCAGATTCAAATTAATGACCCTGATTACTCAATTAATCTACCAAGTCCAATTTAATGACCTTGGTTGATCATTTGACGAAACACACTGATTTTTTTTTTAAAAAAAACAACAATTTCAAACAATTTCTGAAAATAACAAGTATCAAATTAATGAACTTGTTTTTATCATATCAAACACTTCAAACTTCTTCAAAGTAAGCTCTCCTCGTTCTTCAGCTCAGAATCTCCTGCATCTGCTTCAAACATCTAGGAATCCAACAATCAATTCTCCACTTTGGTTTGTCGGAAAATAAAGCAGAAATAAAATCTTTTTGGATTTTATAAAGTGATCTAAACTAAGAAATGAAATACAGAAAACTTAAATTGCAGAAATTAAACAAAGTAAACTATTTACAAACATATTTTTGTTGAGCGTGTCAGGGAATCATATCAGCTTTTCAGACAAATCACAAGTACCGTTAAGCTACATTACATACTCAGATTTAAACAATTTACCTCGATTGTCGATATACTGATCCATCTTAAATTCCCACACAAATTTCAACTTATCCAGGATACGATTTAGATGAATTAAGAACTTAGATCATTCATGTGTCCCACCTCTTGAATATACTCCCGTATCCAGAATCCCAATAATCAGTCTTACAGGTGAGAATACTACAATGATATCTGTATATAATTTAGGTATGCGAGGGCCGAGGGATCTCAGATCGATACTTCCGTATACGCAGAGAGATATCAGCTTCGACTTTTCGGAGTGTCCCCTTTAGAGGATCTTTTTACTTACAACAGCAGTATATATCCATTTTATTGTTTCAACATGCTGAGGGTTTAATGCTGTGTTTCAAGCATTGCAGCAAGTATTAGCCAAGGACTAGGTCAGAACCACCGTTCAGCAGAAGTCCCGGAATAATACCCCAGACATCATAGAGTATAAAGACCTAGTATATCAGATTAAGAGACCTTTCAAACGAGATTTCAGGGGTTACCTATATATCCAAGTAGTGTTCCCCACGAATTCACAAGTTTGAATTTTAGGTTTATATCCCGAATAAATCTACTAAATGTACGAAAACCTATCGACACATCATCAGTAAGATTGTTTAACTCTTTTATACTTTTCAAATCTTTAGCATACTGTAATCGTCTAGCTGATGTACTATCATTTTCCCTATATACACAAGCTCTTTTTCAGATTTTATCATGTTTTTGTATTTTTGCATTTTTTACTGTTTTTGTATTTTCTGAAAATAAACTATGTACAAACATCTACTCCCCCTAAATACCAAAACAAGTAAAAATTCGACAAACCATTGCAGATTGTTTCTCGTCTTCATCCGCAACAGTACTCTCATCAACGCCAATTATGCCATCCGACACTGACAGAAGCTTCATACCATTCAGTTTTAACAAATATTTAAACCGATTTTTATCAAAAGCTTTGGTATGTAAATCAGCTTTCTGTTCGTCTGTGTGGATTTTCTCAATTCGTATCAACTTTTTCTCAAAGCAATCACGAATAAAGTGATGACGAATTTCTATGTGTTTAGTTTTAGCGTGATGTACTGGATTTTTAGTTATATTTATTGCAGCCTCATTATCAACAAAAATAGGTGTGTTAAGAAACTGCAAACCGTAGTCGCGCATCTGTTGCTGTATCCACAAGATCTGAGAGCAGCAACTACTAGCAGAAACATACTCAGCTTCACAAGTAGATAACGCCACAGACGTTTGTTTCTTACACTGCCAGGTAACCAATCTAGGACCAAAGAACTGGCATCCTGCAGTTGTTGATTTTGAATTAACTTTGCAGTATCCGAAATCTGAATCGGAATACCCTTCGAGCGTAAAATCACCTTTCCTAGGATACCACAACCCCAATGAAGGAGTTCCTTTCAGGTAGCGCAATATCCTCTTCACAATAATCATATGTGATGCTCTTAGGTTAGACTGAAATCTTGCTGCGAGGCACGTTGGATACATTATATCAGGACGTGAAGCAGTTAGGTACATTAAAGAACCTATCATGGATCTATAAAAAGTTTCATCAGCCCTGTCTCCGGTGAGATCTTGGTGAATCCCATGATTAGTTGCAAGTGGGGTAGCAGCTGGAGTAGAACTTGACATCCCAAATTTCTCTAGAATATCATGAACATACTTTGACTGATGAATGAAAATTCCCTCAGGAAGTTGTTCAACTTGTAATCCCAGAAAGAATTTCATCTCCCCCATTGATGACATTTCAAACTTCTGCTTCATCACTGATTCAAAATCTTTACATAGATTTTCATTTGTCGACCCAAAGATTATATCGTCCACATAAATCTGTACTATCAGAAGATGACCATCAACGACTTTAGTGAAGAGAGTGGCATCCACTTTTCCACGTATGAACTGGTTAGCGAGTAGGTGTTGAGACAAAGTCTCGTACCAGGCTCTCGGGGCTTGGTGTAAACCATACAACGCTTTGTCCAATAAGTAGACCTTGTTCTTGTGGATTGGATCGGTGAAGCCCGGCGGCTGACCGACATAAACCTCCTCTTTAACCTTCCCATAAAGAAACGCCGATTTAACATCCAACTGATAAACTTTGAAGTTCTTCCAAGACGCAAATGCTAGGAAAATTCTGATAGCCTCTAGTCGAGCTACAGGAGCATAGACTTCGGTAAAATCAATTCCCTCCTGTTGACTAAATCCCTGAACAACAAGTCGAGCTTTATTCCTTACGACAACTCCTCTATCGTCCCTTTTACACTTAAACACCCACTTAGTGTTAATTTTCCTATGACCATCCGGTAAATCAACTAACTTCCACACTCCCAATTTCTAAAATTGACTAAGTTCCTCCTGCATTGCATTGACCCAAGAGTCTTCAGTAAGTGCCTCTCTGTAAGTTCTTGGCTCAACCTGCGAGATAAAACAACTCAATGAGAATTCAGTTTGCAAAGGAGCAACTTTTGTATAGAAACATATAAGCCCTTTATCAATCTGATTTCGAGTGCGAACGCCTTTCTGCAATTCTCCTATGATCAACTCCTCTGGATGATATGAAAAAGTTCGCGGCATCACTTCACTTGGAACATCTACATTTCCCTCCAGATTAGTAATATTCTGCTCTGCATCTTGTTCACCAACTTGGTTTGTTTGACTTAAAATCTGAATTTGCTCCCCCTCAGAATCTGAATCACCATGATCAAATACTGGCATGTTTTCAGCTTCTAGATTATCATTCTGAGCCGACTGATTATCCTGAGCAACTTCATTTTGTTGGACATCATCATGTTCACCAGCATTACTTGGACCTGCTTCATCATCATTTGAAGTTTCCCGTGGTCTCCTCGAATACTCAGCTGGGAATCTTAACTGCGACTCATATTCACGCAAAATATCCAACTCATCAAAGAAATCTTCATCATCCTCTGATTCTTCTCTCATGTCAAACGAATCCCAAAGTTTGTCATAATGATAACGCCATGAATCACCAGGATTCTGCGGCGGCATAGTATATCCTTGACATTCAACATTTGCAGCTTCAATAATCCGCTTTTCACTTGGAACAAAGACACGTCGCAATGGATTTGAATAACCAACAAATATACCCTCAATGCACTTCGGACCAAACTTCCCAAAAGGTTCTATAACCGTACAAGGTGACCCGAACGGTTCTAGATACTTTAAATTCGGTTTGCGATTATTGATTAGCTCAAAGCATGTTTTGTTGAACTTCTTGACAGTTAGAACCCTGTTGAGCGTATAGCATGCGGCGGAAACAACTTCAGCCCAAAAATTAATTGGTAACTTTGAATCTGCGAGCATAGTTCTAGCCGTCTCGATTAGTGTCCGGTTTTTGCGTTCTGCAACTCCATTTTGCTGCGGAGTGTACGGAGCACTAAACTCATGCAAAATACCTCTTTCATCACAAAATTCTTCCATCTTGCTGTTCTTGAATTCGGTACCATTATCACTTCGAATTCTCTTGATACGCCTTTGGTACAAATTCTCAATCTTCCTGAACAGCCCCATCAAACTGTCAAATGTTTCATCTTTCGTCTTCAAGAAAGAAACCCACGAAAATCTGGAATAATCATCAGTAACGACCAAACAATAGTAATCTCCTGTAATACTTTTGACATTCACCGGACCAAACAAATCCATGTGAAGTCTTTCCAGAGGTCTCGAAACTGAATTGACTTGCTTTGTAGGGTGTGACTTTTTCTTCTGCTTGCCTTTGATACAGCTAATGCACTCCCCTTCCAGATGAAAACCTTTAATATTAACTCCCAATACCAAATCATTGTGCACCAATTGATTCATTTTTCTAAGATGAATATGCCCCATCTTTCGATGCCACAATCTAGATTCTTTCTCAGTTGCTCTAGACACAAAACAATGTGCTTGACCAGTAGTTGTAGTAGCTACAGACATATCTAACACATATAAATCATTCACTCTAGGTGCCCTCATAATAATCCATTCTTCAGGAATAACAAAACCAGGTTTCAAAATCAAACATTCTTTATCATTGAAGTGAGTAGTATACTGATTTTCACAAATCTGCGAGATACTAAGCAGATTGTTCTCCAGCTCAGTGATGTAGTTAACTCTCTCAAACGTTACAATCCCATTGGATAACGTTCCTTCACCAACAATTCTACCTCCTTCATGACCAGCAAATCCCACATAACCACCATTAATGTTTCTCACATCATACAGCAACGCGGTTTTTCCTGTCATATGTCGAGATGCACCACTATCCATAATCCATCTTGATACCAGTTGTGGAAGATCCTGCACAAAACAAACTACAATTTAAACAACTTCAAGAAAGATGCCGATTCATGCTTCGCGAACCAGGAAGCTCCGGCAATTCAAACTGCTTATTCGAACATGGTGTCCACCCAGGCCTCATCATCCTTAGGTGTAACCTTGACTCTTGCAATTTGAATTTTGAAATTTTCAGCCTTCAAAGGTGGAAAATTTGCATCATAATCAACCGAAATTGATTCTTCAGCCTTTTTCACTTCAAAAGTTGAAATTTTCTTCTCTGTTTTAGGTTTCCAAATTTGTTCAGTTAATGCAACCCGTTTATAAAACTTGTCATTTTTAGTTACCACTTTCTTTACGGATTCATTTTTTACTTTGATGTTGTCATTTTTAACTTTTTGCTTCTCTATCACTTTCTTCTCAACATACATTGGTGCTTTACCCTTCACATCAACCTTCTTTTGTTCAACCTTCACAGTTTCAGTCCTAGGCTTCACATATGTACACTTTCGTGCAATATGACCAACTTGTTCACATCTAAAACAAGTACGAGTATCAGCTACTCGACTCGTGCCTTCAGACTGAGCCTGCAAAGCTCTCTTCTCAAAGAACTCTTTATTTGATTTTGAAAAAATTTCATTTTCCTCATCAGAAAGTGAACTTGAACCATTCACAAACACCTTCTTTTCAGCAAACCTTCTGTTTTGAAAACTCCTTTTCTGATAACTCTTACCACCTCGATAACCACCCGACCAATTGTTTCGATTGTTATTATAAAAACGTGGTGGAACAACAGGCTTTTTGTAATAAGCTTTATCTTTCTCAAAATTCATTTGCCTTTTTGTTTGACTCAAACTGTTCACTTCTGACAACTCAACTTCAACTAACTTGAAAACATTTGTCAACTTTTTCACATTAACATTCTCAATTGGAAACTCAGAATCCGAATACAACTTATCAGATCCAGCCATCTTGTACATCACAAGACCCGGTTCATCACTTAAGTTGTTTTTGGACTTTTGTTTCGGAATGTATTTATCCAAGAAACACCCATCCTCCTCAGAAGTGTCACAATCCGGTTTAAGCACTTTGTCTACCACACTTTTCACCACATCACTTTGGACACCCTCGTCATTGGAAGATGTGAACGTGACATCAATGTTTTCAGGAAGTTTAACTTCACTTTCTTCCTCAATTTCCACCAAACTAGACTGCTTTTTCGTATAGTTGTCTAAAATTGGCGGTGGAACTTTGTGAAAACCTACACCCGTTCCATCAGAAAACACATCCTCTCCATCTTTGTTTTTCCCTATAGGTTTAGGAACAATATGCTGCAAAACAAAACTTGCCGATTTATAGCTGTTAAGCTTCAACTGGATTCGTTCATTCTCAATTTCAGCTTCTTGAACTTTAAGTTTCAGTTTAGCAATTTGATCCAGTTGTTCATTAATCGATTCTTCTTTTAACCTCAAAACAGCTCTTAGATGTTCATTTTCTTTAAATGTTTTGCCATTACGATCATCACTATCTTTGACAATGTTTTTCAATTTCTCAAACTTTTCAGAAATCTGACGGTTTTCAAGAATCAACTTTTCATTTTCAGATTTTATTTTCTCACGTTCAGTTTTATCATTTTCAATTTGAGTCGTTAATTCTTTGATCCGTTCAGTTGAAGCTCTTACAGTTTTGTCACGATCGAGAATCTGATCTTCAACCTTTCTAACTTTTGTTGTCAGATTCTGAATTTTCTCATTGTTAAGATACGTGACAGTGCTACAAAAATTGCATTGTTTGGTGCAATTTTTGCAGTCAGCATTCCCGTCAATTTTGTTACCTGACGCATTTGTTGACACACTTTGACTGACCGATTCCTTTGACTTAGTAACAGAATTAGGATCTATCTCAAGTGCTTTTGCAGCTAGCACTTTGTCAGCCATCACTCCTAGGTTCTTAGCTGTCAACTCTTGCGTAGTATCAATTATGCCTGTATCAACCTGCTTTTCTTTCTTCTCTTTCTCCTCTTTCTCCTTTCTCTCTTTCTCTTTTTCTTCTTCAATCATTTTCGAAGTTGGAGTTCCCCACCATTTGTGCTGCCAATATTCATCATCTTCTTTGTACTCCTTGATGATGGCTTCGATATCTAGCGTTTTGTCATCAATCGCAATGTTGCCATACCTATCAAGATAGCACTCTCTATTTGGATCCCATCTGTTTGCTCTTCTAGCTTCCAGAAAGACACCAGAAAGTCTGATAATCTTGTTTTCAGCAATCATCTTTCGATATTGATACTTCTGTTCCTCAGTACGATCATCTTTCCATTTAACGGGTTCATCATTGCTTGCCATGAATGCGTAACCCACCGCATCTTCTTCCGGTAAAATTTCCTTACTCCAATCAAACCCCTCATCATCATAAATCACAGCAAGAGCCCTTGATTTGTCTCTGTTGTCTTCAACCTGCTTCAATCTAGGCGGCTCGGATTTATTCTGATGATAAATCGCCTTCTTGTAATAATCATCTCTGAAAGGGTTCTCCAACTCATCAGCATAAGCGTTTCGGCATTCTCGTTTGAAATGACCCTTTTGCTTACACTTGAAACATGTCACTTTGGATTTATCGAACCCCAGCTTAGTAGAAGCACCACCAATTGTTTTTCTGCCAGTAATTTCCATGAATCTTTGTGCACGACGAACAGCACTAGCCATAGCCCAACGAATATCGATCAGTTCCATTTCCTCCGGATCAATCTGATCGTAATCTTCTTTCGTCAGATTTGTATTGCCAATCTTCCCAGCTACCAATCCTTCATACGATTCCAACACTGATGCTAGAAAGATCATCTGCTGCTTGGCCGATTCCTCATCAAAGTTCTGAGCATTCTTCAAGTCTATTGCGATGTTGCATTGAAAACAATTCTTTGCATCAGCATTTCCAGAAGATGAAGATCCACTGTGAAAACCACTATGACTTCCACTGCTTTGATCACTTTGACTTTCTTTGCCAACTGTCGACACATTTTCAGCAGAAAAAGCTGTTTTTGGAGAAGTAGCTTTCGGCATCATGCTCTTTGGATAGTATAAATCTAGATTCTGCTGATAAGATGAATGATTAATTTTGTACGTCTTCTTCAACTCTAGCTCATGACTCTCGAGTTTTTCAATCAGCAAATCTAATGTCAGTTTTTCTGGTTCTTTGATGGTATTCTTCAGCATTAGCGCATAATATCTCCAATCCATCTCGTCAGGCAACGAATCGAACAATTTGTCGATAAGATCTTCTTCAGGAATATCAATATCATGTCTTACTAACTCCAGCTTTAGATGACCGAACCTTTCTATCATTTTACACACTGACTCATTCTTTAAACATCCAAACAGATCAAATTCTTTTCTAAGAAGTTTCTTTTTGTTTTTCTTAATTTCTTGACTACCGACACATTTCTTTTCCAACTTTGCCCAAAGATCTTTAGAATTTGAGTAATCTATCAGTGAAATGATGTCTTCACGCACCGATTGAAACAATAATGCCACACATTTTTGTTCGGCCACAAAACTGTCAATCTCTTCAACTGATCTTAATGCTTCACCATTCTTCTTTCCTTGAGCATAACCATTCTTCATACTCTTCCAGCAAGGAAAAGCAAATGCCATCAACCAATCTTCGAACTTTGTTGCCCACCTGCTATAATCTTCTATAGCCATCAGCTTAGGAGGTTTGTTAAACGTTCCAAATGCGCTTTCTAACTCCCAAGCTTCCTTCTTTCTTTCTTTCGGTGGACTTTTGTTTGCATCGCTTGAAGACGTATCGTTGTTTCCTGAACTACCCGTGAATGCATACATATCGCTGAAGGGATTCATGAAAATATCATCCATTTTGATCGTACCTGCAAAATCAATCAATCACTTAGACAAATTTTCGAGATTTTTAACAAATGCGACAAATAAGCGAAACTATCAATGTTGTCTAAAAAAACGGACCAGATTATGTCCGTTCAAGCGGATCAGATAATGTCCGTTCAAGCGGACCAGATAATGTCCGTTCAAGCGGACCAGCTAATGTCCGTAAAAGCGGACCAGCAGATGTTCGAATAAGCGGTCCAGAGAATGGTCGTTCGAGCGGACCAGACTTTGTCCGTTCGAGCGGTTCAGAAAATGATTGAATAAGCGGACCAGGTCAATGTCCGAATAAGCGGACCAGGTCAATGTCCGAATAAGCGGATCAGATCTATGTCCGGATAAGCGGACCAGAAATTTGCGAAGACCGAAAAAGCGAACCACAAATTTTAACCAATTTTAGTCCGAATAACACTTTGATACTTTCAAGAATTATAATACTCTTAATTCCGATCACAATGAAATGATTTTCGTTCAATTCTGACCGTTAATTTGTTCCAGATCTAAGTTCAAAGTTTCTGTCCGAAAACCGATCACATTTTAGATGAAATTGATTGATTTTTACTTAGTTTTAAAGATCGAAACTTATACGGATTGTTTAACAGATAATGTCGCTCAAAATACGTGACTTTCAAATCATTCTGTCCGATGAAACTTGTTTAAACCGAAAAACTAAAAGAAATATGAGTAGAAATGAGATGATAAAGCCGAATCAGCTGATGTAGTATGAGCTCCTCGTCCTGAAGCTCTGATACCACTTGTTGGACCGTTTCTTGACCCGAAAACGTCAATCCGAGTAGCTCATCATTACATATAAAGGCGGAATCAGAATATGTAATGTAACAACAGCTTGTTCTATCAATTTCCTTTCTTTTATTGCTTTTCTGAAGAGATTTTGACAGAGATTCGGTTCCAAGCACATACACAACTATGAGATCCGCTCAAATGAACCTCCTATTTATAATGTTTCTGGTCCGCTCGAATGACATGACATATGAGCGGTCCAGACCTTGACACAAAAGCGGACCAGAACTAAGACATTAAAGCGACCCAGACATGACCCTATGAGCGGACCAGACCTAACCTAATGACATAAAAGCGGACCAGCTCATAAAATACATATTTCAACACTTTTGACTCTCTGTTGACCATTCTTAACTTCAGACTTGTTGTAGACGCAGTCAACAGACATTTCATGCATCAACAACAATGCAGATCTCCCCAACCTTTTGGAGATTCAGTTGACATTGATTGTCCGTACAAATGGAATATTCTGGAATAATAATACAATATATTATTATTGTAGTAGGTTTGACCAGTCTACGTTGACTGAACTGGGTCATACCTCATCAATTTGTAAATAAATAGCGTTGTCAGGTAACATTAAGGGTTGTAATCTAGTCACAACTACTTCATAATTATAAAAATTATCTGTTCTTATTATTTATTATCTAATAACTAATAATATATATATATACACACACACACTTATTTCGATAGGCTTCCGTTCAATTAAGAACCACCACGAGTTGTGAGAACCATGAGAACTCCTACTTCCCGCACGAGTTGGGCCACAATTTTTTGCACAAACGTAGATGAAAATATTATAAATACATCTGTAAAAAAGCAAAAAAAAAATTGTCGTGTCGGCAGTTTTGCCTGATATAAGTTTTGTTTACGCGTTGATGTAAATTTTGTTACGGCGATTAATTTTTTTACACCTCATGTAGTGCATGTAGCATTTTAAATTTTTTTTTTTGCTGAAACAAGTGATTTTTTTAAAGAGTTTTGAGAAAAAGAAAATTTGGAAAAACCTTTTGGAAGGTCTAGTTCTTATGGTTCTCACAACTCAAGGTGGTTCTCATTTTATCCTAAGCCTATTTTGATATATGTATATATATATATATATTATAATTAACAAATTAATTATAATTTGTCTTATTAAATCCAGCTCTCCGTAATTATTCTAAATAATTACCCGTTTCTTAGACTACGTTTATTATTTCGTGATCCGATGATTAACGATAAAAACACCGTTAAATGTTCATTGCCCAAAGTGTAACTCTTAGGGTCGTACCGTGACGACAACGTCGACTTTTTGATCGACAATTGAACATTATATCCAACACTCACCCACTTGGTCGATTAGCCGGTTAAGTTTCAATGTAGACAGTAGTGGATGCCTAGCTGCGTCATATTTCCCCCAACAAGGTATGACAAATTTATGTTAACTAATTCTTTACACTAATCAATTATTAGGTTATGCAAATACTATAGCTCTGGTTATCAACTCATTTATCTCTCTTTATTGAACACTTGTTGAACATAAGACATGGATCCTCTTCATTCTCATATATTAATCAACCATTTCTAATTTTGTTCCTGATTTGACATGGTTTATCAAACTACTACTATTTCGAGCGTGGCCACGCATTTAACAATAGTTCAAACCAGTGAAAGGCGCCAAAGTGTTCCTCTCCTAAGTATAGAAGCACATATCCCTTTAGCTACGAATAACTCCCACTAAACTTCAGATCATTACCAAAACTATCCTTATTACTGCCAGTTACGTACAACATTAGATAGAATTAATAAGCAACCATTCATTTAAGTTAGTTCTAGTGTGTACCACAGGTCTAAGGATACAATGATCATACCTATTCAATATGTCTTATGACTAAGATCCATGAAGATCGTTTTGAAACGAGTTACACCTAATATTATTCAACTAATCATATCAGTGAATATGGTTCTCAATATTTTGAGCATCCATTATATGGATCAACCATCTAATTCATAAAAGTCATTTACCAGATTGGTTCTCACGAATCTGATAGACTACGGACATTTCAGAATACAATATTCATAGATACTTAACGTACTAATATTTAAGCACATATATAATAGTTTAAAAGACATTCAACCATTAAATTCAAATAAACTTAAAATACTAAATTACAAAATCAGATCCATTGTCTAACATGTACACGAGTTTCAGAACTAAACTGATTCCACCACTAATCTCGTTACAATCAAAATATGTTAAAATAAAATAAAGAATCGTGACTACCAAGAAAGACAACTTGGTTTAACGACACTAGATGATCGTTGACCATGAAATCGGATTTGTTCATTTGAAATAATTTCAAACGGAAACCTTAATCTAATGAAATAAAGTTCAAAAGCTTTCTTTAACTTTTGCATAATTGAAGAAACATGAACTGCAAGAACTGCGATCAATGAGAAAGAACTGCACCTCCTATTTGTCTTTCTTTTGCGATGGCCAAAAATATTGAATTGTCGTAAATCCCTTTTATTTTTTATGTTTCTCTTTGTCTTTTGAAAGCATCAAAACCTCATTATTAAGATTTCAAAAAACCCGTATATATTAGGAGATTTATATGGAGATATAAATTTTGTTTTAGTGGTTATTGAAGATATATATATATATATATATATATATATATATATAGGGTGAACGTCATTTAGGAACCATCATTTATTGTGAGAACCACGAGAACCAGTGTGAATACAACTTAAATTACGTAAAAAAGCTTAAAAACACAATTTTTTCTTAATTTTCCATTAAAAATCGCAAGATTATATTTATAGAAAAAAATATTGTTTTTAGAATTTTTTTAATCTAAATAACAATTACTAATGCACATGTGCATATTTCATATTTTCTTGACAACACCTATACAATTTCCATTCCATCTATACTACCATCTGTAATACACCACTTTTTGTTAATAATTTTTTTGTACTTTTTTTAATTCGAATAACAGTTACAGATGCACATGTGCATATTTCATATTTCTTGATAACAACCTATACAATTTCCATTCCATCTACACTACCATCTGTAATACACCACTTTTTGTTAATATTTTTTTTTCTACTTTTTTAATTCGAATAACAGTTACAGATGCACATGTGCATTTTCATATTTCTTGATAATACATATACAATTTCTCTTCCATCTACATTATTACCAATATATATAAAATTTCAAACTATGCACATGTGCATCACCAAGCTTCATACCATACTAAACAACATATTACATCATAAACTGGCAAATATAACCAAAATATGCATATGTGCATACATCATCATTCAAACAACAAACTCTTATACCAGACATGTTATATCATGTTGATACATAATGTTGCACATGTGCAGTTTTAACTTTGTACTAACACTTCTTTGTAACACAAACCATCAATGTTGTTGTCCACCATCTCATCATTATTCTCATCCCTCACCTTTAAATGCTGATTTTGCAACCTTCCTATTCTTGTCCACACACATTTCCTTAGCATCCTTATCCAATGTTTCATTACGCTTCCGCTTACTTGTCCTAATTTTTATGTTTGTTTTTCTACATCTACACCTGCATATGGTATGGTATATATATTCAAACAAATGACAATACCAGTTAACATGGAAAATAAAAAGTAATGCATATGTGCATCTCAACTAACTGCATCATTAAATAGTAAACAACCTTTTTAAACTCCTTATTTAACTATTAAGTCCTTGTCCTCCATAGCATATGGCAATCTTTTTTATCTTTCCTTTCTTGATTTCAGAACAAATGTTACCTTCTTCCCTTTTTTTCCATTAGCGATCTACAACAATAAACAAACCATAAGATTACCAAACATACATACTTAATGCATATGTGCATTGACATCAATTTTCTCATTACCGTATAAATTATGCACATGTGCATCCAAATGAATGACCATATAAACTATGCACATGTGCATTAATATGAATGACGTATAAAACTAATGCATTCTGAATTACCTAGCAATGGCATGATGTCTTCACAATCATCAATCGCTACAGAATCTTCGCACCACTATAACGTAGTTTGATCATGCTAATTATTTCCATACATCCTAACTAACGCATATGGTGTGTGTTGGGTGTGATATGTTTTTATTGATATCTTAAGCCCTTTTTAACACATTATTCAAGTTTTAAATTTATAAAACATGATATTCTACTAACACTAAACACACACATGGGCAAGTGTACCCATCGTGAGCGTAGTATAGCGTTGGTAAGATACCGAGGTCGTCCAAGGACACAAGAGCTTTTAGTACCGGTTTATCCTCAACGTCTAATCAAATAAAAAACTTTTAGAAAAGGTTTTAAACAAGAAAATAAAAACTAAAAATGTTGAAAAATAAAAATAAAAGAAAAACAGATAGACAAGATGAATCACTTGGATCCGACTCGCCTTTAATGTAACCTTTGATGACTTCCGCACTTTTGCACTTTTTAAGAGATTATCTTAGTTATAGTAGTAGGCCCTCTTTTGAAGGTGACGTTACCCTCAACCCAGTGGTTTGAGTCAGCAAGGATACAATCCCAAAGGGTCGGAATATTGAAAGATAATTAATTAAGTTATTAATGCGTAAAGTGGTACTCTTTTGAAGGCGACGTTACCCTCGGCTAAGTGGTTTGAGTCAGCAGGGATACAATCCCAAGTAGCCGGCTTAATGTATTAATAGTAGTTTACATATGAGGGGATCAAGCCATTCGCACCCCCGCCATCCAATATCAGTGGGTATTGAAGGAGGTCCTAGTAAGCTTGACCCAGGTCCTTGCAGGATCTATACACTGAACAAGGCAAGAACCTTACTAAACCATTCCCTTAACCCCCGACCAGGTAGCCAACATATCTCTATATAGACCGTAGAGATATGAATGGTGAAAATCTTTTACTTTATATAGACAGTAAAGTAATGCCAAGACACCATAGACACATGATAAAGAAGTTTCACCTTCAACATAAGAAACTAGTTATTAAAGTCATTAATACAAAACCAAATAAAAAGTATGAAAATATTAAAAATCAAAAGTATTACATTAAATTCTTGTCTTCACCAAGTGATGTAAGAGACTTAGCCAAACATGGCCTTTGATTGACAAGAACTCTTACGATCAATCTTGGATCCCGAGACTACTACACACACTCTAAGGTGGATGATGGATGATGGTGGTGGATGTGGGTGTGGGTGTTGTAGTGGTGGTGAAGTGGGAGAGAGGTGGTTTGCCAAGGGATGCCTTTGAAGTGAGCAAGCACCCCTATTTATAGCCTGAACAGAAGCCCGGCCACGGCCCCGTGCCCGCTGGACACGGCCCCGTATCCTTCCACTTTCTCTTACTTCATTAATTGCTTTTCTCTGCATTAGGATCCACATGGCCTCGTGTTCGCTGGGCACAGCCCCGTGTGCAGAAGCGTATCTGTACTATCCAGATTTGTAAGATTCTGCGAATCTTAGCGTTAACCACGCCCCGTGCTAAGCTGGGCACGTGGGCACACCACCGTGCTGGGAATAGAAGCTTCTACAACTTTGTCATTTTCTGCAGACACCTAGCCACGCCCCCGTGTCCGCTGGACACGGGTCATCGTCAGCCTCCTGTTTCTTGATTTTGCTTAGGAAGATGCTGTCGAGGGGTCGGGCATGCCACGTTTATTCCTTTTCTTTGTATTTATGTTAGTTTTTGCTGCATATTTGTTCCTTTTGTTCATTTAAGCTCATTTGGTCCTGAAAGTACAAAAGGAAGACAAAAACACACTTTTTCCAACATTAGTACTAAAAAAGTGTTAGTTTTATGCCTAAATTGATGTAATTTATATGTTGCATTTTACACACATCAAATACCCCCACACTTGAATCTTTGCTTGTCCTCAAGCAAAACTCTTTAATTTGTGGCTTACACACCCAAATGGAATGGTAGAAGAGAAGTTTTGGGCTTGTCTTGAATGTCGGGAATCCAAGATCTTTATTGGGTTTTATTTTTATACTATTTACAATCCTATTCGTTATTGTCGCAACCCTCGTCCCCTAATTATCCGGGAACGGGCGGCCACGGCCAGTTTCAGTGGTATCGGTGTTTATCAATTTGGCAGCGGAATTTACATTAGGACCGTAGTTAGGAAATATTTTATCAGAGTAAAATACCACACTTTTATAATATTAAACATATGGGGAAATCCCAAGTTTCCAGTACACACATTTTCATAGGGATAAACCCTATTTTATTTAAATAAAAACATCTCTTTATTTAGGTAACTTTTATATCCACTTTTCCAAGCCTTCAGTGTTGTCCAGCTGGCTTCTATTTGGCTTTCACATTTTGTTACCTGAAACGCGTTTAAAAACATTTTGTCAGTGGGAAATACTGGTGAGTGAATCCCAGTTTAATCAAGACAGGTAAAACCGTTTACAACATTGAGGGCGGTCGCGCAATTACATTTGTTTATTTTCTACTTTAATTACCACCCACGGTACTGTCAACCCGACTTGTGGTCATGTTACTACTCACAGTGTAGTAACAAATTTTGTATACAAAACCCCAACATACCGACAATAATTGTAGAATACAAATACTCAATCACTGTTTAATATAATGTAAAACATTTGAGGTTTTGTAAAAACTGTTTGCAAAAAGGAGGATTACTCACATTGTTATCTTAGGGTTTTCCTTTGTGATTTCCTGGTGATTATCTATTAATTACACAATGCACATGCGTTAGTATAATAACCCAATATTTACATTAGTAATACCCTCCTCGAGACAGAACTCCAATGACTACGTCGGGCAGAGCCTCGACAGCCGTTACGGAATCCTAGATCAATTGGGCAGCGTATCTAATACGTAACCGGGGGTTAAAATACTTATAACGAGGCAGGGCTTCGTTAATTAGTGGATATAATGCCCGGGTATAGTGCCTACTATAGAGAAATCGAGAGAGGGATTGAAAGACTGAACGATTTGTGAACTGTGCTCGTCGACTCAATATATAGGGTTGATCAGTAGGGCTGTCGCGCCCCGCGGCACCCTAGGGCTTAGCCTTCGCGGGCCGCCAGGGACTACGTGTCCCATTATAGGCTTGCCAAGTCAACTGCTAGACCCCACACGCGTCGGACACGTGGCATACTCCGGTGCGGCCTGGTGTACTAGCCGTCGCGCCCCGCGTAACCCTGTGGTGTGTCCTTCGCGGGCCGCCACAGACTATAAAATTTTGTTTTGTAATTAATTTTTAATTATATATGGTATTTTGGGCCTTTTCTCGTATACGGGGTGTATTTTAGGACGTCTAGGGACATTCTAAATATATTAGGGGTGTCTAAAAGAATTTTCGAGGGTATCCTCCCCGCCTTGTTTTAGAACTCATCCTCGAGGTCTATTAGAACAAGTGTGGGTATTTCCTTTGCATCTTTGATTCAAGCTCCCACGTGTATTCTGGTCCTCTTTTGGAGTCCCATTTCACTTTGACCAGAACTAGTTTCTTGTGTTTGAGATTCTTGACCTTTCTATCTTCAATTTGTAGAGGCTTCTCTACAAATTTTAACTTTTCATTTATCTCTATGTCCTTAAGAGGCACTACTAGTGATTCATCGGCTAAACATTTATTGAGATTACATACATGAAATACATGATGTATTCCTGCCATTTCCTCTGGCAGTTGTAGTTGATAGGCTACAGGTCCTATTTTTATAATAATCTCAAAAGGTCCAACATACCTGGGGCTTAGCTTTCCCCTTTTGATGAATCTTAACACTCCTTTCCAAGGAGAAACTTTCAATAACACCTTATTGCCTACCTGGAATGCCTACCTGGAATTCCAACGGTTTTAGCCTGTTATCAGCATAACTTTTCTGTCTATCGCGTGCTGCTTTCAGTCGTTCCTTGACTTGAACAATCTTGTCGGTTGTTTCTTGTACTATTTCTGGTCCAGATAATTGCTTTTCCCCAATCTCTGCCCAACAGACTGGAGTTCAGCACTTTCGTCCATAAAGTGCTTCGAATGGTGCAGCATTGATGCTGGTATGATAGTTGTTATTGTAGGAAAATTTTATTAATGGTAGATGATCGTCCCAATTACCTCCGAAATCAATTACACAAGCTCTAAGCATATCTTCCATTGTCTGAATTGTCCTTTTGCTTTGTTTGTCCGTTTGAGGATGATAAGCAGTGCTTAGATTGAACTTGGTTCCCATTGCTTTTTGGAAACTTGTCCAAAAATGAGAGGTAAAACGGCTATCTCTATCAAAAACAATTGTTAAAGGAATTCCATGATATGAAACTATTTCATTTTCATACAACTTAGCTAACTGTTCCATACTGAAAGTTTCCTTCATTGGTAGGAAATGAGCTGACTTAGTTAGCATGTCTACAATCACCTAGATTGTATCATTACCTTTTCTTGTTTTGGGTAATTTGATAACAAAACCCATTGTTATCAATTCTCATTTCCACACCGGCATTTCTAACTGCTGCAATAAACCTGAGGGTTTCTAATGCTCAGCTTTAACTTGTGAACAGGTTAAACACTTAGAAACATAAGCTGTTATATCTTTCTTCATTCCTATCCACCAAAAATTGTTTCTTAAATCCTGATACATCTTATCACTTCCAGGATGCATTGTATACTTAGACTTATGGGCTTCTTCTAATATACGGTGGCATAGGTTTCCTAATTTAGGTATCCACATTCTTTTCTTATGGAATCTCCAAATTCCATATGTTCCTTGTTCTAATTCCTTAATCATTCCTTTCAACTTCTCAGTATCATCCTTGATTACTGATTTTTGTGCTTTCCTGATCTGGTCATTTAAATCTACTTGTAGATTTAAATCTACTTGTAGATTTAATTTAAGAGAACGTACTCTTTTTGGCTTTTCATGATACTTTCGACTTAAAGCATCAGCTACTACATTAGCTTTTCCTGCATGATACTGAATATTACAATCATAATCACTAAGTATTTCCCTCCAGCGTCTTTGTCTCATATTTAACTCCTTTTGCCTGAAAACATACCTTAAACTCTTATGATCAGTGAAAATCGTGAACTTACTACCGTAAAGGTAATGTCTCCAAATTTTAAGGGCAAAAATTATGGCTCCTAATTCCAAATCATGGGTTGAATAATTTTCTTCGTGATTTTTAAGTTGTCTAGAAGCATAAGCTATAACCTTTTGACGTTGCATCAACACACATCCATAACCTAACTTAGAAGCGTCACAATAAACTACAAAGTCTTCAGTTCCTTCTGGTAACGCTAATATGGGTGCGTTGGTTAATCTTTGCTTAAGAATTCTAAAGGCTTCTTCTTGTTTTGGTCCCCATTCAAACTTAACAGACTTATAGGTTAACTTTGTTAAGGGAATGGCTATTCTAGAAAAATCTCGGATAAATATTCTATAATAACCGACTAATCCTAGGAAACTTCTAACCTCGGTTGGTGACTCAGGGGTTTTCCATTTGGTAATTGCCTCAATCTTTGTGGGATCCACATAAATTCCTTCATGATTGACTAAATATCCAAGAAACTGTACTTCCTCTAACCAAAACTCGCACTTCGAAAACTTTGCATAAAGCTTTTCTTTTCTCAATAAACTTAGAAGTGCATGTAGATGCGCTGCATATTCCTCTTTACTCTTAGAGTAAATGAGAATATCATCTATAAAGACAATTATGAATTTATCCAAATATGGTTTACATATTCGGTTCATCATGTCCATAAATGCAGCTGGGGCATTGGTTAAATCAAATGGCATGACAGTAAATTCGTAATGGCCATACCTTGTTCTGAAAGTGGTCTTAGGAATGTCCTCTTCCTATACATTTAATTGATGATATCCTGAACGTAAATCGATTTTAGAGAAAATTGAGCTCCTTGCAACTGATCAAACAAATCATCAATTCTCGGTAATGGGTACCGATTTTTAATCGTGACTTTGTTCAATTCACGGTAATCAATGCACATACGCATCAGTCTGTCTTTCTTTTTGACAAACAATATTGGTGCTCCCTATGGCGATGAACTTGGCTGTATGAATCCTTTCTCCAACAATTCGTCTAACTGCTTCTTTAGTTCTTGCATTTCTGCGGGTGCCAAACGGTAAGGGGCTTTGGCGATTGGTGTTGTCCCTGGTAGCAGATGGATTCTAAATTCAACTTCCCTGTCTGGCGGTAGTCCTGGTAATTCTTCTAGAAACACATCTGGAAACTGAGATACTACTGGGATATCCTTCAGTTCTTTTCCTTTAGTGTTAATGATTATGGAAATCAAATACACTAATGATCCATTTCTTACATAACTAGCTGTTTTCATTACAGAGAGGAATTTTGTGGATCTAGACGGCTTATCTCCTTTAATTGTGATCTTTTCACCCCTTGGTGAATTTACTTGGATTGACTTTTGATCCCATAGAATACTGGATTTATTAGCTACTAACCAATCCATTCCTAATACAACATCAAATCCTTCCGAATTCATTGGATAAAGGTTTGTAATAAACTTTTGATTTAAAAATTCTATTCTTGCTCCCTGCAAGATTTCGGTAATCTTAATGGTTTCCCTATTTGCTGTCTCTACTAGACATTCTTGTGGGAGTTTAGTTAATGGTTGATTGAGAAGTTTGCAAAATGAAGTATTAATAAAACTTTGGTTTGCACCAGAGTCAAATAATACTTTAGCAAAAACATCATTAACTAAAAACGTACCGGCGATCACATCCGGGATCACCTTTGCTTCTTCTGCAGTCAGAACAAATGCTCTAGCATTTTTAGTAGTCTTGTTGTTCATGGCTGGAGCTAGTTTCGGACAGTGTGGCTTGATGTGACCTTTTTCTCCACAGTTGAAGCACACTCCATTACTAGGTTTCTTCCTACAATCTTCTTCCTTGTGTCCTGGTATCTTGCAGAAGTTGCAGTAAGTGGAGCATCTTCCTGAATGCTTTTTCTTACAGGCCTTACAATAAGGTGCAGAGGTAGAATCTACGTTTTTCCCACGGTTGGAATTACCATAGCAAAATTCCTGGGTAAGCCTTTGAGCTAGGTTCCTCCTTTGGTCCTCTTCTCGTATACGTACTAACTCATCAGTCAAGGTGTTTGCTAATTCTACAGCTTCTTCTATAGTTTGAGGTCTAGCCGCCTTGACTACATGCCTAATCTCACTGATTAATCCCCATATGTAACGGGAGATTAATACTGGTTCTAGGGATGCAAGGGTTGGCACTATTCTAGCATATTCAAAGAATGTAGTGGTGTAACCTTTACTATCCACTCCAGTCATTCTAAGGTTTAGGAACTTATTTGCTATCTGTTCCTTTTCATTGGGAGGGCAGAATTTCCTTTCCACCATGTTCTTAAATTCCTCCCATTCCATATTATAAACCCTGTCACTTCCCCTAGATTGGAGGATAGTGTTCCACCATTCTAATGCTGATTTCTTAAACAGATTAGAAGCAAACATTATCTTATCCTCTTATGCGCACTTACTTATTTTTAAGACTGACTCAGTCTTTTCTATCCAGCGTAGAGCTGTAATGGCTCCTTCATTGCCTGAGAATTCTTTTAGTTTACAAGACCAAAATTCATTATAAGAACAACCATAAGACATGGTTCTTCTTCTTTTGGGAATGGGCACTTGAAGTATAGGTCCATTGTTTACGCTGTGTTCAGGTTCAGTAAGTGGTCGTTTATTGACATTATTACTTTTTTTATTATCCGCTTCCTTAATCGTTTTGATGATATATGGCATTGCGTCTATAATTCCTTGTGCCACTATGTGTTGGATGGCACTGTTATCCACTTGGTTTCCATTATTATTGTTATTCTGGTTATCGTTATTCTGGTTTTCCTGGTTCACTTCGTTGTCCATCTGGATTTTAAACAATTACCACATATTAATATCACAAGACAATATCCAAAAGAAACAATCACATCACAAGCATATTGATCCAAAATCGTCGTCATTGCGACCTTTACTCTATTTTATATATTATGCGTCAAGTACAAACTGGAACTGAAATTTAAAATTACAATACTATTATGCATCCGTAGCTATTTATCTATTATATATATATATATATATATTATTAGTGGTACGGGTTCATCCAAAATTCCATGTTACGCTCGTCATATTTCCAGACGAGCCTTTCACCTATTTGTCGCATTCTTTCACTTCCTTCTAAAATCTCCTCACCAAAGGTTCGGAGTTCTTGCACATTTTCAGTGCTCATTGGTGGTGCGGGTGCTGGTATTGGGTTTGGGAACTGGGGCATGGGTTCTTCGTAAGGGTACGGATTTTCTAGAATCTCCCTGATGTATTGATCGTTATCATAATAGGGGTCTAGAGGGTCCAGGTCTGTGTAAGCTGCTAGATTTGGCATGGGTTCGTCTGGTATTGGGTAGCGTTGTTCATAATCCCTATGGTCATCAAACCATGGGTCATAGTCTGGGGGATGGGGTGCTGGTACTCTAGGGATCTCAGCTGGGTCAAAAGCTGATGCTGGGATTTGGTTTTCTGGGTTGGCTTCAATTTCCATTGGTTGTGTGGGAAACAATGGTAATGGCCGGGGTGCTATGAGTTGTTCTAGATTCGGGTCTGCAGATGTAGTTGCTAAGATATGAAAATTTGCTAGACTCCTATTGAGCATATCCTGAGTGTGAGCATTCGTTTCTCTATTAGCGGCTGCTAAAGCTCGTTGTGCTGTAACGTTTTCATCCTCTTTCTACGTTAATGAGCTCCTCTGCTGAACCATCCTCTCTTCTTAGGATGTAATGGCTCTTCAGATTGTGCCTTGAACACGAAAATCCCATCTTCGTTGTCAGCCGAATACCCTGAGAGGGTAGGTTGTAAAGAGGTGCCTTCGTCCCTAGGTGAGCTGGACAACTGATGGTAAGTGTCTGAAGGTCCTTGGTCGCTCATACTGTAAACTAACAAATTGTCAAATAACACACAACAATAATATACAGATATGCACATATCCATGTAAATTATTTCCTAACATATTGAATAATATTTTGGGTGTCAGCAGAACACTTCTGTGGCTGAATCAGTGGCTGTAGCTCTGATACCACCTTCTGTCGCAACCCCCGTCCCCTAATTATCCGGGAACGGGCGGCCGCGGCCAGTTTCAGTGGTATCGGTGTTTATCAATTTGGCAGCGGAATTTACATCAGGACCGTAGTTAGGAAATATTTTATCAGAGTAAAATACCACACTTTTAGAATATTAAACATATGGGGAAATCCCAAGTTTCCAGTACACACATTTTCATAGGGATAAACCCTATTGTATTTAAATAAAAATATCTCTTTATTTAGGTAACTTTTATAGCCACTTTTCCAAGCCTTCAGTGCTGTCCAGCTGGCTTCTATTTGCTTTCACATTTTGTTACCTGAAACGCGTTTAAAAACATTTTGTCAGTGGGAAATACTGGTGAGTGAATCCCAGTTTAATCAAGACAGGTAAAACCATTTACAGCATTGAGGGCGGTCGCGTAATTTGTAACACCTCGCAAATTCATGACCAATATAATAAAGACACATGTCATGGACTTAAACTTGTAATGAATTGATTCCGAGGGACTCAAGTTGTCAAACAATGTAAATATGCAAGTAAAAGGATCAAACGTGTAATCATGCCAAATGAGTGGCTCTGAATGACCTCATAGGATGTTCGTATTCTTTGATGAATAAAATTTTCGGACATTGTAACACCTCGAAAATTCATGTCCTATAATGTATTGACATGTGTCATAAGCTTTGAACGTGTGAAAGAATACTCTAGAGGGACTAAAGTTGACAAACAAGGAAAGTATGTGAATATAAGGGTTCAAAATGTCAACAATGAATAAATATACCTTACAATAACCCTACATGATGTGTATACCCTTAAACGAATGAATCATGGATCATACGAAGCTAATTGTGAAAGAAAGTGAGAGATTACAAACTACAAGGGTTAAATGTATCAACATGTTTAAGGTATACCTCTGAGTGACCTTTTAGCAAACCCGAAGCTTTGTAACGATTAATTATGCTCATTAGAATGCATGATAAAAATTTCACCAAGTTTCGTTATCGTATGAGAAAGTTATGATAAAATTCGTATACGAGGGGTTAAAAGCGTCAACGTTGAAATTTTTGACCTTTCGAGTGATAAATAGATAACCAAGGACTTAACAAAGTTGGTATAAGTCTTGAAGTCCTTATAAGTCAATTTAGAGGGCTTATAATGCAAGAAATAAAGGTAAAACAACTTTTAGGAGGACCGAGGACCAAAAATGCAATAAACGGAAACTTGTTAACCTGACACCAGGTCCCATACGGGGCGCGTAAGCCTTGCCCAAGGCCTTACGCGGGCCGCCTCAGCCTCCCAGATACAGAAACTTTGGACAGGTGTCTGTCCAGCCCGTTTAACCGACTTAAAACACTTGTTTGCAATACCATGTGCTGCTCAAAAGGGTTTTTAGGCTCTAGGGACACTTGTGATTGATCAGGGATCCAACATAGACTTGTTTGGCATCATCTTGTTCAATAAAAGTGCATATATAAAGGGTCATTGTTTGCAACTTTTGAACATTCATTCCATACTTCACTTCTGAAGATCTCTGGAGCTCAAGGCCACTCCCTAAGCATCATTAGTCGTGCATTGGACCTTGGTAAGCTTCCTTAACCTTCCTTAATCGTACTTAGTTATTAGCTTAAAAGCCAAACCGTCATAATTAAGGTTTGACTTATCGATTAATCACTAATGTTCTGATGTTTAGTCAAATTGAAAGTAGTTATAAGTTGGTAATTATGTGGGCATTGCACCCTTAAAAGGGCACCCTCTGATTTCCGTTCTAACTAGGTCAAATGTCGGGTCAAACTTAATCCGAAAAAGCCAACAGAACCTTAATTTTTGAATTAACACCTAATTAGAAATGTAGAAGACTTGTAACCTGTTTTACCACTCATATAACTTGGTAATCAATGCAAGAACATGTCTAAGCATGCCCGACCCGACAATTTTCTGTTTAGGCTCGGTTCGGAACCGAAAGTCGCAAAACTTTGACTTTTGCTTTGACTTCAGTTCTAACCCGATTTAGGTGGGTTTAGGAATTCCTTAGAGCTTCCTTAGGACCAGATTAAATGATGGTATAACCCTCTGTGATTGGCTCGTTGATTGTCCGATTCATTTACACGTTTCCGTTAATTGCTTAATGTTGACCAATATGCCCATTTGACCTTAAAACGAGAATTTTGGAAATTTGAGAGGACAATAATCTTTGTTACTGATTTATAAACATGTCCCTAAAATTTCACATCAGTTGGAGGTCTAGATTAGGAGTTATGCTCAATAGCGTAATTAGAAAGCTTTTTATTAATTAAACGACATAATTAGCGTAAAGCCTATCTAAACCCAATTTTTGACACCAAACCTTTTAGCCACTGATGTAATATAATATTTTGGGATTTTTGAATATTTTTAATTATTTTTAAACTGATCATAACCTAAGGTTATTGCCTTGATTCGGTAAATACTGATTATACCCTTTTTGCTTATAAAATGAGTTTTACATAACATTTAGACACCAAACCTTTGGCTACTGATTTAATATGATAAATGAAGTATGTTAAACTTTATAAACTAATCAGAAAACCCAGATTTCCAGTTATGACAGGATATCGCTTAAAACGGCTTTTTACGCGTATTAAAACATAGTATGGGTTTAAAACCATTTTGTCATATAAGACTTATCACCAACTGATATAACCCATTAAATTAAGTTGTTTTACTGATTATTTCAGACCCGAATCTCAGAATTTTAATTAATCTCTTTTATAATCTTTTAAATGACCAAAATACACCTACGGGGCTTAATTTGAGATTAAACTCATTTTGGGCATAATGGAAGGTATCCTACTGATATCACAACATATTTAAAGCATATTAACTTAGGAAACCTATTCGTGACTCATTCGGTTACCCGTTATGCGTTATTCGCGTTCGGTTCGGTTTATGTAACTAGTTTGCATAAATTAGCCGAAACGAGTCGAACCTTATCATTTTTACCTCAAAATCCAGAATGTGTTTAGTTTACCCATATTATACAATTCTTCAAACTTGTCGGGTCTAAATCACATTCTATTCCGGTCTTCGCTTAATCATGCGTTCGAACCGTATCTTCCTTTAAAACTAACCGATCTAAGTTTAGGCTTAATTAAAGACCCGTTAGGATTCTAATAGGTTATTATAAACCTTCGTTCCAGAATAGGAGACCCGGTAAAAGCTACGTGCACTTGCTTGTTGTGATTATTACTTGCAAAGGTAAATACTTTTAACTTATTTTCCCTATACGGGCTTGGGGTACGGTATATAAAATACCGCTTGGTCGGGCATTGAATCTTTAATCGTATGATGGTTAATTTATTGAAATGACCCGTTTAAATTGTTTTGTTTGCTTAAAGCCTTTGGGAGGTTAATGACCATGTCCCGGATATCCTTGGCATCATTTTACGAAATGGCCACGACCTAAGCACGAGGTGTAGGCGTACACTCGTCAGTGCCTCAATAAATAATGTGGTGTGTCTATTGATCTTTAACCCGGCACGAACCGGGCTACTGAACGCATAAGAAACATGTAATTATTTTACAAGTATTATATTCAAATAATTATCCAAAGTTATAAAAGATATTTCGTGCCTTGCGCATTCAAATCAACTTTCATAAATGCTTTCAAAAATGAGTCAGTTGATTGTATTTACCAGTGTAAACTGACGTATTTTCCCAAAAAGATTAAGTGCAGGTACTACTCGAAATAGGCTGGCTATCTCCTTAGCATCAATAAGAGTCTCGCAAGCTTGGATGCATTTCAGTCTGTTGAACAAAGTTTCTTTTTATTTGATCCACCTGTGGATTATTTTCAACTACTTGTGATACTTAATATTACAATTTATTAAAGTTGAAATGAATCTATCTTTTGCTTCCGCTGTGCATTTAAATATTGTGTTGTTTGCCTATAATGATATCAACTACGTCACGATACTCCCCCACCGGGCCCACCGGTAATACGTGGAAATATCAGGGTGTGACAGGTTGGTATCAGAGCCAACACTGAGTAAATTAAACACTAGCCTTTTGTATTTAATCTCAGTTACACAATTGCACATTCCTAAATTTTCGAGTCTAGACAAAGAACTTAGGACTAATCCAAATTGTTTTAATTTTAACTTTGTCCTTTATATTTCTTGGTTGTATTTTTCTTTTGTTGTAACAGGAAATATGCCACCGAGATTCCAAAGAGGAGGAAGAGGTAAGGGGCCAATCAACGCCCCCAACGATCACGAAGCCGGGCCTTCACATCGGCGAACTCCTTCTGCTACCATGAGTGCCGATCCCCAAGGAAACTGGAGGACCTACTCGGAGCCGGCTAGGCGATCTACCTCGATTAGCTCAATGCCTCCTTATCGTCACTCCTTTGGGCCACAATCAGAGAACGAGCCCGATTACTCACGCCACTCCTTCTTGCCATTGCAGCGATCCCTTTCGCACAATTCCTTTGGCGACCCCACTCTTGTCTTTCAGGGCCGGTTTAACCCGGCAAACTATATTCAAGAACCAGTGGGTTTTAACCCATTGGGACCAGAGGATCATTTTTCCGGTGATCACGCCATGGATATGGATGAGGACACCGACCCTGTTGAACCACCGACTGGAACCCCCACGCACCCTATTGAAGTCTCTGATGGATCATCTTTCCATGGATCACCTTACCGTGGTCCAGACAGTTACCAAGCAAGGTTCAACCAGTATGAATGGTATTTTACACCCTCTCACCATTCATCGCCTCATGAGCAGCAGCAGCAGGATCCCTCTGAGGATTCGCGTTTTGTGGCAGTCACGCCACCGCCACCACCACCGCCAGTTCATCAAGCACCTCCAGAACCACCAAGGTGTAGAAGAACAGGCACACGAATATCCGCGCGAGAAGGGGGTTTTCACTTTAGCACCCCCCATCACTCAAGTGGCAGTCACTATCCGCCACTGCATGAAGACCCACAAATGGGTGGACCTTCAAACCCAGTTTCAGAGGTGAATTCTGCACCAGTTGCACCACCACCGCCACCATTGGGATTTGGTAATCCAATACCTACATACGCCGGTTCCACGGCGTATAATCCATTTGAGCAACCGGCTTACACTCATTACAACTATGCTGAAGCCGACCCATACCATGTAGAAACAAACTACAATGCCCTTCATCCTGAAGGACCATATGGAGCCCCCTGGGGAGTGGGATACCCAACTCATGGGTATCAAATACCTGCTCTACAACCGATTTAGCACCAGCCGCAGCCACCACGGTTTTCCCCACCGGAACAGGAGGATATCCTCCATAGGCTAAACAGGGTGGAGCAAGAATTTCAAGAAGAACGTAGGAACAACTAGGGATTCCTCAAGGTCCTGGCAAGCTTGTTAAAAGGAAAGAAGAAGAGGGATCATTGAATCCCTATATGTATTGTTGTATTTCCTTATTTCAATCAAGTCCCTGCGTGGACATTTATCTATGTACTTAGTCCCTGCGTGGACTTGTCTTTCTTTAGTCCCTGCGTGGACTTGTCTTTTTAGTCCCTCCGTGGACACCTATCTTAGTAATCAGTCCCTGCGCGGACACCTAACCTGATGATCTATAAATCATGGGTTTAAATCATCAATTAAGATGATCATATATTAAACATCCATAGGTAATGTAGTGCCTACAGGCCATACTCATTGTCATATAAGACAAAAGATAGTAGTAGTCTACGACTCCCTGTCAGAAAAAGGTAAAGAACTATGTTCAAACCTTAATGCCTTGATTCTCTGAAATCATGGCTTATGATTTAGAATGTCCCTGTGACTAGGCCTTTTGTGCCACTAATAATACTGTTATTGTTTATAATTAGGATAAATTATAATAAAAATCCTAAATAAATATGATTAACAAATTAACCAAATATGGTCTATGTTTACCATGGTTAATGAATTGCCATAAAAGACAATTCCATAATAAACTCCCAAATAAATTATTGTCAATATCTTATGTAACAGTTCAAACTACATGGCTGACTCGGATGAGATCAACAGTTACCCAAGGGAGAATCATGATAATACCCGAATTAACGTAGCGGGTGCAGAACTGCAGGCAATGATAGACAATGCCATTACTCGAGCTTTGGATAGACAGTTCCATGAATCCAGTGGTACCCATGTAAGGACCCAATCTGTACCACACTCTAAACCACCCTCTAAAACTCACACTGCTCACAACAGTAATTCCCATCACTCATCAAACCAAAGGAGTGTTCCATCTCAAAGGATCGTACCGAATCAGGAACCCCGTGATAAGGGTTGCTCCTATAAGTATTTTGTTTCATGCAAACCCAGGGATTTCACTGGGGAAAAAGGAGCTATAGACTGCATGACATGGTTGGATGAAATGGACACTGTAGTAGATATCAGTGGTTGCGCTAATAAGGATGTGGTGAAATTCGTGTCTCAGTCATTCAAGGGTTAGGCATTAGCTTGGTGGAGATCTTTGATCCAAGCTACAGGGAAAATCCCATTGTACAATATGACTTGGGAACAGTTTGTGTCATTGATCAAGGAGAACTACTGCCCTCAGCATGAGGTTGAGAAGATTGAAGCTGATTTCTTGTCTCTGGTTATGAAAAACCTGGATTGTCAAGCCTACCTTACAAGCTTCAACACCATGTCAAGGTTGGTTCCTTATCTTGTGACACCAGAACCCAAGAGGATAGCTCGATTCATCGAGGGTTTGGCCACAGAAGTTAAGGCCAGTGTGAAAGCCTCTAGACCAGCTACTTTCCGGTTTGCAGCTGATATAGCATTATCTCTTACTCTGGATGCGGTCAGGCAGAGATCACTGAGAAACACTGATGCTGAGAAAAGGAAGCGTGAGGGTGATAGCTCATGATGATCGGATAAGAGACATAAGGGAAACAATGACCACAAAAAGGGTTCTGGATCTAAGAAAGATGGTTATCAATCGGGTGATAAACCCAATTGCAAGATCTGTAAGAAACAACACTTCAGGAAGTGCAGATATGAGTCGAAATCCTAGTCACAGCCAAGGGCATGTGGGATTTGTAAGTCTTCTGAGCACAAGACCCTAGACTGTAAGAAAATCAAGGATGCTACGTGCTATAGCTGCAATGAAAAAGGGCATATCAAGTCCAACTGCCCAAAGCTTGCAAAGAAGACTGAGGATGGGAAAAAGACCAATGCAAGGGTCTTCCGGATGGATGCAAAGGAAGATGTTCAGGACGACAATGTGATCACAGGTACCTTCCTCATAAATGATGTTTATGCAAGAGTGCTATTTGATTCAGGAGCTGATAAGTCATTTGTAGATAATAAGTTTTGTAAGTTGCTGAATTTACCGGTTAAAACCCTAAGTGTGAAATATGAGGTGGAATTAGCTGATGGTACCTTAGAAACCGCCTCAACCGTGTTAGATGGATGTTTCATATCCTTTAGGAACCACTCTTTTCCGTTATCCCTACTCCCTTTGAAGTTAGCCGGTTTCGATATAGTAATAGGCATGGATTGGTTGTCTCGCAACCAAGCCCAGATCGTTTGTGCTAAGAAGCAAGTAGTTGTCAGAACTCCTCGTGGAGAGCCTTTGACAATCCAAGGATATACTAAGTACGGAATGCCTGAGCAAGTGTCCATGCTCAAGGCCTCAAGGTGTTTGACGAAGGGTTGTGTTATCTACATGGCACAAGTAACCCTTGATGAACCAAAGCCTAAGATCGAAGACATACCCATTATGTATGAATACCCAGAAGTATTCCCTGAAGAACTACCTGGTTTACCCCCAGATAGGCAAGTGGAGTTCAGGATTGACATTATTCCTGGAGCAGCACCTGTTGCAAGAGCGCCTTACAGATTGGCACCAACGGAGATGAAAGAGTTGAGAACTCAACTGGATGATTTGTTAAGCAAAGGATTTATTAGACCTAGCTCATCTCCTTGGGGAGCACCAATCCTGTTTGTGAAGAAGAAAGATGGCTCGATGCGTCTGTGCATCGATTATCGCGATCTTAACAAAGTTACTATCAAGAATCGGTATCCATTGCCCAGGATCGACGACTTGTTTGATCAGCTTCAAGGAGCGAGTTACTTTTCCAAGATCGACTTAAGGTCAGGATATCATCAACTGAAGGTCAAGGATGAAGATGTACATAAGACTGCATTTAGGACTCGTTATGGTTATTACGAGTTCTTAGTGATGCCTTTTGGACTCACTAATGCACCAGCCGCATTCATGGATCTCATGAACCGCGTCTGCAAGCCCTACATGGATAAATTTGTCATCGTCTTCATCGATGATATTCTTATTTACTCGAAGAATCAAGCTGACCATGAGAAGCACCTCCATTGCATTCTGAAACTGCTTCATCGAGAAAAGCTCTACGCCAAATTCTCTAAGTGTGAATTTTGGCTTCGTGAAGTCCAATTTCTTGGACATGTGGTTAGTGAACGCGGAATCCAGGTAGATCCCGCTAAGGTTGAAGCTGTCATGAAATGGCAAGAGCCGAAGACGCCCACAGAGATTCGCAGTTTCTCACTTTCTTGGGATTGGCAGGATATTATAGGCGTTTCATTGAAAATTTTTCAATGATTGCTGCACCCCTAACTTCTTTGACTGGGAAGAATATTAAGTTCGACTGGGGACCGAAGCAACAAGAATCCTTTGATATCCTTAAGCAGAAGCTAAGCAATGCACCTGTGTTGACATTGCCTGATGGAATAGAAGAGTTTGTGGTATATTGTGATGCATCACACACCGGGATGGGATGTGTGCTTATGCAGAAAGGCAAAGTTATTGCCTATGCTTTACGTCAGTTAAAGGTGCATGAAAAGAATTACACCACCCATGACTTGGAATTGGGTGACGTTGTATTTGCACTAAAGCTATGGAGGCACTATTTATATGGTATCAAGCGTGTGATCTATTCTGATCACAAGAGCCTCCAGCACCTGTTTAACCAAAAGGATTTGAACATGAGGCAACGACGTTGGATGGAAACTTTGAATGATTATGATTGTGAAATAAGATACCATCCTGGCAAGGAGAATGTAGTCGCCGATGCTTTGAGTCGGAAGGAAAGAGTGAAGCCTATAAGAATCAATGCCAAGAGCATTGAGATAAAGAATAGTTTGAATGAAAGGTTGTTAGCTGCGCAGAAGGAAGCTGTATTGGAAGCTAACTATCCTGATGAGAAGCTAGGAGTAACTGAAGAACAGTTATCCTATGGCAAGGACGGAATTCTGAGATTAAATGGACGAATATGGGTTCCAGTTTATGGAGGACTTCGGGATGCTATCCTCCAGGAAGCCCATAGTTCTAAATACTCCGTTCATCCTGGAGCTGACAAGATGTACCAGGATCTAAAAGAAAATTTCTAGTGGATAGGCTTGAAGAAGTCAATAGCTACCTATGTAGCTAAATGCTTGATGTGTGCGCAAGTCAAAGCTGAACATCAGAAGCCGTCAGGTTTGCTACAACAGCCTGAACTTCCCACGTGGAAGTGGGAAATGGTGACAATGGATTTCATCACCAAGTTGCCAAAGACAAAGAAAGGAAATGATACTATGTGGGTGTAGTAGATAGACTGACGAAGTCAGCACATTTCCTACCCATTAAGGAGACCTATAGCTCCGACATGATAGCCCAATTGTACGTAGATAAGATTGTATCTCTGCATGGCGTACCAGTGTCTATTATCTCTGATAGAGATACTAGAGACACATCACATTTTTGGAAAAGTTTCCAACAATCTTTGGGAACGCGCTTAAATTTTAGTACAGCTTACCATCCTCAGACGGACGGGCAGAGTGAGCGTACAATCCAAACTTTGGAAGACATGCTTCGTGCATGTGTGATTGACTTAGGTGGTAGTTGGGATAACCACCTACCATTAATCAAGTGTTCCTATAACAATAGCTATCATACGAGTATTAAGGCTGCGCCTTTCGAAGCCTTGTACAGTAGAAAGTGCAGAATGCCCGTTTGTTGGGCGAAAGTTGGAGATGTCGAACTGACAGGACCTGAAATAGTCCTGGAGACGACAGATAAGATTGTGCAGATACGCGATCGTCTTAAAGCTTCCAGGGATAGGCAGAAGAGTTACGCGGACTTAAGGTGTAAACCTCTAAAGTTTGAGGTTGGTGATAAAGTACTACCTAAAGTATCACCCTGGAAAGGGGTAATGCGATTTGGTAAGAAAGGCAAGTTAAGCCCGAGGTACATAGGGCCATTCGAGATCATCGAATGTGTTGGATCTGTTGCTTATAAGTTAAACTTACCTGAAGAGCTCAGTGGTATTCATAACGTATTCCACATCTGCAATCTGAAGAAATGTCTAGCTGATGAATCACTAGTCATACCACATACAGATGTGCACATCAATGAGAGCTTGAAGTTTGTTGAAAAGCCTGTGTCGATCGAGGATCGACGGGTTAAGAAGCTTCGAAGGAAGCATGTACCGATTGTAAAAGTTAAATGGGATGCCCGTAGAGGTCCCGAGTACACGTGGGAGTTAGAGTCCACAATGAAAGAAAAGTACCCTCATTTGTTTCAGTAAATCTCGAGGTCGAGATTTCTTTTAAGGGGGTGAGGATGTAACACCTCGAAAATTCATGTCCTATAATGTATTGACACGTGTCATAAGCTTTGAACGTGTGAAAGAATACTCTAGAGGGACTAAAGTTGACAAACAAGGAAAGTATGTGAATATAAGGGTTCAAAATGTCAACAATGAATAAATATACCTTACAATAACCCTACATGATGTTTATACCCTTAAACGAATGAATCATGGATCATACGAAGCTAATTGTGAAAGAAAGTGAGAGATTACAAACTACAAGGGTTAAATGTGTCAACATGTTTAAGGTATACATCTGAGTGACCTTTTAGCAAACCCGAAGCTTTGTAACGATTAATTATGCTCACTAGAATGCATGATAAAAATTTCACCAAGTTTCGTTATCGTATGAGAAAGTTATGATAAAATTCGTATACGAGGGGTTAAAAGCATCAACGTTGAAATTTATGACTTTTCGAGTGATAAATAGATAACCAAGGACTTAACAAAGTTGGTATAAGTCTTGAAGTCCTTATAAGTCAATTTAGAGGGCTTATAATGCAAGAAATAAAGGTAAAACAACTTTTAGGAGGACCGGGGACCAAAAATGCAATAAACGGAAATTGTTAACCTGACACCAGGTCCCATACGGGGCGCGTAAGCCTTGCCCAAGGCCTTACGCGGGCCGCCTCAGCCTCCCCGATATAGAAACTTTGGACAGGTGTCTGTCCAGCCCGTTTAACCGACTTAAAACACTTGTTTGCAATAACATGTGCTGCTCAAAAGGGTTTTTAGGCTCTAGGGACACTTGTGATTGATCAGGGATCCAACATAGACTTGCTTGGCATCATCTTGTTCAATCAAAGTGCATATATAAAGGGTCATTGTTTGCAACTTTTGAACATTCATTCCATACTTCACTTCTGAAGATCTCTGGAGCTCAAGGCCACTCCCTAAGCATCATTAGTCGTGCATTGGACCTTGGTAAGCTTCCTTAACCTTCCTTAATCGTGTTTTACTTAGTTATTAGCTTAAAAGTCAAACCGTCGTAATTAAGGTTTGACTTATCGATTAATCACTAATGGTCTGATGTTTAGTCAAATTGAAAGTAGTTATAAGTTGGTAATTATGTGGGCATTACACCCTTAAAAGGGCCCCCTCTGATTCCCGCTCTAACTAGGTCAAATGTCGGGTCAAACTTAATCCGAAAAAGTCAACAGAACCTTAATTTTTGAATTAACACCTAATTAGCAATGTAGAAGACTTGTAACCTGTTTTACCACTTATATAACTTGGTAATCAATGCAAAAACATGTCTAAGCATGTCCGACCCGACAATTTTCTGTTTAGGCTCGGTTCGGAACCGAAAGTCGCAAAACTTTGACTTTTGCTTTGACTTCAGTTCTGACCTGATTTAGGTGGGTTTAGGAATGCCTTAGAGCTTCTTTAGGACCAGATTACATGATGGTATAACCCTCTGTGATTGGCTCGTTGATTGTCAGATTCATTTACACGTTTCCGTTAATTGCTTAATGTTGACCAATATGCCCATTTGACCTTAAAAGGAGAATTTTGGAAATGTGAGAGGACAATAATCTTTGTTACTGATTTATAAACAGGTCCCTAAAATTTCACATCAGTTGGAGGTCTAGATTAGGAGTTATGCTCAATAGCGTAATTAGAAAGCTTTTTATTAATTAAACGACATAATTAGCGTAAAGCCTATCTAAACCCAATTTCTGACACCAAACCTTTTAGCCACTGATGTAATATAATATTTTGGGATTTTTGAAGATTTTTAATTATTTTTAAACTGATCATAACCTAAGGTTATTGCCTTGATTCGGTAAATACCGATTATACCCTTTTTGCTTATAAAATGAGTTTTACATAACATTTAGACACCAAACCTTTGGCTACTGATTTTATATGATAAATGAAGTATGTTAAACTTTATAAACTGATCAGAAAACCCAGATTTCCAGTTATGACCGGAAATCACTTAAAACGGCTTTTTACGCGTATTAAACACATAGTATGGGTTTAAAACCATTTTGTCATATAAGACTTATCACCAACTGATATAACCCATTAAATTAAGTTGTTTTACTGATTATTTCAGACCTGAATCTCATAATTTTAATTAATCTCTTTTATAATATTTTAAATGACCAAAATACCCCTACGGGGCTTAATTTGAGATTAAACTCGTTTTGGGCATAATGGAAGGTATCCTACTGATATCGCAACATATTTAAAGCATATTAACTTTGGAAACCTGTTCGTGACTCATTCGGTTACCCGTTATGCGTTATTCGTGTTCGGTTCGGTTTATGTAACTAGTTTGCATAAATTAGCCGAAACGAGTCGAACCTTATCATTTTTACCTCAAAATCCAGAATGTGTTTAGTTTACCCATATTATACAAGTCTTCAAACTTGTCGGGTCTAAATCACATTCTATTCCGGTCTTTGCTTAATCATGCGTTCGAACCGTATCTTCCTTTAAAACTAACCGGTCTAAGTTTAGGCTTAATTAAAGACCCGTTAGGATTCTAATAGGTTATTATAAACCTTTGTTCCAGAATAGGAGACCCGGTAAAAGCTACGTGCACGTGCTTGTTGTGATTATTACTTGCAAAGGTAAATACTTTTCACTTATTTTCCCTATACGGGCTTGGGGTACGGTATATAAATACCGCTTGGTCGGGCATTGAATCATTAATCGTATGATGGTTAATTTATTGAAATGACCCGTTTAAATTGTTTTGTTTGCTTAAAGCCTTTGGGGGGTTAATGACCATGTCCCGGATATCCTTGGCATCATTTTACGAAATGGCCACGACCTAAGCACGGGGTGTAGGCGTACACCCGTCAGTGCCTAAATAAATAATGTGGTGTGTCTATTGATCTTTAACCCGGCACGAACCGGGCTACTGAACGCATAAGAAACATATAATTCTTTTACAAGTATTATATTCAAATAATTATCCCAAGTTATAAAAGATATTTTGTGCCTTGCGCATTCAAATCAACTTTCATAAATGCTTTCAAAAATGAGTCAGTTGATTGTATTTACCAGTGTAAACTGACGTATTTTCCCAAAAAGATTAAGTGCAGGTACTACTCGAAATAGGCTGGCTTTCTCCTTAGCATCAATAAGAGTCTCGCAAGCTTGGATGCATTTCAGTCTGTTGAACAAAGTTTCTTTTTATTTGATCCACCTGTGGATTATTTTCAACTACTTGTGATACTTAATATTACAATTTATTAAAGTTGAAATGAATCTATCTTTTGCTTCCGCTGTGCATTTAAATATTGTGTTGTTTGACTATAATGATATCAACTACGTCACGATACTCCCCCACCGGGCCCACCGGTAATACGCGGAAATATCGGAGTGTGATAGACATTGAAAGCCGTTTGCGCTTAAATTTGAAACTTTACGAAGCATAGGGGTTAAAAGTGTCAATATGTTAAAAATTACCTCTGAGTGACCTTTTAACGATCCCAAAAGCATTGTAATAATTTAATATTTCACTCTCAAGAATATTGGATATTAATTTTGTGAAATCTCGATGAAAACGAGACTTTTCGGGTGATCGTACAACTAACCGGGAGCTTAACGGAGTTAATATATGACCCAAGGCCCTTAAAAGTTAACTATGGGGGTCATAAGTGCAATAAACGAAAGTTATTTTAATTAAAAATGGACTAGGGACTGAAACTTCAATAAAAAAAAGTTGATTTCCGGTTAAGAAGGAGCCTCGCGGCCCGCGTAGACTCCTTAAGAATCTTACGAGGCGCGCTAAGAAGTCACCAGCGACCAAAAATAAAGACAGCTGCATGTTCAGCCTGTTACACCGCCTTTGCATGCAATTTTTCGATACCAGGGACTGTGCCAATGTTTTTTCATGCACTAGGGACACCTGGTAACATCAGGGATCATTGTAGGGACATGTGGAATGATCATATGAAGTAGAAATCCCTATATAAAGCACTTGTTCTTCACTTGTTCATTTGCACACTTTGAAAATCACTTCACAACTCATTCTCTGGAATCCCTTGGAGCTCTAGGAAGCTTTCCTCAGTTCATATTTCGTGCTAAGAGTTCTTATAAGCATTCTTAGCCTCCTAAGTTCAAGTTTTATTATTTTAATGACCAAAAGTCAAAGCCATCGTAATAAAGCTTTGACTTAGTGATTAATCACTAATGGTCCAGCCATTATTCGAATTGAAAGTGGCTATGAGTTGGTAATTATGTAGGTAATAAACCCTTAGAAGGGCACCTACTGATTATCACTCTAACTTGGTCAATTGTCGGGTCAAACTTATTAATAAAAAGTCAATAGAAGCAATTTTTATAAATAATGCAAAGGTTATGGAACATGTTTTAACACTAAAATAACTTGGTAAATAATATAAGAACATGTTTAGGCATGTTCAACCCGACAATTCTGATTTTTGGCTTGGTTCGCAACCGAAAGTCGCTAAAGTAGACTTTTGCTTTGACTTTCATTTCTGACCCGATTTAGCTTGTTTTAGATATGCCTTAGGGTTCCTTTAGGACCATATTATATGTTAGTAAAATCCTCTGAGGTTATGCTACATGGTTCCTTAATAATCTGAATCTTTTGCATGTTTCCGTTAAATGCTTAAATGTTGACCATAATGCCCTTTTGACATAAAAACAAGATTTTTGAAAATGTGAGTGGACAAAAACCTTTATTACTGATATTTAAGTATGTCCTAAAAATTTGACATCAGTTTATGGTCTAAAATGAGAGTAAATGAAAGCCTTTTTATTAATTAAATGACATTTTTTTATATAAATCCTATTTAAACCCGAATTTTGACACCAAACCTTTTACCCACTGATGTAATATAATATTTAGGGATTTTTGGAAATTTTTATTAAAGTTTAAACTGATCATAACATAGAGTTCTTGCTTAGGCTCGGTAATTGACGATAATGCTCTTTTCGCTAATAAAATGAGTTTTACACATCCTTTACATATCAAACCTTTTTCTACTGATTTTGTATATAAATAAGTTATTTTAAACTGTAAAGGCTGGTAAAAATCTCAGATTTCCTTAATCAACCCGAATATCGTCAAATACCAACTTTTATGCGATTTAGGCGCATAGTATGGTTTAAAACCATATTAGGAACCTAAGACTTGTAACCTACTGATGTTATGAATAAATTTTTATACTTTAACAGTAAGTAAAAGTTTTGAACTCAGATTTCCAAATTTGACCCTTATAGCATATGTGAAATGACCAAAATGCCCATACGGTGCATAGTTTGGCCATAAATGATAAATTCATATATGTATGATATCTTACTAATATAACTTGTTGAAATAAATATTTTTACTGATTATTTTAGACCAGAAACTCAAATTACTATTTAACCTCTTTTATGAACTTTAAAATGACCATAATACCCCTACGGGGCATAATTTGGTTTTAAATTTATTTTGGGCATAATGGAAGGTATCCTACTGATATCATAACATATTTTAAGCATATTAACTTGTGGAACCTGTTGATGACTCATTTAGTTACCCGTTATGCGTTTTTCGCGTTCGGTACGGTTTATGTAACTAGTTTGCATAAATTAACCGAAACGGGTCAAACCTTATCATTTTTACTTCAAAATCCAGAATGTGTTTAGTTTACCCATATTATACAAGTCTTCATACTTGTCTGGTCTAAATCACATTCTAATCCGGTCTTCGCTTAATCTTGCGTTTTGAACCGTAAACCTTTCATTAAAACTAACCGGTCTAAGTTAAGACATAAATAAGACCCGTTAGGAATCTAATAGGTTATTAAAACCTTCGTTCCAGATTAGGAGCCCAGTAAAAGCTATCTGTACTTGCTGATTTGATATACGGCTGGGATTAAGTTTATATTTAGCTAAGGTAAATACTTTTAACTTATTTTCCGTTATACGAGCTTGGGATACGGTATTATTATAATACCGCTTGGTCGGGTATGAATTCGTACAATCGGAATGTGATAAAAAGATGCATAACCCGTTTTAATCTGTCTTGTTTGATGAAATTCCTTTGGGGGGGTTAATGACCATGTCCTGGATATCCTCGGCTCATTCATTAGAAATGGCCACGACTTAAGCACGGGATGTAGGCATACACCTGACAGTTGCGTATGTAAAAAGGTACCCCACATGTAAGGAAACTTCTTGTGGGTATTATACCAAGTGGTGTGTCTATTAATCTTAACCGGCTCTTCTAACCGGGTCCTAAATGGACGACAAACATGTAAAACTGTATACAATATTATTTTTAAATAATTGTCCCAAGTTAATAAAGAATATTTATGCCTTGTGCATTTAAATCAATTTTTATAAACACTTTTCAAAAGAGTCAGTTAATTGTATTTACCAGTGTAAACTGATGTATTTTCAAAAGGTTAAGTGCAGGTACTAAGCGTAATGGGCTGGAACTCCAAAGTGATTAAATAAAGAGTCTTGCAAGCTTTTATCACTTTAAGTCGGTTGAACAATACTTCTTTTGTTTTGATCCGCCTGTGGATCCATCTTACAATCCGTTGTATAATATTTTATTGTACTATCGAATCGGTTTGTAATATTATTACTTTAGACTTCCGCTGTGCATTAAACTGTGATTAACTGACTACGATGATATCAACTACGTCACGATACTCCCCACCGGTAATACGTGGAAATATCGGGGTGTGAGTGGTTGGTATCAGAGCCAACATTGAGTGAATTAAACACTAGCCTTTTGTGTTTAATCTCAATGACACAGTTTGCACATTCCTTGACCTCCGAGTCTAGGCTAATGACATAGGACTAATCCTAATCTTATTGTTTTCTTTGCTTGTTTCTTTTGTTTGTTTTGACAGGAACGAGACAAAATGCCGCCACAGTTCAGAAGAAGAGGCGGACGAGGCAAAGCACCAATTACTGCACCAAATGATCACGAGGTCGGGCTGTCACACCGGCTAACTCCTTCAGCAACCATGAGCTCTAGTCCTCAAGAAGACTGGAGGACATATTTGGAACCCGCAAGATGTTCTGTCTCGCTTAGCTCTTCACCCTCATACCACCACTCCTTTGGGCCATACTCAGAAATGAGCCCAGTGATTCTCACCACTCCTTCATACCGCTGCAGCGGTCAAACTCACACAGGGCCTTTCAGGACCAAACCCCGTACTTTCAGAGCCGGTTCAACCCGGCAAACGTGAGTGAAGAACCAATGGGCTATAACCCATTGGGACCCGAAGACCACTTTCCTGGAGCCCAGGATATGGAGATGGATGATGACCCTGATCCTGAGATGCCACCAACTGGGACGCCCACGCATCCCATCGAGATTTCTGACGGATCATCATTTCATGGTTCGCCATACAGGGGCCTAGACAGTTTTGCCGAAAGGTGGGCCACATACCACTGGGAGTACACTCCCCATTTCAATCCACCTCCTCAACAGCAGTAGGATCCCTCTAAGGATTCGCGTTCCAGGCGGTTACTCCACCGCCACTGCTAGAGCAGCAGCTGCCTCCGAAACCACCGAGGCTAAGAAGAACAGGTGCACGGATTTCCGTGCGAGGAGGGGATTTTCATTTCAGCACCCCTCAACACTCCAGTGGCAGCCACTACTCGCCACTATATGAAGACCCACAAATGGGTGGGCCTTCAAACCCAGTTTCAGAAGTCGACTCTGCGCCAGTCGCACCACCACCACCACATATGGGTTATGATAACCCAACCCCTTCATACGCTGGTGCAGTGACGTATAACCCCTTTGAGCAGCCAGCTTATCCTGGCTACAACTACTACAATGCCCCTGCCGTCGACCCATACCTCGAGGCGGCCAACTACAATGCTCTCCATCCAGAAGGGCCTTACGGAGCTTCGTACCAGTCTGGGTATCAATACCCACCACCTCCTCAACCTCCGCAGCAGCAGCCGCCACTGATCTAACCACCACAGCAGCAGGAGATTCTTCAGAGGTTGAACCAGGTGGAGCGAGAGGTTCAATAGGAGCGTAGAAGCCACCGGGGATTACTTAAGGGTTTGGCAGACTTAATCAAGGGGAAGAAGAAGAGGGATTATTAAAATTCCTTATTTATTTGTTTGTATTGTTGTTTATTTCAATCAAGTCCCTGCGTGGACATTTTTATTTATGTAATAGGTCCCTGCGAGGACTAGTATTTCTTATTTTAGTCCCTACATGGACAATGTTATTTCTTTCAAGTCCCGTTTAGGGCAATTAGGTACTTCATTTAAATTTATTGGAATGTTTTATTTAAATTTCACTTGTCATCATATGCATGAATATAATATATGAAATAAATCAAAATATCATTCCTTTTGTAATTGATCTGCCTTTAAATATTAAAAAGAATCTTAAAATGGTATAACCTAGCCTATATGTCATTATAGACCTGGCCATGATGGTAAAACCTATTTAAAAAGATTCAAATCCTTTTTAACATCTGAAAACATGTTAGCACTCCTGGCAGATGTGATTCGATAAAATCACACATGTTATCCTTATATTGGAATCTTCCAGATTCCTTATTTAGCCTAATGATCTATAAATCATAGGTTCAAATCATCAGTTAAGATGATCATATATGAGACATCCATTAGTGATGCAGTGCCTACGGGCTATAATAATTGTCAAATAAGACAAAAGACAGTTATAGTCTATGACTTCCTGTCAATAAAAGGTAATGAACTACGTTCAAACCTTAATGCCTCGATTCTCTGAAATCATGGCTTAAAACTGTCCTTGTGACTATGCCTTTTGTGCCACTTTAATATCTTTAATGAATATAATAAAGGATAAATTATAATAAAAATCCTAAATAAATATGATTAACAAATTAACCAATATGGTTTATATTTACCATGGTTAATGAGTCATCGCAAATAATGATTCCATAATAACCTCTGAATAAAGTATTGTCAATTGTTTTGTAGCAAGCAAGCTACATGGCGGAATCAGAGGAGGTTAACAGTCACTCGAGAGAGAATAATGATACCACCAGGATTAATGTAGCTAGTGCAGATCTTCAGGCATTGATAGACAATGCAGTTACAAGGGCACTTGACAGACAGTTCAAGGAATCAAGTGGTACACGCACTAAGACTCAATCTGTGGCTCATAGTAAGCCCCCTTCTAAAATGAATGAGTCAAAGAAGGACGATGCTCGCCACTCGTCGAATCAGCAGAGTGTCCCATCTAAGAAGATTGTGCTCAATCAAGAGCCACGTGTTAAGACCTGCTCTTACAAATATTTTGTCTCCTGCAAGCCCAGAGACTTCACAGGAGAGAAAGGAGCCATCGATTGTATGACTTGGCACGATGAGATGGATACAGTAGTTGATATTAGTGGTTGTGCAGAGTAGGACATTGTGAAGTTTGTTTCACAATCATTCAAAGGTGAAGCGTTAGCTTGGTGGAGGTCCCTAATCCAAGCTACAGGAAAGATCTCATTGTACAACATGTCTTGGGATCAGTTTGTTGTTCTAATCAAAGAAAATTTCTATCCTCAACATGAAGTTGAGAAAATTGAGACTGACTTCTTGACCTTGGTCATGAAGAACTTAGATTATCAGGCATATCTTACGAGTTTCAATACCATGTCTCGGTTGGTTCCTTACTTGGTAACACCGGAACCAAAACGCATAGCTCGCTTTATTGGAGGTTTAGCTCCGGAGATCAAAGCAAGTGTGAAAGCATCTAGACCTACTACCGTTAGGTTAGTGGCTGATCTGTCCCTATCTCTTACACTCGATGCGGTCAGGCAGAGATCGCTCAAAAATTCTGAAGAAGGGAAAAGGAAACGTGAGGACGAGAACTCACGCCGTTTTGATTAGAAACATAAAGGGAACTCAGATCACAAGAAGAGTTCGGGATTCAAAAAGGATAGCCAGCAGAAGGGTGAGAAACCCAAATGTAAAACCTGTCATAAGCATCACTTTGGGAAGTGCAGATTGGAATCGAAGTCGTAGTCGCAATCAAAGACTTTTGGATGTGGGATCTGCAAGTCCAAAGAACACAAGACTTTGGATTGCAAGAAGTTGAAAGACGCAACTTGTTACAATTGTAACGAGAAGGGGCATATCAAGACTAACTGCCCAAAATATGCGAAAAATCCTGAGGAGGCTAAAAAGACCAATGCTCGAGTCTTTCAGATGAATGCACAAGAAGCCATTCAGAATGACAACGTGATAACAGGTACCTTTCTTATCAATGATATTTATGCTAGAGTATTGTTTGATTCGGGTGCAGACAAGTCTTTTGTAGACAATAAGTTTTGTAAATTGTTAAATATGCCTGTTAAAACTCTAAGCATAAAATATGAAGTAGAATTGGCCGATGCTACGATAGAAACTGCCTCAACAGTTCTAGATGGATGTTTTATATCCATTAGGAATCACTCTTTTCCACTATCCTTGCTTTCATTGAAATTGGCAGGATTCGACATAGTAATAGGCATGGATTGGTTATCTCATAACCAAGCCCAAATTGTATGTGATAAGAAGCAAGTAGTTATCAAGACTCCTTATGGTGAGCCACTTACGATTCATGGAGATACTCAGTATGGATTGCCTAAACAAGTGTCTATGCTTAAGGCATCAAGGTGTATGAAGAAAGGTTGTGTCATTTATATGGCACAGGTAACCATTGATGAACAAAATCCCAAGATTGAAGACATCCCCATCATTTCTGAATATCCGGATGTTTTTCCTGAAGAACTACCTGGTTTACCTCCAGATAGGCAAGTGGAGTTCAGGATCGATATTATTCCTGGAGCAGCACCAATTGCAAGAGCACCTTATAGATTGGCACCAACTGAAATGAAGGAATTGAGGACTCAGTTGGATGATTTGTTGGCAAAAGGTTTCATTCAACCTAGCTCATCCCCTTGGGGAGCACCGATTCTATTTGTGAAAAAGAAGGATGGCTCGATGCGTCTATGCATCGATTATCGCGAGCTAAACAAGGTTACAATCAAGAAAAGATGCCCATTGCCCAGGATCGATGATCTATTCGACCAGCTTCAAGGGGCAAGTTACTTTTCAAATATTGACTTAAGGTCAGGTTACCATCAACTGAAGGTCAGAGATGAAGATGTACATAACACTGCATTCAGAACTCGTTATGGTCACTATGAGTTCTTAGTGATGCCTTTAGGCCTCACTAATGCACCAGCAGCATTCATGGATCTCATGAATCGCGTTTGCAAGCTATATTTGGACAAGTTTGTCATTGTCTTCATTGATGACATTCTTATTTACTCAAAGAATCAGGCTGATCATGAAAGACATCTCTGGTGTATCCTTAAACTTCTATAGTATGAGAAGCTCTACGCCAAGTTTTCTAAATGTGAGTTTTGGCTTCGAGAAGTCCAATTTCTTGGACATGTAGTGAGTGAGCGTGGTATCCAAGTGGATCCCGCTAAGATTGAAGCGATTATGAATTGGCAAGACCAAAGACTCCTACAGAGATACGCAGCTTCTTAGGTCTAGCAGGATATTATAGACGCTTCATTGAAAACTTTTCAAGGATTGCCGCACCTCTAACATCGTTAACTCGCAAGAATATAAAGTTTGACTGGGGTCCCAAGCAGCAAGAATCCTTTGATATTCTGAAGCAGAGATTAAGCAATGCACCTGTGTTGACATTGCCAGAAAGAATTGAAGAATTTGTGGTTTATTGCGACGCATCACACACCGGCATGGGATGTGTGCTTATGCAGAAGGGCAAAGTTATTGCATATGCTTCCCGTCAGTTAAAGGTGCACGAGAAGAATTACACCACCCACGATTTGGAGTGGGGTGCCGTTGTATTTGCTTTGAAGCTTTGGAGACATTACTTATATGGAACCAGGTGTGTGATCTATTCTGATCATAAGAGCCTTCAGCATCTGTTCAATCAAAAGGATCTTAACATGAGGCAACGCCGATGGATGGAAACATTGAATGACTATGATTGTGAAATCTGATATCATCCAGGCAAAGCGAATGTAGTCGCTGATGCTTTGAGTAGAAAGGAAAGGGTTAAGCCCATTAAAATCAATGCCAAGAGCATTGAATTGAAGAACAGCTTGAATGAAAGGTTGTTAGCCGCTCAGAATGAAGCTGTATTAAAAACTAACTATCCGAATGAGAAGTTAGGCGTCACTATCGATCAACTGTCGTATGGCATGGATGGAATCCTAAGATTAAACGGATGAATATGGGTTCCAATTTATGGAGGGATAGTTCTAAATATTCAGTTCATCCTGGCAGTGATAAGATGTACCAGGATTTAAAGGAAAATTATTGGTGGATAGGTTTAAAGAAATCTATACCCACTTATGTGGCTAAATGTCTGACATACACGCAAGTTAAAGCAAAGCATCAGAAACCGTCAGGCTTGCTGCAACAGCCTGAACTTCCCACTTGGAAATGGGAAATGGTAACTATGGATTTTATTACTAAGTTACCAAAGATAAAGCATGCGAATGATACTATTTGGGTTATAGTCGATAGATTGACCAAGTCAGCCCACTTCTTACTGATTAAAGAAACCCACAGCTCCGATAAATTAGTGCAGCTGTATATGGATGAGATTGTATCTCTCCATGGAGTGCCAGTATCTATTATCTCTGATAGGGATACAAGATACACATCGCATTTTTGGAAAAGCTTTCAGCAATCTTTAGGCACTCGATTAAATTTCAGCACTGCTTATCATCCTCAGACGGATGGGCAAAGCGAGCGTACAATTCAGACGCTCGAGGATATGTTACGAGCTTGTGTTATTGATTTAGGAGGAAGTTGGTATGACCATCTTCCTTTGATTGAATTTTCGTACAATAATAGCTATCATTCAAGTATTCAAGCAGCACCTTTCGAAGCTTTGTACGGAAGAAAGTGTAGAACGCCAGTTTGTTGGGCGGAAGTTGGAGAAGTCCAAATGTCAGGACCCGATATAGTCCTGGAGACGATGGACAAGATTGTTCAGATCCGTGATCGTCATAAAGCTTCCAGGGATAGGCAGAAAAGCTACGCGGATAAAAGGCGTAAACCTCTGAAATTCGAGGTAGGTGATAAAGTGTTACTTAAGGTATCACCCTGGAAAGGGGTTATGCGTTTTGGCAAAAAGGGCAAGTTAAGCCCAAGGTACATAGGACCATTCAAAATCATCGAATGTGTCGGAACTATGGCCTACAAGTTAAATTTGCCGGAAGAGCTCAGTGGAATTCATAATGTATTCCACATCTGCAATCTAAAGAAATGTCTAGTCGATGAATCGCTAGCAATGTCACATAAGGACGTGCAGATTGATGAAAGTTTAAAATTCGTTGAAAAACCATTGTCGATCGAGGATCGACAGGTTAAAAAGCTTCGAAGAAAGCATGTGCCAATTGTCAAGGTAAAATGTGATGCCCGAAGAGGCCCAGAATACACGAGGGAGGTTGAATCCACAATGAAACAGAAGTACCCTCATTTATTTCAATAAATCTCGAGGTCGAGATTTCTTTTAAGGGGGTGAGGATGTAACACCTCGCAAATTCACGACCAATATAATAAAGACACGTGTCATGGACTTAAACGTGTAATGAATTGATTTCGAGGGACTCAAGTTGTCAAAAATGTAAATATGCAAGTAAAAGGATCAAACGTGTCATCATGCCAAACGAGTGCCTCTGAATGACCTCGTAGGATGTTCGTATTCTTTGATGAATAAAATTTTCGGACATTGAAAGTCGTTTTCGCTTAAATTTGAAACTTTACAAAACATAGGGGTTAAAAGTGTCAATATGTTAAAAATTACCTCTGAGTGACCTTTTAACGATCCCAAAAACATTGTAATAATTTAATATTTCGCTCTCAAGAATATTGGATATTAATTTTGTGGAATCTCGATGAAAACGAGACTTTTCGGGTGATCGTACAACTAAAAGGGGGCTTAACGGAGTTAATATATGATCCAAGGCCCTTAAAAGTTAACTATGTGGGTCATAAGTGCAATAAAAGAAAGTTATTTTAGTTAAAAGTGGATCAGGGACTGAAACTGCAATAAACAAAAGTTGATTTCCGGTTAAGAAGGAGCCTCGCGGCCCGCGTAGACTCCTTAAGAGTCTTACGCGGCCCGTGTAGAAGTCACCAGCGACCAAAAATAAGGATAACTGCATGTTCAGCCTGTTACACCGCCTTTGCATGCAATTTTTCGATACCAGGGACTGTGCCAATGGTTTTTCATACACTAGGGACACCTGGTAACATCAGGGATCATTGTAGGGACATGTGGAATGATCATATGAAGTAGAAATCCCTATATAAAGCACTTGTTCTTCACTTGTTCATTTGCACACTTTGAAAATCACTTCACAACTCATTCTCTGGAATCCCTTGGAGCTCTAGGAAGCTTTCCTCAGTTCATATTTCGTGCTAAGAGTTCTTGTAAGCATTCTTAGCCTCCTAAGTTCAAGTTTTATTAGTTTAATGACCAAAAGTCAAAGCCATCGTAATTAAGCTTTGACTTAGTGATTAATCACTAATGGTCCAGCCATTATTCGAATTGAAAGTGGCTATGAGTTGGTAATTATGTAGGAAATAAACCCTTCGAAGGGAACCTACTGATTATCACTCTAACTTGGTCAATTGTAGGGTCAAACTTATTAATAAAAAGTCAACAGAAGCAATTTTTATAAATAAATTCATAACTAATAATGCAAAGGTTATGGAACATTTTTTAACACTAAAATAACTTGGTAAATAATATAAGAACATGTTTAGGCATGTTCAACCCGACAATTCTGAGTTTTGGCTCGGTTCGCAACCGAAAGTCGTAAAAGTAGACTTTTGCTTTGACTTTCAGTTCTGACCCGATTTAGCTTGTTTTAGATATGCCTTAGGGTTCCTTTAGGACCATATTATATGTTAGTAAAAGCCTCTGAGGTTATGCTACATGGTTCCTTAATAATCTGAATCATTTGCATGTTTCCGTTAAATGCTTAAATGTTGACCATAATGCCCTTTTGACATAAAAACAAGATTTTTGAAAATGTGAGTGGACAAAAACCTTTATTACTGATATTTAAGTATGTCCTAAAAATTTGATATCAGTTTATGGTCTAAAATGAGAGTTATGCTCAATATCGTAAATAAAAGCCTTTTTATTAATTAAATGGCATTTTTGATATAAATCTTATTTAAACCCGAATTTTGACACCAAACCTTTTACCCACTAATGTAATATAATATTTAGGGATTTTTGGAAATTTTTATTAAATTTTAAACTGATCGTAACATAGAGTTCTTGCTTAGGCTCGGTAATTGACGATAATTCCCTTTTCGCTAATAAAATGAGTTTTACACATCCTTTACATATCAAACCTTTTTCTACTGATTTTATATAATAAATAAGTTATTTTAAACTATAAAGGTTGGTTAAAATCTCAGATTTCCTTAATCAACCCGAATATCGTCAAATACCGACTTTTATGCGATTTAGGCGCATAGTATGGTTTAAAACCATATTAGGCACCTAAGACTTGTTACCTACTGATGTTATGAATAAATTTTTATACTTTAACAGTAAGTAAAATTTTGAACTCAGATTTCCAAATTTGACCCTTATAGCATATGTGAAATGACCAAAATGCCCTTACGGTGCATAGTTTGGCCATAAATGATAAAATTCACATATGTATGATATCTTACTGATATAACTTGTTGAAATAAATATTTTTACTGATTATTTTAGACCAGAAACTCAGATTACTATTTAACCTCTTTTATGAACTTTAAAATGACCAAAATACCCCTACGGGGCATAATTTGGTTTTAAATTTGTTTTGGGCATAATGGAAGGTATCCTACTGATATCATACCATATTTTAAGCATATTAACTTGTGGAACCTGTTCATGACTCATTTAGTTACCCGTTATGTGTTTTTCGCGTTCGGTACGGTTTATGTAACTATTTTGCATAAATTAACCGAAACGGGTCAAACCTTATCATTTTTACTTCAAAATCCAGAATGTGTTTAGTTTACCCATATTATACAAGTCTTCATACTTGTCAGGTCTAAATCACATTCTAATCTGGTCTTCGCTTAATCTTGCGTTTTGAACTGTAAACCTTTCATTAAAACTAACCGGTCTAAGTTAAGACTTAAATAAGACCCGTTAGGAATCTAATAGATAATTAAAACCTTCGTTCCAGATTAGGAGCCCAGTAAAAGCTATATGTACTTGCTGATTTGATATACGGCTGGGATTAAATTTATATTTAGCTCAGGTAAATACTTTTAACTTATTTTCCGTTATACGGGCTTGGGATACGGTATTATAATAATACCGCTTGGTCGGGTATGAATTCGTACAATCGGAATGTGATTAAAAAGGTGCATAACCCATTTTAATCTGTCTTATTTGATGCAATGCCTTTGGGGGGGGGGGGGTTAATGACCATGTCCTGTATATCCTCGGCTCATTCATTAGAAATGGCCACGACTTAAGCACGAGGTGTAGGCATACACCTGACAGTTGCGTATGTAAAAAGGTACCCCACTTGTAAGGAAACTTCTTATGGGTATTATACCAAGTGGTGTGTCTATTAATCTTAACCGGCTCTTCTAACCGGGTCCTAAATGGACGACAAACATGTAAAACTATATACAATATTATTTTTAAATAATTGTCCCAAGTTAATAAAGAATATTTATGCATTGTGCATTTAAATCAATTTTTATAAACACTTTTCAAAAGAGTCAGTTAATTGTATTTACCAGTGTAAGCTGACGTATTTTCAAAAGGTTAAGTGCAGGTACTAAGCGTAATGGGCTGGAACTCCAAAGTGATTAAATAAAGAGTCTTGCAATCTTTTATCACTTTAAGTCGGTTGAACAATACTTCTTTTGTTTTGATCCGCCTGTGGATCCATCTTACAATCCGTTGTATAATATTTTATTTTACTTTTGAATCGGTTTTTAATATTATTACTTTAGACTTCCGGTGTGCATTAAACTGTGATTAACTGACTATGATGATATCAACTATGTCACGATACTCCCCACCGGGCCCACCGGTAATACGTGGAAATATCGGGGTGTGAAACAATTACATTTGTTTATTTTCTACTTTAATTACCACCCACGGTACCGTCATTCCGACTTGTGGTCATGTTACTACTCATAGTGTAGTAACAAATTTTGTATACAAAACCCCAACATACCGACGATAATTGTAGAATACAAATACTCAATCACTGTTTAATATAATGTAAAACATTTGAGGTTTTGTAAAAACAGTTTGCAAAAAGGAGGATTACTCACATTGCTAGCTTAGGGTTTTCCTTTGTGATTTCCTGGTGATTATCTATTAATTACACAATGCACACGCGTTAGTATAATAACCCAATATTTACATTAGTAATACCCTCCCCGAGACAGAACTCCAACGACTACGTCGGGCAGAGCCTCGACAGCCGTTACGGAATCCTAGATCAATCGGGCAGCGTATCCAATACGTAACCGGGGATTAAAATACTTACAACGAGGCAGGGCTTCGCTAATTAGTGGGTATAATGCCCGGGTATAGTGCCTACTATAGAGAAATTGAGAGAGAGATTGAAAGACTGAACGATTTGTGAACTGTGCTCGTCGATTCAATTTATAGGGCTGATCAGCAGGGCTGTCGTGTGCCGCGGCGCCCTAGGGCTTAGCCTTCACGAGTCGCCAGGGACTACGTGTCCCGTTATAGGCTTGCCGAGTCAACTGCTAGACCCCACACGCGTCGGACACGTGGCACACTCCGGTGCGGCCTGGTGTACTGGCTGTCGCGCCCCACGTAACCCTGTGGTGTGTCCTTCGCGGGCCGCCACAGGCTATAAAATTTTGTTTTTTAATTAATTTTTAATTATATAAGGTATTTTGGGCCATTTCTCGTATACGTGGTGTATTTTAGGACGTCTAGGGACATTCTAAATATATTAGGGGTGTCGAAAATAATTTTAGAGGGTTGTTATAGTTATGATTTATTCAGAACATTTCATAAGAGAAATTACTTATTTGGGCATAACATGCCTCTTTAAAATTCCATTTATATACAAGTTCACATACCTCACGGGAGATCACTCAACACTCAGCCGAAGATGTATTTTTGTGAAACACTCGAGACCGGCATGGAACTTACTTCTACCATATGCTTGCCAAGCAATCAATCCTCCTCCTTTTTAACTATAAACCTTTGTAAATATCAAGAGGACTTGGGGAAGGGTTAGGTTTGGGTTAAAGGTAGGTGGTTTTTAGTAGTTAGTAAAAAGGGCTAAAAGCGTAAAAAGCGTCGGTCGTCGTAAAACTTTTTGTTTTTGTGACTTTTATTCAAACTAAACATTTTCAAACAAAGTTTCTTTGAGGAACTTGTTCGTTTATTGCTAGACTTCATATTTTTTTTTCATAAAGAAACGTCACAAGACAACCGAGCTTTTTACTAAAATAAAAGGTTGAAAAGAAAAAAGGTTTCGGTATGTAAAGGGTGTTTGTATTGTGGGATTAGAAACGAAAAGGTTTAGACTCAAAGGGGTTAACTAGGGGGATTTTGGGTAGGTGAAAAAGAAAATGAAAAATAATGGTGTTGAAAAGAAAATGGGTTAGTCCTAATCCTCCATCATTTACTTACATGTGTTTAAGTTGGTAAGGACCGGGAATGTATCGTCGTGACAAGTTCTAGAGTTGTAAGAACCAAGCGGCTATTCACACAAGAAACGAAAGATGAGCATTTAGTTTAAAGATGTATGCTTGTATGCTCAATAAAGGCTCAAAACTCACTTTTTGTGGGAATGGGTTTATAATGTGATCAAGTATATATAATCAAATTTTAACTAGATTTGTCATGCCGTTTCATAAATTTCTTATGTTAGTTCTTTTTATCACGACGCTATCGGTTGTAAATTTGTAAAAATATAACCTTTTTAGAACTTGTTATTCCCAAATTAAACCAAGACAAGTAAAAAAAAAACAAAAAGTTTTGAAAAAAAATTGGGGTGATTAGCGGTTCCAATAGAGTTTTGTGTTAGGCTTGTTATTAGGACTTGCAAAATTGAAGGTTTAGCATCTCCCCTATACTTAAATTACACATTGTCCTTAATGTGTCCTAAAAATAAGTTTTTAGGTTGATTGAATGTGTAAAAAGGTGTTTAAAAACAAAATTTATGTTACGGGGGCGTCTGGACACGGGCCCGTGTTGGTCCGGGTATGGCCCCGTGGTCAGATTGCCAGTATCATGTTGAACAGAAGGCTGGGCACGGGGGCGTGTTCAGTGAGCACGGCCCCGTGTCCAGTTACCAGAACTGGGCATTTTCTTCAGATCCTTGGGCATGGGGGCGTGTTGGGCTGAGCACGGCCCCGTGCTGAACTTGTTGTAATGAAGAGAAATTGTCTGGAGGCTCTGTTTTTGTGCATGGGGTGTGGGTTCAAGTTTCCCTTAGTAACCTCTACCATTTCGAGTGTGTTTTATTCCTGAAAAGTAAAACTAAACTAGAAAACATCAAAGTTAATCTAAACTAAAGCTAAGGATAGTTCCGCGGAATGCCTCTGTGGTGCGCCACGTTTATAAGGGTCCTTGGCTAGACCCAAAGTCAGTCATATGTTATCCAAGTGGGATGTTTTGCATCCCATGTTGCACCGTCGGAGAGCATCATCCAAGCTTGAGTCTATGACATTCATGTAGTTGACCGGGTCATCGTCTTCTACTCTTTTCCCAACCCCGAACTCCATCTCTTTGTCCCCAACCCTCAATGTTAATTTCCCACCATTCATGTCTACCATTGTGTGAGCGATGGCTAGGAATGGTCTTCCTAAAATAAGTGGTACTTCGGTATCTTCCTCTATATCAAGTATGACAAAGTCGGCCGGGAAGACAAAGTCTCTGACTTTTACCAATAGATTTTCGGCGACAACTTGTGGATATTTGATAGACCTATCGGCGAGTTGTATGCTCATCTTTGTGGGGCTTGTTTTACCTAGTCCGAGTCGGTCAAACATTGATGTGGGCATGAGATTGATGCTAGCCCCAAGATCGGCTAGCGCATTGCGTATGGGTGATCCCCCAATGGAACAAGGGATGGTGAAGCTTCCAGGGTCGATTTTCTTTTGTGGGAGTTTGTTAAGTAGTACGGCGGAGCATTCTTCACTTAAATTAACTAATTGCAGTGTTTCAATTTTCCTTTTGTGAGTGAGAAAGTCTCTCATAAATTTTGAATATTTAGGCATTTGAGTGAGGACTTCCACAAATGGAAGATTGATGTGCAATTGTTTTAGTAAGTTTACGAATTTTTTGAATTGCTCATCGGTCTTTTGGCAAAGTAACCGACCGGGGTAAGGCACCGGGGGGTTCTTGGTAGGTTCTTGATTTGGCGGAGGTTGTCTCTTTTTGGGGTGTTGGTGAAGTTGTGGTTTGGTTAGACGGACTCTTTTCAGATGGAGGTAGCGGAGCCTCCTCGGGACCTACGGTACGGTTTTTCAACGTGATGAGATGCACTTGCGCCTTTGGGTTGGTTTCGGTATTGGTGGGTAACGCGCCTTGTGGTCTCTCGGAGAAATTTTGAGCTAGTTGATCTAGTTGTTTTTCAATGTTTTGAATACTAGCTTGTTGATTTCTAAAGCTCGATTCCATTTGTTGGAATCGATCCGAGTTTTTCTTTTCGGTGTCGGAGATGAGGCGTGAGATAGTATCTTCAAGCCACTCTCGTCCCCCTTGTTGTTGTTGAGAGAAATTTTGTGACTCATTTCTTGGTTGTTGAAAGTTTGTTCGTTGGTTCTGATTTTGTTGGTTACTACTATTGTCGGGTTCTCTCTAACCAAGGTTAGGGTGGTTACGCCATCCTTGGTTGTAGGTACCCGTCGGAGGACCTGACAGCCTCGGTCTATTATCAATGTAGTTTACCGTTTCCGTTTGATTATCCATTTCTTTCATACAACTCCAATTTTCATGTGGCCCACCGCACCCTTCACAAGCCATAACCGAGGCCGTTTTTGCCATTTCTAACTTTTTGATTTTCGAAGAGAGGGCCTCGATTTGGGCTTGTAAAGAAGTGCTTTCGTCTACCTTATGGGCGCCCGGGGCAATAGATTTTGTGCCTCGGGGAGTGTGCCACTGAAAATTGTTTTGAGCAATTTTCTCAATTTGATTATAAATTTCATTTGGGCGACGATTACCTAGAAGTCCCCCGGAGCTAGAGTCAAGTGTTTGTCTTGTGTGTGGAAACAACCCATTATAGAAAGTGGATACTTGTTGCCATACCACAAGACCATGATGAGGACATTTTCTTAATAGCTCCTTGAATCTTTCCCAAGTTTCATATAAGGATTCCCCGTCCTCTTGTGAGTATGTGTTAATTTCAGTCATTAATTTAGCCGTTTTAGAAGGAGGGAAATACTTATACAGAAACTTTTGGGCTAGTTCATCCCAAGTGTTTACCGAACCACTTGGGAGGGAGTTAAGCCAAGCCTTAGCTCGGTCTTTTAGTGAAAATGGGAACATTCGGAGGCGGATGACGTCATTCGATACTCCGTTGATCCGAAAAGTATCACATATTTCCAAAAAGTTGGTAATATGTAAATGGCGATCTTCGTCCGCAAGCCCATGGAAAGTTGCGGAGTTTTGGAGCATTTGTATCAAATGCGACCGAAGTTCGAAGTTGTTTGCATCGACATTCAGTGCATTGATAGTGGCGCTGAGATTACCTACCGTGGGCCGTAGGTAATACATTAGGGTACGTTGAATCGCCATTGGAAGTGGGTCCCCCAAAACTTTCTCTTGGATTTTAGCTTTAAGTCTTTTTCTTAGAAAGCGTTCGGGTTCGTCTAGAGGTTCTTTTATGTCTTTATTGGAACTGGAGCTCATGCACTGCGTAGGAGGATCAGGTGTTGCGCCTGGGTTCCAAGTCCTGCGATAAAAACAAAAAGATTGTTGGTCAGAAGTCTCACCACGGCCAGTGGTCGTGGTTACAGTGATTATTTTCTGGATCCCTGTTATTGGAAAGTTCAACACGGCCCCGTGCTGCACCGACACAGCCCTGTGGTCACCTTTAAGTAACTCAGGAAATAAAAACTGCTAGTAAGGATGCTGGGCACGGCCCATGTCCGACCAAGCACGGCCCGTGTTGAAGTCTACAGAAGCTGAAAAATTTAGAAGAATCCTAAAAAATAGAAAAACAAGAAAAACGATTAGGCCGTTGATTCCTAACTTTCATAAAATCCTTGTGTCCCCGGCAACGGCGCCAAAAACTTGGTGTGTGTTGGGTGTGATATGTTTTTATTGATATTTTAAGCTCTTTTTAACACATTAGTCAAGTTTTAAATTTATAAAACACGATATTCTACTAACACTAAACACACACATGGGCAAGTGCACCCATCGTGAGCGTAGTATAGCGTTGGTAAGATACCGAGGTCGTCCAAGGACACAAGAGCTTTTAGTACCGGTTTATCCTCAACGTCTAATCAAATAAAAAAATTTTAGAAAAGATTTTAAACAAGAAAATAAAAACTAAAAATGCAGAAAAATAAAAATAAAAGAAAAACAGATAGACAAGATGAATCACTTGATCCGACTCGCCTTTAATGTAACCTTTGATGACTTCTGCACTTTTGCACTTTTAAGAGATTATCTTAGCTATAGTAGTAGGCCACTCTTTTGAAGGTAACGTTACCCTCAACCAAGTGGTTTGAGTCAGCAAGGATACAATCCCAAAGGGTCAGAATATTGAAAGATAATTAATTAAGTTATTAATGCGTAAAGTGGTAGGCCCCTCTTTTGAAGGCGACGTTACCCTCGGCTAAGTGGTTTGAGTCAGCAGTGATACAATCCCAAGTAGCCGGTTTAATGTATTAATAGTAGTTTACATATGAGGGGATCAAGCCATTCGCACCCCCGCCATCCAATACCAGTGGGTATTGAAGGAGGTCCTAGTAAGCTTGACCCAGGTCCTTGCAGGATCTATACACTGAACAAGGCAAGAACCTTACTAAACCATTCCCTTAACCCCTGACCAGGTAGCCAACATATCTCTATATAGACCGTAGAGATATGAATGGTGAAAATCTTTTACTTTATATAGACAGTAAAGTAATGCCAAGACACCACGGAGAAATGATAAAGAAGTTTCACCTTCAACATAAGAAACTAGTTGTTAAAGTCATTAATACAAAACCAAATAAAAAGTGCGAAAAGATTAAATATCAAAAGTATTACATTAAATGCTTGTCTTCACCAAGTGATGTAAGAGACTTAGCCAAACATGGCCTTTGATTGACAAGAACTCTTACGATCAATCTTGGATCCCGAGACTACTACACACACTCTAAGGTGGATGATGGATGATGGTGGTGGATGTGGGTGTTGTAGTGGTGGTGAAGTGGGAGAGAGGTGGTTTGCCAAGGGATGCTCTTAAAGTGAGCCAAGCATCCCTATTTATAGCCTGAACAAGAGCCCGACTACGGCCCCGTGTCCGCTGGACATGGCCACGGCCATCCACTTTCTCTTCCTTCATTAATTGCTTTTGTCTGCATTAGGCTCCACACGGCCCCGTGTTCGCTGGGCACGGCCCCGTGTGCAGAAGCGTATCTGTACTATCAAGATTTGCAAGATTCTGCGAATCTTAGCATTGACCACGCCCCGTGCTGAGCTGGGCACGCCCCCCGTGCTGGGAATAGAAGCTTCTACAACTTTGTCATTTTCTGCAGACACCTGGCCACGCCCCCGTGTCCGCTGGACACGGGCCGTGGTCAGCCTCCTGTTTCTTGTTTTTGCTTGGGAAGATGCTGTCGAGGGGTCGGGCATGCCACGTTTATTCATTTTCTTTGTATTTATGTTAGTTTTTGCTGCATATTTGTTCCTTTTGTTCATTTAAGCTTATTTGGTCCTGAAAATACAAAAGGAAGACAAAAGCACACTTTTTCCAACATTAGTACTAAAAAGGGTTAGTTTTATGCCTCAACTGATGTAATTTATATGTTGCATTTTACACACATCAGCATACGAACCATGTGTGATCATCAAATATATCTAACATGCAATCCAACACAATATTGTTTCACAAACATTTCCATTATAGGCAGGTTATGAACACATTGATCAATCATCAAATTTGTTGTTTTTATCGTGTCAATTTGCTTAAATATACTTATAAACATTATAGCAATTAATACAAATCATCAAACAAGCCAAGAATTGCCTAAACAAAATCCATCATCAATAAAGCTTCTGTTCTAGGCAGGGTATGAACAAGAGATCAAATCAAGTTTTCTATTGTCACAATTGCATCTATATATCATATAAACACAATACAAATGATGGTCAAGTTTAGATTAACCATGGTCAAGTTTAAATCAATTAGGGTTTCATTAAAAAATCATCTAGAATGCATAAAAAGATGAGACTGATGAACAAAACTTACTGATTGCTTAGGATTTATCAAGATTCCAAAGAATTGCATGATCCAAGCTTCACAAATGATGGATTAGGGTTTGGTTATGGAGGCCGTAAGTACAAGATCGCAAGAGAGGGAGAGAAGAGAGTGATAGAGAAAGAGGTGCATGAGTGGGAGTGTACGATCGTAGGGTTTGGGGGTGATGGGTTGGGCTATGTTTATTAAAAAAAAAAACTTCTAAGGAGTATCCATGGGCTTCAATTTTGGGCTTTTTTTAATTAAACCAAGGTCCTTATTCTAATAAAATGCTATTATTACAAGGATTACCCACAATTATGTTTTTTTTCTAAAAATTGCAACAAAATAATAAAACATGAAACCAAACAATTTACACTTTAAAGCACGTAATTTACGTAATTTACACACAATGCATATAAATACCGAAAATATATAAATTCATATAATATATTTATTTAATTTTTCCAAACTTATTATTTCGCTTAATTACCAATGTCCGGGGACAAACCCGTGTGTGGTTTGGTAATTCACCGAATTATTGTTATGTGAGTGTTCGTGTAATAACTGACACACTTAATTAACCTTAATTAAGTGTAATGCAATAATGAATGTTCGTGGTAGCGTTAAACATAGCGGAGTTGTGTTAACAGGGTTAACCTGACCTCTAAATATAAAAGTTTACTTTTGTTTTAAGAGTGAATTGAAGTGGTGTTTTAAATTATTCTATAATATGTAAAAGATGCTCTAATACATTTCTATACATTCGTTTTGAGGTTGATGTTAAAGTTGTGAGGTGCGGTTGTGTCCTCCCTGACTACCCAATCTGCCACATCACCTCCACCTCACGTCACCTTCCTTTCCATCCCTTCAAGAGGGGTGGTGGTGGTGCCCCCCCCCCCCCCCCTGTCTCCAATCAAAACCTTCCATATCATCATCAACAACACATAACAACACATCAGGGAGATCGGGAGAAATCCACCGAAGGCACATAATTTCAGTCTGGGGGTTCCCCTTCGACACCGATGCCACATGAGACTCCCCCTTTCCCGACCCCTACACCCGCCTAAGAAAATGAAATGTTATATATTGTATAAAGAGTAAATTAAGTTTTTGGCCCCTGTGGTTATATCACTTTTACTATATTAGCCTAAAATAAGAATTTTTAACATATGTCCCCCCATGGTCTCTATAAATAACTATTTTGGCCCCTGAGTCTAACCAAACCACAAACTCTGGTTAATTATTACTCACATGATGTCTAGAATGGTAATTTCCCCTCCCCTTTTTAATGACACATATTAAAAAACAAATTAATTCTCATTTACAATACAAAACCCCTAAATTCCCATCAACTTCTCTAAGAAAACCCCAAAATCAAGCCTACTGGTATCATCTACCTATCAGGGAGCAGAGCCACCGTAGCAGTTATGGCGTCTGCTACTTCTCTCTCGATACTATCTTCATCTTCTCCATTTCAACCCCACAAATTTAGACTCAACAACCTCCTCAAATTCAACCCAACAACAACACAATGTTCATCATCTATCGAATAAGGTGTCGGATCCCCAGAACGATTCCTACAAAACAATTCAATCGCATATTACATGCGGTTTAAGAAAGAAGATTCCAGTGAGTTACAAACCGTCGTTGTTAGTTACAAGAAAAAATTCCAGTGAGTTATGTTGCTCAAAGATGTTTTTTTTATCTGTTATAAGTTTAGTTATGTGCCCCCATTGAAGGGAATTCCAACGGCAGATTTTGGGTTTTTTTGGAGAAGATAATGGGAATTTAGGGGTTTTGTGGTGTAAATGAGAATTAATTTGTTTTTAATATGTGTCACTAAAAGGGGTTGAGGAAATTACCATATTAGACATCATGTGCCTGTTATGTGAGTAATAATTAACCAGAGTTTGGGGTATGGTTAGACTCGGAGGCCAAAATAGTTAGTTATAGAAACCATGGGGGCATATATGTTAAAAATTCTTATTTTGGGCTAATATAGTAAAAATGATATAACCACAGGGGCCAAAAACGTAATTTACTCGTGTATAAAATAAAAGGTTTGAAATTGTCAAAGAGTGTTAAAGACGGTTGAAGTAGGTTCGACATGATTGTAGTTCAGATAAAACTACTCATAAAACTCACTTCAAAACTCTTCAGTCATTTTAAGCGGACCACTTCCCTACTATCCTTTTGTCGCCTCATTTATGTAGTTTTGTTTGGTGTGTGTGTGAGTGGGGTGGGGTGGGGTGCTTTATTAAATGCAATAATATCATTGTAGTTTTCTTTTTTATAAATAACCTTTATTTTGAAAAAGATTATTTTACAAATTTATTAATTTATTACTTATTGTCAAATTTACTCATTACATCACAAAATGCAACAGTAATTAATAAACACGATGAATCAAAATACGTTACTTTTGTTCGTTAATTTTAAGTAACGATCACAACTAGCGTTTATAAACACAAATAAACACAAACAAGCGTTTATAAACAGAAACAAACATAAATTATATTTCTAACAATATGTAATACAATAATATTTATTAAATATTTTACTAGTGAGAATTTTGAATTATTTAAATAAAATATGAAAATTAAAAACACTAATAATTTATTGAACATAAATGGACATTAACAAGTGAACACTAACGAACACATTATTGAGCGTTCATGAACATAAATGAACGAAGGCGATAGTTATTCATGTTCGATTATTTAACTAAACGAACACAAATGAAGTTTGTACCAAACCGTTCACGAAATGTACACTGAACTTTTGGTTCTTTTGCAGCTCTACTAATTTGTTCATAGCAAACCATCTCGGGTCCATCACATGTTAAATCAACAACTAACTAGAGTTTATTTTTAATAGGGGTTGTAGGTTAAAAGAAATAAATACTCTCATATCGGGTGCACATGGGGAACTAATCGGGTAAATTTGATGGTTTTAGGCAAATGGAGTGAAATGGTAACACAATAATGTCGAAATGGGAAGATTTAAGAATTTAGTGTAAAATGGTAAACTTAATCAAATCATAGGGATGAAAACAACACCTTACTATATTTTTTTTAACACGATAGAATGATTGGAGAATTGCAAAAAAGCTTTATGTATTTGTAAATTTTGATGTATCTTGCTACTAAGGTAATTATTAAAACTAGGAATATAACCACGCGCGCGTTGCGGCGCGCAAAAACAAACCGTTCCAAGTGTTTTGTACACAAATCACAGCTTGAATGGGAACTGACATGGACGCGCTTGTAGCCCTGAGCGGGTCAGTTTGGGTAATGGGTTAAAATTGGCCGCTTAAATACATGTTCAATATGGTTTGGGTAAAAATGGGTTCTGATCAAAACAGACTCAGGTTTAAAAGTGGCTCTAGTCAACATAAGTCTGAGTAACAGGTCAATTTGTTCATAAAAATAAGGATAAAAACAGTTAAATTTTTCCTTCCAAAGCACTTGTCGTCTTGAATTACGTGTAGCTGCAAGGCTGCTGCTAGGGCTGTAAACGAACCGAACGAACATGAACAAGGCCTTGTTCATGTTCGTTCGTTAAGGAAATAAATGTGTTCACGAACGGTTCATGAACACTTACCGAACGAGATTTTATGTTCTTGTTCGTTCATTAAGGAAATAAGCGTGTTCGCGAACGGTTCACGAACACAAACGAACACAAATAAATTTGGCAAACGCGACGAAGGATAAATATAGATGGCCCAGAGAGTAGCACTCGAGCTTGAATCCCTCATTGTGGAACGGAGGTCGATCGTATTCGATGATGTAAATAATGAGAAATGAAAGGGAAATGATGCATAAACAGGGTGAAAGTGGGTTTCCTAGTTTAATTGTTAGGGTAATAAAATAAATAAAAGTTTAATAATATAAAAAGTACAAATAAAATATAAGAAAGTACAAAGATCTTCAATTAAAAAACAACATACGAACATAAACGAACGCAAATCAATGAATGTTCACGAACACGTTCACGAACACCTTACCGAACGTTCACGAACACAATCGAACGAACGAGACCTCTGTTCATGTTCGTTCATTTAACTAATCGAACGAAATTTCTTGTTCATGTTCGTTCGTTTATTAAACGAACGAACATAGACGAACTTCCCGCCGAACGGTTCACGAACTGTTCGCTGAACGTTCAGTTCGTTTACAGCCCTAGCTGCTGCCGTATGCGAAACCCCCCCCCCCCCCCCAATTAACCTTCTTGTTTCCTTTAGTTCTCATTGGTGGGCTCTCTTTCTTGTGGTCCATCGAAAGTCTATAGTGGGTTGTTAGTTTTCATTTGGGAATACTTTAATTCCATTCTCTTTTCATCCATTAATTTACTTCATGAGAACCTATTATGCTACTGCAACAAACAAAAGTAAACATAAGTTAATCATTTATTTATTTTCTTAAATGTGGTGACCTTGAACGACATTAAAGTATTATAGCCATTATGAAGCAACTAAAATACCATTTAGAATTAAATACTAACCGGGTTTTATCAGAATGCTTAGTCTATATACAAAGAAACTTGTTTTCTCAAGGACTTCCATCTCAGATTTATTTTCAAAATATAACTATATAATGGTTCTATACCCGTTGCTCTTTGCATGGGACCCACATAAAAGATGCAAGGTATTTGATAGATATATGTTTCAGGGTGATCAACTATTGAACCAAACATATATTTTAGATCAAAGGGACATGTGGATTTGGTTGGGTGGTGATTTGGGTGACTTTTCATCACATGATATCAGCTATGAATTTAATAAAGCAACTCTCAACTGCCATGGTAATAATAGGTGGGTGCAAAAAAAAAAAAAAAAACAATTTATCTGGCAGATAGATTATCAAAATCAAAAGTACCCATTTAGGTCGAAATCCAATCAACAAACCCTAATAAGAATATATTAGGCAAGATGTAATCACCAGTACAGACAAACATACCAGTTAATCTGCAGCCCTTATCCACCATGTACCTCCCTTGCCTGTCACTGCCTGCCGGAAAGCGACACTTGCGGCGACCACATATACCTCCCTCGCCTGTCATTGACTTCATCACCATCGCCGCCTAGATTAGCCACCCACTGACCGGAAAGGATGGCCGACAATCACCCGCCATTTGTCACATGCATCTCTATCTCTCTGTAGTTGTTTGTAAAGATATCAAATTCTTAAAGCATAACAATAACAATAATGTAATCAGTGCCATTGTTAAATTATATTCAAATAAAAATAAAGAAGCATGTATTATCAAACAAACCATATAACATAATTGGAATATGATATATATAAACAAAATACATAACATTTCTACCACTTCTAAAGAATAAATGGCAGGACACCTGGATAAGGATGGTCTTTCTAATGCCATCTTTCTAAACATAGCAACCCAATCTAAACCTAGGCAGAAACTCTTATCGAACCAAGCATACTTACTTGTAAGCTGGATCATACCAAGTTACCTGTGAGACTATCATGTTGGCCAAGTAAAGAGGTAACTTGTTCACCTCCTGAAAAAAAAAAATGGTCTTAAAACTATTTGTTCAAAAGTCAAAGTGATAGGTTCAGCAATGTTAAAAAATGTAGACTTACAGGTCCGATAGTAATTGAAGTTGTGAATTAAGTCGAGTCGAATATCCCCTAGTAATCGTGATACTTCTACATGGAACACCCAATTTTAAGAAAACCCAAGATAATCGATAATAAAGATACACGGTCGAGCATAATTTAACGGAAAGGGGAAGAATATGCGCCTCACCGTTCTCATCTTAACTCTCACGCCTCATATGCCGTGTCCATCCCCTAAATAAATCTATTTGTTTGGAATCCTACGGGTTCCGTCTACTCGTGCAAGTTATTCTATATGTACCAAACTTTTACCCATGCTAATGAGTCAAAGCAAGAAATCTCCCCGGCTTCTGAAAATCCTCAATCGAAATGCGGGAAATTAACACTACGCACGAAAAACTTGCCCGGGCCGTGGCCCTGCCACGGCTATTCTAAGAACCGCCCCTGCATCGTACACCTTACTTACACAACCGAACCCCATAAAAAAGAACCAATCCGATTCGCATAACATAATCAAGAAATTACAAGTGTTACCTTGTCGTTGTGAACAGAAATTGGAGCCCTAATCAGACGCCTATTTTCGATTGGAGCCCTAACCAGGCCTGCGATTGGAGTGGCAATCGGCGGCAAAACCCATCGCCGTTCATCTCCCTCGTTTCCGGCATTCCAGATCTGTGTTTATGCCTATCGTCGGTTCGTCTCAGTTGTAAACCTTGATCGTTACCCCACATCCACCATCGTCGTCGTCATCAGCAGCCACCCTGGTTCTTGTAAACCAGAGGAGGAGGTGACGTGCCGTAGGGCCGCCATGGCGCTGCCGCAACCCCATCAGCTTTCCCTTCCTCTTTGTTCCCCCGGAACCCTAGAATCCACGGCGGTCACGGTTGCCGTCAACTACCATCGTTGTTAGCTGCGTCGAAACCATCAGACCATCAGTCGGCCGGAGATGACGGCCGGATCCTCTATCACCGCTCTTCAAATCTGTCTCTCTCTCTATCTCCTGATATTTGAGTGGGATGGAAAGCGGTGGAGGTTGAGAAGACATATGTTAAATCCCTGAAATGTCCTTTATTGCATTGTATTTTTAATTTAAATTAAATTTAACTGTTCATTCAGTTTACTTATTACAAGTGTTACCTTGTCGTTGTGAACAGAAATTGGAGCCCTAATCAGACGCCTATTTTCGATTGGAGCCCTAACCAGGCCTGCGATTGGAGTGGCAATCGGCGGCAAAACCCATCGCCGTTCATCTCCCTCGTTTCCGGCATTCCAGATCTGTGTTTATGCCTATCGTCGGTTCGTCTCAGTTGTAAACCTTGATCGTTACCCCACATCCACCATCGTCGTCGTCATCAGCAGCCACCCTGGTTCTTGTAAACCAGAGGAGGAGGTGACGTGCCGTAGGGCCGCCATGGCGCTGCCGCAACCCCATCAGCTTTCCCTTCCTCTTTGTTCCCCCGGAACCCTAGAATCCACGGCGGTCACGGTTGCCGTCAACTACCATCGTTGTTAGCTGCGTCGAAACCATCAGACCATCAGTCGGCCGGAGATGACGGCCGGATCCTCTATCACCGCTCTTCAAATCTGTCTCTCTCTCTATCTCCTGATATTTGAGTGGGATGGAAAGCGGTGGAGGTTGAGAAGACATATGTTAAATCCCTGAAATGTCCTTTATTGCATTGTATTTTTAATTTAAATTAAATTTAACTGTTCATTCAGTTTACTTATTATCATATAGTAATTTATAGTGAAACGATAGTGAAAACAACTCCACCGAGAACTAAACAAAAAAAAGTTGCTTGTAATGAATAATGTGTTCAAATGCATTTTATTATGTTTAAAATATGTTTTACGTTTCAACTCAGCTACAATAGCTTATGAGTGGGATGGGCAACAACATCGCACAGTTGCAACTACGTTGTGGAATTGTTGACCATCCGAGAATGACGTCATCAGTGGCAACCAACTACCCAGTAGCTACTGCTCAGTGATGTCATCAGTGGCAAATGACCTCATAAGTGGTTACTCGCACCCTCAGACGCTACTACTGAGGTGATGATATTAAGGACAAAGATGGCTCTCAAACGGTTCGCGGTGATATGAGCGTGCAAAGGCCAAGTGTACTATCAAAGCACCACATTGTGCCCAACCCCCTCGCCACACGTGCGTGTACATGCGAGTATAAGGTGCGAAGTGAAAGTCGTTAATGAGAGGCTAGCTTAAAACTTTAATTTAGGGTCTCCATTGGTGTCTCCTTCTAGGGAAACAATATCTATGGAAATGAACATGTTTATGAACTGTTCATGAACACTTATCGAACATAAACGAACGTGAACAAACACAAATGAATGATATATATTCATTTTAAAACAAAGTATGCAGTTTTCATCAGAAAAATTACACGAAGAATCCCCCAAATATAAGTACTTAACATAACTATCTGAACATAGTTGACTTAATTATTTTAAACATAATAAACACAAAAGTTAAGAAGTTTGTCAAGGTTTAATACAAACTGAAATTGAAATGGTCAAATGAAGTATGTTGATGGAAGCGTATAGTATAACTATGGTTTCAAATTTTTAAAAACTAAAACCAATAAAATAAAAAAAAATATAACATAAAAACCTTCAAATGAACGAACATAATAAACATTAACAAGCGAACATAAATGAACATATTACCTAATGTTCACGAACATAAACGAACAAAAGCAACATCTGTTCATATTCGTTTGTTTAACTTATCGAACAAAATTCTTGTTTGTGTTTGTTCATTTATTAAACGAACAAACATAAACAAACTTTTCGTCAAACAGTTCACAAGTTGTTTGTTGAATGTTTGGTTCGCTTAGAACCCTAGAAATAAGGATAGAGGAAAGGATGTGAATTCCCTTGGTTTCACCTAAGAAAAGATATTTGATATGAGGTGTTAATACTGCATATACACAAAATGAATTGAAAATAATATTTTATATTATTGTTATATGTGACAAAATTAGCTAGTGCGAGAATGAAAGCTGGAACTTACAGGCGGAATTTATAACTTCTTTGGCTTTCCTTAGAGTTTAGTTCTTTGACGGATATTCGGTGTGGTTGTGAAGGTGAAGAGTGCGTTTTACACCATGTGGGTAGAGGGGGCATGAAGGGCAAAAACCTCAAAATCATAGGGTGGTGGGCAAGGTAGAGGGGCGTTTTATTGTAATTTTAAAAAAACAACCAACCAATCCCTACCTTCCAATCACCACCTTCCAAAGCCAATCCCCCAAGTGGAAATCCTCAAGCCCCAAAGGGGCCACACCCTTAAACGCTATGCTTTGGGTGTTAGTTTTTCCATTTAGAAAAGACATGTGTCACTCACGTGTGGGAAAACAAATGGCAATGTACCAAATAAACATTAAGCTAAAGTTTGCGATTGTTATAAGAATAGAACTCTAAGGACGCCCAATATAGTTATTATAGTTAAAGGTCATGAAAGTGGCCCAAACATAAATGTCATAATTTGTAATTTACTGCAAAAACAAATAAAAAACCTCAAATTAAGCTTCTTAAAATTTACCGAGTATATTTTTTTATTTAAGAATCTATAGCATGAAGAACACAAATTCTATCTCTGTAGCAGTGAATAGTAAAACTTGATATATTTTTCTCTTAGAAAAAGAAATCATAATCATACAAATACATTCAAAATTAGGTATATTGTCATGCTTTCTAACTATCTTTATGGCTATAAATATGTTTTAGTATTATTCAATATTATAAATGTATAATGTATAATAATAGTGGAGAGTTCAAATGAGAAGAAATTACAATTTAAAAATAAAAAAAAGGTACAAAGATAATTTGAATAAATTATTTAATGAGTCTGTGCTTTATTTTTGATACTCAAATTAATAAACCTAATCATTTAATGGGTATATCATATAAAATAGTTGTTCACTTACACAATAAAAATAACCATGCATATGTCCTACATATTCGACGTTTCCTACACCATAAAAGCAATATTCCTTACACCATAAAAACAATATTTTGGTGTAGGGTACAAAATGTATAGAACCCCAACACCTTTAAATAATTACACGGCTCATAATAAAATATGTATATGACACAACACTTTTAAATAATATTGCCACTCTTAGTAAAATTGGTGTATGACCCAATACTTTAATGGTGGTGAAGAAGAAAAATATGGTGGCCCTAATGAGATTTGAGTAACTGTTTAAAACATTTATTAGTATTCTACAACAAATTGTCTATTCTACCCTTATTAATTAAAACATTAATTAAAAGTGAACAAAAATGATATCTTAGGGGCTGTTTGGCTAAGCTTATTTTTTTGACTTATTTACTTATTTGCTTTTTGAAAAGTTAAAAGGTGTTTGGGTTAGCTTATTATGTGAGAGGAATAAGTAAATAAGTCATTCCATTATGACTTATTTGCTTTTCAAATAAGCAAATAAGTAAATAAGTCAAAACAATAAGCTTAGCCAAACAGCCCCTTAATTCAGAACCATTGATAAAAAGAATATAGGGCCAAGAGTAATTTTTTTTAGAAGAAGATTCATGTTAAATGAACCTCCCCTATAATAATATGTATTTAAAGTTAAAATGGCTAGATTTATGATTTTAATATTTTAAAAGAAACTAGAAATTATCAAAGTGAACTAAATATATATCTACCACAAAAGGGTGTTTTAAATAACTAACAATTCAATACCAAATTATTTTTAGAGGAAATAGCAAAAATAGCCATTGCCCGTCAAAATTTCCAAAATAGCCAACGGAAACGTCTTAAAAAGCCTTTTCACGGAAAAACATGGCGTGGAAACGTCTTAAAAAAAGCCTTTTCAACCCAACCAACTGCGTTCCGCCACGTGTCAATTTTTTTTTTTTTGTAAAGGCTTAATACGTTTCAGCATTTTTTGTAGAGACTTGAGACGTTTCAGCCTTATTTATTATTTTTTTTTCAACATTTGTATATTTATAGTATTTTTAATATTTAAAACAAACATAAATTTATCTACAATAAAAGTTGAAAAAGAAATTTAAAAAGAAACTTTTAAAAAGGGTTGAGCTTTCTAATAATATATTCTTAATATAAAAATATGTTAATTAGATAAAATTATATGAAATAACAGTTTGACAGAAAATAACTATAAAATAATATTTATAAAATAAGTTATGGGATTTGCTTGTCATTTAAGAATATATTATTAAAAAGCTCAAGTCTTTTTAAAAGTTTCTTTTAAATTTCTTTTTCAACTTTTATTGTAGATAAATTTATGTTTGTTTTAAATATTAAAAATACTAAAAATATACAAATGTTGAAAAAATAATAATAAGGCTGAAACGTCTCAAGCCTCTACAAAAACTGTTGAAACGTCTTAAGCCTTTACAAAAAAAAAATGACGCATGGCGGAACGCAGTTGGTTGGGTTGAAAAGGCTTTTTAAGACGTTTCCACGCCATGTTTTTCCGTGAAAAGGATTTTTAAGACGTTTCCGTTGGCTATATGTCGGACACGTGTATGCATGTGATTGGTCAGACGTTAAGACGTTTCAGGCATGTGGTAGCGTCTCTACAAGACGTTTGTTTTGGCTAGTTTCGAAAATTTGACCAGGCCATTCTTGCTATTTCCCCTTATTTTTAGACTAAGCGGTATGGGGGCCGGCTTAGGCCCGGCGAAGCCCGGCGCCGGTCCCCCACACCGCCCCCATGCTTCCGTTCCGTCGTCCCCGGCTCCCACAAGACGAAGAGGACGGACCTCTCTCCTCTCTCCTTCTCTCACATATACCTATACATACATACATGGCGGTGACGTGGCGATGACGTGGCGGCCCATCCTCCACCCCCTAGGTCCATCACCCTCAAGCCCTTCCTACGTGGCGGTGACGTGGCGGCCCATCCTCTTGAGGATGGGGCTCTCCATACCCTCTAGTGTTACTATTGAGATTTACTGTCTAGTATTAAAATTTGGGTAACTGACAATTGTGTCCCTAATCCTAGACAACTGAGAGAGACTCATTAAACAACACCCACAAAAGGAAACAAAAAACTGAAACCCTTTCTAAATCAATCACTTGTTGTTACCATTGTAGGAACATTTTGATTTACTTGCTACTCTCTTTTGGAATTTTGGTCTGGTTAGATCTTAATGCACCAAGAAATAACTGGGTAAAATTACAAAGGCTGCTAATATAGGCAGGCCTCAAGATCTTGTTTTCACACTCTCTATACGGGTTGTATAGGGTTATACGGCTTGTATAGGATAATCTGATATGACAAATATTGGCTCGTATAATGTTATACGGTTCGTATAGATGGAGAAAATATTAGATCGTATAACATCCTATATGGGTCGTATAACATCCTATATGAGCCGTATAACATTGTATACGGGTTGTATAACGTTATATGACTCGTATACATGGAGACAACAAAACATTCTCTCCCATTTTTTTGTGCAAGATTCTCCTATACGGTTTGGCCCGTTTAACTCTATACGGGCCGTATAGCTCTATACGTGCCGTATAACTGTAGGGGTGTGAAAATAAGGAGTCATTACAAAATTAAACAATCATTTTACAACAGCTAGATTATTTTTTTTTTATTAAACACATGATTGAATAGAGGATCCAATGACCAAATCCAATACAAGCAAAAAAAATTCACTACTTAGATGTTTAAATCTTTTCGGTTAAACAACATGCATATGTCATTGTCGCTTTGTATTTCTAAACAACAACATTTTCGGTTTAGAGCTGACGTGTCGTTACTCGATTGGTTGTTCAGTCGCGTCTTTTTTATTTACAAGGCAAAAACTGTTCAAATGTCTATTTTAAGACTAACATGAATCAATTTGCGGTTTATCAGTCATCATTACATCTTTTGATTGAGTTATACTTTGGTATGTAAATAGTTGTGACGGTCAAATGGTTTTTCTTAAAAAAATGGTTAAATGACTATTTAAATACTAAGAGGGCTTGTAGTCTAGCGTTATCAAGTGGTGTTGGAAATGTATCCCTCGTGAGGTTGAGATACAAATCCTATTATGGATAAAATGTGTAGATTTAGGAGTATGATTTTAGGGGATGTGTGTTTAGTCGTTCAAAAAATGACGATATAAATATCGAACAAAATGGTTATTTTCATGATTTCCCTATTTCCAGATTTTGTAACATTGCCATCCAAAAAGCAGATCACCACAAATGTTCATGCATATGTGTTTTACTTTTTTATTGTTCTTCACTGGAATACTGGTTTACAATAATACCTCATTGTCTTGTTGGAGATATAAGAAGGAATTTTAGATGGGTAATGCAAGCGGGATTCTAACGTTACTCTCGTATTTTTTTTTTTTTTTTTTATTGAACACGCCTAGTTTTACAATGCATAGATTTGATGATGAAAGGTTTTAAACTATTTTGATATATTATTTATTGATTAATGTATATCACTTGGTAAAAAGAATATTAGACTTGTAAAAGTTGGACATTTAAACTCAACCTAGAGTTTTTTTTTTTTTTTTTGGGTCAAATCGACTTTAGTATCGAATTTGTTAGCTATTTCTGTTAAATCGACTTTAGTATCGTATGTGTTAGCTATTTCTGTTAAATCGACTTTAGTATCAAATGGTGGCTAAAGACGGTGGAGAGCGGTGGGATGGTGAGGCGGGTGGTAGAGTTGCTTTGGGAGTCACAGGTGTAGGCGGGAAAATGAAATTTAAAATTTTAAAATGAGGGGGGGGGGGGGGGATCAGGAGTTGCAGGTGGTGGTGGGAGATGGCGCTGGAGGGTTGAGGTGGTGGAGTGGAGGTGAAGGGCGGCGGTGGCTAAGGACGGTAAAGGCCAAGTAAATTTATAACAAAATATATGAGAATTTAACAATGTATGTCAAAATTGTTGGCAATCTCATTTCTATGGTTCCTTACTTTTACTTTGGACCTTTTGATTATAAAGCAACAAGGATAAACGATAAGAAAGAAACTAATTTGTGAATCATATATAGAATTAAATTAGTGGATAAAAATTGATTGGTGACTCACATACGAAGGATTTTGTTTAGAGTTTAGGTATCAAAATATCATTACTTAAACAAAACGTTTGCATGAACCACATCCAAATTGTTGGTTTATAGCCCAAAACCGTCCCGTTTTCAGTTTGGGGCAGATGTATTATTACTTGATTGGTTGCTCGGCCACCAAATCTTCAATTTTAGGTCAAAATAGACTAAAACCACATCAATTGTCTATATGACTCGGCCACCAAATCTTCTATTTTAGACCAAAATAAACTAAAACCATATCAATTGTCTATTTGACATTTGTTTTGGTTAAGTATATATCATATAACTTAACCAAAACAAATGTCACGTGGACAATTGATGCGATTTTAGCCTATTTTGGTCTAAAATATAACTTAACCAAAACAAATGTCACATGGACAATTGATGTGGTTTTAGCCTATTTTGGTCTAAAATAGAAGATTTGGTGGCCAAGTAACGGGTAAGTTGTCATAATTGGTTACATGGTTATCGTTTTAAAAATAGGTTAAATGAGTATTTTATATACAATGTTTGCCTAAATGAATTCACCAATGTTAAAAATTTGATACCTTTACCATCTAAAAAGCGGTATCATCAGAAGTCCATAACTAGGGCTGCAAATGAACCAAACGTTTGGCGAACAGTTTGTGAACTGTTCGGCGGGAAGTTCGTTTGTGTTCGTTCGTTTATTAAACAAACAAACACAAACAAGAAATTTCGTTCGTTTAGTTAAATGAACAAACATGAACAGAGAGCGCGTTCGTTCATTTATGTTCGTGAACGTTCGGTAACATGTTTGTTTGTGTTCAATAATTCATTAGTGTTTTTAGCTTTTATATTTTATTTAAATACTTCAAAATTCCGACAAATAAAATATTTAACAAGTGTCAACGTATTATATAAATTGTTCATGAACGTTTGTTTGTGTTCGTTTGTTACCATTTGTGTTCATGAACATTAGTTTATGCCCATTTGTGTTCATCATCGTTCATTTTCATTCGTTGCCTAAAATTAACAAACAAACACAAACGAACACGAACAAGTTCATTTCCTTAACAAACAAACACGAACATAAAATCTCGTTCGGTAAGCGTTCATGAACAGTTCGTGAACACATATTTCTTAACAAACGAACACGAACAACAAGGACTTGTTCGTGTTCGTTTGGCTCGTTTGCAGCCCTATCCATAACCATGTACCTTGTTATCAAAATTGATTCTTTGTTTACAGGTTTTATACATTAATAATACACTATACTTTCTTCCACATGTTTCCTTTTAAACATTTTTGTGTCCACAGGAGATTAAAAAAACACCCCTTCTCTCTATAAACACACACACACACACACACATATATATATATAGAGAGAGAGAGAGAGAGTGTGAAAATGGTGTAGGTATAAGATTTTGGGGTGTGAGAATAGAATAACCCTAAAGATAGAGTGAAAAGGGTGTAAAATAAAATTTTGAGGTGTGGGAATAGAATGACCAGTAAAATACTCTGTTCAAGGCATTCATAAGTAAATAAGTCAAAATTATGTTACGAACCTAATCGTTAAGCAATTGATCCAAAGAAAATAGATCGAAGCTTGAAAGAAATTTAGAGAGAAACCAAGACTTAATTCATATTTCATTCATAATCTTAATCATAAATCGTAATGCCTTTAATAGGCTTACAACCATCCTAAAATGAAGGAAACGAGGGAACATGCTAATACCAAAAGAAAATAACTAAATGCATTAAACATGAACGTGGGGAACATGGCTTTGATGCTATCGTGAGGCACACATCAAATTACTCTCTACTTTACTTACAAGTACAAAGTACTATAATTTCCCTTAAATAAGAAATAAAACTTTCATACATTTATCTTAACATGGTATAAACGGTAGATGATCTAAGATTTAATGGACATACTACAATTCGCGAGATAGATGTCTTTTAAATACAAGAATCAACATGCGGAATACAGATCTTTATGCATCATTATAACACTTTACTTACCGACAGGTTTTTACCTTTTATTTTTCTTCACTGGAATCATGTTTTACAACACCTCATCGTCTTGGTTATGATATATGGAGGAATCTTCGATGGGTAACGAAGGTGGGGTTCCTGGCGGAATTGAGGCGGCACCGTTCTCACCAGCACACACACATAGAGCCTCTGCGTCACGAAGAATGGGATCAAGGTCGATTTGACCGCTTAACTCGTTGATGAACTTCAGAAGGGTATCGAAGTCCATTTGCTCCCCCATTATTTTGGCTCGGTGTCTTTTAAGGATGGCGATACATACGTAAAGATGAAGATGCTCACTAGGGTAGTGAGTCCATAAAACCTCCCACAACCTTAGTGTTTTTTCGTATTCGAACTCCCTGAGATAACATGACCAATGGCAATAATAATTAGAAGAATCAAAGACGTAATTTCCTTTCAAAAATTCAAATTCAACCCGTTAAACTTTTAAACCTTGAAAAGGGTCGGATAGAAACGGTCCGGCTCATGGTATATTTTATGAAGGGAATCGTTGAGAAAAAGAACCAATTCTTATTGCCAACTTAACAATTTACTGTTTATAAGCGATACTTAACCATATGTAAAAAAAGAGTAAATTACATGGATGGCCCTGTGGTTAACCAAAATTTTGGATTTGGCCCCTAGCTCTTTAAAAGTACACGGATGGTCCTTGTGGTTTGCACTTTGTAACGCATTTAGTCCTCAACTTTTGCCAAAAGTACATGGATGAACCCTGTGGTTTGCACTTTGTAACACATTTAGTCCCTAACTTGGACTTACTAAAACCATTAGATTTGTTAGCTGGGGACTAAATACAACAAATTACAAACCACAGGGACCATCCATGTACTTTTGAAAAGCCAGGGACCAAATCCAAAATTTTGGTAAACCACAGGGACCATTCATGTACTTTACAAGTTAAAATAAACGTGCCCTTATAAACTCCATTCTCAATTCTTAATTTTCTGGGCCTTACCTGATTCTTATTGTTTAAAGTAAAAGGACACACAATTACAGTTTCATGTTCACACGTTGACCACAGTTAAAATTTCGTTCTATTCAAATTTTTGATGCAGAAAATGTTAATCAAGACGGATAATGAAGAGACTTGCCTTTTGAATTGAATAAGAAGCCAGCGGAAACAGAAGAAATAGTTCAAGCAGTCATTCTGCTTAAAGTAATTATGTAACGGACTGTCCAGCAGTTCCACTAACTGCCAACACCGAAAGAGAAAACATGTTAGAAACTTTATATATCAATATAAATGTCCCAACCGACAATTTCATAATCATCCACATAAGAGTTAAGGACGCTCATTAAGTCAGGATCACAAAGAAAAGTTAAACAATTAACTTTTTATGACTTGTTAAGAATGTCATTTTGACCTGTTGAACAATTGAATGCTTATGTTGAACAATTTTATATATAGGTTAATGTTGAATATCAACCAAATAACCAACTTTCAACATTCTTAGTGGTCTAGAACCTTAACATTTTTGTAGTAGTTATGTCCCTTAACTTTCTATTTTCAATTATTGTTATATTTATTTAGTATGTGCGGTGCCGACAAAAGCATTTAACACATTCAACAGGTCAACATGACATTTTCAGTAACTAAAAACAGTTGAGCTATAATCACCGCAGCAAAAAAGAAATAAATAAACTAAAACTGCTAAAGTGTTGAAAGTTGCTTTTGGTTTTATCCAACACCATCCCTTAAGTTCGTAGTGTGGGTCGGGCCGGCCCACAAACAGTTTCTTTCTTTTTTAAATTCCGTATAGATAACTACTGTGAAAAACAGAATAACTACAGTATTACACAAATAAACCTCAGAGTAAAGTACACAGGTGGTCCCTGTGGATTATCAAAAATTTAGATTTGGTCCCTACATTTCCAAAAGTACATGGATGGTCCCTGTGGTTTGCACTTTGTAACGCATTTAGTCCCCAGCCAACAAATCTAAAGGTTTTACTTTCCGAAAAAAAAAAAACAAATCTAAAGGTTTTAGCAGGTCCAGGTTAGGGACTACATGCGTTACAAAGGGCAAACCACAGGGACCATCTATGTACTTTTACAAAAAGGTGGGGACTAAATGCATTACAAAGTACAAACCACAAGGACCACACGTGTACTTTTGAAAAGCTAGGGACCAAATCCAAAATTTTAATAAATCATACGGACCATTCGTGTACTTTTTATGCACTTTGAATGACTTCAGGTGATTTTCAACTCATTTGATCCATTTTTGTTTTAGCTAAAAATAATATTATTTTACCCAAATCAAGGTCAAAACAGTCCACCTCTAGCTTCATGTTTTGACAAACAATGCATGTGACATATGATGTACAAAAAAACACACACACACACACTGTGGGAGGGAGAGAGAGAAAGGACCTTGGACAGTGCAAACAGTTGAGAGTGCATGCCACTCTGATCACGGTTGAAATTTGGCCCAAGTCGTTCCAATAGAGAAACAAAACACCAGAATGCTTCTGATTCATCCTTCATTATGAATAATATTGGAGACAGGAGATCACTCATGCCCTAACAAAATTATGATATTTATTAGCAAAAAGATTGTGTATATCTACGGGGAGTGAAAGCATATGCTTTTACTTAGGAACCAACATATCTAAAACATAAGCAGAGTAAATCAGTTGAACAAAAAACTTCAAAAAGTAAATCAATATAGTAAAGACTGATATCAGCTATTTACTTATCAACGGGTCGGTCAAATTGGGTTACCTTTTTACAATCTTTAAATCTCAAACAACGCAAACAGGTCAAACAAAAATATTCAAAAAGGAAACAGGTTGAATGTCGCCCAAAGAATAATTTTAATTCATAAAACCTTGAAATCGTTTTATTCAAAGAGTTCATCCTTTTGAAATGATATATTTTTTGAAGTAAAGTACACCTATGGTCCCTGTGGTTTACCAAAATTTTGGATTTGGTCCCTAGCTTTCCAAAAGTCATATGGATGGTCCCTGTGGCTTGCACTTTGTAACACATTTAGTCCCCAACCAACAAATCTAAAGGTTTCGACAGGTCCAAGTTGGGGACTAAATGCGTTACAAAGTGCAATCCACTAGGACCATCCATGTAACTATTGGCAAAGTTGGGGACTAAATGTGCTACAAAGTGTAAACCACCGGGACCATCTGTGTACTTTTGAAAAGCTAGGGACCAAATCCAAAATTTTGGTAAACCACGAGGACCATTCATGTACTTCACTCTTTACAATCTTTATATCTCACAAGGCAAATAGATAAAATAAAATAAAAATCTAAAAAGAAAACAGGTTGAATGTCTCACCCAAAGAACAATTTTTCATAAAACGTTCAAAATCTATCATTTAAAAAGTACATCTTTTTGAAATGATATGTTATTATTAATCATTTTTTACTTTTAAACTTTTTAAAAAAAGTTCACACTTTAGAACAAAAAAGTGTTTCCCATCAACCCAACTAAACCTGTCCCATATAGACGCATACCAAAGATTCCCGCTGACTTGAACTCGTTTTGATTAGTTACCCAAACCATCCGACAAGCCCATTATGCTATGTCTAATATTAGCCTTTCAAGTGATAATACTCTTAGCAAAAATAACTGACAATGCTGGTGGAATACCTGACAGTAACCAAGATCAAAGTTGTAGAATGAGTAGGTCAACAAGATGTCATGCATGAGGCGTACATTGGGATTGTCATCACCATCATAGAACGACAGTGATCTGTCAGTCCTTACCTTGAAAAAATTAGTAATCATTTAACTATTAATAAAATGGCTCACATTGTAAATAACTTGAAGTGTATTTTAATCTATGGTCCTACTCATACCACATCTTTCTCGATAAGGCCTTTCCTTTCTCTGAATTTTGTAAATCTTTTTGCCTGTTCTGGAGAAATGCTCTGCAGAAGAAAATTGGGACAAACAAATATGATATTCCTTCATAAAACAAAGGGGGCAATCCCCGACAAGACATGAAATATGCAGGTTAGAGATGGAGCTTAATGAATTTTATATGTAAACAGGTTGACACGGGTAACCTGACAATAAAGAGGTCAGGTTTGGTTTGCCCTTACCAATTCACTAACATGTTACAGGTTGTAAACGAGCCGAATGTTCAGCGAACAATTGAACCGTTCGGCAGAAAGTTCGTTTGTGTTCATTCGTTTAATAAATGAACGAATACAAACAAGAAATTTCGTTTGTTTGGTTAAATGAACAAACATGAACAGACGCATTGTTTGTTCATTTATGTTCGTGAACGTTCGGTAACGTTTTCGTTTGTGTTCGATAGTTCATTAGTGTTTTTAGTTTTTATATTTTATTTAAATACTTCAAAATTCCGACAAATAATATGTTTAATAAGTATCAATGTATTATATATTTTGTTCATGAACTCTTGTTTGTGTTCGTTTGTTTCCATTTGTTTTCATGAACATTAGTCTGTGTTCATGAACGTTCATTTGTGCTTGTTGCCTAAAATTAACAAATGAACACCAACGAATTCTTTTCTTTAACGAATGGCACGAACATAAAATCTCGTTCGGTAAACATTCATAAACAGTTCGTGAACACATATTTCCTTAAGAAACGAACACGGACAGGGTCTTGTTCGTGTTCGTCTGGTTCGTTTGCAGCCCACTAACAGCTACAGCATGGAAGCATCGCTTCAACTTATATTTGTTTCCTTTTCTTTTTTGATATTGTATTAGATTTACGTCTTTTTATAGTTGGGTACTTGGGTTATGGATCTCAATGACACTAGTCATCGAAATGGGTGGTAAACCAGTCAGCAAGTATAATCTGTTTACAAATATTTCTGAGTTGGAGTTCAACATTTCGATACAATTAACTAATCGAGTCAGGTTTTGGTTAGGCTATACAATAAAAGCCGAAGGGAAAGATAATACTTTCCGCAAGGAAAGGGAAGAAAAGAACCCATAAGTCATAACATAGTTCTAAGGCGCTATTCATTTGGATAAAACTTAATTACATACCTGCCATTGGTTTTTTATTGTCTCATACTCTGACTTCTTAACAGACCAAGCATACTCCCTCTCCGCATCTGTAGAATCATATGAATAATATCCCAATAAAAATGGCCAAACCTGAAAATCAAGCATCATCAAAAGGTTTAATTCCACTATGCAAATAGAGAAAAGTGTCAAAACCCAATAATACCAGAATAAAATAAAACAAACCTCTTTCCGCAAGTTATGCTCCACTCCCCCGTAGAATATTCTCTTTTTCAAAGCATTTGGATCTACAATACGGCCTTCATAATCCAAAAAGGTTGACCACTGTATAAAAAAGTCTTATCAGTCAAAAGACCTACATGTACCACTACTTCCCTTTTTGAAGAAGGTGTGTACGTGTAAGAAGGGATTTGAAATTTATGTTTGTTCAGGTGAAAGAACAAAGCAACAGATACGAAAAATACCATTCAGGCAAAAACATAATAAAGTGCACGGATGGTCCCTGTGGTTTACCAAAATTTTGGATTTGGTTCATATCTTTCCAAAAGTTCACAGATGGTCCCTATGGTTTGCACTTTGTAACGCATTTAGTCTCCAACTTTTTCCCAAAGTACAAGGATGGTCCCTGTGGTTTGCACTTTGTAACACATTTAGTCCCTAACTTGGGCATGCTAAAACCTTTAGATTTGTTGGCTGGGGACGAAATACGTTAAAGTGTAAACAACAGGAAGCATCCGTGTACTTTTGAAATTAGTGACTAAATCTGATTTTTTTATTAACCACAGGGACTATCCATGTACTTTAATACTTTTCTTCACTGTAAACAATAATTTGAACATCAAAACTTGCTTCTTACACCAAACAAAGTGCCAAAACAAGAAGATATTTGAAACCATTTAAAGGTATTTTGAAAACTCGTTGTGAATATTAAGTCATGATGCAGTATATGATGATTTGTCATGAGCTTGTACAAAAAAGTATGCCTTACCTCTTGAAGCCCTAGAGGATGTTGTCGTGGTTGTCCCCATACCAGTGTTATTTTATCGAACTGCCAAAAATACAAAGAAAAATGAACAAGGTAAGAACTAAAAAATCGATCTGTGAACAGTGAACACTCATCAAAGGACAGTATTTGGATTCTCATACAAAGTACATATATGCTAAATGTTGGCAAACTAAGGAGTCATTCATGTATCTATGATAACTAAAAGCACAGCTTTGCAACCTAACAAGTAACACATTAATGTTTCTTTTTTGGTTAATAATCATAATGCAGTCATCATTTTATTGGTTAAGCTCACTTACTCCTTTCAGTTAATTAGAAAAGATTGTGCTTGAATTATGTCTTCCAAACATCTAACTTTCGTAAGTAAAGACTCCATCATCATCATCATACTCAGTAAAGACCGATTAGTGCATGTACCCTTTTATCTGAGGAGGGTAAGATGTAGACAGCCTTACCTCTACCCCATAGAAATAGAGAGGCTGCTTCCAGTGAGACCCCCGACTCGATAGTAGTTTTGCATCAAGCCTCGGACATAAGGCACATAACACTCAGCAATCGGGACAAAGACCGATTAGTGCATGTACCCTTTTGTCTTTCAGCTATCAACGCCACCACATGATGCATGATTAACCGTCCATAGCTTTTAACGTTATTTTCACGAAATTAGTAAAATAACGTTAAAATTAGTGCACTTTCACTTTTGCCCCCCGATGGCCCACACATCTATACATTATATGCGCATACCGCAAGCGGGGCGTTTTCGTAAGTAAAGACTAACCTTTTCAATTGCTATGTACATGAACTTAGATCTTAGAGCCATTAAGTTTCAGTAGTTCAGCTTCCCTAAGGCCTAGATACAATAGTACTTTTGATTTTTTCTTAGTAGGGAAAATATCATAAAAACACTATACTTTCTGTTTTTTCTCATAAAAGTCACTCCACAATTTCTTGCACCATAAAAAACACTATACTTCGTGTTTTTTTTTTTTTCTTGCAAAGGTCACTCAACAATTTTTTGCACATAAAAAACATTGTACTTTCTGTTTTTTCTCACATAAGTCACTTAACAATGTAATTAAATGAATCTTTTTATCAAATAAAAAATATATAATCAACGTATGACACAAAAGAACATGTGTTGAGACATGCCTTAGATTCCAAATTCCATGTTAACATTCTTTATTTTCTTGCACCAGTTGTAAATTACTTTGTAAGAACATCTCAAGAATTCATCTAAAATTTGAAGATGAAATTGATTTGTTTCAAACAGATCAATATAACTAACTATGGTTTTTACAAAATCAAAAATTTTATGAATTTGAATTTTGTAAGTTTAACTACTATGCAAGTGTTTTCTCTTTTAGATCATTTACACCTTATTCAGCTATGAGTTAAAAAGTCAAATATTGTAATTTGTAAATAAAAGTTGACGTCACTGATGTGGAAAGGTTTTGTAATATTTGGTGCAAATATGAAATTTATCAAAGAAAAACTTTATTACATGTTTAAAACAAAAAAAATAAAAATCACAATTTTGTTCCAAATTGCCATGTTGAGTGCCTTTTGCGCGAAAAAAAGAGAGAGTAGTTTTTTTATATGCAAAAAATTGTGAAGTGCCTTTTGTGAGAAAAAAACAAAAAGCATAGTGTTTTTTATGATATTTCCCCTTCTTAGTACATACTCTATATATAGAAAAGCTCTCTAAATAATATATTTATTAGAAATGAATAATTAATCCCTGTCCGAAGGGCATTACTTTATCTTGGTTTAACTGTACCTTAAAACTAAGTTTTCAACATGCTCATCTTGAATTACGACAAAAAGTAACATCCATCTTCCAACTTAATATTTATATCAAAATTTTTACCTCTATAGGATCAGAGGGAACAGGAACTCTCTTGGGAACAACTTCTACATCATTGGAGGCCATATCCTGTGACTGGTGGTCTTTAGAAGCCCAATTAGTCCTCCTTTTCTCATTGGGACCATGACCATCAACAAGGTTATCACGAAAAAGCTGGGAAGTTGTCTCTCGAGCAAACTTTGTGACGAGTGAAAATTTCTCCAAAACATGAATTGAAATATCTCGAGCTGGATCGTGACTTTTTTGTCTCTGTTTGTTGTTTCGTTGCGTACTACTCAAATGACCATCTTCTGACGTATGCTTATTGTTCAAATTGTTATCGGAGGTAGAACCTGAAGATGAAGGGATTCTGCTTGCAAGAGATCCTGGAAGCTCCAATGAAGACAACGTTCTCTGATAACACATTTTTAAATAACATACGTAAATGAAACTGCAAACAAAGTTTAATAACCATTGAATGAATACGAACCCAGAAAAAAAAATAACAGTTCTTCATATGAGCTAAATCAAAAAGGCTAATACCTGAAGAGGATCTTGGAAGTTATTTACAAGAAACAGATTTGCATCTTCTGAAGACCTGTGGCAAAACAGATCTAATTAGAAACAATTGAAATCCCATTGCCGGATCTTGTTTTACGTGATTAAACATTTAACACACAAAATTCTACAATTTGGCTAACAAGACGTTCAGAATCCATCATGAAAGCTTGATTATGATTATGTGTACACGAACAGGTAAATAAACGTTTTGTATTGTCCGGAATGATTTTGACAAAGTTTCACCTGGAACGTGACAAAATAGTAACTCAGACGCATGGCAGAATTCTGACCCAGATGCATGAGTCAACCTACTTATAGGCGTATGACTCGTACGGTTAAACATTCCAACCGTATGACTCATGCGCCTGCCCTACTACAAACGTATGGCTCATGTGTTTACATACTCATGCAGTTGAACTTCTCAAACATATGACTCGTACGTTTGAGTTACATATGTAATACAATCTGATAGGCATAAGCTTAAGATGAAGTAATCTGCAACAACATATTTTTGATGAAGATAGCTTATAATACTTTAAGCATTATCTTAACAGGAAGAGCAAGCAATACAAGTTTTAAAAACATGAAATCTTAAAAGAGAGTGTAGCTACAACCAGTCCAGAATAGGAAGCTTCTTGTTCTTGTTTGCTAGGTAGGTAATTGCTGATAGCTGGTAATTACAATATGTAACTTGTATTGCCCGTTTTTATTATTATTGTTGTTATTTTAGAGAATGTAACACCAACTTCCATACAAACATCACATGCCAAAAGACCAGTTTTGTATCAAAGTCTACAGAAGAGATTAACATACTGTGAGATCTCATCTAGGGTTAATATGTACCACGCTGGTGTCACCCCTCACCATGCGTGCATTGCTGATTTAATAATCGGATAAATAAGTTTCCCTCTAAAATACTGTAAAACATATATATGTTTAGCCCACGGGCCTGAGTTAGATTTCTCTAGTCTCTAGGCCTTGTTTCCTACATATTGAGGGTTCCTCCATTGTAATTAAACAATTCATTTAAAATGCCATCCATTACTTTTACCAATTACCAAGGGTCCTTGTGATAATAGTCGTGAAAAGTAATCTACCTATGCCACAGCAAGACCATATTGGAATACACAAGGATCCTACATAAGAAAAAGCACAAACCTGACAATAAGAACATAGAAAAAGCACAAACCTGACAATAAGAACATGTTGCTTAATTGTAGCTAGAAATTCTCGTACCCCACCACTATAGAAGTAGAGCGGAGGGAATGCCAGACCTGTATAAACTTTCGGTCAGGCTGAAATCAAGTAAATAAAAATGCAATTGTCTATTCTAAAATATTTATAAAAACTAGCAAACAGAACATGTTTGAAAAAATAGTAGCAACAAGGATTTGAAAAGAAGAGGTTGGCATGGCTCTTTAGTAATGTCTAGGAAGAATTACGTCAACATTTCACATATAAACTTAAACATTTCACATGTAATAGCCTACCTGATGATACAACAATAACGTACTGCCACCCAATTGTTGGTGTATGCCGACGAATCGACTGAATATCAGAAAACGGTAATGCTTTTATGGTGTACAGATTTTTGTCTGCATAAAACAACACTAATCATCAGATCCACATATCCCAAACATATACAAACAGAAAATAAGATATATAGTATATACAGTCTGATACACAAAGAATTAAAAGATGAGGCTAACCTCCTGCAGACGGTCTGGCATTTGAGCTTTGGACTTTATAAGGTATCCACGTCTATTATGACAATAAAGTATATCTTACTATCACAATAAAATAATTAACAGATCATGTATCACAAAAATGAATAGTGCTTCACAACAAGAGAACATTACCATAAACAGTGAAGAACCTTGCTTAATCAACTTCAAACGCCCACTGATCCTTTCTGCAGCATATTGAGTTGGATGAATCGTCACATTATCCTTCAGGTACACTACTTCAGCATCTTCTGGATCAGTAGAGGAGCTTCGCTTGCTACTATCATTACGAGTCATGCTTGAAGAGCCCTAAATATACATAGAACAAGTAGAATGTAAGTATATATGATGTATGTTTTTAAATATAAGCCATTTTCAGCAAATATATGTATCAGTTACGCAACAAATAGACTAGTATACGCTATCACTAGAAACTCGTTTATGTATTCAAATTTATTTAAAATGGTAAGAAAAAAGTTTGTTGCATCAAAGTTGTATATATATAGGGTTAGGGTAAAATGAAAACTTATAAGAGTTGTGAGAACTTAGAGAACTCGGCCTTACGAAAGGTTTTGGCAAAAAAAAATTACCAAAAATCCTAAAAAAATCAACTTTTCCAAAAAAAAAAAAGAAAACCTAGTTTTTTTTTTTTCATTTGCGGCAGCCGTAAATGCTATAAAAAGTTATGTCATGCTTATGTCATCAGCTTTTTACAGCTGATGCAAGGGGCCGAAAAACACCACCCCGAAATTTTTTTATTTTTATTTTTTTACAGCAGTCTTTCTAAACATTTTAATCTAGAGGTGTGAAAAAATTGGGGGCAAAACTCGCACTTGAAGGCCTAGTTCTCTAAGTTCTTACAACTCGGAGTGGTTTTCCCTTGATCTTAATCCTATATATATATATATATATAGGATTAGGTTCAAGAGTGAACACTAGTGTATTTGCGAACTGAGTGAAGTAATCCTGGCCATACACGTGTGTAAATCAATGGCCAGGATTTGATGATGAAATACACTAGTGTATTTTACAATTTGATGCTGAAATCCTAGCCATACACGTGTGTAAATCAATGGCCAGGATTTGTTCACTCAGTTCGCAGATACATTAGTGTTCACTCTAGAACCCCACCCTATGTGTGTGTGTGTGTGTGTGTGTATATAGGGATTAGGGTGGGGTTCTAGCGTCAACACTAGTGTATTCAGTATTTGTGAACCGAGTGAACAAATCCTAACCATTGATTTACATCATCAAATCGTAAAATACACTAGTGTATTTTCATCATCAAATCCTGGCCATTGATTTACGCTTGTGTATACACTTGTGTATTGATAATCAACAGGGTTATTCACTAATGAACCTAACATATATATATATATGGCAACAGGGTTGTAGGGAACCTAATGCAAACGTAAGAAGCCAAGGAAGTATATTGTTCCTTACCAATCCAATCATACAAATAACATGATATCTTAAGTGAGGTCTTTTTTGTAATTTTAAGTTTATGGAACCTTCATCCAATTTATTAATAAGCATTCCAAACAAACAAAATAATAGAAGATTCGACATCTTGGATTTTAAATGTACGCATAATGTGTGCATCACATGACGTGGTGATAAGAATCTGTACACCATAATGTGTGCATCACATGATGTGTTGCAATGGATATGAGTTTTTTTTTTCAAATCTGAACATTGATTGAGCAAAAAGTTTTGAGTATTTGAACAAATTAGACCATCTATTGAACAAATCTGCCCTGAGTTAATGAAAATACCTTATACTTTAGTATTTAAAAAATCCATTGCATCCTTTACCAACTAAACATCTTTTAAATCAAGCCAATTATAATAACATAGATAAAAGTCATAAAACTCATAACACAGTTCCTAGCTCAAGCAACTTTTATGTATCAACTAAGAAACCATCACTTTCAACCAATACAAACTATGAACTAATTTGTTTACTTATTCAACTACTATCGTCAACTGTTACAAAATATACCCAATAATCATCAACAGTTATAATCGATTTAACATAGTTCAGAATCTGCCTAACTGCTGATATAAACTATAAATACGGATACACATAGTCACATATAGACGGTCATCAGGCTACTTTTATGCAATCAACTAAGAAAAAATTGCATACAATCACCAAACTTGAAAGCTTACAAATTTGATTCAAATTCTAAAAACTAACAAAAAAGATCGCGGAAGCCCTAATTTACATAAAATCAAGAACAGCCTCATTTGTTTACTTATTCAACTACTATCATCAACAGCTTCAAAATAAATGCGACAGTCATCTACATTTATAACCAAATCAAAACTAGTTCACAATCTGCCTAACAGCTCACATAAATAATAAATATAGATACACTCATACATATACAGATCATACTACTATATAATCAACTGATAACAAACAAATCGCAAACAATCACCGAACTGATAGCATACGAACTCGATTCAAATCCTAAAAACTAACAAACTTACAAAAACGATCACGGAAGCCCTAATTTACACGGAATCAACAACAACCTCACTGTCTAACCGCTCAAAATTAACTCAACTCGAATCATCAACTTCCAAATCGATCTAGAAGTCGATTAAAATTCTAGACACTAAAATAAATGATCTTTGAAGCCCTAATTTACACGAAATCAACAACTACCTCACTGTCTAATCGCTCAAAATTAACTCAACTCGAATCATCAACTTCCAAATCGATCTAGAAGTCGATTAAAATTCTAGACACTAAAATAAATGATCTTTGAAGCCCTAATTTACACGAAATCAACAACTACCTCACTGTCTAATCGCTCAAAATTAACTCAACTCGAATCATCAACTTCCAAATCGATCTAGAAGTCGATTCAAATTCTAGAAACTAACATAAATGATCTTTGAAGCCCTAATTTACACGAAATCAACAACAACCTCACTGTCTAACCGCTCAAAATTAACTCAATCAGCATCATCAACTTCCTAATCGATCTACAAGTAAGTTTAACTAAACCTAATCACAGATAACCGTCGATCGCGATAATGTATACATAATATGGTACTTAAAGTTTGTTTTACATAATAAAATTTGAAAGTTTTGCTTACTTGTTTAGACGCAGCGGCGTAATCGGCGTCGTCAGACAGATCGTGAATATCGGTTCCGTTCATCGCCGCCGGTGACGGTTGCGATACGACGGTGGATTCCGGTGGTGATGAGCTGGATTATTGGAACAAGGTAAGGTGGATATTGGGTTTTATTATTATGTGGAACTTTGGAATTTGATGTAATGATGTGGGATAACTGAATACATAGGCATCCTATTTAAAGAAGTAATATTTTAATATGTTGTTAATGTTAATTGTTAATGTTAATGTTTTTTTCTCCAACAGAATTAATCCCGACACTCTCTGGTACTTACTGGACCAAACGGAGTACTCTGAGAATAACCCGAGTTCACCAGCAAGTCTGGGGAAAACCCGGTAACGCACCCGTCCGTAGGCACGACGGTGAAGTTACCGGTAAAACCTGTTTGGCTCAAGGATCGAACCCTGATTTCCATGTGTCTCCTGTCATTGCCTACTAATGTCTCACTCTGCACTAAGTGGGAGTTGAACTTGCATCTTTCAAAAGAAATGCAAGTCTTCCACCACTTGATCTAGAGATCATTGGCAATATGTTGTTAATGTTAATCATGGAATATATAATAGTATTTTCACTCGTGGTGTGTTGCGGACTTGCGGCGACGTCGAAACTTAAACTAACTCAAATTTGTATAAAGAAATCGAAACATTTTGTGTTTATTGATACTTGACGGATATTTGATATGTGAGTATAAATTTATTGATACGCGACGGATATTCGTGTATTTTGTGTTTGTGAATTATTATCGGACAAAACGAGGATATACAGGTAAAAAACGGTACGCGAAGTTATTGTCATGTATGTCATGGCTACATGTGTGAAATTATTGTAAAATGGCAATATAAATATACTACTTTTGTAATTTTTTTATCAACAAAACATTTAATTAAAAGTATATTACAATGGGTAAGGGTTTCTGTAAAAATGGCATGTTTTGTACAAAGTGTAAGAAGTCTATGTAAACATAGTCTTTTAAATTTTCGGTATGATGCATAACAATTTAAGACACAATTAAATGTATTCCATTCATGAAATCTAAAACACCATATAAAGAAATTAGTCAGTGTATTTTAAATTAAATACCTGAAATACATATGATTGTGTTATAGATTATTGTGTTTAATGTTTTTCTATGTTATACTATATCCAAAGAATATAAAACACCATTCTTACACTTCGTAGAAAAAAATGTTATTTTTACACTAACCTTACCCCACTATTACAATGACTTAAATTTATGTAAATTTAATTAATTAGATAATAAAAAAATATTATGATAAAAAAAAATCCCACCCAATTACTTGCACACTAAGAGTAGCAGTTATATCCCATGTTAAGGAAATTGGCTTTTGGCGCGTTTCCGTTGGTCCAATCCGGTGATCAACATTTGTTTTCAATAACTCGGTTTCAAAATATTTAAACTAAGAGTTTGAGAAATTATAAAAATAATAATAATAATAATAATAATAATAATAATATCAAACTTTCTAACGGTGTGAACATGATTTTTGTTTCTTTTGAAACTAAGACTTTGATACTTTAATAAGACAGAACGTAACATGAGAATTGATGGAGTAGCTACGAATTGACTAAAAACCAAAGCCAAAAGTGTCGTGTCGAGGTCAGGGACGGATCCAGCCCACGTTTGTGGGTTTCCAGGAACCCAATGCGTTTGGAAAAAACATAAAAAAGATAGTGAGAATTTTGTAGAATTTAGAAAAAATTAGTGAGAGTTAAAGATAATTTAACAAAAGGAACTCATTAGAATAAAATTCTGTATCCGCCACCGGTCGAGGTAAATTACTAAAGGAAGTTATGATGAACAAGAAGTTACAAATAAGATTAGATAAGTAGATAACTAAGGATAGTTGTGATGAAGTATGGATGGATTTCAATAATCTTTGAATTATATCCGACTTTCAATATATTGGGTTCATGCCTTTCCTTGTTGGTGTTCGGAACCACGACTATGATCTTAGTTTATTAAAAAGTGTCCGTTTGTTATTACCTAAAGCTTGATCTCAAACTCACCTCAAAAACTCAGTAGAAATATTAAACACTCAAGTAAAGCTCTAACAAAATCAGTGTTGTTAGACTGTATGGGGCGGGGGTTTGGACGTGGGTTGGCTGAAAACGCCCAAGCCACCACCACGGGTGGGCTTGGGTTTGGGGGCGGGAGTATAAAGTCGGGCGTGGGGCGGGGCTACGAGACTGACTTGGCGGGATGTGATTGGCCAACAAAACTAGCCGTTTGGGCTAGCCGTTGGGCATTTAAACAAAAAAAAAACTTTTTTTCCTTTATAAATACCTTACCATATTTAACATTTTTCTCACACAATATCAAACACATAAAACACAATCTTGTCATGAGTTCTTCAACTTCAAGTGAATCGTCATCATCATCTGATGATGGTGCGGAAATATTTCGACAAACGATCGCGACGGTGGTGAAAGCTATCGTGGAAGACGATGAGGAAGACACTCCGCAACCTAAACGGAGGAGGTACATCGCTCGTGAACGGCACACCGTTAACAATTTGTTGGTAAGCGATTACTTCTCAGCGGAACCTAAGTATGATGAAAAAATGTTTAGGCGTCGTTTTCGTATGAGTAGAAACTTATTTTTAAGGATATCTAGAGATCTTGAGGAGAAGTATGTTTATTTCCAACAAAAACCGGATGCAACAGGGCAATTAGGATTTAGTACGTGGCAAAAGGTCACGGCCGCACTTAGACAGTTAGCGTACGGCAATAGTTCGGACATTATGGATGACTATTTAAAAATGTCTGCACTTGTAGCTAGAGAAAGTCTTTACAACTTTTGTTCGTGTATTTTAGAACTTTATAGGAAAAGATATTTGAGGAAGCCCTCGTTCAGTGACATGCAACAAATATTGGAACATCACGCCGATTATCATGGGCTACCAGGGATGCTAGGTAGTTTAGATTGTATGAAATGGCCTTGGGAACTTTGTCCAACCGCATGGCAATGCGCTCACACGAGTGGATTTCACGGGATGCCAGCCATCATGCTTGAAGCGGTTGCGTCCCAAGATCTTTGGATATGGCATGCTTTCTTCGGTATGCCAGGTTCACATAATGATATTACCATCATAAACCACTCGCCCCTTTTCAACGATCGGGTAAATGGTATAGGACCCAAAGGAACTTTCTTTGTAAACGGGGTTGAGTACATGTATGGGTACTACCTAGTTGATGGGATTTACCCAGAGTGGGGCGTTTTCGTAAAATCGTTCACAAGACAAGGTACCATAGATCCAAAGAGATTAAAGTTTAACAGGGTCCAAATGGCTACACGTAAAGACGTCGAGCGAGCATTCGGTGTTTTGAAGAAAAGGTGGCGAATATTGGCAATGCCTTGTCGACTATGGGACAAGGATCAGATTGGAAACGTGATGTACGCATGTATCATTCTTCACAACATGATTTTGGAGGATGAAGGTAGAGCGGTCGTTACCTACTATGATGACGATGACTCCCAACCAGGTAACGTAACAGTTACAGACGAAGATAAAGCGTCAAATGAATTTTTGATCAAGTCAAGGGATATACATCACAACCTTTGATCTGATTTGGTGGATCATGTTTCAATGATTCCTCGGTTCGAAACCGACGAAGACGACGAAGAATGATTGTTTTTTATTTTCATAATTATTATGTATGTTTATGTAGTTTTTAATGGTTATAAATATATATATATATATATATATATAGAGTAGGGTTCGCACGGAAAGTGTGTTTTTCCTAGAAAGTCTAGGAAGCGATATGGTCCACCCGATTGGTGTGTTTAAGGGTTGAGATTAAATCAATGGCAATCTTGTAATATTTGAGTTTAATTAATTGATTGTTTTAAATAAGTAGGGGTAATTTTGTCAATGGCCGTGTTTTAAATCAATTAGATAACCGCCCAGTTCCTAAATTCAAGCGATTTTCCCTGCCTCTCTCTCTCTCTCTCCAAACCCATCTTGGAAACCCCAATCCCTACCAAAAATAACTATAATCATGGAAGAAGATAACTTTAGAAACGATGGAGAGCACCAGATCAAATTAAAACACTTCTCCATCTCCACCATCTCCGAGTTCATCATCACCATTCGAATATTGTTCTTATCATCTCCGTTTTCTTGAAGTTGTATTTTAACAGCAAGCAGATTCATACAGTTGTGTTTTAGCATTCAGATTCATACAGATGTGTTTTAACAGCAATCAGATTCATACAGTTGTGTTTTAACAGCAAGCAGATTCATACAGTTGTGTTTTAGCATTCAGATTCATACAGATGTGTTTTAACAGCAAACAGATTCATACAGTTGTGTTTTAGCATTCAGATTCATACAGATGTGTTTTAACAGCAAACAGATTCATACAGATGTGTTTTAACAGCAAGCAGATTCATACAGTTGTGTTTTAGCAAACAAATTCATACAAATGTGTTTTAACAGCAAACAGATTCATACAATTGTGTTTTAACAGCAATCAGATTCATACAGATGTGTTTTAACAGCAAGCAGATTCATACAGTTCTGTTTTAACATTCAGATTCATACAGTTGTGTTTTAGCATCCAGATTCATACAGTTGTGTTTTAGCATTCAGATTCATACAGTTGTGTTTTAACAACAAACAGATTCATACAGTTGTGTTTTAACAGCAAGCAGATTCATACACTTGTGTTTTAGCATTCAGATTCATACAGTTGTGTTTTAACAGCAATCAGATTCATACAGTTGTGTTTTAGCATTCAGATTCATACAGTTGTGTTTTAACAGCAATCAGATTCATACACTGTGTTTTACCATCTTTATATTGTGGGATCTATAAAAAAAAATTGACTTTAGCCCTGTAAACTGTTAAAACACAGCACCAAGAACATGCTGATAAATTCCAGTAATCTTCTGAACAATGGAATATGCGATGTAATGTGACATGGAATTTTAGTTAATGAACACATTGACTTCCAGATTTGAATTCGAAAATAATAAAAATTCCGAAAATCATGGAATTTTAGTTAATGAAGATACATTACAAAAATAAAATTAAAATGTGAAATTACATGATAGCCCGCCCTTCTACTTAAAATCCCTCAATGACACATGTCCAATTCTTATTCCTTTCTAGACTTTATAGGAAAAATAGACTTTCCACCCAACTCCTACTCTATATATATAAATATAAATATATATATATATATTAAAAAAAATTGATGTGGCTTGGCCACGCCAGCCCAGCCGCGCCCACCATACCCCCTACAACTTGGGTTTGTGTATTGAGTGCCTCCTAATCCACGTGTCAACCCATGCCCCAAACCCCCGCCCCACCATATCCCACAGTTTTAGTAATTTAAGTTTCTAACAACTTTAAAATATTTTATTAATTTTATTTTTATGATTATTAAATGTACTATTATACTAATATTTGGCATGGGTAAACAAGTATAAAACCAGTTTCGTATAATTATGAATGCGATCACCCAATATTGACACTTGCTTAAAAAAGGATTATGATCACAAATGAGCTTGTGTATAGACTAAAAAGAGTTAAATATTACAAAACATTGATCACAAATGAGCTTGTGTATAGACTAAAAAGAGTTAAATATTACAAAACATTAGTTCATTTATGATCATTTAAAGGTTTAGTTAGGATGTTGGATGCATTACTTTGCTTAGTGTAACTGTTTACCGAATTTTTTTTTTTTTTTTTGAAACTTTGTTTACCGAAATTATGATTCACAAATGTTGGTTTTAAATATTTTTTAAAATAATAATAATGACAAAACATCAGTTGTCCTGTAAGTTTTCAATATACATAAACAAACAAGGCCGGTCCTAAGAATTCATGTGTCTTGTACGAGCCGAAAAAAAGGCCCGTGCTCACGAATTATATAAATTATTTTTTTAAACGACGATTAACGTTATTGATATAATAAACATAGTAAAATCACAGTGGTAGAGTGACATGTAAAAAGTAAAAAATCATTAACAATTACTCAATTCGAACAAATAAAAATTACGTTAAACAAAACACGCAATTTAGGGCTCAACAAAACACTCAATTCCGCAATTCTAACAATTAGTGCTAAAAAATATAGTCGTGATACGCAAAAAGGGGCATGGAGATGTGTTCAGTTCATTAATTTTTCTTATTAAATATTAGTTAGATAATAAAAAGAAAAACCCTTTCAAAAATCCTTATAAATTATTATACATATATTAAAAAAGAAAGCTTGTGAATAGTAACTTCAATTCAATTCTTCAGTCGATATTATTGTATATATACATCTTTTTTCAGTCGATATTATTGTATATATACATCTTTTTTCTTAACAAGCTTGTAAATGGCGCCGGTTCGAATCTTCTTTTTAACTTTTTTTTCCCACTTTATTTCCCCTTCTCAACAGCCAAATGCAGAGACAGAGAAAGAGAGAGAGAAACAGAGATCCGGGAGCCGGTGAGTCACCGGCAACCGGCCTTCGACGCGTCCTCGCCTCCCACAAATAGAGCCGAAGTCGTCGACTGTATGGATTTCCGGTGAAGATTCGACCGATGAGAGGTGGTAGTGGCGAGTTCCGACGAGTCTAGGGTTCCGCCGTGACCCATGATGACGGCGGCGATGTGGTCAATCTGCTTCCAAAACCACCTCTTGCTTTACCGTTCCAGATTTCACGATAACCTGTGTGGATTGAGGTAATTTACTGAAATTCGGGTTTCATAATTTCTTATTATTGTTCTTATTATAGGATTTCAAAATTTAGTTAAATAAGTAAAATAAAAACCGAACCCAAAGTAAATGACTTATTACATATGAAAGAAACGAAAAACATGATCATAAGAATCAGTCGGTGAGATTTTATAACTTTAAAACTATGTTAAAGGTATATAATTTTATAGCCTAGTGGCATTTTAGGGGTGGGATAAGGCTTTAGGACCAATAGGTCGTGGGTTTAATTCCCACAAGTGGGGTTTTCTCATATTTCTTTGGTTTCCTCCTAAATTGATGTATAGGCATTATGCCTAGTGGAGATGGATATGATCGGGTGATTCCGTTGGTGCCACGATGATACTACATTGGTACGTCAGTAATCCAAATTTGCCGTTAATAAAGAAAAAAAATCCAGTAAAGTAGAGGCTATTATGGAGGGAGTGAGTCTGGAACATTGAAAATGAAAACAGGGTAAGAGAAAAAAGAAGCACAAAATAAAAGAAGCATGGATCGAACGCATGCCTAGCATGTAAACAAATGAAACTAAAACAACCAGAGCACTAACCATCAAACTTATGAACTACAAACTACGTTCATATATATATATATATATATATATATATATTTATAATATATATATAAAATTTAAGGCCCTTGAAGAAAACGAACCTCAGTCAGGGGTGCGGCTCCCCCACCCCTAGGGTTGGCCCTGTAAATAAATATTATATATTGTATTTTATAAGACTAGATATATTGTTAGTAGTATTAATAGCATCTAGGGGTGTTTACAGTTCTGCTTAAACCATTTAAACCGGTCATCCATCGATCGACTTTACACGGTTTAGTTTACGGTTTGTACTAAAAATCGACCGTAAAACCGAACCAGACTGTAAAATAATTAATGTGTTTTAATTAAATTAGATATAATAAGTTATTTACATTCTATATTGGATTTGTTTATAATAAACTAGGTTGTTGCCTTCATTAAACGCGGTTTCAAAAATAAAAATAAATTATTTGTTGAAATTTAAGATCATTTAAAAAGCAAATACATTGGATGAAACAAGTAACAAATGATTCAAATTTCAGTAAAAAGTTTCTTGTATACCACATTGGTTGTTTTATTTGTAACGTTTCCATCTTTATCTAGTATAAGTAACTTGACATCAGCTCGGCTTTTACTCTTGATAATACGACATATAGTTGATCATGTTAGAAAATAGGATATTTGAGATACAATCCAACCCTTGATAGAGATTTCTTTGACTTTTATACAATCTTCCTTTTTCATAAGTTTCAAAATTTTGTTCAACTTTAGATTTACAACGATCAAAATACCATATCTTATCGGTAGCAATTCATGTAATATTTCCAACAATAACTACTATTTAGCCTGATTAATAATACAATAAAATAAAAAAATAATAACACATCTATGATAATCATTAGACTTAAATAAGAAAATATGATGAAAGTTGGTTACCTTTCTTTAGTGGAACCGAGATAAGCAATTAATGTAACAGTAAAACCATTGTTGTTAAGAAAATCATCCTCTGACAGATGAGATCAGATATTGTTGAACCTACAAAAGAACAATGATATTTAAAAGGCAAAACATGATCCACTGATCAAGAAATAAACAAAAGATTGAACAAGTCTCTCCCCAAAGATAGTGAATATTGAACAATTCAGAACATCTGTTTGAGAACAAAGGAAACATTTGATCAAGACTTGGAACCATTGTTCAAGAAGAAACAACATCTGTTGAATGCTAAAGACTGTTGAAGACCAAAGCACTGATGAAGTCAAAGGTCTGATGAAGAAGACCAAACATCTGTATGGCCAAACAAATGTTTGGATAATTACAACAGAGGATAGCTTAGACAGTGGTTTCTCAATGTAATAGTATTTATTTTATCAGTGTTTAGACTAGTTAGAACATATTATAGGATTTGCACAGACGTTTGCAACATCTGTGGAATGTTTTCTGTTAGGAATGTTAGATGTCACTATCAGGGTGATGTCAGCCAATCACTGAACAGAGCTTTCATAGTTAGTATAAATATATCACACCTGTTAGTGATCTATCACACACATCACATTTTATTTTGTACGAACTATTTTGTTATGTGATCAGCTGAGGGAGAGTCTGTAGAATCAATTGATTTGTAAAACATTTGAATCCTTTGTGATTAATGAAAAACCATTGTTGATGATGACTTCCTATTTGTGAATTATATTGTGATAATCAATATTTGTTTGCAAACATCAAACTCAGTTCTAGCATATATGAACCAACTTGGGTACTTGACTCGGTTGAAGCAGATTTTTTTGCAAGAAGCATACAAAATTGAAAACAACAAAGAGAGTCAACACAAATACATCTGAAAAAAAACATAATTCAAATTTCACTATTAATTTTCTTATAGACCACATTAGTTGTCTTATTCTTCATATTACGTCTTTTAGTATCCACTTGTAGCTTTCTGAACTTACACGTTCACCAGCATTTCGATAATCGGCATCAATAGAGACAACTATGCAACACTTATAAATAGAATGATGGAAAAAAATAATAAACTTCAATATTTAATACAATATATAATTGAAGTGTATAATATTAAGAGTATTATGAAATGTAGTAAAATTAGAAAATACCATTTGAAATGTGAATGAAGTAGAATATGTATTTATATAAAAAATGTTGTAATATTTCCTACAAATGAGGATATACTTGTAATGTAGTTAGTTATTTAAATAAGGAAACAATTTAAATAAATTTTTAAAATTCGGTTACTTATTTAGATAAGGAAACAATTTAAATAATTTTAAACTATTCGGTTTAAAATACTGAATGGTATTAAAAATTTAAAAATTTCACTTTTCGAATTTTAAAATTAATTTGAAAGTTAAAACTAATATTTACCATATTTAGGTGAGATCAACTATTTATATTGCCTAAAATATAAAATTGGTGATTAATTGATTGCTTGAAATCTTTTCTTGATGATTCTTGGATTTCTTTTTAAAATAAGCCTTCTATCATCAATAGGGACTCTAAAACTTTTTACCACAATCTATACTCAGGATAGATACCGTCCGCCAAAAAGTAGCCTTGCGGGTGCTCATTTCCATTAGCAAAAGAAAAAGAAGCGACGGGTCTGTTACCGGCTATGCAATCCTCAATGATTGGCGGCTACTAAAAAACATTGATGTCATTGTTTGAACCGGAAACACCAAAAAATGAATGCCAAATCCGTAAATCGTATGACGTAATAACTTGAAGGATGAGTGACGGTCCTTGCTGGTCCCCGCGAGTGTGTGAACCTCTCCAAGCCGTTAGACAATTTGACCACCCATAGTGTCTACAGTCTATGCTCCCAATCATGCTAGGTAAATTGTGTGCCTCTTCATGTGCATCATATATACGTTGTAGATCCTTCCATGTCAGCTTTCTTAAATAAGGTTCCTTGTATAGCTAAATGATATCTTTAAATTACAAGTGTTTATGTATTTCAATACTTTGTAAAAAAGTACATGTTCCAAAAATATAAGTTATAAAAAACAACACCTTTAGCAAAAATGTCCTAGGGCGTATCTTGTTGTTTTTCCACAATTTTTAGGTAGTCTTCCCACGCGTCACTTGCAGTCTGGTACGCTAGCCTCACGGTATTGCATATGTACACTTTTATATTATCGTGAATCCCATATTTCCTCTTGCGCTAGGTCTTTGTTTGAAGTATCATATTCTCGTTCCAAATCTTTGGTAATACGTAAAAATAATCGTTTACTCATCCTGAAAATGACGCCTGGATTCACGAGGACCGTATAGTGGTTTATCATAAAAATAATCACGTATTAATAACTCGTTGGTGGCACAGTCCCATTCAACTTGTTTTCTTCTAATGATCGGACGTAGAAGTTTAGGAGGAAACTTTGGAGCTACACCTTAACATACAAGCTTTCATCCATCCATTTCAAGTTGTTTTTGCTTGTGGTATGATCTTTATACTTGTTTGTTCTTTGTATTCTTAATTTGTGTCTACTTACACAAGAGGATTCACCAAGATGAGATGTTAACAAGTGTATGATCTAACAAGTAAACCTTGAATATAAAGGGGAATATATAAGTGTATGTGGGTAGCCATGAGCTTGTATAAAGGTGTATATGTTATGTGGATGATTTGTGAAGTTATAGATACTTGTAAGTTTGTGTTGAAGCATGATGATGCTAGTATGAGGTTAGAATTTTCATGAGGTTATTCATGGATATTAGAGTTTCAAAAGATGATAACGTGGATTTATGTATCTTTTAGTGATGTTAAGAATATTGTTGTGATAATAGATCTTAAAATATGAGAAATGGTAAAAGGGAGGGGGGGGGGTTAAAGTGTATATAATGCATAATGATGATATTTGGCATAATAAAGTTTAAAATGGGAAAGTATGTGTTAATACTTAATTTAAAATGTGGAGTGCATGATTTGTGTTATGTGGCTTATTGTATGTAAGATAATGATTTGGTATGATAAGAGTTATGTTTTTACATAATGGTCACTAATTTGGCGAAATTATGACATGATGATTTTTTGTGACACATTTAGTGGTTTAAAACAAGGATTTGGTGAAATATAATCAAGACATGGTTTTGTGTAAAAACGGGTTTTCCGAAACGTGTGAGTATTTTTAGTATAAAATGCGTCATTATTGCGAAAATCGGGTTTATAATGAAAACGATCAAATCTTGATGTTCATGGGAAAATTTTATGGATTTTCACACATACGTATTTTAGATGGAAAATATTTATATTTTCGAGTCATTATAAAAATACATGTTTGGAATATAATTTTCCGAAAACAATTATTAAGTTGTTTTGCGAAAGCCAATGACTTGCATGTAATATGTATATATATGTGTGAGTGTGTGTATGTGTATATATATGTTGTATATATTATGTGATACGCGCTCATTAAATGCAAATGTGTGTATATATGTACGTAGATGTGTGTATGAATGATGAGCAAAATGTTCGTGTCAACGAACAGGTTTTTGGTGAATATACATAAATTATATTAAGGATATAATTTTCGGGGATATTATCGAACATGGAATATATTTAGATAAAGATAAGTATATATTTGGGTCGTAGTAGACCTATAGGTTATGTGGATCGATGTTCCACGAGATAAATATGATATATTTCACATAAGATATATATTTATTAATCAAATCATTCGTGCACCAACACGGGTTCATACAAGGGACTAGGTCCTGACAATTATTCAAGTATGTGTATTTATATGTATATGTGTGGTAATATATATATATATATATATGCATGTATGATGATTTAGATAATCACCCCCAACGCGTTGTATGCTACAAACGTGTTTCATAAAAAGGTTAACATCTCACGTGTTAGCAAGTTGGTAAAAAACTTGTGGGTAGACACACATTTAGACCCTAGTGTCTTATTAGTTTAGGACAATTATAGGTCGGGATCATTTATATTTTGGACATTGATTTTCTAGCTGTGCACGAATACACTTAGGTGAGTTTTACGACCCCTCTTTTAAATACTTTGCTTTTAAATACTTGGGGGAGATACATGCTTTTCTAAGAGGTATTATAGTTGGGGAATGAAATCCATATATCTACTATGTGTGCATAAGTTGTAGTTGTTGCTCTCGGGAGGCCCTCTAGGGATATTAATTTGAGTAATCATTAGTCTCCATTGACCGCGGAACAATCAAATAGATCTTTTGGGTTTGACAAGCCCCGCTCCTAGTCCTACGTGACCCTGGGAGAGTGCAATTGTGTCCTAACTGAGCGTCGGTTGGATTGGTGGCATGGTAAGGTAGTATTGTTATGGTTTGGTTACAGGCTTATGTCGAGGCATACGTCCTTGTTCTGGAAAGGCAACGATTTGATCATCGAGATTTTCATTAGAACTATGCATACCGGTTTTTATCAAATGATTTAAAGTTTCATTTGTGTCATTCAAACCTGTGAACTCACCAACAATATGTTAATGTTTTTAAGCATGTATTTCAGGTAAGTGAGCGGTGTCTCACGACTTTTTGCATGATGGCGATACCATTCTATGGGTTTGCCTTGTATTTCCCGTCTTCATATGGGATATACTTGACAAAGCCCCTAATTTACAAACTATGACTCTTGTTTAAGTATTTTGGAACATGTTGTCTACTTTGGCGATGTACGCCTAACTTAAATACTTGGGTTTGTAAACTTTTAAAACACATTTTGTATCGTTGATTATTTTTAAATCATGTAGACGTTTGCTAATCGAGTGCTTGAAAACCTTTCATGGTTGCGCCTCGCATTTCCGCCTTGGGCGGGCTGTGACAAATGAGAAGTGTGAATTATAAGGTTTAATAAGTGGGTTATATATAGGATTGAAGAATGAAAAAAATTAACAACTAGCTTTTTGGAATTCAACAAAGTTGCCCCATTATTCAAACCACAAAGAACGACCAAAAGTGGTGTTTCACGAGGGAGGGGGCAGTGGTGGGGCATGATCGGGGCGTTTTCAGGGGTTTAAACGGCCCACTACAGACGGTCTTAGAGTATTAACAACTTTTACTTTTCTTTCCTTAAAGAGTTAGCAAAAATAAAATATAAACTTTGTTAGGATCTGAGTTTCTTAGATTATGTAGTTTAATTAGAAATGAAGATGAAACAACGAATTTAAAGTGCAGCGGAATTATGGAAATAAACTTTGATTACACAATCAAGGAAGAATAGTTTTAAGCAAACATGTTTTCCATTGAATCGAATGATTGTATCAAGTTACAATAATCAAAACAAATGCATGCATGCACTATACTCCCCCTCAGCCTGAGCTCAGTGATTTGTTCGTACAGAATAATTTGTGAAGAAAGAGCTAATTGAACAGTACATAGTACTGTTCTATTTATAGTACAGACAAACCACTGAGCAACTTTGCTGACGTCACCATGAAAGTGACATCTAACCTCCTAACAAACTCTAAACACTGTTACATATAACCACTGGTTACATAGACATTGATTATATAAACCACTGATTCTTCTTTCCACTGTTGTAGTCTAAGCACTGATGTTGAGCATCAGTGCTTTCTTCAAAGGATGATCAGTTCTTTGAATGGGCAGTGCTTTGGTCTTCAACAGTGCTTGGAAGACATCAGTAGATAGAGCTTCAGTCTTTATTCTTCAACAGTAGTTTGGCTTAACAGTAGTTGAGATGATCAGTGTTTTGGAGTCTATCAGTTGCTAGTAAACCACTGTCAAGGGAAAAGTCTTGTACAAGCTCTGCTTATGATGATCAACTGTTCTGAACCAGTTTTGGCTTTCCTTATCATCTGTTCTTTCTGGGTTTGAATGCATGGACCAACAATCTCCCCCTAGAACAGAGGATGCCAAAACACTTCATTATTTCAACATCTTTATTGTCTCATCAACATTTCCCTAACTTGCCCCTTGAATTGCAATTCAAAGTTCAGGGAATCTTTATCATTCTCATCCCTGCAAAGTTGAAGTTCTAAGAGATCTTAGAGGTCAGCTACACTCAGGCCTAGTGCATCCTCCCTTGATATGTGTTCAACTACTCCACTGGACTTGAGCAAGGTCAATACATGGGTCTTTTGATCAGACTTCCACTTTAGTATTTTTTTAGTTCAGTGGGTTTCTTGGGAGATTTTTTTATTTTTGATGAGTTTGGTGATGGAGGCCTGCTCATGAATCTTTTTGCAATGTCTTGTAACTTTACTGAGTCAGGATTCTCTTCTATCATCTGCTTGATGGCCACTTTCATAATGTCAACTTCTCTTTCTGCATCTTCTTCATCAATCTGCTTTTGCCTTTTTCTTTGATTCAAGGCAATGATGGAAGTGTCAGATGATGTGAACAATGTTTTTAAAGAGAGGGCCTGCTGCTTTGGCTCATTAGCTTTCTTAATTTTGTATACTGGTTTCTTGGGAGCTGTAGGATCTGACTCTCTTCTTTTTTCAAGCTTCTCATACACCATGTCAGTGTACTGCCTAGACCATTTTGATATGGTCTTTGCTGAACCATATTTGGTTGCAACCAACTCTTGCTTCTTTCTTTTGTATTCCAAGGTAAGATCAACAATTGTCTTTTTGTACTTGTTCCAATCTGGTGCAGATCTTTTCATACCTGGATCATTTCTTACCCTTTCAATTCTATTTACTTCAGCTTTTAGTGCAATGAGTGGCCAGTCTTTAAATTCATCAACCTTGGCAGGATAGTTAGACATCTCTTTGTTTAAGTCTCTTTCATAATCTTCCAATTTCTTGACTTTGCTAAGCAGATGCTACATTCGACTTGAGATGCTACTATCATTCTCCCCCTGACCTTCATACTTGGCCTGTAATTCAGCTTGCTTTGCTTGGAGCTTTAGATACTCATCCAAGATCTTTGGGATCTAAAACCACAGAGAGAAGGAAATTTTCTTTTTGCAGGATCATCCACTGTGTAGAATTGCTTCATTTCATTTTTAACTGCATACAATTCAAGAGGATAGTCTGCTGCTAATGGAACAACTCTTGAAGGATCATGTCCTTCAAGTGTTTTTGGGTCAGTGATTGGATTTGCTAATGATGGAGGAATGAATGGTTGAGGTTTGATTTGATTGAAGGGTGCAGATGATATAGGAATAGGTGCAGGAATGTCATCATCATTCACCTAGAACTTTCTTTTTCTTGTATAAACCTTTTTAGGAGAAGGGATTTTTGTTTGGGATTTCGGAACATAAATGGTTATAGCTTGGGAAGGAATGTTGGAACTGGTGGATGGTTGACTAACAGCTGTTGAGACAACTGTTGAAGTGTCAACTGTTGTCTTCTGCTTTTTAGCAGGTGGTTTTTGTGGTGGTGATGTTGGTTTGGGTGTAGCAGTGGTTTTAATACCATCAGTGGTTGACTTTGGTGGTGAGGGCGATTTTGGATATATGGCAAGTGGTGGTTTGTTGTGTTTGTGGGATTTACTTCTTTTTGAAGTGCCAAGATCCTTTGTCTTTATTTCCCATTCCTTCAATTCCTTTCGTTCCTTTTTCCATTGCCTTTCCTTGGTTTTATTCTGATTTTCAATTGTCCTTCTGTTTTTCTCCACTTCATCTGCTAGAATATTAAGGGTTTCATCAACTCCCTTTTTCTTTTCTTTAACAGGTGTTTCAGCAGTGGTTTTCAGAAGACTTCTTTTCAGATTCTGGCTTTTGATTTGGATTTTGCCTAGGAGTAGGTCTACCTAATTTCTTTATGTCATGTTTATCCCCCTTTTTGGCTTCGTCTTGATCATCATCATCTTTGTAAATGGATGCAGGGGCAGTGCCAGTGCCAGTAGTTTTAACAAAGGCCTCTTTTATGGCTTTTATGTCAGCCTGAGTGTCCTTGTATCTTGCATCAAGCATATTTCTGAGTATTGCAAGTTAATGGTTGTGCTGAGTTTCTGCCAATTCCCTTTGAGCTGTAATAATTGGTTGAACTGCATTCCAAAGCTCTTGAGAATATTGTTGTGGTGTAGGTTGACTTTTGGAAACTTCTACCAATTGTTTAATCATATTTTGTATGTTGTTAACAATGGTTTCAATTGTATCAAGTCTCTCCGTCAATTCCTAATATCTTAAACCATCACCCAAGTTAATGGGATCATCTGATTTCCCAGCAGCAGTGGTTGTATCAGCAGTTGGACTAGGAGGAGTCTCCAATGGTTCATCCACTGATGCCCCTATTTCTTGGTACGGGGGACTTCTTTCTTCAGCAATGGTTACCTTAGTAATCTCACCAGTGGTTAACTGGAACACACCAGTGGTGTAACAACCCTCACTAAAAGTCCTATTTATTTTATTATTTTATTCAATAGGAAACCCTAATTGAGACACCCAAGTAATTCTGCACAAACCCTACAAATTTCAGAATAATCAGAATCAGGATCAGGGCCCCTAAAACTCAGGGGGGTAAAACCCTAGTCACGATTATCTAATTAGATTGCTGTCAAAAACGAATTTGCGAAATCTGTCAAGTCAGCAGGCCTAGTCCCACACGTGGCTACCCTATAGTGAAAATAGGTACCTTACGGACCGTAAGGTAATTAATGTTACGGTCCGTAAGCTAGACCAAATTGGTGTATAAATAGCAGGCTTTGGGACTTGCTTCTGTGCGTTAGTTCGATGATAAAATTCGACTCAGGCACGGAGTTATCGTCTGATTACTACCAAAAATCACTAATTAGTATAGCGGGGTGCTGCAATACAGGGTAATAACTCGATCGCTGCTACGATTCAATGTCCGATTGATCAATATATCCAATGGATGTTTAAGTGCTGCCCACATTAGGGTGATGCTTTGTCATTAGTCGTGATTTCGACGGGATGTTGAGTGCTGTCCAAAATCGGACTATACTCTGTCCTTTGTTGTGAATCCGATGGATGTTTAAGTATCGCACTTTGTCATTCGTTGTGAGAATTTGATCTCGTGAGTTATCGTAAATGCTGTATTAAGTTATTAACCGAATTGTGTGCCTATTATTAATTTAGGTTACAAGATTAATTAATAAGTTAAGCTCTGCTTGTATCAATCTGCAATATCAAGGCTATTCAGTAGACTAGATTCTGCTCAAATCAAATCTGCAATGTGAGTTCATTTCTCTTTTCTCACCGTTTGTGAGCCCATTCTCTTTTCTCACAGTTTTATCACATTTTTGGGATACAATTATATTTAAAAAGGTTTTCTAAAATCTTAATGGTTTACCAGTTATACTTACAGTGATTAAATTTTTATATTCTATAATAATAATTGCCGGTATGGAAGGTTTTATACATTATTTGATCTTTGTTACTATTTGCCAAAAAGTTAATCTGACCACAATTACAGTGGGAATTATGCCCAGTAGCCATAGATAATATTATTTTAATATTAAATCATTAATAAGTTTGATATATGTTTGAAATATATCTAAAAGGTGATATCATGATAAAATGATCAAGTACAATACATTCTACTATACTAAAATTATATTTTTAGTTTCAGTCACGTTATTAATAATATTTCAATTATTAAAATATTATATTTGATAAGTTATAGTAGTTTGACAGAAAATGATATATGTTATTATCTGGGTTAAGTGGTGTTGTGCCACAAGTAATATATTTGACAAAGTAATGTCACGGGACAATAATAAGTCCAGAATATTAGTTGAAAGAACGATCAACTATAAGATGTCCAACAGCACTAGTTGAGAGAATGATCAACAGTGTTATGACCAGAATCACTAGTTGAAAGAATGATCAGCAGTGATATAATTACAATTACTAGTTGAGAGAATGATCAACAGTAATATGACCTGAGGCCCTAATTGAAAGAATGATCAATAGTAAATTAATATTGTCACAGGAATCGCCTAGTGACCAATATAATAATAAGATATATTATATATCTATTATTTGATAAAATTCAATATTGGATGAGCTAATAAATAAAATGACCATTGTCATATCAGAACTGTTATCATATGATCAAATACTGATTGAGTTGGGTGAATAGATATAAGAACTTTAATACTGTAAAGTATAACAATCTATTTTATAAAATAGGAATGAATTCACTCAGTATTTCGCTGACAAAACCTTTTTAAAATACTTTTCAGGTAATTATAGTAGATTGGAGTAAGAGATGGATACTGCACTGAAAGGCTTCAAGAAGTGGCTTATTTTATTAATCAAATCAAATTAAGAAATATTGTTTTATATAATCAAATCTATCTTTATTAAATCTATCTTTGTAAAACATGGATTTATTCCATCTATTTATTAAATAAAATCCGGTGTTTCTAAACTCTGATATTTTTCCTAACTCACGGTTCTGATGAAATTTCCGCTGCAACATTTTTAAAATAATCACCGGTACCGCTGGATTGTTCGCGACTTCCGATTCCGTCCAGGGTGGGTCGGGGGTCGTGACAGAAGGTGGTATCAGAGCTACTTGCTTAAAGCTATTTAGGTGTTCTTTTAATACCTAAACTTAAAAGTTAGGAAACTGATACAAATTTACATATGTGTTATATATGAATATATATATGTCGATATGTACATATAATATCCTGGAAGTATTGTTTTGTTTTCTGTGATATTAATAAGTGAAAATGTTTGCCAATTCAGATGTCGAATGAAGTACCACATAATCCAGAAGTTCATACTAATAATGAAAATCCTTTGGATAAAAATGCTATAGAAAATCTAATAGCCCAAGGAATAGCTAATGCTTTACCTTTAATAATTAAAGCTGTTAAAAATCCCGTAGAACCAACCAAAGTTGTGAGTAGCAAGCATACTCGTGACAATGGTTTTAGCCATAGTGTCAATGGAGGTAATGATGATATTATCAGAACCCCATTTCCCAAGAAAAAGAAGGCGATGACTCTCGGGTGTACCTACAAAGAATTTCTAGCTTGTAAACCAACTGAGTTCGCAGGCAGTGAAGGTGCCACGGCTGCTCTACGATGGTTGGAAAAGACGGAAGCTGTTCTTACAATCAGCAAATGTGCCGAAGAAGATAAGGTGATGTATGCATCTAATCTTTTTAAGGAAGAAGCTTTAGAATGGTGGAATACAATTCTTCAGGCAAAAGGAAGGGACATGGCTTATGCCATGAACTGGGAAAAATTTAAGGAAATGGCAGAAAGGAAATTTTGTCCTCCTTATGAAAAGGAACGAATGGATAACAAGTTCCTAAATCATAAAATGATAGATGTGAATTGTCGTGAATATACGACAACGTTCTTCGAATATGCAAGAATGGTACCAACTCTGGCTTCGCCAGAACCCGTACTAATTTCTCGTTATATTTGGGGATTAGTGAGCGAAATTCGAGACATAGTCAAGGCTGCTAGGCCACAGAATATTGAGGAAGCAGTTGAACTAGCTAACATGCTGACAGATGGACTAATTCGCACAAGAGAAGAAAACAAGAAGAAAGAGTTAGCCCAGAAAATTTTCCAAGAATTCAAAAAGACAGGAACTGAATCGTCGTTGGAGCAACCTATCTGCAGAAACTGTAACAAAAAGCATTCAGGAAGATGCCGTTTTAAGAAAACACCCTACTGTGACTTTTGCAAGATGACCGGGCATATAGAGGAAGAGTGTAGAAGGAAAACTAATGTTTGTTTCAATTGCGGAGAAACAGGACACATCAAACCATATTGCCCAAAATTGACCAAAGCATCCGACAACAAGGCCAGAACTGCAGACGGAGCTAAGAAGAACGCGCGAGCATTCATACTTACTACACAAGAAGCAGAAATGATTCCAGACGTAATCGCCGATATGTAACATCTAAGTTAAGTTATTAATTAACCCTAGCATAAATTAAAGTTAAATAAATAAATACATTTTGTCAAAGTACTTCATCTATACAGACTTGTTTGGTCTTCACTTTCATTGAATCCTGTTTTTGATCACGATCACCTTGGGGTGACGTTCTCACAAAATTGAAGTTTGCGTTAATTTCGGTTGCACATCTCATATACGGATTTAATTATTTATTTATTCATATTGAATCCGCTTTGTTGAATTATTCTATAAAATCAATCTTAACACAATCGTGTGCTAAGATAATGATACACAAATTCATTTCATATTTCAGTGTATCTCTTAATGATTCTTACATCATCAATTGAGCGTTTCATAATCTTTATTGTTTTATCATCTTCAATTGAAAAACATTATTCAATTGTTTCAATTTCAAATGAAAATCCTACTAGAATTGTTTTCGGACTTGCTTCGTTAAAACCTTCATTTGATTTAAAGCATGGTGAAACTTATTTCATTCACCGCTATTATTATTTCGATTTCTACGACACCTTGTGGTGGCGTTTTCTTTAGTTGGAAACTTGAGCTAATTTTCTTTTCGTACCTAATGAACGGATTTATTTAATTAGTTCATTATCTTAAACAGTCTTAATACAATTATGTGTTAAGATAAGAGTACACAAATTCATATCATATTCCGTGTACTTCTAAAGTTTCTTTCATCATTGATTGAAAATTCTATGATATTTATTTGGTCTTATCATCATCAATTGAAAATTCTATTCGAATTGAATTTTCCAAAATTTCTTTATTAAAATTTTCAGTTGATTACACGGTGAATTTGTTCGATCACCGTAATTATTGAAACTATTCCAATTATTCTGACACCTTGTGGCGTCAATATAAACTTGTAGCTTGGGCTAATCACAATCATTCGAAATCATTTATTTCTTTCACTTCACTCATTCTTGAAAATGGTCTTGATACAACTATGTGTTAAGACAATGATACACTAAACTCTATTGTAATTCAGTGTATCCTTGCAATTCAATAAATGTCAACACCCTCATTTTTCTTGTTAAAATTCAAATAGTTGACAAATAATTTTTCATACTTCTACTTTATTCAAAGCTTGTTGATTCTGAATCTTCCTCAGTTGATAATCAAAATGAATTTTCTGTTGACAGTAAATTCTATTGTTTCTGAAAATCATTCAACTTGTACATCCATTGATCATATATCTTTTTAGTTTGAACATAGTCATTTTGGAAATTATATCATTTCATCTCATTCGTTTGTCATCGATTTCTTGAAATAATTCAGTTGAACCATAGAGTCCTATTTATTGTACAACTCATATTCACAAAATTTGATGATTTGATTCTGTATCATTTTCCCTAATACTGTTCGTATTGACAAAATGTGACATAACTTAAAAGAAATATCGTAACCCAAATCTCGAGGACGAGATTTTATTAAGGTGGGGAGAATGCAACAACCCTCACTAAAAGTCCTATTTATTTTATTATTTTATTCAATAGGAAACCCTAATTGAGACACCCAAGTAATTCTGCACAAACCCTACAAATTTCAGAATAATCAGAATCAGGATCAGGGCCCCTAAAACTCAGGGGGGGTAAAACCCTAGTCACGATTATCTAATTAGATTGCTGTCAAAAACGAATTTTCGAAATCTGTCAAGTCAGCAGGCCTAGTCCCACACGTGGCTACCCTATAGTGAAAATAGGTACCTTACGGACCGTAAGGTAATTAATGTTACGGTCCGTAAGCTAGACCAAATTGGTGTATAAATAGCAGGCTTTGGGACTTGCTTCTGTGCGTTAGTTCGACGATAAAATTCGACTCAGGCACGGAGTTATCGTCTGATTACTACAAAAATCACTAATTAGTATAGCGGGGTGCTGCAATACAGGGTAATAACTCGATCGCTGCTACGATTCAATGTCCGATTGATCAATATATCCAATGGATGTTTAAGTGCTGCCCACATTAGGGTGATGCTTTGTCATTAGTCGTGATTTCGACGGGATGTTGAGTGCTGTCCAAAATCGGACTATACTCTGTCCTTTGTTGTGAATCCGATGGATGTTTAAGTATCGCACTTTGTCATTCGTTGTGAGAATTTGATCTCGTGAGTTATCGTAAATGCTGTATTAAGTTATTAACCGAATTGTGTGCCTATTATTAATTTAGGTTACAAGATTAATTAATAAGTTAAGCTCTGCTTGTATCAATCTGCAATATCAAGGCTATTCAGTAGACTAGATTCTGCTCAAATCAAATCTGCAATGTGAGTTCATTTCTCTTTTCTCACCGTTTGTGAGCCCATTCTCTTTTCTCACAGTTTTATCACATTTTTGGGATACAATTATATTTAAAAAGGTTTTCTAAAATCTTAATGGTTTACCAGTTATACTTACAGTGATTAAATTTTTATATTCTATAATAATAATTGCCGGTATGGAAGGTTTTATACATTATTTGATCTTTGTTACTATTTGCCAAAAAGTTAATCTGACCACAATTACAGTGGGAATTATGCCCAGTAGCCATAGATAATATTATTTTAATATTAAATCATTAATAAGTTTGATATATGTTTGAAATATATCTAAAAGGTGATATCATGATAAAATGATCAAGTACAATACATTCTACTATACTAAAATTATATTTTTAGTTTCAGTCACGTTATTAATAATATTTCAATTATTAAAATATTATATTTGATAAGTTATAGTAGTTTGACAGAAAATGATATATGTTATTATCTGGGTTAAGTGGTGTTGTGCCACAAGTAATATATTTGACAAAGTAATGTCACGGGACAATAATAAGTCCAGAATATTAGTTGAAAGAACGATCAACTATAAGATGTCCAACAGCACTAGTTGAGAGAATGATCAACAGTGTTATGACCAGAATCACTAGTTGAAAGAATGATCAGCAGTGATATAATTACAATTACTAGTTGAGAGAATGATCAACAGTAATATGACCTGAGGCCCTAATTGAAAGAATGATCAATAGTAAATTAATATTGTCACAGGAATCGCCTAGTGACCAATATAATAATAAGATATATTATATATCTATTATTTGATAAAATTCAATATTGGATGAGCTAATAAATAAAATGACCATTGTCATATCAGAACTGTTATCATATGATCAAATACTGATTGAGTTGGGTGAATAGATATAAGAACTTTAATACTGTAAAGTATAACAATCTATTTTATAAAATAGGAATGAATTCACTCAGTATTTCGCTGACAAAACCTTTTTAAAATACTTTTCAGGTAATTATAGTAGATTGGAGTAAGAGATGGATACTGCACTGAAAGGCTTCAAGAAGTGGCTTATTTTATTAATCAAATCAAATTAAGAAATATTGTTTTATATAATCAAATCTATCTTTATTAAATCTATCTTTGTAAAACATGGATTTATTCCATCTATTTATTAAATAAAATCCGGTGTTTCTAAACTCTGATATTTTTCCTAACTCACGGTTCTGATGAAATTTCCGCTGCAACATTTTTAAAATAATCACCGGTACCGCTGGATTGTTCGCGACTTCCGATTCCGTCCAGGGTGGGTCGGGGGTCGTGACAAGTGGATACCTTGGTTCCCAAAGAAGAAATTGCCTTCAAGGGAGTCTGACTTATGAAACTACTGTCTAGGTGTAAATCAGTGGATTCAACACCTGTAGTAGCTGCTCCACTTGAACTATCAACAGGAATTTCATGAAACTCCTATGATGTAACCTCCTCAACTGTTTGTGGGATAACCAATTGAGTTATTTCAGACACAGCCATTGTTGTGGTTGTACTCTCAGTAATGTGTTGGTGAGAGGGGATGTTTTGTGTCTGAAGCTCAATGGCATCAAACAGAGGTATGATGGATGGTGGTAATTATGATGAGGGGATAGGAGTGGAAAGAGAATTTGCCTAGGGAGAAGGGCTATTAAACATATCCTCAAGTGAGGTATATGCTTCATTTTGTGGTGCCCTTGTGCTTACAACCTGTTCCTTTTTGTGAGGAAGCAGGGGGAGTTAAGGATTTGGGTGGAGATCTTACCAACTGTTGTGAAGAAGTAGCAACAGTGGTTGTTGGTGACATTTGTGTTGTCACTGGATTAACTTATGGGATCTCATCTTCCAGAAGGTCATTTTTAGAGGGTTTGGGGGGCTTTTTTGGATATTTTCTTTGTGGTCTTTTTAGGAAGTTTTGGTGGGGGTTGCACAGCAGTGGTTGTGCTGCTGTGGTCACCAAGAGTAGTGGGCTCAACAAAAGAAACCTGAGGAGCAAATGTGGACTCATCTAAATTTTGCTCAGGCTCCTCTGTTTGTGTTTTTGAAGGTTTTGACTCTGACAACCTTGTAAAAGTTTCAGCAGATAGACTATTTATTTGACAAGAAGCACCTTGGACAAGCACTTGTGCACTGTCTTTTGGTACTTTCTGTTGTAAATAGTAGCTTAAAAACATTGGAAACATCAAAAATGGTTTCTTCTTTTCTTTTATATTGTTTACATTTTTAACCAGATCATTGAAAATCTCTTGGGAGTAATTGAAATCAACGTATGCCATTATAGCATATCCCAAGTATTGAATTTTCAATGGAATTTCATTGAAAGCTGTTGTTTTGTTTGAAACACACATGAGCAGGGTATGAAATAAAAATTTCATGGGAGGTGGGAAATCTCCCTTTTGCAAAGTGGTTTTTTTCATTTGTCCCGCATACCCTCTTTCTATCAAATCAGTTTGATACTCATCTTTGGGAAAAGAATTTTTACCTGTATGATCGTTCATCTCAAAAACCTCAGATATGGTTTGTGGTGTGATTGAAACAAGAATTTCTCCTACTTTTGAGGTAATAGCCCAAGGCTTTTTGTCTTGAACTTCCAAATTTGCATTTTTCCAAAAATCTCATAGGGTTTCTTGATAGATTGGTGCGTTGCAGGTCAACAAATTTTCGTACTTTGAAGATGAGAGAGCATCGATGATTGAGTGGAAATCTCTATTTTTACTTGTTTTCTCAAGTGTGCAAAGATAATTATGGGGGTTTTTGAGAGCGAGTGCCATGGTGAGATGAAAGAATTTTGTGAATGGAAGAAGATGAGCGAATGAGATGGAAATCGCTTTTGAAGGAATTTTGAATTCGATACGGCAGGGAAACCTCTGATTGGGGTTTTAGTCAGGGTTTTATAAAGGTGAAAAGTGAATGCTGACGTGGCAGCGGTTACAAAGATCGGACGGCTAAGAACTGTCCACGTGACAACCTCTGATAAAAATGGATGACAGTTGTTTAGGAAACCACTGATGAACAATATCAGTGGTTTTCAGTGGTGAAAATGAAAACAATGGCTGATTTTAACTATCAGTGGATAGCCATCAGTGATTAAAATACTGATGTTTGATCAACGGTGATTAACAATGAAAATGGAGAAACAGAGGTTGTCTTTCAGCAGTGGATAATTTTCAACAATCAGGTGTTTGAACCAAACAGTGGTTGTAACAAACTTTTAAGGATTAACGAAAACTTTCATTTTTCACTATTTTTAAGGATGGATTTTTGATTTTCTGAAAACATTTTAATGCTTTATTCATAGAAAAACATGATTTTGCCTGTTATTCCATGTTCAACATGCCAATTCTAGAGATCAGGCTTTCAAAGGTGGATGTGTCTAATGCTTTTGTGAGCACATCTGCCAGCTGATCCTTAGTTGGAACATGATACAGAGAAATCAAACCTTTTTCATAGCAATCCCTCACAAAGATGTCTGATGTCAATGTGCTTGGTGGTTGAATGTGAAACTGGATTTTTGATTATATTTTCTGCTGCTTGAGTATCCAACATGAGGGGTGTCTTTAAAGCAGTGATACCAAAATCTAGCAGTTGATTTTGAAGCCATAACAGTTGGGCTGTGCAGCTTGCAGCAGCAATATATTCTGCTTCAGCAGTAGATGTTGAAACAGCTGCTTGCTTTTTGCTTTGCCAAGATACTAAGCAATCACCTAGAAATTGGCACCCTCCTGATGTGGACTTCCTTGTTGCATTGCATCCAGCAAAGTCACTATCTGAGAAACTTGAAAGCTTAACATTCCCATTAGCTGGGTACCAGATACCAAGCGTGGGAGCACTTTTTATGTATCTGCGTATCCTTTTCACAGCTACAAGGTTAGACTTCCTAGGGGCCGATTGGGATCTTGCACAAACACATGTTGCAAACATGATGTCTGGCCTAGATGCAGTTAGGTACAATAAAGACCCAATCATGCTTCTATATAAGGTTTGATCAACCAAATCATCCTTTTCATCAGTCATGACTAGCTTGGTGGTTGCCATGGGTGTACTACATGGTTTACAATCATTCATCTCAAATTTGTTTAAGAGTTCCTTAGCATATTTGCTTTGATGAATGAAAGTACCAATTTGCAGTTGCTTTACTTGGAGACCAAGAAAGCACTGTAGTTCACCCATTGCACTCATCTCAAACTCAGCTGTCATGAGTTTTCTGAACTCTTCACACATTTTGTTACATGTGCTTCCAAAAATGATGTCATCCACATAAATCTGGACAATCATCAGATCTTTCCCTCTCCATTTTAAAAACAGTGTTTTGTCAATTTTGCCTCTTGTGAAGCCAATAGAGAGTAGAAAGGTGGAAAGAGTTTCATACCAGCCTCTAGGTGCTTGTTTCAAGCCATACAAAGCTTTGTTTAGCTTGTAGACATGATCTGGATTAAATGGATCCTCAAAACCAGGAGGTTGACAAACATATACCTCTTAATGAATCTTACCATAGAGGAATGCACATTTGATATCCATTTGAAACACCTTTATGTTGTGGTTGACAACAAAGGCCAAGAACATTCTGATAGCTTCCAATCTTGCTACAGGGGCAAAAGTTTCATCATAATCACTGCCCCCTTCCTGTCTGAAACCTTGAACCACAAGCCTAGCTTTATTCTTGACAACAATGCCCCTTTCATCAGTTTTATTTTTGAAGACCCACTTTGTGCCAATAGGACTCACACCCTCTGGCAGTGGTACAAGTTCCCATACTTGTTGTCTTTTAAACTGTTGGAGCTCCTCTTGCATAGCCTCTACCCAACTGTTGTCTTTCAGTGCCTCTTGGTACTTGACTTGTTGATGGAGTGATAGAAAGCCAGCAAAAAGACAGATGTTTTGGGATTGACTTCTGGTGAGAACCCCTTCATTGATGTTGCCAATAATTTGGTCGGGTGGATGAGACTTCAGGAAGATTAAATCTCCCTTGTATGGAATAATGGCATTTAAAGGTGAAGGTTGCAGATGTGAATCATCTGAGCTAACATCTGTTGGTGACTTTGATGATCCAACATCTGTTTGAAATGGAGGTGGAGGGATAGGAGGAATTGGTGTGACACAATGTTCATTTTATCCACTGTTGGTAGATTTTTATCAATAGTGGTTGAAGATATGGTGACAGAGGTTGAAGGGCTACTTTGATCAACAACTGTTGATGCAGCAGTGGTTGAGCTTTGACAGCTGTTTTGAACATATGTTGCTCTGGTTGAGGATGTGAATTTTTGTTGTGGAATTACAACTTCATATCCATTGTCTGGTGATGGAGATTGTGGTGTACCTGCATGGTTAGTCTTGACAGACACATCTTCAAATGTGAATTTACCTAAATCAAATAATTCAGCAAGGTTTGCTGGGATTTTCAGTGATGAAAGTTCATTGAACTTGACATTCAAAGTCTCTTCCACACACTTAGTCCTAGTGTTAAACACTTTATAGGCCTTAGCAGTGGTTGAGTATCCCAGATAATAACCACAATCTACTTTGGCTGCAAATTTTGAAATTGAGTCTTTTAAGTTTAAAATGAAGCATGGGCAACCAAAGACTTTGAAGTATGAAATCAGTGGTTTGATTTTATACAGAATTTCATAGGCAGTCTTTTGATGTCTGGGGTTGATCAAAACTCTGTTCTGGACATAGCAGGCAGTGTTTACAGCCTCTGCCCAGAAAGTTAATGGAAAACCTGAATCTGCAAGCATGGTTCTGGCTACTTCAATTAAAGTTATGTTCTTCCTTTCAGCCACCCCATTTTGTTCTGGTGTTCTTGGGATGCTGTACTGCCTTATAATCCCTTTTGACATACAAAACTCATCCAACTCCCTATTTCTGAATTCTGTGCCATTGTCACTCCTAAAGACTTTTACTGGCAAGTCAAATTGCTTTTCAACCTGTTTGACAAAGTCCTGCAAAATGCATGCAGTCTCATCTTTAGAATGTAAGAAATAAGTCCATGTAAACCTAGAAAAATCATCTACAATTACCAAACAGTATCTTTTCTTTTTAAGGCTCATGATTTTTACTGGGCCAAACAAATCCATGTGCAGCATTTGCAAGCACTTGGTTGTTTTGGACTCTTCAATGGACTTAAATGAGCTTTTATGTTGTTTGCCTTTTAAACGGGAAACACAATGCTCAGGACAGGTGAACAATTTTTGTGGAAGACCTCTTACAAGGCCTTGTTTTGATATAGAAGTGATTGTCTTGAGATTTTTGTACCCCAATCTTCTGTGCCATAGTTCTATCTCTTTGTTAGAGGCAGTTGAGAACAGACAGGCATCAGTCGTAGGGCTCTCTTTTGACAAATCAACTACATAAACATTGTCACTCCTTTGAGCATCAAGTTGAGTTTTTCCACTTTTTATTATTTCTTCAATCTTTTTGACCATTTCTGGTCCAACAATCTTGCAACTCTCCTTAGTAAAGAATGATCCATAACCTTTGTCACTCATTTTTGAGACACCAAGAAGGTTGAATTTTAGATTGTCAAAGAGATTGGCATTTTCAAACTGAACTGTTCCAGACCCCAACACCTTTCCCTTACTATTATTACCGAAAGATATATCACCCTCTCCATGAGTTTTGAATTCCTTGAGTAGGGCTCTACATCTAGTCATGTGCCTGGGGCTTCCACTATCTACATACTAAAGACTATCTAAGCATGCAGAAGCTTCCTGCACATCAAGTAAATAATTAGTTTATGAGGGTCTCCAAAGCCAATAAGGCTTTAGATGGGGTCACAACAGTGTCAAAGTCAAGTCCAGGAACATGGACATTGGTTAGCTCAGGGGTTTGAATAGCTTTTGAAGCATTTCTCTCTAACCACTGTTGTGGGCCATTTCCTACCAGATGTTGATATCCAAAGGGATGCCTGTTCACTTTTGGTTTAGAAGGCTTTTTGTGAACCTCATAAACATGTGGGACCCTTTAGTATGGAGGTTGGCCTTTTCCTCTTTGGAATTGGTTGGCAGGTGGTGCATCTGTCACTTGCACATCTCTTGGAGCAGTGTTTTTGTTTAGCTGTTTTGTAACAGCTGTTTGGACAGACACAAATTGTGGTTGTTTCATGACAGGTTGTTTAGATGAACTTATGGGTGTTTTTGTAGTGTATTCTTTTCTTTTAACCTCAAAGGTTTTGAGGTACACACACTCATGAGTGAGATGGTTTGTTTTTCCACAGATGGTGCAGCTTTTTGAAGGCTCAATGATGCTTGTTTTGTTAATGTCATAGGCTTTTAAATGAAAACAATCCTTTGTTGAATGATTTTTATTTTCACAAAAGTCACAAAACAAATTTTTAACTTTTTCTCTCCTTTTCTTCTTTTCAGACTCCTTTGCAACAACGTTTTTGTAGGATCGTTTGCACGACCAAACGAGTCATTCAGAAGAGTTCTAATCAATACGAGAGGCGGAAACAAACGTATTGATGTTGAATAAGCTTGATATACACTTTAAATGCCTTGTTTATTGATATAGCAACGTTTTACAGTCTGTAGACACTTCGGCAGCACCTCGGCACCGGAATCAGAAAGTTACAAATGAAAGATTCAAGGCATCTATATATAGGTAACCCATTTCGTACGAAACAGGTTCACACGAAATGGCTCAATCCTATATATTTCTCATTTTTCTCGTACAACGTGCCCTGATCTATCTAATCTATTACAAGACTCGATACAAGACGAAGTCGACAAACATATGCACCAACAGACTCCCCCTTGGATGTTGACGAAGTCTTCAGTGTCGAGTCTTCGGTATGTCAACTCTTCAGTCTTTATCAGTCTTCTCGCTCTCTCTAAAGAATTCTCCATTGTAAGCATCATCAATCTCTATCTTCTTTTTCTCTCTTCCAGAATCAGCAGCTAAATCCCCCTTGGATATTGATTTCATAAATTCTTCAGAATCAACAGCTTTTATCTCAAGCTTTGTTCCAGAATCTGAATCTGGCTCTTACGTCCTCATACTCCCTCTTGATGTCTTCAGACTCCCCCTTTCGATAAGCTGGGATAGCAGTATGGAATTCACAATCTACAGGCTTTCACAGGTTCTAAGATCGTAACCTGGCTTTACCTGCACAATTCTCTACCTAAAAATGAACTTCACAAATTTTTATGTTTTGGGTAGAAACTACTTGAGACATTTTCAATTTAACATAATTTCACAATTATGCTCACTGTTTTGACCACTTGTAAGAAAACCATTTTTCAAATTCTCCCAAACATGTTGTCCATCATGTTTAGCACATGGAATTTTGAAAATCAGCTTTTCAACATCACTTGTCGAAAATTAGATGAAATAAAATATTTTTTGAATTTTTCAAAATTTTAATGCTAAAACACATTCTTTTTGAATTTTTGTTTTTAATGACAAACAGTAAAGAAATATTTACAAACAATATTTTTGTGAGTTTGTGTAAGAGGATCATATCAGTTTTTGACAAACCACTAGCACCGTTAAGCTTTAAACATATTAAGTTCTAAACGATTCACTTAGATTGTCAGTATACTGATCCACTTAAATTTTCACACAAAGTTTAACTGTTTCGAGATACGAGATTTAGTGTTTTAAGCACTTAACTTATTCGCGTGTCCCACCTCAGAATATACTCCCGTATCCAGACTCCTATATTCAGTCTTACAGGTGAATGTACACTAATGATATCTGTAAGGGGTAAAAGCGAGACCATGAGAGCTCAGGCTATTTCTTCCGCAAAATCAGAGAGATGATGGTTCGACTTTAGGTGTGTTCCCTTTAGAGAATCTTTTTTTTTCAACAGCACATGATTAGCATTTTTCAATGTTTCATCATTTTTTATGCTGAGGGTGGGCTTTAAGATTAAAGCAATGCAAAGTATTATACGAGGACTAGGCTCCTGGTATAATACCCCAGATATCATCACGCACAAAGACCTAGTATGTTAGAAATAGAAAGCCCTTCAAACAAGATTTCGGGGGTTACCCATATATCCGAGAGATGTTCCCCACGAGATAAGTAAGTATGATATTTAGGTTTATATCTCGAATACAATCTACTATGCGTGTAAAAACCTACTGGCATATCATTAGTGAGACCGTTTATCACATTTTGATTTTCCAATTCTTTAGCATGCTGTGATTGTCTACTGATGTACTATCATTTCCTCTTTTTCACAACAAAACTCATTTTTGAATTTTATCATGTTTTTGGCTTTTTCAAATAGTTTAATGTTTTTGGATTTTCTGAAAATTTCTTACTCCCCCTAAAATTCAAAACCAATTAAAGAAAATTTGACAAACCGACGTGAATTGCTTCAATCCTCCATTCACTTGGCATAAACAATCAGAACTCCCCCTGACAACAAACTATTTTCCCATTATGATTTCAAAACACTTAAGTTTGTTTTAATCAAATGGTTTTTCCGGAAAATTAGTTTTGTTGATTTCACAAACATTTGTAGGATCGGGATTTCATCACATTGTTCTTTCAACCACTTGAATGAAAGTTAAATCAAGTTCAACTTAATGACCTTGATTAACCACTTGTAGGTTCTTATCTACCAATACCACTTGTATGATGAAATATAACAATTTTCAGCTTGAGAAATTCACCACAAACATTTTTCAAGAAAGATGCCGATTCCTGCTCCACGATTACCAACTTGGGAGCTCCGGCAAGTCAGGATTTTTACATATGGAATACAGACACCCAAGCCTGACCAGCTTTGGGTGTGACCTTCTCAACTTCACTCGGGGTTTGAACATTTATTTTTGATTCATAAAATTCCTTTACCCCTTTGGCCTTTCCCTCAACCATCTTTACAAAAATATTTTTCACTTTTCCATTAAACGCCTTTTCGACATCAAATTCTTTCTTTTTAGAATAGAATTGATTCGAAATGTCCACTTTTCCAACTATTTGGTTTAAAATTTTCAGTCCGCAATGGTGGAAAGTTTGCGTCATCCATTAGCGGAACTGAATTTTCTTCTTTTTGGCTCAACTTGTGGCTCCTCTGACTTTGACAACTCAGATTTATCGCCAGATTTCACATCTGATTTCTTAACAACCCATGTTTGGTTGTCAAGATTCACTCTTCTTTTGTAAAATCGTTTTGAACATTCACCAACTTCATATGTTGAATTTTTAAACACTTTGAATTTTTTAGTTGGTGGTTCATTTTTATCAACAACTTTCTCTTTGAGTTTAGAAACAACTTCCTGTTTTGTGTTGATAGCCTTTGGACAATTCCAGGCGATGTGACCAACTTCTTGACATCGGTAACAGGTTCTTGTCTCCTTTCTCTGATAAGCTCCATTCTTTTCAAACTTTTGTTTTTCTGTAAAGAACTCTCTGTTCGATTGTTTCCAGAAAGAGCTCTTCTCTTCTTCTTCTTCAGAAGTTGCCCCTGAAACAAATATTGTTTTTGTTTTAGAAATTTTCTCATTTTTATAATTTTCAGATGGAATAAAACCTAATCCCTTCTTTTTGAAATTACTGTTATGGTTTGGTTTCTTTCGATAACCAGAACCAGAACTGTAACCCTTTTTCTTGTTTAACCTTTGTTGAACTCTTGAGGTGTAAGTTTTAGGTTTTTCAGTAAGATTTACATCTTTTATTTCAGAAATATTGATTTCTGTTAATTTGAAAACCTTTTTAATCTTTTCAATTTGAACACTTCTTATTGGAAATTCTTCATCAGAATATAATTTGTCTGAATCATTCAAAGTATATGCCACTTTGATTGGTTCGTCATTCAAATTAGATTTTGATAACAAAAATTCTTTATTATAAACCCTTTTGACCGATGATTTTGAACTGTTGACCGACGAACTTGAACTCTCAGACTTTGACTCTGACTCCTCATCTTTATCCAACACCTGATCAACCACTTTCTTTATTAATTCAGACTCATGATCAGTGTCAAACGATGTGAATGTGACGTCAATGTTGTCTGGTAACTCATCAGTTGTTACAGACTTTAACTTTATATTGACTGCCTTTTTGACTTGTTCCTCATTTGGTTTTCTGGGAGAATAACCTTCCCAGATCGGAGGCGGACACTTGTTATAATGTGCACTTTGTTTCTTACCAGTATCCGTGTCTTCAGACTTCTTTTCTTGAAATGCTTCAAAACCTGCAACAGTTGGATAAATTCTATCAATCAAATAATCAGAACTTGAATAACTTTGCAGCAATCGTCTGATTCTTTCATTTTCAATCTTTTCATTCTCCAACTCCTGCTTCAACTTTGCACATTCTTCAATATAGTGATTTATAGCCTTCTGCTTAGACATCATTACTGCATTCATCATGAGTTTTTCCAATGTTTATTTGATTAATTTCTTCATCATCATCACTGCTATCAGATGATGATTGATCAAAATCTGGTGTCTTTTCTGAGCTTTCTGAAGAAACAGACTCTCCATCTTGGCTTTTCTCATCATCTGCAAACACATCCATCCACTCTTTCATCAACTCTGGTTCTTGAACTATTTGTGTAATGAATGCTCTAAACTTTGAATCAGCCGGAATGTATTTATCCCAGCTAAATCCTTCTGCCACTCTTTCATTATTTTGATTCACTAGATAAGCTTTCTTCTTTCCATCTTCAATCTGATTAGTATTGGATGATGATGGTTGTTGTTGATGCGGCTGTTGAGCAACTTGAAGATAAATCGCTTTCCGATAATAATCATTGTTGCCAAATGGATTTTGAGCTCCTCCTGCTTCTCGATTAGTACATTCCCTCTTGAAATGTCCTTTTTCCCTGCATCGAAAACAAGTAACTTTAGATTTATCAAAACCTAAAGTAGAAACATTAGCATCACGGAAGTCATCTCTTCCGGTAATTTGATTAAACTTCTCAGCTCTCCTCAACACACTTGCTAAACACCACATAATATCCATAAGTTCCATTTCTTCACCATCAATCTGATCGTAATCCTCTTTTGTTAGCATAGGATTTCCGATTCTTCCCGCAACCAAACTCTCGTATGATTCTAACACTGTAACGAGTAATGCCATATGACCTTTAGCGACTTCTTCAGAGAAATTCTGACCATTCTGAAGATGCAACGTGATGTTGCAGTGTAATACATGACCATTACTGCTGTTTGAGCTTTGGAACTGATGATTTGAAGTTGAAGCATTCGGATTAACACTTGGATATGAAGAAAATCCACTGTTGTTGTTTGAACTTTGATTAAGTGATCCAGATAAGTTCTCTGCGCTGAAAGCGGTTTGGATCTTTGGACTAGCTTCAACATTTTGAACATTACCTTTGTAGTACATCTTAATGTCTTGTTGACCGCTTGAATTGTTCATTCTAGTAATCTTTTGTTGTTCAAGATCTTGTCCCTCAAGTTTCTCAATGAATTGTGCAATCGACAATCTACTATACTCTCCGGAATTCTTCAAAATCATGAGGTATGTACCCCATTCTTTTTGAGGTAACGCATCGGCTAATTTCTTAACCCATTCCTCTGGAGTTTTAGTAATTTCCAATCGTGACATTGAACGTACTAGATGACAATATCTCTCAATGAGAGTCTTTGTAGTTTCACCTGGCACACTTGTAAACAATTCGAATTCTTTCTTCAATAATGATTTTTTACTCTTAATTATCTCTGCAATACCTTCGAATTTTTTGCGAAGTGCATCCCAAATCGAATAAGCACTACCATCATGTTGAAGTAATATGAAAATATCTTCTTTCACAGCTTGTTGAAGAAAACTGACCATCATTTTTTCTGCCTTGTACATATCTCTCTCTTTATCTGAAAATTACGAGATAATCTTTGCAACTCCCAAATCAGAAAGTGGTCTAGCATACTTAGTTTCAATACTTTCCCAAGATCTTAGATGATTTGCTTGAACCCAATTCTTGAAACGTTCTTTCCAACTATGAAATTCTTCAATGCCCATCAGTTTTGGGGGTTTTTGCAACGTTCCAGTTTCATTTTCCATGGTTACACTCTGAGCAACACTAACAGGAGTACTCGGAGCAGTAGCAAAGGCATTATAAAATTCGTTGTCCATTTTTCGGTAAAAATTTCACAAAATCAGACTTTCAAACGAACTGGAAAAGTTCAATCCGTGCGAAATGAAGTCTGTTATGACCAATCCGTGCGAATTGAGATCACTTTTCAAACGAAATAAACCTTTTCAAGCGAACTGGATGATCTGGTGCGAAATGGATTCCAATTCGTGCTACCTGGGTCAAAATGTATCAATTCGTGCGAATTGAACAGATTTTCAAACGAAATGAGTCAAATAAATCCAATTCGTGCGAAATGGAACAATGTTTCACACGAAATGACACTTTGATGCGAAATGGGTCCACTTCGTGCGAAATGGAAAGTTCAATTCGTGCGAAATGGTGCTGATGTCACACAATCGGCCATGTTTTTGACAAATTGATCTGATTTTAAGCTGAATTAAGGTCTAATTCTTTCAAGGGTTTGTTAAAACAGAGTTTCGCATGTTATATGTGAAAATTAAGCCATTTTAACCGTGAAATCTTGTTTAATTTTGAAAAATCTTGTAAAAGAAGGTGTAGAAATCAGAATTTTCGGTAAAATCGAGCTGAATCGGTAAGAACTCTTCCTCCTTAGCTCTGATACCACTTGTAGGATCGTTTGCACGACCAAACGAGTCGTTCAGAAGAGTTCTAATCAATACGAGAGGCGGAAACAAATGTATTGATGTTGAATCAGCTTGATATACACTTTAAATGTCTTGTTTATTGATATAGCAATGTTTTACAGTCTGTAGACACTTCGGCAGCACCTCGGCACCGAAATCAGAAAGTTACAATTGAAAGACTCAAGGCATCTATATATAGGTAACCCATTTCGTACGAAACAGGTTCACACGAAATGGCCAGTGTTTGTTTCGTACAAAATGGACATTTCCATTTCGTGCGAAATGGCTCAATCCTATATATTTCTCATTTTTCTCGTACAACGTGCCCTGATCTATCTCATCTATTACAAGACTCGATACAAGACGAAGTCGACAGACATATGCACCAACAGTCTTGAACCACTGTTGGGATGTCCTTAAGAGGAATTACCTTGGCCTTTGGTGCTTTCACACCATCCACTGTGGAAAAATCCATGGGTTTGAAATTCTCAAGGATGTCACACTCATCTGATTAAGTGGGTTTGAATTGGTATTTTTCAATCTCCTCAAAAGTTGAGGACCCCTCTGGTTTTTCAAGAGTGATTTTGTTACCATTTTTATCAGTTATCTTAATTTCTTGACCATCCTTGTTTGTTGGTATTATCTCAACAGTGTTTTGAATAGACTCATTTACAGTAGTGTTTTCAACTTGGTCATTTTTCTTGAAACCTATGCCAAATTTCACATTGCTTTTGATCTGTTTTTCTAGCATAACTTCATAACCTTTGCAGGATTCCACTCATTTTTCACATGTGATTTGAGTAGATTCCAACTCCTTTTTACAGGTTTGATATTTTTCTATCATAGTCTAGAGTTGGTCCTTGGTTATTCTATGCTCATGCTTGAGGCTGCAAATTTCACTTTCTTTTTCAAACAATTTGTTTTTCAGTTCTTTAACAGATTTTTCAAATTGTATTTCATCTTTTAAAATCTTGTCTCTAAGGTTTTCATTCACCTCTTTAACATTTGTAAATGCTATGATGCATTTGTCTGAACATAAGTTTTTCAAGACCTGGGGTGATACCTTAGCTGCAGCCATCATCGCACAATCACAAACATTTTCACAAGTACTGTTGTTCTCCTTTTCTTTCTCTTTCTTTTCTTCCTTACACCATGGGTCAGCAAGAGGCTCTAACAGTGGTTTGACTTCTTCTCCATCAGATGTTCACCAACAATAGCAGTAACCACTGCTTCAGCAATCTCATCCACTGTTTCAACACTGGATTCTCCTTCTTTAGTTTCCAACCCTTCAGCTATTGACTATAATGCTACAAAATAGATTTCATCAACAGAAGCATCATTCTTAGCAAGTAGAGCAAAGTTTTCATCAGTTAGTTCATCAGGCATGCTACTCCAATCAACAAAGCCTTGGGTAAAGAAGCTTTGCTGACTGGCCTCTGCGGGAGCAGATGTTTGTGCAGCATGTTGCACTTGGAACTGAGCAACTAGGGCTTCGACATACGGTATTTGGGAAACAGTGGTTTGAACATATTGCACTGGGACAGGTGTTACAGGGTGTGCATAATGAGCAGTGTTTACATGAGCAGCAGGGGTATTTTGGTAATAGTGCATAGTGTTTTGTGTGTTTTGAGGTCTAGGGCTAGGGTGTGTTATGATTGGTCCACTTTTTTGGTTAATTCTACACTCTCTAGCAAAGTGTCCTAGCCTGTTACACTTGTAGCACTTTAACTTTGATTTATCCAACCCAACTTTTAAGTTCCCATGTAACCCTGGAAATTTTCTCCCTGTTCTTTTATAAAACTTGCTGGTTCTTACACTCAGCAGTGCCAGTTGATGCAATATGTCCATTTCCTCTAAATTAGTGGGATTAAAATACTAGAGATCATTGAGTTCAAAGGATAGGTTATCAGAATTTTGGTTTTCACTACTAGCTGTGAAAGCATAGTTAGTTGAGTAAGAATCAGAGTTGTTAAAAGCTCCATCAGCAGTTATGTCAATGTAATAATCATAACTCTGATCCTTACTACTACCAGATTCCTCTTGACCAAGAAGTGCTGTGCTACCAAATGTGTAGTCATCAACAGCCTTCCATGACTCTTGTAACTTCTTTTTCTGGTTCAACTCTCTCTCATAAGTGAGGAGTCGGCCATGAAGTTGAGTCAGTGTTAACTCTTTAAATCCAGCTGAATTTCTGGTTACAAAAGCAATTGTGTCCCATTTTTCAGGAAGTGACCTTAGAAACCTACTATTTAGAGTTGATTTTACAAATTCAACATTAACAAGTTTCAATTCACTAATGAGACAACTAAAACGTTCAAACTATTGTGTTAGTGATTTTCCTTTCACATGGCAAAATGTTTCATACTGTTGATTCAAAACCTCCCTGTTATTTTCTATCACCTCTTCTGTACCACCGAACTGTTCTTTTAGAGCATCCCACAGCTCTTTGGCATTGTTACAATGTAACAGTCCAGCATAAATGTCATTTGGAAGAGCTGAGGCTACTATGCTAAAAGCCTTTGCATCTAATTCAATTTTTTGAAAATCTTGTTCTGAGTAGTTTTCAGGGCTTTTAGGCACAAAGCCTTTGGGATCTTCAGTACTAGGCACCTGTGGAATATGTGGTCCGTAGACTTCCAACAGCCGGTATTTTGTTGTGCAAGGACATGACCCATCCGACGTTGCCAGATGTTGTACTCGGATCTAACAAGCATCGGTGGTTTGAAAAGAGTCCCTGTGTTGTGAGGGTCAAGTGATTGTGATGCCATTCTGGTTGATTTTTACAAAAGTTTTTAGAATAATCAACTTTGTACGTGATTACCTTTTTTGCTCTGTTTTTATCAACTAATCCGAACAACTTGAGTATCAATAAATCTGAGCTGAACTTTCATGTCAAATTGATGGTTAGATCGAATTTTGACTGTCCTAGCTCTGATACCAATTGTTAGGATCTGAGTTTCTTAGATTGTGTACTTTAGTTAGAAATGAAGATGAAACAGAGAATTTAAAGTGCAGCGGAATTATGGAAATAAACTTTGATTACACAATCAAGGAAGAATAGTTTTAAGCAAACATGTTTTCCATTGAATCGAATGACTGTATCAAGTTACAATAATCAAAACAAATGCATGCATGCACTAGACTCCCCCTCAGTCTGAGCTCAGTGATTTGTTCGTACAGAATGACTTGTGAAGAAAGAGCTAATGGAACAGTATAGAGTACTGTTCTATTTATAGTACAGACAAACCACTGAGCATCTTTGCTGACGTCACCATGAAAGTGACATCTAACCTCCTAACAAACTCTAAACACTGTTACATATAACCACTAATTACATAGACACTGATTACATAAACCACTTATTCTTTTTTCCACTGTTGTAGTCTAAGCTCTGATGTTGAGCATCAGTGCTTTCTTCAAAGGATGATCAGTTCTTTGAAAGGGCAACGCTTTGGCCTTCAACAGTGCTTGGAAGACATCAGTAGATAGAGCTTCAGTCTTTATTCTTCATCAGCAGTTTGGCTTAACAGTAGTTGAGATGATCAGTGCTTTGCAGTCTATCAGTTGCTAGTAAACCACTGTCAAGGGAAAAGTCTTGTACAAGCTCTGCTTATGATGATCAACTGTTCTGAACCAGTTTTGGCTTTCCTTATCATCTGTTCTTTCTGGGTTTGAATGCATGGATCAACAACCTTTATGGTTTAGTTTGAATTATAATAAATCCTATATTTTATAAGTTTATATAACTATTATTATTATTATTATTATTTGAGTTAATGGATTTTTAGTTTTTTTGATAATGTGTTAGGTTCGGTCTAAACTTGAGAGTTAACAAGTTGGAAAACGCGTGTGTGGTTCAACATCTTTATGTATGTTTTTTTTTTGTGTTTTAACGGCCATGTCGCAATGTGCGGGGTCCTAAGTTGACTTACTTATTCTTTTCTATATCTTACATTTCACTCTAATTTTTGCGAGTTAACATGCCACAACGTGCGTGCGTGGTTCACTAATTTTATGTCTACTCTTGTTTGGGTGGTGACCTCTGCACCATAAATTCCAATGTACCAGACCCCCCGTCCTCCCTATAACAATCCCGAACCAACGCCTTCTTCAGTTATGAAGCCTTGAAGTCATAAACATATAATTTATCATGTATCATTTCATTCTCATCCTTGGTGTTTTGTACACTATACGTGTTGCGAGCTGATGCGGAACTCTATTTGATGGTGGAATATAGTCGTGTATTTTACCGCATTTAATTCTGAGTTGGGGCCCACATAGCACAGATGACACAGAGAATAGAGAAGGACAGAACATGCCAGAGGGCAGGTTTAATCCAAGTATTTTGCCATTATATCAGTTGAGTTAAAGTAAAGCTGCAACAAAAAAAAAATACATCCCAAAAATTCATAAATTAGAAAGATGAAAAACTGTATGAGATAAACTTTACACTTAATCAAAAGCATAAATCTTTGTTTTCGTGACATCTGAAACATACCCATCAACCAGAAATACATAACATATTTATCAGTAACTAAAAAACAAATTATAAAAATAGGGATAATGTATAATTTATCTAGTTTAAAATTAAACTGCATTAAAAAATTAATGCATCATAGAAAGCACAACATTAACATAAACTGCTCCTAAATATGGGGAAAACTATAAATAAGTTGGCTGAATCAATGATGGAAATATATATGATACCTCATAACCCCCCTGTTGAGAATCAACCAGGTTTAATATCGAGGGCTTCGATTAGAACGATTACATAACCTTGTGTACACAGGCTAGTATCAACCCCTTATCCGGGCTCTTGTTAAAGAAGGTATATGTCGAATCACTCAGGTCTATGAGCGCATCGGTGGGGGCCGATGGAGAGTCCTTCACGGCACAATCGACACAGGGACGACTATCGCTCATGCTTTCACAAGAGGTTGAGGTACCTTTGGTGTCGTCGATGTTGGTAGAATCCGAATGTGACCCGACAATTCTCCTTGATTGTTGTCTTGTGATGAATACCTCGCTTTCATTATATGCTCTATCTCTTTTATTTTTAGGAGAATTCTTTCTTCGATTCGACATAATTCTTCGGAGGTTATGTCGGTTGAAAGAGATGGTTGAGGGCATTCGGTTGGATAATAATGATCGTATTTACTTTCGCCCATCTCAAGGTGATTACAGGAGAACGATGGGTCTAAATAGTGGGGTTCATAGTTTAGAAAGAAACAGTCTAAATCTTGATGAAATCCACCACATATTTGACAGCACTCACCGTGAGAGTGGCGAAAGTAAAAATAATCAATATCATTCATATTTTTGTCAGAAATTACCAACCGTCAGGATCTTACGGTCTTGTTTTCAGTAACTGGGGACTGGACATGGGGGCGTGTTGAGTGGACACGGCCCCGTGGTCAGCTACTGTCTGACTTAAAACAGAATTACCAGTAAGGGAGATGGACACGACCCCATGTCTGGCTGAGAACGGCCCGTGCTGAGTTCTGCAGAAACTGAAAAACTAAGAAAAATCCTAAAAAAAAAAAATAGAAAAATGAATAAAAATGATTAGGTCGTCGATTTTAAACTTTCTTAAAATCCTTGTGTCCCCGGCAACGGCGTCAAAAACTTGGTGTGCGTTAGGTGTGATATGATTTTATTAATATTTTAAGCCCATTTTACGCATTAGTCAAGTTTTAAATTTATAAAACACGATATTATACTAACACTAAACACACACTTGGGCAAGTGCACCCATCATGAGCGTAGTATAGTGTTGGTAAGATACTGAGGTTGTCCAAGGACACAAGAGCTTTTGATACCGGTTTATTCTCGATGTCTAATCGATCTAAATTTTTGAGAAAAGTTTTGAAACATGAAAATAAAACTAAAAATGAAAAGAAAAATAAAATGAAAAACAAATAGACAAGATGGAATCACTTGGATCCAACTCATCTTTAGTTATAGTAGTAGGCCCCTCTTTTGATGGTGACGTTACCGTCAACCCAGTGGTTTGAGTCAGAAGGGATATAATCCCAAATGGTTGGAATATTGAAAGACAATTAAGTTAGTTATTAATGCGAAAAGTGGTAGGCCCCTCTTTTGAAGGTGACGTTATCCTCGGCTAAGTGTTTTGAGTCAGCAAGGATACAATCCCAAGAAGCCGGTTTAAAGTATTAATAGTAGTTTACATATGAGGGGTTCAAGCTATTCGCACCCCCGCCATCCAATACCGTTGGGCATTGAAGGAGGTCCTAGTAAGCTTGAACCAGGTCCTCGCAGGATCTATACACTGAACGAGACAAGAACTTTACCAAACCACACTCCTAACCCCCTTCCAGGTAGTTAACGCACTTTATATAGACCGTAATGACACGAATGAGCAAATAAATGACATCATGAAGAAATGGTAAAGAAAATTCGCCTTCAACATAAGAAACTAGTTATTAAAGTCATTAATACAAACCCAAATAAAAAGTGCCGAAAGATTAAAAATCAAAAGTACTACATTAAAGACATGTCTTCACCAAGTGATGTAAGAGTTTAGCCAAACATGGTCTTTGATTGACAAGAACTCTTACAATCAATCTTGGATCCCGAGACTACTACACACTCTAAAGATGGATAATGGATAATGGTGATGGGTGTTGGTGTTGTAGTGGTGGTGGAGTGGTGGCAAAGTGGGAGAGAAGTGGTTTGCCAAGTGATGCCTTTGAAGTGAACCAAGCACCCCTATTTATAGCCAGAATAGAGCCCTGGCCACGGCCCCGTGTCCAGCCAACACGGCCCGTGGCCAGCATCTTCTCTTCCTTCATTAATTGCAATTATCAGCAGAGGGCCCCACACGACCCCGTGTATTCTGGACACGACCCGGTGGTCAACTCTTTGCTGTACTATCAAGATTCTGTAAATCTTAGAGTTGACCACGCCCCATGTAGAGCTGGGCACGACCCCGTGGTAGGCGTAGAAGCTTCTGCAGGTTTGTCTTGTTGTGAAGGGTCCTGACCATGCCCCATGCCCAGCTGGGCACGGCCCCGTGGTCAGAGTCTGTTTCTTGTTTTTTGCTTTGGGAGATACTGCCGAGGGGTCGGGCATGTCACGTTTATTCCTTCTTTTTGTATTTATGTTGGTTTTTGCTGCTTATTTGCTCCTTTTGTTCTTTTAAGCTCGTTTGGTCCTGTAAATTCAAAAGGAAGAAAGAAACGTGTTGTTTCCAACATTAGTACTAAAAAAAGGTCTGTTTTATGCCTCATTTGATGTAATTTATATGTTGCATTTTGCACACATTAGGAAATAATATGAAATACAAATACAAAATACGAATCGCGATTTCAGAACAAAAAAATTAGAAATACATGAAAAAGTTTGCTTTGTGTGTTGAATCTCATAATTTGAAAAACCTTTCTCTCTGATGCCGATTTGGGGTTTCGTTTGTGCTCGATCGGAAGGATGTAAAACACAAAATGAACATAAGAAATAATATACATCAACAGACAGATGGAGCGATGGAACATGCAAGATATATGAAATTGAAATTAGGGTTTTAAGGATTGATTGAAGAGACGACGTATTAGAGAAGATCTCAACTGATTGAGAATTGATTGGAATTTCAATATTGAAGAACATAATTGCGCTTTAACAAAATGGCCGAGTAATGAGGAAAAGGATTTGCCGCTCAAATTCACAATTCTCTACATAAGTAGCAATGCCACATCATCAAGTGAGGTGACAAAGTTTTTTTGCTTTAGTGTGATACACGTTATTATCTTCAACCGAAGGCAAAACCAAAGTCATCGGTTAGTCTATTTTATTAACCAACCGGCTTTCGGTTACTCACTTTGGTTTATTCGGTTAGACTGACGGTTTTCACCTTTCGGTTTGGTTCATTTAATTTCAGTTAATAGCAAAAACCAAACTTAGATGAAACTTTTGCTTAGAAATATATGAAATTGAGGTATAAATGAATGAAATGATAGTATAAATATATGAAATTGAGATATAAAATATGAAATATATGAACTAGAGGTATAAAAGCTAGAAATATATGAAAATATGAATGATTCGGTTTGGTTAAGCTAATTTTGGTTAAATGAGAATATAAAAAAAAAATTGATAACCGGTTTTTGGTTAATTCGGTTTTCAGTTTTCAGTTAATTCAGTTTTTGGTTAACTTCGGTTCGGTTTCATCTGTTTTCGGTTTGGTTTAGGATAACGATTTAGTTATTGCTCATCGATAACCGGTTTTGGTTTATAACCGATAGGTGCACGCACGATGTGCATCGTTCGGTTGGTTAGATTATTATCAACAGCCTGAGGTTCATCAATTAGTCTTTTTTTATTAACAAATATGTTTTCAGTTAACCGGTTTGGTTTATTGAGTTAGATTGATGGTTTTTGGTTTAATTCATTAAGGGGCTATTTGGTAGCCTCTTAATGACCATTTAGATGCTACCTCTTAATAGTTTAAAACCTCTGAATGAATAAGAGGTAACCTCAAGTCTAAATGGTTAAGAGGTAACCTCTGAATGGTAAATCATCACATGTCACATTCTTCTACCTTCTCATTGGTAAAATTCTTAATGGTTTCGTTAAGAGGTAGCATCTTAATGACCATTCAGAGGCTACCAAACAGCCCCTAAATTTCTGTTAATAGCCAAAACCAAATTTGAGCTAAAACTTTTGATTAGAAATACATGAAATTTAGGTATAAATACATGAAATGGATGTATAGTGTCACACCCCAACTGATGGCGGAAACATCAAAGTGAGATGAAATAGATTGCTCATTACTCATAATGCTAAATTGTGACAAGTATTTAATAATAAATTTCATTTCATTGCTAAAAGAATCAATTACATTGTTTGAAATCCAATACAACAAGTTGAAACAAATGAATTACATTACAACAAGTATTTAAAGTTTAAAATGCATTTCTAGGCATCCTACTAAGTTCCGTGCATCATCATCATCATCATCATCATCATAATCCTGCAACATGTTTTAAAGTATAGTTTAATACAAAAGTATTGGCGAGTATACAAGTTTTGGAGTCCTAGCATATAAGTATAAACATGAACAATCCACATGGCAAACCTAGTTATCAAGATTAATGTATAAACTGGCATGTGAACAAACAAGTCAAACCAAGGTTTAACGCAAGTATGAATGAATGCCTTAGCATAACCTCACGTTCACGGGCGGTGCGTTACTCCTATAGCGCTATACATGTTAATGGTTGGCTCGTACGAAGTTAATGACAAGTTCAACACAAAACGTACAAACCCAGATTAAAGTATCAAGTATAACGTATGCATGCATGTATTGGATTATTCGTGCATTTTATATAAAAGTCTAAGTGTAACTGTGTAGGTTTATAAGTTAACATATTGCACCCAAAGTGTTAAATTGAAAAAGGGAATGCGAGTATACTCACGGTTTTGCTAAATCTTCAGTAGAAATTACGTGAGCGTAGCTTTGGCAGGAGTAGGTAGGCGTAGTACAGGAACGCCAAGGTTACGATGGAATTAGTACAGGAACACCAAGGTTGCCCTACAGGGCAAACGAAGGCGTGAGCTGGAGTTGCAGAATTAAGTTACAGAATTTAAATACTTAGTATAATATGAAAGTATAATAAAACATAAATTATATTCTGTTCGTGCACTTGTCCTGACACTAATCTTTCTGTGGTTTTACGGGTCCAAGCTTTCCCAACAGAATCAGTGACAAGGAACACGAAAATCAGAATAACGGAACTGAAATACGAACTGTTCGATGAGAGAGTCTGGGACGAAAGGACCATTTTTACGAATGTGCCATTCGTACGAAAGTGCCACTCGTACGAAGAGATTGTCTGAATGAACCGAGTCTCATTGGAATGTTTTAACTATTTAGCAGTTATGTTCACGATTTCTGTTCAGTGTATTAGTTATTATATAATATATTAATAGTCCAGAATAATCAAAGAGTTCATAGAAGTCATGCATGGAGGCTTTAACCTCGTTATAGTTCACCAAAGCACAAATCAGTTAACTTAGTTAACTGATCGGTTGGTCATGAATTCGGAATGGAAAGACAGAATGTAAATAAACCAAACAACCGAACAATGTACAACCCAGGTGTGCCAACACGACATAGAAAGAATTAACTAAGTGTCGGAGGCTGGACGGAGTTCACTTGTTGATGTGTGCAAAATGTAACATACAAATTACATCAAATGAGACATAAAACTAACCCTTTTAGTACTAATGTTGGGAAAAAGTGTGTTTCTTTCTTCCTTTTGAATTTACAGGACCAAATGAGCTTATACGAACAAAAGAAGCAAATAAGCAGTCAAAACCAACATAAATACAAAAAGAAGGAATAAACGTGACATGCCCGAACCCTTTGCAGCATCCCCAAAGTAAAAACAAGGAATCAGAAGACTGACCACGGGGCCGTGCCCAACTGAACACGGGGCGTGGTCAGGGACCTGCATAAAAGACAAACTTATAGAAGCTTCCACGCCCACCACGGGGGCGTGCCCAGCTCAGCACGGGGCATGGTCAACGCAAAGATATGCAGAATCTTGCTAAATCTTGATAGTACAGATACGAAATTGACCATGGGGCCGTGCCCAGGAGACACGGGGCCGTGTGGGGCCCTCTGCTGACACTTGCAATTAATGAAGGAAGAGAAAAGGCTGGCCATGGGGGCGTGCCCGCTGGATACGGGACTGTGGCCAGAGTTCTGTGCAGGCTATAAATAGGGGTGCTTGGTTCACTTCAAAGGTATCCCTTGGCAAACCGCTACTCTCCCACTTTGCCACCACTCCACCACCACTACAACACCAACACCCACCAGCATCATCCATCATCCATCTTTAGAGTGTGTAGTAGTCTCGGGATCCAAGATTGATTGTAAGGGTTCTTGCCAATCAAAGGCCATGTTTGGTTAAGCCTCTTAGATCACTTGGTGAAGACAAGTCTTTTATGTATTACTTTTGATTTTTAATCTTTCGGCACTTTTTATTTGGGTTTGTATTAATGACTTTAATAACTAGTTTCTTATGTTGAAGGTGAATTCTTCCTATCATTTTTCTGTGGTGTCTTGAAGTTACTTTACTGTCTATATAGAGTAAAATATTGCATCATTCATGTCTTTACGGTCTATATAAAGGCATGTTGACTACCTGGTCGGGGGTTAGGGGAATGGTTTGGTAAGGTTCTTGCCTTGTTCAGTGTATAGATCCTGCAAGGAACTGGTTCAAGCTTACTAGGATCTCCTTCAATACCCACTGGTATTGGATGGCGGGGGTGCGAATAGTTTGATCCCCTCAAATGTAAACTACTATTAATACATTAAACCGGCTTCTTGGGATTGTATCCTTGCTGACTCAAACCACTTAGCCGAGGGTAACGTCACCTTCAAAAGAGGGGCCTACCATTTTCGCATAATAACTAACTTAATTATCTTTCAATATTCCGACCCTTTGGGATTGCATCCTTGCTGATTCAAACTACTGGGTTGAGGGTAACATCACCTTCAAAAGAGGGGCCTACTATTATAACTAAGATAATCTCTTAAAAAGTCCGAAAGTGCGAAAATCATCAAATGATACATTAAAGGCGAGTCGGGTCTAAGTGATTCTATCTTGTCTATCTGTTTTTTATTTTATTTATATTTGTATTTTTAGTTTTTTATTTTCATGTTTCAAAACTTTTCCCAAAAATTTAGATTGATTAGACATTGAGGATAAACCGGTACTAAAAGCTCTTGTGTCATTGGACGACCTCGGTATCTTACCAAAGCTATACTACGCTCACGATGGGTGCACTTGCCCAAGTGTGTGTTTAGTGTTAGCAGAATATTGTGTTTTATAAATTTAAAACTTGACTAATGTGTAAAATGGGCTTAAAATATCAATAAAAATATATCACACCAAACGCACACCACTTGTTCTAGGTCTAGGAGATTGTTTGGGCGTTCGTTACACGAGTTAAGTGAGGCGATGGATCTTAGAGTGGAAATCAAAGTTCCCATAGAGCACACACTGATGTTCCAGAATCAACTATATTAAAGATATTGATTTGGACAGTCATTCAACACTTGAAAATCATCGGAACTTAGTGAACAGCTGCATTCGTACGAACTGGGATGCTCTTTCTTACGAGAGGGATGTCCCTCTCGGATGACTGTGCCTGCCATTCGGACGACTGTGACTGTTTATTAGGTAAATCAGTTCGGTTTTTTTTAACTGATTACCTACTCAACTGAAATTGGCTCAAACTTGAATCCACAGCTATTGACCTAGCTTATGAGCTTGTAGAACCTCAGATCCAACTGATTTCGAAGCCAGAAAGTTTGTAAAAAGGGTTTTGAAAGATTAACTTCACTTCCATCATGGTCCTCAACTGAGTTGAGTGTTTACATCAGCTGGCATGGCAGATTTGATTAACCAAGAGGATATTTGTGAAGAATCCTTGTAAAAGTTTGATGAAAACAATGAAAAGTAAAAGAAATAAGTTGTTTTCGAGCTAGATACTCACTTAGGAGTGACTGCGATAGGCTCCAAGTGGTCTGTTCAATGTTTGCTCGAGAGAGAATTTCAGGTGTTGAAGATTTGGAAGTGAAGGAATGAGCTGATATTTATACAGTGGAGGTGGCATTTTGGTGCGGATGCGCACTCGGACGAACTGGGCCAGGCCCATTCGCACGAGTGTGCCAGGCCCAAAAGCCCAATGTTTAATTTTGCTAGATTTCGACAGTTTTAAGCGTTTTAAGCGTATAAGTGCAATGTATAAGTGTCGTGCAAAAAATAGAGGAACGTATAAATATATTTTGTACGTATAATAAGTATGAATACGCATGAATTTGCATGTAAATGGTATCAAGTATGTATGTAACACAAATATTGACAAGTATTTATGAATAAAGAATAACACAAGTATATAAAAGATGAAATTTTCATTATGATTCAAGTCTTAGATTACAACGTTTGAGATGAACTACGAATACAAAGGAGTACAAGTTTCCATAATTGGAAAGTACAATAAACTTGCTAAATAAGGAAAGTTACAAAAAGGTGAGGCGTAACATATAGATACATAAAATGGAGGTATAAATACATAAAATAGGGGTATAAATTCGAAATACATGAACTGAAGGTATTAAAGCTAGAAAAATATATGAAAATATGAATGGTTCGGTTTAGTTAATTTTGGTTAAATGTGGCTACAAAAAAATCGATAACCGTTTTTGGTTAATTCGGATTTCAGTTAATCAGTTTTCAGTTAACTCAATTTTTGGTTGATTTCCGTTTGGTTTCGGGTTAACGATTCAGTTATTACTCACCCTTAGACACTGTTAATCACGTAACATATCAATTTTTTAATTAAAATACCTATAACAATACTATACCCAAATTAAAGAAAATGAAATACTCGTTTATATGGTGTAATTTTAAAACAATATTAACGTACCAAAAATTTATGACCATTTAAAAATTAGGGGGGGTTAGCGTTTTATAAGGGGATAAAGTCTAACTACTAACTAATTATCTATAAATTTGTTAAAGATGAGGGTTTAATCACTTGACATTCTGTAGCTATTAAACATTCTGGGTTACGTTGGGCTTTAATCACTTGTACATTAAGGCGTCATCTATTTGTACCTTTTAATCCAGACGTAAAAACTGACCAAGACAACTATCGAAACGTCGACAAAAATGAGTAGGTCATCACGATACTTTTGGATTTTTTATAACATTATGCTATATAAGATATGGTAAGAATACGTAAAAGAATTATATGTTTGTTGTGGAGGTAGAAAAGTGTAACTAATTACCTATAATTATGTTAAAACTTAAGGATTTAAGTGTAATAAGATGGAGGCTAAAATATAATTTTCTATCTATCTACTATAATAAAAGAAACCAAGTTTTGGACACGTGTCATTCATTGAAGGTATCCTCAAATCTATACTTATCTTATATTAATTAAATAAATAAATAATAAATTAATATTAAAACTTATCGTACTTTAATAAAATATTATCCTCAAATCTAAGTTGTTAATTTAATATATTTTTAAAATAAATACATCTCTTTCCTACTTATCTTATATTAAATATATAAATAATATATTTATATTAATTGTTATCCTAATTTATTAAAAAATATTTTTTTATTATTTGGTATACAAAATTATATTTATTCAACTCGTGTTAAACACGGGGTTTTTAAAATATAATTTTTTTTTGTTATTTACTATAAATATAATTTTTTTATTATTTACTATACAAAATTACATTTATATAACCCGTGTAATACACAAAGTTTTTAAAGATATAACTTTTTTATCATTTGCTATGTAAAATTAGATTTATTCAACACGTGTAATACACAGAGTTTTTTAAGGATATGATTTTTTACTATTTGGTAGATTTTTCAACCCGACTATACATGGGTTTTTTAAAGATATGACGTTTTTAGTATTTAATATACAAAATTACATTTATTTACTCTGTGTATAGACATGGTTTTTAAAGATATAACTTTTTTTTAGATCTATTCAACACGCGTAATATATGGGGTTTTTAAGGATGTAATTTTTTATTATTTGGTAGATTTATTCAACCCGATTATACACCGGTTTTTTAAAGATACGACGTTTTTAGTATTTAGTATACAAAATTACATTTATTTAATCTGTGTAATACACATGATTTTCAAAGATATAACTTTTTAATGTTTGATATATAAAATTACATTTATTTAACCCGTACAATATACGTGGTTCATAAAGATATAATTTTTTATTATTTAATATATAAAATTACATTTATTCAACCCGTGTAATACACGGGGTTCTAACCTAGTTACTTTTATATATTAAAAACAGTCAGCCATATTCAGTTTTTCTTCTTAACGTTCATCATGTTAATATATTATTTATAAGTTTATAATATCTCTCCTGTAGGCATCACCGTTACTCCCATCTAGAACAAGTCACAACCTCTATTAATTTTGTAAACTCCGTTCAGTTAAATTTCTATAAAAATCCAGTGTATCAAAAGTTCAAAAAAAATTCCCACCACGTATGGGTAAGTTATGACCTGAAATCAAAATCTAAAATCAACCTTTTTGGTTTCTAGATTAAGAACGGATTACAAATTAGAGGTGAACAAACTGGGTTTTTTCGTTACCCCGTTCGGGTTGGAATTGGAACTGGTTCCAATTTGCAATAGTCAAAACTAGTTTTGCTAGGCTGGTCGGTTTGGAACCGGGTTTTGACTAGTTCAGGTCAAACCTGACCCGATTCAAACTGGTTTCAGAAAATAGGGTTACAACCCAATTTCAACCTTACGGTATTGGTCGGGTCGGCGTCTAACCGGTTCTTTCCAAACCGGCTTTACTTGCGGTTTCCGAACCGCTTTTTTACTCATATAGATAAAAAATGCCGTCGATTCTCTTAACCATTATTTTGTGTCTTGGCCTATTTGCTCAACAAATAATTCGGTTATTGACTTGCTGTTTTGGCCCAATTGTTGACCTGATATTTGTTCAGCCCAACGGCAGTAGATGCGCTTGGGCATGGTCTTTTAAGCCAGATGAAGTTGCCTTGCTATAAGTTATAACTGTGTTTATTTGTAATTAGGCCCATGTTTAATGTTCTAACTCACACATGACGTGAGCTTCAAAGTTCAAAATAAGTTTCCATAATAACTAAAAGAGTAAACCGCCAAAACAGTTTCTGAGTTTTAGACACTTTTGTCACTTTAATTCAAAACTCAAATGTTTTGAATCTGGGTCCCTATGGTTTCAATTTTGTTGTCATTTTCAACCAAAAGCAAAACCTGATCAGATTTTTTAGTTAACATCCATTTTTTTTGTTCTTTTCCTCCCTTTTAATGAAAGGTAAACTGGTCAGATTTTTTTAATTTGTTATAATAAAACATTAAAAGAACATTTTTCCCTTCATTAAAAGGGTGTGAAAAGACAAAAAAACTGGATGTTTATTAAAAAAATTGACCAAATTTTGATTTTGGATGAAAATTACAACAAAATTGAAACAACAGTGACCCAGATAAAAAAAGTTTAAGTTTTGGACTAAAGTGACAAAAATGACCAAACCTTAGGGACCATTTTAACAGTTTACTCAAACTAAAAGAATGATATCCCATTCTTAACTCTATTTGAAAATATAGATAAAGTAGTCTGCTATTATTTGTTATAAAAGATACATAAATTTAATCAAAGTTGGAGGACTTTATGCGTGATGTATTTGTATGTAGGGTGTCTGCTATTATTTGTTATAAAAGATACATAAATTTAATCAAAGTTGGAGGACTTTATGCATGATGTATTTGTATGTAGGGTTTTCCAGAGGTTTGAACTTTGAATGGTGCCTAGGTGAAAATAAATATATCTCTTTTTATTTTAGTTGTATCAAATATCATTCACTTCTCAAAATTATTTATCGTTATATCTATTTTTATTTTAGTTGTATCAAATATCATTCACTTCTCAAAATTATTTATCGAGGTTTTTTTTATTTATTTTTATTATTTTATTTGAACTTTGAAGTGAATTGTTAATTAATTCACTGTTTAATATACTTACGTGGTTACAGTGATTTTATAACTTTCAAGTAAAGGTCAGAAGGTTACATACATGTTAGGCTAGTTTAACAGCTAAGAAATGATACATTAGTTTAGAGATTTTATCAATATTCCAAGCAAAAGAAACATTATGCCAAACTAAGATTAAGGGTCTGTTTGGTATAGGATAATGAATAGACGTGGGAATTGAATGTACGAGGTAATGGACTAATGGAATGGATAAAAGAATAAAATAGATCACTATCATCCCATCGTCTTGTTTGGTTACCATGTAGAAATGGAATGAATCGTTATTTTTTGTTTGGTAGACAGGAAAAAACGTAGGAATAAAATCGGCGGTAGGTGACGGTAGCAGGTGATGGGGGTGGCGCCGGTGGATTACAACGGTGTTCGGTGGCGATGGCAGGAAGTGGTTGGTGGTGGTGGCCAGTAATGGCAGTGCTTGTCGGTGGCGGCGGTCATGGCAGGGGGTAGTAACGGCAGCGACGGGTGGTGGTGGTTGACGATGGCTGGTGGCAGTGGTCGGTAGCGGAGGGTGGCGGCGGTGACTGGTGGTGGTAGGTGGTCGGCAGTGGTCGGTGGCGGAGGGTGGAAACGACGATGGCAGGTGACGGTGGCCGGTGTTGACATCAGTGGTCGGCAGCGGCGGGTTGTGGCGGTAGCAGTGGGTGGCGGGTGGTGGGTGGTGGTGGTTGATGTGTAGTGTCGTAGCTTATTAGTCTAGTTAATTTAATAACTCTTAGCACAAATCAGATTAGGTTACTTAACTTAATAACTTTTAAGGGCTGTTTGTTTACCTCTTAATGAGACTCTTAATGGTTCAGACCTCTTACTGGTTCAGCACTTAATGCTTCAAACTGTTTGTTTCACGAGCAAATGCCTGAATGGTTCAGACATTTGCCTCTGAATGGTTAAGCATTATACCGAGTCTGAATGGTTAAGACATCTAATCTTAATTAGTCAGACATTTTCCTCTGAATGGTTAAGCATTACACCGACGTAAAAAACTTGACGTGCGTGCGAGTGGGTGTAAATTTTAGATATATTTTAAGCACTTTTTACTCGTGATCAAGCTTTAAATTTATAAAACACGATACAATACTATCACTCTACACACGTTAGGGCAAGTGCACCCATCGTAGACGTAGTATAGTGATGGTAAGATACCGAGGTCGTTCAAGAACACAAGACCGGCTTATCGTTAACGTCTAATCTAACCAAATTTTGATAAAAGTTTTGAAAGTTTTAAAAGATAAACTAGAAAATAAAAATGTAAGGAAAACAAATAGACAAGAATGAATCACTTGGTTCCAACTTCTCTTTTATGTATCCTTTGATGATTTCCGCACTTTGGGTTTTTTAAGAGATTATATTAGTTATAGTGGTAGGCCCCTCTTGTGAAGGCGACGTTACCCTCAACCTATTGGTCTGAGTCAGGTGGTATACAGTCCTGCAAGGTCGGATTATTGAAAGATAATTAAGTAAGTTATTAATGCGAAAAGTGGTAGGCCCCTCTTGTGAAACGTTATCCTCAACCTATTGGTCTGAGTCAGCAGGGATACAGTCCCGCAAGGTTGGGTTAATGTTTTAATAGTAGTTTATAAATAAGGGATTACAAGCAGTTCTTACTTTCCCCAATTTGATGCTATCTGCCTCAAGGGAAGTCCTACTAAGCTTGAATTAGGTCCTCGTCGGATCTATACACTGAACGAGTTAAGAACTTTACCCAACACCCTTCTAACCCCCTTACAGGCAGTTAACGCATTTTATATTGACCGTAAAGACACAGATGAGTGAATCAACAAAACATGGAGAAATGATTAAGTAAAATTCACATTCAATATAAAAAAACTAGTTATTAAAGTCATTAATACATACCCAAACAAAAAAGTTGACAAAGATTGGAAATCAAAAGTAATATATAAAAGATTTTTCTTCACCAAGTGATGTAAGAGATTTACCCAAGCATGACCTTTGTTTGACAAGAACTCTTACGATCGATCTTGGATCCCAAGACTACTACACACTCTAAAAGATGAAAGATGGATGATGGTGGTGTGTGTTGGTGGCAAGTGTAAGAGAAGTGGTTTGCCAAGTGATCAGTTAGAATGAAACTAAGCACCCCTATTTATAGCTGGATACAGAGTGTTCACACGGCCCCGTTGTCTTTAATTTCTCTCTCTTCATTAACTGCAGATGTTAGGTCTTGTACTAACATGTTCCGTGGTGGCAGAGTACGGCCACGTGGTGAGTGTACTTGTTGTACTATCTCAGATTCTGTGAATCTTATAGTTGACCACGACCTATGTTGAGTTAGCACGGCCCCGTGTTGCTTTGTCTTTTGCTGTTGTCTTTTTCTGTAGGTAATCTTGACTGGGCACGACCCTGTGCCTAAGCTTATGTTTTTTGTTATTTTTGTTTATTTGGATATGGATGGGGGTTCGGTAAGTCGTGTCAATCCTTCTTCTTTGTATTTGTGTTGGTTTCTGGTGTTAATTTGTTCCTTTTGTGCGTTTAAGCTCTTTTGATCCTGAAAATTAAAAGTAAACAAAGAAACATATTTTTTCCAACATTAGTACCAAAAAAGGGTTGATTTTACGCCTTGTTTGATGTAATTTATATATTGCATTTTACGCACATCAAATACCCCCACACTTGAATCTTTGCTTGTCGTCAAGCAAAACTCTATAATGTGGCTTACACACCCAAACAGAATTAGTAGAAGAGAAGTTTGGGTTTATCTTTTGAGTGTCGGGAATCCAAGTTCTAAATTTATTTTGTTTTTATTTTAATTACAATCTTATTCATCATGATTTATTTAAAACATATATTAAGAAAAATTATTTATTTTGGGCATAGCATGCCTTTAAAGTTCTATTTAGTTATATACAAATTTACATACCTCACAAGTGGTCACTCAACACTCAGCTGAAGTTGTTTAAGTGAAAACGCTCAGACCCGGTGTGGAACTTACTCCTAATATAGGCTTGACAAACAATCAAACCTCCTCCTTTTTGACGTTTAATCCTTGTAAATATCAAGAGGGCTTTAAAAGGGTAGGTTGTGGCTCGGGTAGGTGTGTTTGGGGGAAGATGGCGAAAAGCGTAAAAAGTATATGTTTTTCCATTGCTATGTGGCTTAGCAAAAAAGACTTTGACTAATGTTTCTTTAACCAATTTTGAAACTAAGCCATACTTGTAATTTTATAACCGAACTTTTTACAAAAATAAAAGGGTGTAAATAAAAAGTTTTGTAAATGTGGGTGGTTGTTTTTGCAAAAGTATATATTTTTGCGGGTTTAGAAACGAAAGGGTTAAGGCTCAAAGGGGTTTAACTAAGGGGATGAAAAGAAAAACCAAGTTTTAGAATGAAAAATGGGTATAGTCCTAATGCCTCTGTCATTTACTTACTTGGATTTATGTCGCTAAGGATTTGGAACGTATTGTATTGGTAAATTCTAGATTTGTAAGAACCAAACGGACTATTCACACAAGAAACGAAAAATTGAGCAACTAGTATAGACATATATTTGTATGCTCGGTAAAGGCTCAAAACTCACTTTTTGTGGGAAAAAGGGTATAGTGTAAAAATGTATATATAATCAAATTTTACAAAGATTTGTTATGCCCGTTTTCATAATTTCTTAATTGGTTCTTTTTATCATGACTCTATCAAGTGTAAATTAGTAAAAACATAATTTTTAGAACTTATTTTTCTCAACTAAACCAAGATAAGTAAAAAAAAAAAAATTTTTTTTTGACAAAAAAAGTTTGGGGTGATTAGCGGTTTTCCAAGGCGAGTTTTGTGTAAGGCTTGTTTTTAGGACAATAGATTCAAGGTCTTAACACCCCCACACTTAAATTACACATTGTCCTCAATGTATCCTAAATAGGATATGTTTTGATTAAATGTGCAAAAAGTGGGAAAAAATAACAATTTTGTTATTACTGGTCACTGCAGCACGAGGGCGTACCCGGTGAACACGGCCTCGTGGCCAAAGTGTCAGTAACAAAACTAAATAGAAAACTTACAGTTTGGTGGACATGGCCAGTGCCACCTTCTCTGCAGAATTTTTTTAACATCAGACAATTGGGCACGGGGGCGTGCCTAGTGGGCACGACCCCGTCCTGCAGACTCTAATGTGCTGTTTTTGAAGCGGGAGGCTCTGATTTATGTGCATGGGGTTTCTTTTTCAACGTCTCTTTGGCTTTTTCAACTTCTTTCACACATTTATTGTTATCAACATCAAAGATACTTTTATTTCATTAAATAAAAAGAAAAATACAAGAAGAAATAAAAACTACAACCCTAAATTAGATAGATAAAGTCTTGAGAGATGCCCTCACGAGAACTTTTTCTAAACCCCTAATAGCTACTTTCTAGATCTAAGAATGGTTGGTGAAAACCGAGGTTAATCTCCGGATGGCTTCAAGATATTCCCAGAAATACCTGTTTAGAGGTCGTTGAGAATTTGCTCTATCTCCCTCGAAAGGGAGATAAAAAGTTCCTCATCAACTTCTTCTTAAGGTAGGGGAGCGAGATTGATCGGAACCTCCAAGGCGACATTAATAGGGGGAGGTTTCGGGATCTCGACATCCTATCCAGTTGGGTGGATGACCTCGTTAGCAAGGTTCCAATCCTCTTGAGGCCAAACTGGTTCCATTGGAGGCACAACCAAGATGTTCAACCTTTGATGTAAAAGGTTGATTTCCCTGAAGCAATCTTCCAATGCCATGGAGAGGTAGTTCACTCGGTCAATTAGAACCTCTTCTACCGTGATCATCTACTCAAGAGATTCTCTTAAAGCACTTACGTACCGGACGAGAGTTGCTTGAAGAGAAAGTCTCCTTCCTTGGCGGTTATTCCTTGAGCTGTTGGACGATGTTTCACTCTGTTGGCTTAACATTCTATAAAATATGACAAACCATTAACGATCTAGAATAACAGACGAATAACACAGCCTCGTTCCCATGGGGCACGACCCTGTGCTGAATCAACAACACTGAAATGTTAGCTCAAGAAATTTTATTTTAAGTTAAATGTGTTTGATTTCTTACTCTTCTGGATGTAAATAACCTAAAATAATGTTTTAATATAGTAGATTTGCAAAACCTTGAGCTAAAAATCATGCTTTTGACCCTCCATTTGAAGTATTTTGAGCTTGAAGCTTCAAGCTTTAATGAAGGTTTGGTTGAAGGAAGAAGAGGAAATGTCTATAAGAAGTAAAGACAAGACGGCTGTAGGAAACCTTTTCAAGAACATACCTTTTTGGGTATATGTGCAAGATCTGCAGGATCTTGGTCTTTTTGGAATGGCTCCAAACATTCTCCTTAAGGCTGACTTTATAGAAAGTGATAGCACGTCGACACGGCCCCGTGCCTGGGCAACACGGCCCCGTGTCGCCTGCATAAGTCAGAGAATGTTTTCCGTTAGTGAGACACGACCCATGTCTAGGTTGACACGACCCCATGTTGAAAAATACGAGGGGCACGACCTCGTGTTTTTTCAACACGCCCTCATGTTTGGAAGAAGTTTGGACACGGCCCCGTGTTTAAGGAACACGGCCCCGTGTTTGAGGAACATGGCCCGATGTTTCAGGGTTTTTATGAAGTTTCATCTAAGGTTTTTAAGGGATTGTCCTTCATCGGATGGCTCCTTACTGGTTGGAACAACAGCGTATTGCCGGATATACCTTAGGCTCTGGCGAGAGGTACGAAAACACAAGAGATTATCAGAAAGATAGAATTTAAAAATGGGAAAATGAAACCTTCCCTTATTTACCTTATCCGAGCTCTTGTTAAAGAAGGTGTGAGTCGGCTCGCTCCCGTCCAAACCGTCAGTGTGAAACTCATACATTGTAAAGGGGACTGTCATCGCGTGATCGATACAGGGACGACTATCTCCCTCATCTTCGCAAGTGCCTAGGGTAGGTTTGTTGGTCTCGGTGTTGTTTGTACCAGAATGTTCTGTGACAACTGTCAAAAATTCAGGTATCCGTACAATTAATTAACCATGATTAATGCTTAATGACTGTGCTAAATTGCAATTAATTGCTTTCTGATTTCTGCCATATACATACATGTGCATCGTACATAGTTTAATGTCATACCAATTGTTGGACCGTGTGCGTGACCCTAAACAGTCAGTAAAGGCAGTTCATCATCGTTTACAGAGGCGGAATCAAAGTAAACAACTTCAAACAACTTGTATCCTCTTAATCTCTTCTCTATTACTGAAATCAAAACTTTTTACAATGTTTTCTGACAGAAATTTGACAGCACCTCGGCTCTGATTTCGCTCCCAAAGTTACAAATGAAATGAACACATCACCTATATATAGTGCCCTGATTCCCTGATTTAGCTTGAAATGACACAAATGTCATTTTGAGCGGAATTACAACATTAATCCACTTTTTCAATTCCAAACTCTAATCTAACCTATCTAGACCTAAGACTCGATTAAGACGTAGTCAGCAGACATTTAGTGCACCAACAGACTCCCCCTTGAATGTTGACGAAGTCTTCGGCGTCGAGTCTTCAGTCTTTGTCTCTCTCCAAATTGTATTGTCATTGTAAAAACTCTCTCTTCATAGAATCAGCTCAATCTAGCTTCGTTTTCAATCTCCCCTTTTACTGTTGATCCAGAATTCTGACTCCCCCTTTCACAGACTCCTCCTCTCAATAAGCTAGGGCTCAAATTCTGGTTCAAACTTTGATATTTCATTGCCATGGGGATTCCTGTTACCTGCATAATCTCTACCTAAATATAAGATATATGACAATAACAGTTTCAATCAATACTTACCATTCAACTTTCAGTGTTAGAAATCCACTTAAGTATTCAGGTCCAAGTTAATGACCCTGATTACTCAATTTATCTACCAAGTCCAACTTAATGACCTTGGTTGATCAGAGATAATTCACACTGATTTTTGTTCAACATATTCAAACATTTTCTGAAAATTACAAGTTTCAAGTTAATGAACTTGCTTAAACTTTTCAACTTTCACACATTTATCATGTTAAGCTCACGACTCATCCTCCAGTCCAGAAACTTCCTGCATCTGCTTCAATTCGAATCTGAAGATCAACTCTCCACTTTGGTTTGTCGGAAAATAAAGCAGAAGTGTAAAATCTTTTTGGATTTTTAATAAAGTTTCTAAACTAGAAATGAAATACAGAACTAAAATGCAGTAAACATAAACTATTTACAAATATATTTTTGGTTGAGCGTGTTAGGGAATCATATCAGCTATTCAACAAGTCACAAGTACCGTTAAGCTTTAATTACATACTCAGAATTAAACAATTCGCTTAGATTGTCGATATACTGATCCACTTTAAATTCTCACACATATTTCAATCTGTCCAGGATACGAATTAAGAATTTTCTGAAAATTACAAGTTTCAAGTTAATGAACTTGCTTAAACTTTTCAACTTTCACACATTTATCATGTTAAGCTCACGACTCATCCTCCAGTCCAGAAACTTCCTGCATCTGCTTCAATTCGAATCTGAAGATCAACTCTCCACTTTGGTTTGTCGGAAAATAAAGCAGAAGTGTAAAATCTTTTTGGATTTTTAATAAAGTTTCTAAACTTGAAATGAAATACAGAACTAAAATGTAGTAAACATAAACTATTTACAAATATATTTTTGGTTGAGCGTGTTAGGGAATCATATCAGCTATTCAACAAGTCACAAGTACCGTTAAGCTTTAATTACATACTCAGAATTAAACAATTCACTTAGATTGTCGATATACTGATCCACTTTAAATTATCACACATATTTCAATCTGTTCAGGATACGAATTAAGTGTTTTAGAGACTTAAACTTATTGATGTGTCCCACCTCTTGAATATACTCCCGTATCCAGATCCCAATATTCAGTCTTACAGGTGAGTATACCATAAATGATATCTGTAAGGGAATAAATTATGATCGAAAACGTGAGAGCTCAGGTCAGAACTACCGTTCAGCAGAGAGATCACGAATCGACTTGGGTGTGTCCCCTTTAGAGGATCTTTTGTTACAACATCATTGATTAGCAATTTTATTGTCTTATCATTTATGCTGAGGGTGATGCTATGTTTCAAGCATTGCGGAAAAGTATTATTCGAAGACTAGGTCAGAACTTCCATTCAGCAGAAGTCCCGGAATAATACCCCAGATATCACTGAGTATAAAGACCTAGTATATCAGAAAGAGGAATCTTTCAAACAAGATTTCAGGGGTTACCTATATATCCAAGTAGTGTTCCCCACGAAATAAGTAAGTAAAGATTTAAGTTTATATCCCGAACAAACCTACTAAATGTGTAAAAACCTATCGGCATATCATCAGCGAGACTGTTTAACGCATTTAAACATTCCATTTCTTTAGCATACTATGACTGTCAAGCCGATGTACTATCATTTTCCCTTTTTACACAAGCTCTTTTCTGGTTTTCTATTGTTTTTGGATTTTGAAAATATCTCATGTTTTTGTATTTTTGTCATTTTTTATTGTTTTTGTATTTTCTGAAATATTACCCTATACCTCCCCCTAAATACCAAAATAGGTAAAAAAATCGACAAACCATTGCAGATTGCTTCTCAACATCATCTACAATGTCTCCTTCATCAACGCCAATGATCTCTTCCAACACCGATAAAAGCTTCATACCATTCAGTTTTAGCAAATAATGAAAACGTGTTTTATCAAATGCTTTGGTATGTAAATCAGCTTTTTGTTCGTCAGTGTGGATTTTCTCAATTCGTATCAACTTCTTCTCGAAACAATCTCGAATGAAGTGATGACGAATTTCAATGTGTTTCGTTTTAGCGTGATGAACTGGATTTTTAGTAATGTTAATCGCTGCCTCATTATCAACAAAGATAGGGGTGTTTAGAAATTGCAAACCATAGTCGCGCATCTGTTGTTGGATCCACAAGATCTGAGAGCAGCAGCTGCTAGCAGATACATACTCCGCTTCACATGTGGATAAAGCCACAGAGGTTTACTTTTTGCATTGCCAGGTAACCAATCGTGATCCGAAAAACTGACACCCTACTGTTGTTGATTTAGCATTAACTTTGCAGCATCCGAAATCGGAATCGGAATACCCTTCGAGCGTGAAATCGCCTTCTCTTGGATACCACAACCCCAATGATGGAGTTCCTTTCAGGTAGCGTAATATCCGTTTCACAATCACCATATGCGAAGCTCTCGGGTTAGATTGAAATCTTGCTGCGAGGCAGGTTGGGTACATAATATCGGGTCTTGAAGCTGTCAAATACATCAGCGATCCGATCATGGAACGATACATCGTTTCATCTACCTTTTCTCCGGTGAGATCAGGGTTTATCCCATGATTCGTTGCTAATGGGGTGGAAGCTGGAGTAGAACCTGACATCCCGAATTTCTCCAAGATATCATGAACGTACTTCGTTTGATGTATGAAAATTCCTTTGGGTAGTTGATCAACCTGCAGTCCCAGAAAGAATTTCATCTCACCCATCGATGACATTTCAAATTTCTGCTTCATCACTCTTTCAAAATCTTTGCATAGATTCTCATTTGTTGACCCAAATATGATGTCGTCCACATAAATTTGAACTATCAGAAGATGTCCGTCGACCTCTTTAGTGAAGAGAGTGGCATCCACTTTTCCTCGGATGAAGGTGTTGGCTAGTAGGTGTTGAGACAATGTCTCGTACCAAGCTCTCGGGGCCTGGTGTAAACCATACAGCGCTTTATCCAGCAAATAAACCTTGTCTTTGTGGATTGGATCGGTGAAGCCCGGTGGCTGTCCGACATATACCTCCTCTTTTACCTTCCCGTAGAGAAACACCGATTTCACATCTAGCTGATATACTTTGAAGTTTTTCCATGATGCAAATGCTAGGAAGATTCTGATCGCTTCTAGTCTAGCAACCGGAGCATATACTTCAGTAAAATCTATCCCCTCCTGCTGACTGAAACCCTGGACTACGAGTCGAGCTTTGTTGCGAACTACAACTCCTCTATCGTCTCTCTTACACTTGAACACCCACTTGGTGTTTATCTTCCTTTGACCATCAGGAAAGTCTACTAACTTCCACACTCCTAACTTCTCGAATTGGCTCAGTTCCTCCTGCATCGCATTGACCCAAGAATCTTCAGTAAGCGCCTCTTTATAAGTCCTTGGTTCAACCTGCGAGATAAAACAACTCAATGAGAATTCAGTTTGTAAAGGAGCAACTTTTGTATAAAAACATGTAAGCCCTTGATCAAGCTGTCTTCGAGTGCGGACGCCTGTTTGCAATTCTCCAATGATCAATTCCTCTGGATGCTATGAAAGAGTTCGTGGCATCACTTCGCCTGGAACATCTACATCGCCTTCCAGATTAGTAACATTCTGATTTGCACCTTGTTCACTGACTGGGTTTGTTTGACTTGAAATCTGAATTTGCTCCCCCTCAGAATCTGAATCACCACGATCAAATACTGGCATGTTCTCAGATTCTTGATTATCATTCTGTGCCGACTAATTATCTTGAGCAACTTCATCTTGTTGGACATCATCATGTTCACCAGCATTGCTTGGACCTGTTTCATCATCATTTGATGCTCGTTGTGGTCTTCTTGAATACTCAGCTGGGAACCTTTCTTGCGATTCTTCATACTCTCTCAAAATATCCAACTCATCAAAGAAATCTTCTTCTTCTTCTTCTTCTTCTTCCTTTTCTTCTTCCATGTCAAATGAATCCCACAATTTATCATAATTAAAACGCCATGAGTCACCGAGATTCTGAGGCGGCATAGTATACCCCTGACACTCAACATGTTGTGCTTCGATGATATGCTTCAGACTTGGAACAAAAACTCGTCTTTGTGGACTTGAGTAACCCACAAATATTCCTTCGATACTCTTTGGACCAAACTTACCAAAAGGCTCTAGAACTGTACAAGGAGACCCAAATGGTTCTAAAAACTTCAGGTTCAGTTTGCGGTTATTGATCAACTCAAAGCATGTCTTGTTGAATTTCTTCACAGTGAGAACCCGGTTGAGTGTATAGCATGCGGCGGAAACTGCTTCTGCCCAAAAAATTATCGGTAGCTTTGAATCAGCAAGCATTGTTCTGGCCGTTTCGATTAGCGTCCTGTTCTTTCTTTCAGCTACTCCATTCTGCTGCGGAGTGTAAGGCGCGCTAAATTCATGCAATATACTTCTTTCATCACAAAATTCTTCCATCTTGTTGTTCTTGAATTCAGTACCACTATCACTTCTGATTCTTTTGATACGCCTTTGGTACAGATTTTCAATCTTTCTGAACAACGCCATCAAACTATCAAACGTTTCATCTTTCGACTTCAAGAATGATACCCACGAAAATCTGGAATAATCATCAGTAACCACAAGACAGTAGAGATCCCCTGTAATACTTTTGAAGTTTACTGGACCAAACAGATCCATATGTAGTCTCTCTAACGGTCTGGAAACTGAATTGACTTGCTTTTTAGGGTGTGACTTTTTCTTCTGCTTGCCTTTGATGCAACTAATGCACTCCCCTTCCAGATGAAAACCTTTAATGTTAACACCCAGAACTAAATCATTATGCACCAGGTGATTCATTTTTCTCAAGTGAATATGGCCCATCTTGCGATGCCACAACTTCGATTCTTTCTCTGTTGCTCTAGACACAAAACAATGAGCCTGACCCGAGGTTGTAGTAGCTACACTCATGTCCAACACGTACAGATCATTGACTCTTGGTGCCCGCATGATAATCCATTCTTCAGGGATAACAAATTGTAGGATCGAGAAACGACCTATATGAGTCGATCAGAAGTGTTCTAGACCAAAACGAGAGGCGGAAACAGACGTTTCGGTTTTGAATCAGCTTGATTTACACTTGAAAGTAGTTTAACTATCTCTTGTATTGATATGAAAGCTTTACACGGCCTGGAGATACCTCGGCAGAGCTTCGCTACCGGAAATGCAAAAGTTACAAATGAAATGACAACATGACCTATTTATAGGGAGACCAGGTCGTCTGAGCTTCATACGAACTGGACAAACCCCAGTTCGTATGAAGTGACCACTTCATTTGAACTTCCACTTCGTTTGAACATCCACTTCGTTTGAACATCCACTTCGTTTGAACATTCATGCGAACTTGACATCATTCTTGTTCAGATCCGCAACGAATTCAAGACTCGATATAAGACGAAGTCGACAGATGTGTGCACCAACAGACTCCCCCTCAGATGTTGACGAGTCTTAAGTGTCGAGTCTTCACAATCTTCAATCTTTATCAGTCTCTAGGCTTCACTCTTTCAATCAGCATCAACAGACTCCCCTTAACAATGTGCTGGCATTCCTTTAGTTCTTCAGCATCATCTGCTTCAGGATCGTAGTCTGACGTTCACAGGTTCAAAATCGTTGCCTAGTTCATGCTTTGTCTTCAGAATCCTCAAATATCGAAACCTGGCTTTTCAAACATAAGCTTCTCAGAATCGATCAACCTGGCTCACATCCAGCTTTTCCTCAAACCTGCACCATCTCTACCTCAAAGTAAATTTTACAATTTTAAACATCATGTAAACATCAACTCAAACTCTCCCTCAAATCAAACAGAAAATTTTATCAATAATAATCCTGATGAACCACTTGTAAAATAGTTTAAAACACATTTGATTAACAACATAAACTTCCCCTCACAACATGGTCATCATGTCTAGCACTTGGAATTTTGAAAATCAGCTCTCCAACACCAGTTGTCGAAAATCTTTTTGGATTTTTCAAAAAAATTATGCTAAAACACACTGAAAATCTTTTTAGATTTTGAGATATTAAGAAATTCAGTAAAGAAATATTTACAGACAAAATTTTTGTGAGTTTGTGTAAGAGGATCATATCAGTTTCTGAGACATATCAACAACACCGTTAAGCTTCATTTCATTTTAAGTTCTAAACAATTCACCTAGATTGTCAGTATATTGGTCCACTTAAGTTCTCACACAAAGTTCAACTGTTTCAAGATACGATATTAATGTCTTAAGCACTTAAACTTAATCGCGTGTCCCACTACTTGAATATACTCCCGTATCCAGATCCCAATATTCAGTCTTACAGGTGAGTATACCACAGATGATATCTGTAAAGGGGTTACATTACGAGGGCCGTGAGAGCTCAGGTCGATACTTCCGTATACGCAGAGAGATAACGGCTTCGACTTTTGGTGTGTCCCCTTTAGAGGATCTTTTCTTGAACAGCAATGACTATCAATTTTATTGTTTCATCAATTTGCTAAGGGCTGCGCTATTTTTCAAGCAAGCGGAAAGTATTATTCGAGGACTAGGTCAGAACTTCCATTCAGCAGAAGTCCCGGAATAATACCCCAGATATCACTGAGCATAAAGACCTAGTATCTCAGAAAGAGGGACCTTTCAAACAAGATTTCGGGGGTTACCCATATATCCAAGAAGTTGTTCCCCACGATATAAGCAAGTTTGAATTTAGGTTTATATCTCGTCACAATCTACTAAATGTGCAAAAACCTACTGGCATATCCACAGTGAGAATGTTTATCACAATTTAACTTTACATTTCTTTAGCATGTTGTGACAGTCTACTGATGTACTATCATTTCCTCTATTTCACAACAAAACTCATTTTTGATTTTATCATGTTTTTGTATTTTTCAAATTTTCAAATGTTTTTGGATTTTCAGAAAATTTCTACTCCCCCTAAAATGCAAACACATTTAAAAAAAATTGAAAACAAACTGTACAAACAACTTGACAACTGATATCGAATCACTTTACTTCGCCATCCACTTGGCATAAACAATCAGAACTCCCCCTTACACAAAACTATTTTCTCATTATGATTTCAAAACACTTAAGTTTGTTTTAACCAAAATGATTTTTTCCGGAAAATAAGTTTTGTTAAATTTACCACTTGTAGAGTTAGGGGTGTGGTTCATCACATTGTCTTTCAAAATACCAATTGTAAGTATGGTCCAATCAAGTTCAACCTAATGACCTTGATTAACCACTTGTAGGTATAAACCTTCATCAACCAACTTTGTAGGAATATCACATCTACACAAATTCATTTTACCAACAAAGATGCCGATTCCTGCTTCACACTTACCAACCTGGAAGCTCCGGCAATTCACACTTATCCTGTAAAATTTAACTTTTATAAGAATCAATCACATTATCAATTACTAAGAAAGATGCCGATTCCTGATCCGCGATTACAAACTTGGGATCTCCGGCATAGTCAGATGTTCAAGGAAAAAGAATTTCCACCCAAGTCTGACCAACCTTGGGTGTTTTTAGCTCTTTTAGCTCTTGTTCAGTAGGGTTAAAAGTTGCTTTCTTTGTTGCGTAAAAATCTTTAACCCCTTTTACTTTCCCATCCAACATTTTTCCAAAAATTTTCTTAACATTCCCATTGAATGTTTTCTCGACATCAAACTCTGTTTTATCAAAATAAAATTGATCTGAGATTTCAACTTTACCAACTTTCTGTTTGACCTTCTCAAACTTCAGTGATGGAAATTCATCATCATTCACTGAAGATACAGAATTTACCTCTTTTACCTCACCTTGTGGCTCTTCTGGCTTTGTGGAACCAGATTCATTACCAATTTTTACATCACCTTTCTTAACAACCCACATTTGGTTATCCTTGGCTTTCCTTTTGTAAAAATTTTTCTTCGAACACTCACCAACTTCATAAATCGAATTTTCAAAAATTTTGAAGTTTTCAGTTGGTGGTTCAACATCGACAACCTTCTCTTTGAGTTTTTCAGAAACTCCCTGTTTTGTCTTGATATTCTTCGGACAATTCCATGCAATGTGACCAGCTTCATTGCATTTGAAACAGGTTAGAGTCTCTTTTGGATGAAACACTCCAGTTCCATTCCTTTTCTTCTCAGCAAGAAACTCCTGATTTGATTGTTTCCAGAACGGTTTCTTCTGTTCATCCTCAGCACTTCCACCTGAAACAAATTCTGTTTTTGTTTTAGAATTTTTCTCATTTTTATAATTTTTAGGTGGAATAAAACCTAAACCTTTCTTTTTGTAGCTACCATTATGGTTTGGTTTCTTTTGAAATCCAGAACCAGAATTGTAACCCTTTTTCTTGTTTAATCCTTGTTGTACTCTTGAAGTGTATTTTTTAGGTTTTTCAGTAAGATTTAATTTTTTTATTTCAGAAATCTTAATTTCTGTCATTTTGAAAACCTTTTTGATCATTTCAAATCTAACACTTCTTATTGGAAACTCTTTGTCAGAATATAATTTGTCAAAATCATTTAAAGTGTATGCTACTTCAAATGTTTCATCATCCAAATTAGATTTTGATAACAAAAAATCTTTACTGTATGCCCGTTTGACCGACGACTTTGGACTGTTGACCGACAAACTTGAACCTCCAGACCCAGACTTTGACTCAGACTCCTCATCTGTATCCAACACCTGATCGACCACCTTTTTTATTAACTCGGACTCATGATCAGTGTCAGACGATGTAAAAACCACGTCAATGTTTTCTGGTAATTCATCAGTTGTATTGGTTTTTAACTTTATATTGACTGCTTTTTCGACTTGCTCCTCATTTGGTTTTCTGGGAGAATAACCTTCCAAAATTGGAGGCGGACACTTGTTATAAGTAACACTCGGTTTCTTACCAGTATCCTTCATCTTTGGCTTGTCATCTTTGAATGCTTCAAAACCTGCAGCAGTCGGATAAATTCGATCAATAAGATAATCAGAACTAGAATAACTCTGCAATAATCTTCTGATTCTCTCATTCTCAATCTTCTCCTTCTCTAACTCTTGCTTCCACTTTGCACTTTCTTCGATGTAAAAGTTAATAGCTTTCTGCTTCGTCATCAATGTTGCATTCATCATCGTCAAAGCATTTTCTCTTTCAGAGTTTGTCTTTTGAAGACCAGTTACTGCTCTGTTCAATACATCGTATGATTCTTTCACGTAGTTAAGATTGAATAGTAATTGTTCCTTCAACTTCTCAAACTCTGCCATTTTCTCATCTTTTGCTGCACATTCTTTGCAAGTCTCCAAACACTTCAAGCACGGCTTGATAACTTCAACAATCTTTTCAACTTCAATAATTTTCTCAACTTCAACTACTTTCTTATCTTTAGTCACCTTTTCTGGTTCAGTAATCTTCTCAGCAACACTTTCAGTCTCCATTTCCTTTTGTTCTTTTGCAGCTCGTTTTTCTTTCAGCTTCTCCATGCGATCTGCAAAATAGAAATGAAAACTTTCAGGAGATAGATGAGATTTAGTAATATTAATATGTTTTTCTTCCTCATCATCACTGCTGCTGTCATCAGTTGATGACTGATCAAACTGTACAGATTTTTCAGAATTATCATCCGATGAACCAGAATCAGATGGTGTTTGATCAAAAACAATTTCTTTTTCTGAACTGTCATCTGAGCTTTGTGAGCTTTCATCTGCACTCTGTGAGCTTTCATCTGATGCAACAGACTTTACAGTTTCACCAATAGATTTCATCCATGCAGTAAACATATCAGGTTCTTTCACTATTTTTGCAATGAAAGCTTTAAAATCTCCTTTTTCGTCTACAAACATATCCCAGCTGAAGCCTTCAGGTAGCCTCTCATCATCTTGATCGACTATGCATGCTTTGCTATCAGGAGATATATAATTGTTCCAGTTAAAATCCACCAAGCACGCTCTTTTTGAATCCTCGATTCTTCTACTATGAGCCACCTGTGGTTCTTGTTGTTGACCAACTTACTGGTAAATGGCTTTCCGATAGTAATCGTCTTTTCCAAACGGATTCTGAGCTCCACTCGCTTCCCTGTTCTTGCATTCCCGTTTGAAATGGCCTTTCTCCCTACATCGAAAACAAATAACTTTAGATTTATCAAAACCTAAAGTAGAAACGTGTGCATCAAGAAAGTCATTTCTCCCGGTAATCAGCTTGAACTTTTCAGCACGTCTAAGAACGCTAGCGAGACACCATTTGATGTCCATTAACTCCATTTCTTCGGCGTCTATCTGATCGTAATCCTCCTTTGTAAGCATAGGATTTCCGATCCGTCCAGCCACTAAACCCTCATAAGAAAGCAATACAAAACCAAGCAGAGCCATGTGATCTTTAGCGGTTTCCTTAGAAAAACTTTGACCTTCAGGAAGATTCAAAGCGATATTGCACTGGATCACATAACCATTTCCAGTCTTTGTGCTCTGAGAATGGAAACTTGATGTAGTCTCTTTCGGATTGACACTCGGAAATGAAGAAAATCCACTACTGCTTTTGGAACTTTGATCAACCTTTTCTGTTGAATCCCCAGCACTGAACGCAGTTTCAATTTTTGGGCTTCTTTCTGCTTCCTGAACACTACCTTTGTAGTACTTTTCACATCCTGTTGACCACTTGGACTGTTCATCCTTGCGATCTTCTGCTGTTCCAGATCTTGACTTTTGATTTTCTCAATAAACTGTGAAATCGTCAACCCATCATAAACACCCGTATTCTTTAAAATCATCAAGTAAGTTCCCCACTCTTTCTGCGGTAAAGCGTCCGCTAACTTGTCTACCCACTCATCAGGATCTTTGGTTATACCAATCATCGACATAGATCGCACTAAATGGCGGTAACGTTCAATCAGCTTCTTCGTGTCTTCTCCCGGTAAACTACTGAACAGATCAAACTCTTTCTTGAGCAACCCCTTTTTGCTTTTAATCATGTTCTCACTACCCTCAAACTTAACACGTAGAGCATCCCAGATTAACTTTGAAGTTTTATCATGCTGAAGCAGAATGAAAATGTCTTCTTTGATTGCCTGCTGTAATAGACTAATCATCATCTTTTCAGCACGATACATATCTCGTTCTTGATCACTAAACTCAGAAATTGTTTTCACAACTTGCAAATCAGTATGAGGCAAAACATATTTCTTTAGAATACACTCCCATGACCTAAGATGATTTGCCTGAACCCAGTTTTCGAATCTGTCTTTCCACCCGTAGTACTCTTCAATACTCATCAGTTTCGGGGGCTTTTGTAATGTTCCGGTCTCGTTTTCCAAATTCATATTCTGAGCAATGGAAGCCGGAGTAGTCGGAGTCGCAAAGGCGTTGTAGAAATCGTTATCCATGATTCGGAATTGAAGAATTTCTCAAACAAGCTTTCAAACGAACTGGTTCACCTCGTAAAACACCTGTATCACCTCGAGACACACAAACAAAACATAATCAGTTTAAAGACTTATCAATTAACAGAATAAGACTGGTACTCGAATTGGTGAATTTTCTGTGCGGACTGAATGTTGACAAACTGTGCGGACTGCTATGACCCGGATCAAAATAAACCGTCCTGACTCAATACTTGCGAACTGATGGACTTTCAAACAACGTGATAAACCTTTGAAAACTTTGAACTCCAAACTGAACGAATTGGAACTTTTCACGCGACCTGACCACACTAAACGACCATTTCATGCGATGTGTAACAACTTTGATGCGACCTCGTGAACAATACGCGTGAAGTGAATAATCTGTTTGGACCTTCAAAACTTTGGCTGACAACACTTTAGAAAACAAATTGGGCCGAGTACTTTGACAGTTAATGGGGCTGCAAATTAAGACAACTGTTATTTTAATATTGGGCCGATTAGTTTCACTAACTACACATACACACTGATATCAATTTTCTTTTAAATCATATGTCGACAATGATCAGATCCAAAAGCATCTCATTGGACCTCAATATGAGGCACATGCAAACTCAATTCAAATGTATGTGCAATTTATTGTTTCACATGGGACACTGACATCACATGCAACTTAGATTCAATAAACCTACTTTCAAACAAAATTCCCAAACATTCACATGCACAAACTCCTTGAATTACTCAATTATCTTTTGATGTTGAGAATATTAATGGCCGACAACTCTTAATATTAATCAATTTTGATTGGACCGTTCAATTTGAAACAATTAATCCTCACAAGAACACATGGGCTGACACATTAAGTTGATTCATGCGACCTGATTACTTTCAAACGGACTATCAACCTTAAACGAACTGACAACCTTCGTATGAACTGAGATCTGCTGATTTCAAACGGACTAACAACCTCAAACGTTCTATGATTATACAAACGACCTGATCAACTGTTTCAGACGACCTGAACGAAGAACAAACGAACTGAATCTCTTAAACGAACTGAAGTTCAAACAAACTAAACTGAAAAGCTTTCAAACAGACTGACGACTTCAGACGAACTGTGATTCAGACGACATGAGATTTAAACGATCTAAGGTTCAAACGAGGTAAATTCAGACGGACTTGAATCTTATGCGGACTGGATTTTGAAGCGAAGTGAACTAATAATACCACGCAAACTGATCCTTTTTCATACGAACTGGCCACTCCTTGTGACCTTTCAGACGAACTGGATTTAAAGTCTCAAACGAACTGAACCATTGTTCAAACGATCTGATGTTATTTTGCCAAATATGATCACGTTTTCGGTTGAATTAGAATCTGATAAGTTTAAGGATTGTTCTACTATGAATTCCGAACACAATGATGTATAATTTGTTCAATATCGTCCACTGAATCGATGTAGATCTGAGTTTAAAGTTCTGTTCGTACGAGATGTATAATCTTTCAAACGAACTGACCAAATATTCGTAAAAATGATCAAGTTTTACTTTGTTTTAAGATCTGAAACTTTCACAAATTGATTAAAACACTATTTCGCACGATATACTCCAAACTCAAGCCATTTTATCCAGTAAAACTCGTTTAATTTTTGAAAAATGTGAAGAATATGAGTAGAAGTCAGAATTTTTTATGAAAAACAAGCTGAATCGGTAGAACTCTTCCTCCTGAGCTCTGATACCACTTGTAGGATCGAGAAACGACCTATATGAGTCGATCAAAAGTGTTCTAGACCAAAACGAGAGGCGGAAACAGACGTCTCGGTTTTGAATCAGCTTGATTTACACTTGAAAGTAGTTTAACTATCTCTTGTATTGATATGAAAGCTTTACACCGTCTGGAGATACCTCGGCAGAGCTTCGCTACCGGAAATGCAAAAGTTACAAATGAAATGACAACATGACCTATTTATAGGGAGACCAGGTCGTCTGAGCTTCATACGAACTGGACAAACCCCAGTTCGTATGAAGTGACCACTTCGTTTGAACTTCCACTTCGTTTGAACATTCACTTCGTTTGAACATCCACTTCGTTTGAATATTCATGCGAACTTGACATCATTCTTGTTCAGATCCGCAACGAATTCAAGACTCGATATAAGACGAAGTCGACAGATGTGTGCACCAACACAAATCCTGGTTTCAAGATCAAACATTCTTTGTCCGTGAAGTGAGTGGTATACATCCTGTCACAAATCTGCGAGATACTCAGCAGATTATTCTCCAGCTCAGCAATGTAGTTAACTCTCTCAAACGTAACAATCCCATTGGATAACGTTCCTTCACAACAATTCTACCACCTTGGTTTCCTGCGAATCCCACATAACCACCATTAAAATTTCTAACATCGTACAACAATGCAGTCTTCCCTGTCATATGTCGAGACGCTCCACTATCCATAATCCATCGTGAAACAGCTCTCGGAAGTTCCTGCACATATCACAATTTGATTTAAAAACACATTTCAATAAAGATGCCGATTCATGCTTCACAATTACCAACTAGGAAGCTCCGGCAAGTCCAAAAACTTTTTAATGAGATTTTGATGCTACCCAATCCTCTTTCGACTCAGGTAACTGGACTTTAATGTGAGTTTTAGCAGTGTAAAGTGGCGGAAAATTTTTATCATTCATCTTTAATCTTTCCTCAGATCCAACCTCAACCTTTTTGTATAAGAAAAACTCATCTATCTTAAGTTGACCGGTTGGTTGATTTTTCTTTTGAACATTCTTTTTCTCTGTTGGAGTAGAAGATTGTTTCTCCAATTGTTCATAATAATCCAAAGGAACATCCATCTTTACCGAAGTGGTAGAAGACGATTGTTTTTCTTTCTCTGAAACCTTTGGTTTAGATGAACTTTCTTTCTTGTCAACCACTTTTGGCTTCCATGTTTGTTGAGATGAAGCAACTCATTTATAAAATTTGTCATTTTTAGTTACCACATTCTTAACAGGTTCAATTTTAACTTTTGTTTTCTCATTTTTCAAAAATTTCTCAACAACCATTGGAGCTTTGCCTTTTGCATCAACATTCTTCTTTCGATTCTCAACAACTTCAGTCTTAGGCTTGAAGTTGGTGCAATTTCTTGCAATGTGACCAACTTTGTTGCATCTAAAGCATGTACGAGTATCAACTACCCGACTTGTGTCTTCAGACTGAGGTTGTGAAGCCCTCTTTTCAAAGAACTCTTCATTGGATTTCGAAAAAATCTTTTTCTCTTCATCAGAAAGCGAACTTGAACTGTTCACAAACACTTTCTTCTCAACAAATTTCTTGTTTTGAAAATTTCTTCTTTGATAATTCTTACCACCCTGATACCCACCCGACCAATTGTTTCGATTGTTGCGGTGGAACTACAGGTTTCTTGTAATAAGCTTTGTCTTTCTCAAAATTCATTTGCCTTTTTGTTTGTTTTAAACTCTTTACTTCAGACAAATCAATTTCAACCATTTTGAACACATTTGTCAATTTTGAAACATTTACTTTCTCCAGAGGAAAATCAGAATCCGAATACAACTTATCAGATCCAGCCATCTTGTACATCACAAGACCCGGTTCATCACCTAAGTTGTTTTTGGATTTTGGTTTCGGAAGGTAATTGTCCAAAAAACACTCTTCATCCTCAGCTGAATCACTATCCAAAACACTTTCCGCCATGCCTTTAACAATCCCAGTTTGAACACTATCATCAGATGATGATGAAGAAAATGTCACATCAATTGAATCAGGAAGTTTCACTTCATTTTCATCTTCAAGATTAACCAACCCAGATTGCTTTTTCGAATAATTGTCTAGAACTGGTGGTGGAACTTGATGAAACCCGACCCCAGTTCCATCACAGTATACATCTTCGCCTGCTTTGTTTTTCCCGATGGGTTTGGGAACAATGTGTTGCAAAACAAAGCTTGCAGAGCTGTAACTGTTCAATTTCAAATTTATACGCTCATTCTCAATCTTAGCTTCTTCAAACTGAAGCTTCAACTTAGCAATCTCATCCAATTGTTTGTTGATTAATTCTTCTTTAACCCTCAAAACACTTTGCAAGTGACAATTTTCTTTGTATGTTTTACCGTTTCTATCATCATTATCTTTAACCATGCTTTTAAGCTTCTCAAATTTTTCAGTAATCTGACGATTTTCAAGAACTAACCTCTCATTTTCTTTCCTAACCTTTTCTTGATCAATTTTATCATTTTCAATTTTGTTAGTTAATTCTTTTAATCGTTCAGTTGAAGCTTTCACCATTTTATCACGATCAAGGATTTGATCCTCAACATTTCGGACTCTAGCAGTCAGATCATCAATCTTCTTACCTTTGAGATAAGTGTTTGTACTACAAACTTTGCATTCTTTGATGCAATTTTTGCAGTCAACATCACCACTGACTTTCTTACCTGACTCAGTTGTTGACGCATTTGAACTGACCTGGCTTCTAGACTCAGAGACGGATTTAGAGTCTACCTCAAGTGCCTTAGCAGCCAGCACCTTGTCAGCCATCTTTCCCATGTTTTCAGCATTCAACTTTTGAGTCGTGTCAATGATTCCAGTATCAACCTTCTTTGACTTCTCTTTTTCTTCTTTCTCCTTCTCTTCTTTCTCTTTCTCTTCTCCGCTTCCCCACCATTTTCTTTGCCAATAATCATCTTCTTCTTTCATTTCTTTAATTATGGTTTCCATATCAAGAGTGTTATGGTCAATAGCAATGTTTCCATCAGGGTCAAGATAACATTCTCTGTCTGGATCCCATCTTCTCGCTCTTTTTGCTTCAAGATAGATAGCAGATATTCTGATTATTCTTTCTTGAGCTATCATCTTCCTATAAGCATACATCTGTTCTTCAGGTCTGGTGTCTTTCCAAGGAACAGGTTCAGATTTTGCCATGAATGCATATCCAACCGCATCCTCCTCAGGTAACAACTTGCTCCAATCGAAACCTTCATCGTCGTGAATCACAGCAAAAGCTCTAGATTTCTCTTTGTTATCCTCAAGCTACTTCATTCTTGGTGGCTCCGATCTATTTTGATGATAAATCGCTTTCTTGTAGTAGTCTTCTCTGAACGGGTTCTCAGATTCATCAGCATAAGCATTTCAGCATTCACGCTTAAAGTGACCTTTCTGTTTACACTTGAAGCATGTCACTTTAGACTTGTCAAAGCCCAATTTGGTAGATGGTCCACCAATCGACTTTCTCCCAGTTATCTCCATGAAACGTTGTGCCCGACGAACTGCACTGGCCATACACCACCTTATATCGATCAGTTCCATCTCTTCAGGATCTATCTGATCGTAATCTTCCTTCGTCAGGTTGGTGTTGCCAATCTTCCCTGCTACAAGACTTTCATACGATTCTAGCACAGATGCTAAGAAAACCATCTGTTGCTTTGCCGACTCCTCGCTAAAAATTTGAGTGTTCTTTAAGTCTACAGCGATATTGCATTGAAATAGGTTCTTTGCATCTGATTGACTTGAATGTGACGAAGAACCACTGTGAAATCCACTGCTTTGACTTTCTTTGTTTGAAATGTTGGAATTCTCAACAGAAAAAGCTATCTTGGGAGATGTATTCTTTGGCATCATGCTCTTTGGATAATACAAATCCAAGTTCTGCTGGTATGATGAGTGATTGACTTTGTGTGTTTTCCGTAACTCCAACTCGTGACTCTCTAGTCTTTCAATCAACAAATCTACAGTCAACACTTCTGGCGGCTTGATAGTATTCTTCAACATTAAGGCGTAATATTGCCAATCCATCTCATCTGGCAATGAATCAAACAATTTGTCGACTAGCTCTTCTTGAGAATAGAAAATTTCATGTCTCGCCAGCTCCAGCTTTAGATGCCCAAACCTCTCAATCATTTTACAAACTGATTCATTCTTTAAACAACCAAATAAATCAAATTCTTTTCTAAGTAGTTTCTTTTTGTTTTTCACTATTTCTGCACTTCCTAAACATTTAGCTTTCAATTTTTCCCAAAGATCTTTAGAACTGTCGTACTCGATCAAGGATATTATATCTTCTCGAACTGATTGAAATAGCAGTGCGATGCATTTTTGCTCAGCAACAAACGAATCTATTTCTTCAGTTGTAGTCAAACTTTCACCCTTTTTGCCTCCATCAACGTATCCATTCTTTAGACTTTTCCAGCTAGAATAAGCAAAGGCCGTCAACCAATCTTCAAACTTCTTGGCCCACCGACTGTACTCTTCGATAGCCATCAACTTCGGGGGTTTGTTATACGTTCCGAAAGCACTTTCCACACTCAGAGCATCCGATAAACTTTTCTTCGTATTCGGCATGTTCTCATTGGTGTTACTAGGCGAAGTATCATCTCTAGAATTTCCAGCAAAAGCATACATATCGCTAAACAGATTCATGAATAGATCATCCATCTTGCACGTACCAGAAAAATCAGCAAACACTTAGAAAATTTTTAAGTTTTTGAAAAACAGAAGTTTCAAGCGAAATCACTTGAAGTGGATTCACTTCAAGCGAAATCAGAAAGTAAAACTTTCAAGCGGAATCAACAACTGAAGCGGAATCACATAGTGAATTTCAAGCGGAATCTGATTCAAGCGGAATCAGACTTCACTTTCAAGCTAAATAAGAACTAATCTGATTTCGAGCGGAATCAGAAATGTATTTCAAGCGGAATCAACTTTTAAGGTGGAATCTGCGAAGAACCTTTCAAGCGGAATCAAGTTTATAGGTCATTTTTACCAGTTTTAATTCGAGTTTTAATCTGATTCTTTGTAGGGTTTGTTAATACTATGTTTTACACAACATATGTGAAACTCAGGCTATTTCAACCGCTAGAACTAGTTCAAATCAGAAAAATATGAGAAGAAGAGAGTAGAAATGAGAAAATCCGGTAGAATCAAGCTGTAATGGTATGAACTCCTCGTCCTGAGCTCTGATACCACTTCTTGGACCGTGTGCGTGACCCTAAACAGTCAGTAAAGGCAGTTCATCATCGTTTACAGAGGCGGAATCAAAGTAAACAACTTCAAACAACTTGTATCCTCTTAATCTCTTCTCTATTACTGAAATCAAAACTTTTTACAATGTTTTCTGACAGAATTTTGACAGCACCTCGGCTCTGATTTCGCTCCCAAAGTTACAAATGAAATGAACACATCACCTATATATAGTGCCATGATTCCCCGATTTAGCTTGAAATGACACAAATGTCATTTCGAGCGGAATTACAACATTAATCCACTTTTTCAATTCCAAACTCTAATCTAACCTATCTAGACCTAAGACTCGATTAAGACGTAGTCAGCAGACATTTAGTGCACCAACACCAATATTGCATGAAAGCTTTATTTCCTTAAACGATGCATTAAGTACAGTTAGTACAGTTATCTGATAAATCAGAAAACTGCAGACAGAGCTCAGCATGTAGACAGACAGTGTGTTAAGACACATAACGGGCAAGAAACTAAGTACTACACTAGAATAGTGTATAGGAAAGTAAGGATCATAAAACTGCCTTCCTAGAGATAGTTTAAGTGCCGGAAAGTGCCTAAAACTCACCCAAAGTGCTGAATTCAGCAAAATTCAGCAAAAATCAACAATTTATCAATCTAATTTTATGCAGAAATATGGTTAAATGGTCCTGAATGCTTTCCTAAGTGTCGGGAATCAAAAGGGTCTCAAAAAGTAACATAAAGCACCCTAAACTGCAAGGTTTAGCACCTTAACGAACCAGTAACCAACCGAACAACCGGACACTACCCGAAACATCAAATTTACACTAGAAGCACTATTTTAACATTACCAAGCTAGTTCTGGTCCCCGAACATCATAACACACACCACATAAATATCTAGTAACTAAACCCCTAACTACTACTTGATTTCTAACTATATAAGTAACTAACTAGTTAAAGCCTATGCCTAGACCCCCCCACCTATGGGGGGATTTCATGTGGCCCCCACATGAGATTTTATTGGCTTATTTTATAAAAGTATGTCTTCACTTTATAAAACACATTACACAAAGGAAATTATGAAAATGGATTATAAGTATACCTAAGTGTCCTAACTCCTCATAAACTTCACACCACTTTAACACACATCTTCTTCTTTCTCTCCTTCTTACCTCACAACCAAGAATAAGCCACCACCACCACCACCATCATTCAACCATCTTCCATCCATTCCACATATGTACAAAGGTGTAAGAAGGTGTGTTAGGAAGCTTGGAGCTTTCGGAGGTTGAAGGACCTTCACCAATTGCTTTTATCCACTTGTTTTCCACCCTTGATCATCCCTAGCCTTGTGCTAGTGGTAAGAGTCTTGATCTTGTTATTTTACTTCCATTCTAAGTGGTTAAAAGAAGAATCATAATGTTAATCTTGAAGAACATGAAGAACCACAAGAATAAAACATGAACATAAGCTTAAATCCTAAAGAAACTAAGTTGTTTATGTGTTGATTTGCTTGATGATTGTTGTTTGTTCATATATATGATGTAGATCATCATATGATCTTGCTAGATCATGATTAAAAACATAATCTAGCAAGATGAGAAAGTAAAAGTGTTGTGGGATGATAGATCATCCACACATGAAGCATGAACTTGAAATAACAAAGTGGTTTCTTGAAAAATAATGATCAAAGTGTGTAGTAACACTTGTAGATCTAAAGATTTATGAATGGTCCTTCAAAGAAACCAAGTTAAAAATATAAGTTTTAGTAAATCTTGGTTCTTACAAAAACAAACTCTATTTTTAGTGGTTAAACAAGTGTAGAAACACTTGTGAAACAAGAAAATTTCATAAAGAAACATTTTTAGAAAATATGACAAGAAGTTGTAAACATCTAACTTCTTTAAAAATGAAGTTTTTAAAGAACTAATCACATTTTAAAGGGTAACAAGACTTACTAAGAACACTAGTAAGTTACTACAAATTTTTACAAATATCCAAGTTCATGAAGTGGTTGATTATTACTTATTTTTGGCAAATTAGTAAGTAAAGGTTGTTTATTGTTGTTTGTGGATTGATTGTGATGATTTTTACAAAAGAAAATGATATGCTTGAAAGCATGAAAACCTCTAATTTTAGGGGAAACTATGGCAAAATTTTCTAAAAATCTAAACACTTAGAAAAATGTTTATTAACCTACACTTACAAGTGTATTTTAAACCATAAGTTGTTACAAAAACTTTGCCATAATTTTTTGTTACAAAAATACCAATATTGGAGGTTTATTTTCATAAATAAAAGTGACTAAATATGTATTTAGGAAATATATATTTAGAAGACACCATGTGTGTGATTATTTTGTGTATTAGTTATATTATTTTAGCACATGAAATAATATAACACATCAAAACACCAAGAAATTACAATCCAAAATATTACCAAAATTCCAAAGAATAAATATACACATTTACACAAAAATATTGGTGAAACCGAACTATGGAATAAGACTTACAAAAATATTTCGGAATTTATTCACAAAGTATATTTTGGTAAATAATATTTTGGACACCAAGGAAGCAAAAATATGATTTTTACAATTACTACAAGAATATATCATATTTTTTACAAGGAAAAATATATTATTTTTGACAAGTATGAAATATATTTTTCTCGAAATTTTTAGAAGATATATTATTTTTAAGAAATATATATTTTCTTACAAACACGAAATACAATATTTTGAGGTGAAAAATATAATTCCTCAAATGAATATGAAAAATATCATTTTTTGAAGAAAAATGAGTTTATATATATATTTTCTATGTTGGACATTAAAATATATTAGTTTTGAAACTTATGGAGGAAATACAAATATCTGCCAAGAGAAAAATTATAAATAATTTTTCTAAACAATACTTATTACAATATATGTATTTTGGAAATATATATTGGTGGACTTTTATTAAAGATGATATGTCGGAAAAATTAATACGAAATTGAGTATAAGGATACTTAATAAATACAATAAAAATACGTATTCTTGTACGTATAAATTCACACCGGAATACGACCTAATACATGGCAAAATATACAAATATAAGATACCCCATCATTGGGAAGGAAATACAAGCATAAATACTTGGGAAGTATTAAGTTAATATATATTGTTTTAACAATTATTCCAAAGTTTAATAAATATAATTTAAGTTAAAATATTAATTATTTTAACAAATAATTATATACTTGGAATAATAATGAAGACACTTTGAAACGTAACTCAAAGACACTAATCAATACTAAGTCAAGGCACGACCCGCTCGTCTAATGGACCGTAGTACGTATGTAGGTAGTCATGCGTTCTAGAGGAAGCTTGAGTTACATCGGATACAAGGAACGCAAAACTGTGAGTTCATGTACCCCTTTTCTTCTAACTGTTTTCAGTTTTATAAATTCGGGGGTGAAGTACATGTTACTAAATGTTTACTAACGAATACAAATGGTATGGTTAGCTAAGGAAAATTCTGTTAGATCATGTGATTAGGTAGGCACACTCTTAGGACCATTAATTCTCGCGTTAGGACTGAGGGACATGAGTGATAGATCTATTTGGGTGTAGCAAGCCCACACCCATGTGGACCAGGGTGACCCATGAGGTTACTATGTCTTACAGCCAGAGGCCCGGTGCAAAATCTGCTAGGTTTGAGTCTTCCTACACCATTTCACGTATGTTAATGTATTAGCTACACATTAATTGATCTATTCCTTGTTGCTTCATACCAGTTTTCATATACATACATATATACTTACAAATGTTTTCAAGGATGACTCGTGCACACACACACAACTCACATGAACTCGCTTAACCTTTGTTGATGTTTTCAAACTACATGTATTTCAGGAAACTAAGTATGGATCTGGCGGGCGTTAAAGTTTCAAGTATTGTTTGGAATAAAAGATGTCATCCAATGTCAAATGGTTTAGAGTGTGTATCTTATCCTGGATAGGATACATGTTTCAAAGCCTAGTTTTCATTAGTGTCTTTTGAAAAGTCCTTATGGAACTTAAAACCTGTTGGTGTTGTATTCTGAATACGAAGTCTGTGTTTTTGTGGGATTAAAACAATGTTGTTGTAATGTTTTAAAACTTAATCAATGGATGAACATCTTGGATTTATCATATAGTTGTTTGTTATGGTTGAATGCAATGATATTAAGCAAGTCACACCAAATCACGCTTCCTCAAAAGTCAGGGTGTGACATGTTCCTCCAACGATTCTCCTTTGCTTAAATTCCTTGAAGAATATCGCATCTTCATCATGAATTCTATTTCTTTGAGTGTTTGGAGAATCCTCTTTTCTATTTGACTTACATCTTCTACGTCTCCTAGGTAAGAGGGTTGATGAGGTTCAGGTGGATGGATGTCATTATCGTTTTTACTCCCGCCCATCTTAAGATGACCGTCACAGGAAAACGATGGGGCTAAGTAGTGGGCAGCAAATCTTAGAATGGTACATTCTAATCCTTTATGCACTCCACCACATAACTTGCACCATTCACCGTAAGAGTGGCGGGGGTAAAAACAATCATAAACATCCATGTTTTCCAGAGAGATTTTAGCCGTCGGGATCAGGCGATTACTATTTTCTTTCAAATTGTTGCTATAACACGGCCTCGTGTGGTTGTCACACGGCGCCGTGCTGTAGTCTGTATCTGGCAGAAAATAGTTCCGAGGTTACTGGGACATGACACGACCCCGTGTAGATCACACACGGCCCCGTGTCACTTTGGTAGAAAGTGAAAAACTTAAAGAAAAAGAAGAAAAACCTAAAAAGAAAAGATAAAAATGATTAGACCGTTAATTTTAAGCTTTCTCAAAATCCTTGTGTCCCCGGCAAGGGCGTAAAAAACTTGACGTGTGTGCGAGTGGGTGTAAATTTTAGATGTATTTTAAGCACTTTTTACTCGTGATCAAGCTTTAAGTTTATAAAACACGATACAATACTATCACTCTACACACGTTAGGGTAAGTGCACCCATCATAGACATAGTATAGTGATGGTAAGATACTGAGGTCGTCCAAGGACATAAGACTGGTTTATCGTTAACGTCTAATCTAACCAAATTTTGATAAAAGTTTTAAAAGATAAACTAGAAAATAAAAATGTAAGAAAAAAAAAATAGACAAGAAGAAATCATTTGGTTCCAACTCCTCTTTTATGTATCCTTTGATGATTTCCGCACTTTGGGCTTTTTAAGGGATTATCTTAGTTATAGTGGTAGGCCCCTCTTGTGAAGGCGACGTTACCCTGAACTTATGGGTCTGAGTCAGCAGGGATACTGTAAGACCCTTACCAAAATATTGACTAATTCTTATAACAAAGTGTGCATTTATAAACAAAATGCCATTTTACAAAAACATTGGCGTAAGGATGGTCACATAGAGTTTTAAAACATTCAAAATATACTTATAAAAGTATACACGAGTCTGAAATAACAAAAGAAACTAATATAGACGCGGAAGCTTCAATTATATGTGTGTTCGGTTCTTGAGCAAGCTTGATCGTCATCCAAAAGTTTGTAGTTACTATCTATATCAAAACCATCATAAACGTTAGTCATGAAGAGTTATAACATGTCTAAACAAGTTCATAAGATCAAAACAAGCAAACAACAAATTTTTGCCAGCTTAATGGTCTGTCGCGGGCTGCGACCGAATCGGGAAAAGCCGTCGCGGGGCGCGAAGGCTCTGGCGGGCCGTAACCGAAATGAGTAAAACCCTTCGTGGGGCGCGACACCCTGATTTTTCACAGATAGTTTCGAAACTAGAGCTACTTATTCCCAGCAATTCCATTTTTCACTTAAATGGTCATAACTTTCTAAATTTTTATCCGTTTTACGTCCCGTTTTTTCCTACGTGATCGTAATTTGTTTCTTCATCATATAGAGTTAAAATCCAACATCCGGATTAACAAAATTCTTGATTTTAAGATCTCAGCTTTATATTTATTTTCAACGTATTTGACCCGCTCATGTTTTAAACAACAAAATTGTCTAATTACTTTCAATTTCATACTAACATCATAACCATTAATGTTTCCTAATACCCGGGGCTTTATTCATGAGATTTATGCACCTTTTATCTATTATGTGTTTTGTTTATTTGACCCATTCAACTACAACTAGTTGAACATACTTAACACGATTCCCATATACGCAATTGTGCATTTTCTAGTCATACTCAACACCTGAGTTTTTGACTTTTAATCCGCATTCCTGATTCTCAGTTAACGCGTATAATGACTTTATACCCATAATCCGGGTATCACTTCGAAGTCATTAATCATGCAACCTTCCCGGTTTGCATCAAGACTTCAATTTGACCCATTTGGTTTTCTTAGCGACGTCCATCGCTTTTATACAACCAAAGTTTCATCACTATAGTCATTTTGACCTGTTTGATTATTATAGTGAAATCCTTCACTTTCACATTCAAACTTATCGCTAGACTCTTATTCATCCATTCAGTTTATTCACACGGAATCCACCGTTTAAGAATCAACCGAACTTCATGATATTGCATTTGTCATTGAACATATATAGACACAAAATACTAACGAAAAATCTACGAAGCATGTAGTCGCGTACCTTTAAAGCTTTCCCTTCAAGCGGGTATCCACTATGTCTTGGTCACTTGATGATTTGCCCAATTTGCCTATAGAGTTCAATTCGATTTATTATTTAGAACTCATGTTGCAATATTTTACACGCAATGCGTCAAACTAGTCAATTACGTGATCTTTTCATATTTTTCAATATTTCAAGATCACTTAGGCATTTTATCGAACATCTTATGGGCGAGATTTTTCTACAAGTATTATCAAGTTCATGATTAGCTATTTAACCATGTTTTAACATCATTTTCAAACTTTTATGTCTAGAATGCATAAACAACATCTAGAACTAGCATCATAACATCAAATTTCACAAATTTACCACCATAACTCAAGTGTTCATCATATCATTATAAAACCCATCTAGCATATACATGATTAGCTATTCAGTTACTAGTTTATGGCACTAAATTACCAAATTATTATCTAGGGTTGTTCCTAGACTTGTATTCATTTTGACATGACATTTAACATTCACTCTAGAATTGCATCTATGAGTGTTCATCACAAATCATAATATCACCAAATATCAAATTAGACAAACCTTGTGATCTCCTAACTTGAGTGATCATGAATTTAGCTTGGGACTGATTTCTAACCCGTTTCCTTCTTTGATTTTGAGAGATTTTGTGTAGTTAGGTTTTAGAGAAGACCCCCTTTGGTTCTCTGTGTTTTGTACGACCAGAACACACACTTAGTGTGTGTGTTTTGTGTCATTTTTCATTTTATTAAACATGGTTTCAAACTTGTTCCTTTTAGTCCCTTAACTTCTTAGGTTTTTATAAAAGAAGTCAATTCCATGTTTTCTCATTATTTAATCAACATGTAATTAACTAGGTTATTTATTTCTAGTTATATTTCATAAGTTTATAACCGACATATTCCTATTTATATACATATATTCAAACATGGGGAAGGATCCACTAAAAAGTGGATTTTGCCTAAGTAGCCTAAGAAGGATTGTGATGATGACAAGTGACACTCCTAATAAGTAGGAATGAAGGGCATTTTGGTCCTTATAAATAAGAGTGAAAATGACATGTGACACCCATTTTTTTTTAAAAAATACAACAAAAAAATCCAGTACAAAAAAATCTAGCACAAAAAATCTAGTACAAAAAAATATAGCACAAAAAATGTAGAACAAAAAATATAGCACAAAAAAACTAGTACAAAAAAATATAGCACGAAAAAATTCAGCAAAAAAATGTAGTACAAAAAACTCCAGCACAAAAAATTGAGAAAAAAAATTTAAGACAAAAAAATTCAGCACAAAAAATTTATCACAAAAATATAGTACAAAAATCCAGCACAAAAAGTGTTATACAACATAGAAATACAACACATTTAGTGGGGTTTTTAGTCTTCATATTTTATATAGCAATATGGTACTCAAATTAAAGATAAAAAGATGCTCGATTTTACGGTGAAATTTTTATGAAAAAATAATGTAGTATAAAAAAGTTATGAACGTTTAAAAAATAGGGGTGGAATACGCATGTGTCTTCCATGTGGAGATAGAAAGTCCATAAATAAGATTTTCCCAAGATACCCTTGCACTCCTCCTTTCTCCTACACTTTCATCTTAACTATTGATTTGAAAAATGAATGGTTAAGATTCTTTCTCATCCTACTTAGGCAAAATAAACTTTTTATTTGATCTTACCCCAATCAAACACACACACACACACACACATATGTGTATTTAATATCTTTGGGGTGTTACAGATACAGTCTCGCAAGATCGGATTATTGAAAGATAATTAAGTAAGTTATTAATGCGAAAAGTAGTAGGCCCCTCTTGTGAAGGTGACGTTACCCTCAACCTATTGGTCTGAGTCAGCATGGATACAGTCCCGCAAGGTCGGGTTAATGTTTTAATAGTACTTTATAAGTAAGGGATTACAAGCGGTCTTACTTCCCCCGATTAGATGCTATAACGCCCTGCTCTTTTGTACTTTCTATAACTAGAAAGTCTTATTTGTATTTCTATGTTTGGAAAGCCTTGTGTTCTTGTATCGTTCTTTCGTTGTAAAATCCGAGACTTGAATCATAAATAAAACTTGTATTTCTTTAAATTCGTGTTATACATACTTCATATATGCTCTTACATTCGATTTCGTGAAACATTTGATGCATATTCGTAATTCTTGGAAACTTTGTGTTAATCTTGCAAATACATGAAACTTGTGAATAATATGTCTCTTGAATGCATACGATACTTGTTTACGACATTCATACGCTTAATTATACTTGGTTTATGTTCATCATACTTGTTTTACTCGTACACTATGCTTATATGACGAAAAAAACCCTTAAAACACTTAAAAACCCTAAAATACAAACCTGATGGGCTAAACATGTCAAAACCTGAAACCCGTCTAGAGGAGAGTCGCAGGCCGTGACCCACCCCCCAGATCCTTACGCTGGCCACGAGTGTGACAACCCTCATAATTCCATGTATTCCGTACAATTTATTAATAATAATTAATGTGCTTGACGACTGTGTGGAATTACGTAACTGCTTTCTGATATCTGTGTTATATTTAAATGCGCCTGTTAACACACTAGTAATGTACAGAAAAGTCATTAAATAATCCGTTATGATTTCCTAAGAGTTAGAAATTAAAAACGTTACAAAAATATATACATAGGACACGTTACGAATTAATTAAGGAGTTTAATGAAACAGTATCCAACCGTACAACCGGACTCAACCCGGAACATAAAAATATTGTCATTGACACTATTTTTCCTTTTCTGAGTTAGTTAGGGTCCCCGAATACCCTAACCCCCTTTATATATTATAACACACTAAGTAACTAATCTAGTTACCTAACTAAACATAAGTTAGCACTAACTAGAATGGTTATATTCCAACCAATTACCCAACCCATGAACCGATCGCCCCCCCCCCCCCCACATGAGACACACTTCCTACCACTTTGATTAATTTATTCACATTGTTACATATCTAGGGGGCACTTTGTTTAATGGGTAATAGGAATGTGGTTATAAATAAATCACAAAGGTTAAGAACTTGTTTTACATCAAAACACTTAACACAAAAGTTCATTCTCTCTTTCCCTTCTCTTTGTGTTCAGCCGAGAACCACACACCCACATCCATCACTTTTCGATTTCATTCAAGCCATTCCAACCTCATACAAGTGTGAAGGATCACGCATAAGGAAGCTCGGTGCACCCGGATTGCCAAGGACCTCACTACGTTGCTATTAACCACTCGTTTTTCGTCTATTTTCTTCCCTAGCCTCGAGCTAGTAGTAAGTGACTCTAAACATCTCCTTGATCTATTCTAAAGTGGTTAATAGGAGTTTCGTCGGTTAAAAATCACTAACATATAAGATCACCAACTAAAAGTCTACTAAAGTGATGAACAAGGTGGTTAATGGATGAATGTTAGTGTAAATCATGTAGATCTTGTGTGATTATGATTATTGGTTGATTATCTAATGTTTTGCTGAATAATATTAATATGTGATGTTGTTGTGGTCACTAAACATGATTAACGGGATCAACCGAACACAAACTAGTAAGCTAGAGACTAAAAACAGAAATCTGTCCATACTTTACAGCCAACCTCAGTTGGCTGTAAACAGGTCATAAACTCAACGAAAAACCGATATTTTGAAACTAAAATATGTTATTATGAAATACGGTTCTAATGGCACCGGAATCGTAATTTTTGGACTTCGTTTACTATTTTTAATGTGTCGATTTGTAACAACTTTCAACTACGGGGTAACCCCCACGGCAAATAAGCCAACGAAAGTCAAACCACGTTTTTCAGAAAACAACTTAAAACTAAACAACCAAACGTGAACTCACTCAACTTTGTTGTTGACTAGTTGTTACATGCCTTACAGGTCGCTAGGTGCTTTTGGAGCTTGCATGAGGAGAAGGTTGTTGTGGAATATGGGTTGTTATATCCCATACTTAATAATTGAACTTTATAAACCTATGGAACTTATGTTTGAACTTTAACTTATAAACTATGGACTTATGCTTTTGGAATTACTTTTATGCTTCCGCTGTTTAAACTATACATGGTTAACTAACCTTGGTCACCAATCGTATTGTGGTTGGTCTTATTTACTTAATTACGATGTTCAATATGATTGGTGGCTCGATCCTGGTCATGTCACGCCTCCAAGCGGTGGTACTCCGCATGGTGGATTTTGGGGGTGTGACAGATTGGTATCAGAGCCATTGGTTATAGTGAACTTGGTTTTAAAAGGGAAAAGCTTTTTGATAAAACCAGACTATAACCTGTACAGTGCTCAACGATCCACAACGACGCTTCGCTCCACGTGCAAGACTCGACACCATAAGTGGTACGATTTATGTTATATTGTCAGTTAGAAAGTTCTCACTGTGCATTAGATAATGTGATAATTGCTAATTGAACTTTGTGTGCTTACTCTCTAACGTCGTCCCACACTTACGCACTTTCGCGACACTTTCCTCACTTACGTTGCTTCGTTATGAAGATCATGAGCGGACGCGAAGGACGTATCAACCTCACTCAAGCCCAGTTTATGGCTTTGATCAACGAACGAGTTGCGGAGGCACTCGCAGCTAATCCTGCAGGAGGTCAACATGCTCAACCTCCTGTGTGCACGTTCAAGACGTTCATGGACTGCCGACCTACCACTTTCAGTGGCACCGAATGAGCAGTGGGCCTTCTTCACTGGTTTGAAAAGCTTGAGTCTGTTTTTGAGATGTGTGAATGCCCCGAAGACCGTAGGGTGAAATATGCTACCGGAACACTTGAAGGAGCTGCGTTAACCTGGTGGAAGGCACAGGTTCAACTACTAGGACTGGCAGTTGCTAATGCCACACCCTGGAATGGTTTCAAAGAGCTGATCAAGGAGGAGTACTGTAGTCGGGATGACATCCACAAGCTAGAAGTGCAATTTTACAATTTGAAGATGACGGGGTCTGAGATTGAGGCGTATACTAAGAGGTCAAACGAGCTGGCCATCCTGTGTCCAACCATGGTGGACCCTCCCATCAAACGAATTGAGTTGTATCTCAAGGGCCTTGTACCAGAGATTCAAAGTCACGTAACTTCAGCCAACCTGGGTACCATTCAGCAAATTATCAAGTTGGCTCATCGTCTCACCGACCAGGCGGTGGAGCAAAACAGGCTACCCAAACGTATCAGTGCCACAGCTACTTCTGATGCACCTACCGACAACAAGCGAAAATGGTATGGGAACTCCAGTAAAGGTTCTACTTCGGTTCAGACTCAGCAGCGAAAGACTGATGACTACCAGAGTCCTGGTCAGCAATCTTCCGGTAATCAAGGACAGGGTGGGTACCAAGGGAACCACCCCAAATGCAACCGGTGCAACAAGCATCACAGCGGGCAGTGCAACAAAAGTCGCTGTCAGAGATGTCAAAAGCTGGGTCATGAAGCTAAGGATTGCAGGAGCCCGCGTCCTGTGAATCAGAATCGCCAACAACAACAAGCTCCACAGAACCACCATCAGCAGAAGCAGGGAAACAAAGGATGCTTTCAGTGTGGCGCTGAAGGCCACTTTAAGAGAAACTATCCTCAGCTAAACCAGAATCAGAACAACAATAACCAAGGAAATGGGAACCACAATGGGAATAACAATGGAGGCAACAATGGAGGCGGAAATGGGGGAAACAACAATGGTAATGGAGCAAGGGGTCGTGTGTTCGTGATTGGTCAGGGAGAAGCAAGAAACGATCCCAACGTTGTGATGGGTAAGTTTCTTCTGGATGACTTCTTTGTTACTGTTTTATTCGATTCGGGTGCCGATACTAGTTATGTGTCCTTAAAAGTTAGCCAAATGCTTAAGCGCACTCCAACACTTCTGAACACCAAACACACGGTAGAACTAGCTAATGGTAAAAGTCTTGAAGCCACACACGTAGTTAAAAGTTGTAACCTCGTCTTAGCTGGTCAGACTTTCTCTATCGATCTTATTCCTATCACACTTGGTAGTTTCGACGTTGTTATTGGGATGGATTGGCTATCTCATCATCAAGCGAAGATTGTTTGCAAGGAGAAAATCGTCCGCATCCCTCGTTCCGATAAAGAACCCTCGTGATTCGTGGTGACAAGAGTGGTGCTGTCGAAGGCATCATCTCTTTCCTTAAGGCCCAGAAATGTTTGCGAAAGGGCCACATTGCCATTCTGGCATTCGTTACTGACACATCCACGGAAGAGAAGAGAATTGAAGACATTCCTATAGTGCGCGACTTCCCTGAGGTATTTCCTGAGGAATTACCTGGTCTTCCGCCTCACCGCCAAGTTGAATTTCAAATCGAGCTAGCTCCTGGAGCAGCGCCAGTAGCTCGAGCACCATATCGTCTAGCTCCATCAGAACTCGAAGAACTGTCCACACAACTACAAGAACTCTTGGAAAAGGGTTTTATACGTCCTAGCTCTTCGCCCTGGGGAGCTCCAGTCTTGTTCGTAAAGAAGAAAGATGGTACTTTCAGAATGTGTATTGACTATCGCGAACTTAACAAGGTGACTGTGAAGAATCGTTATCCTCTTCCACGTATTGACGACTTGTTCGACCAGCTGCAAGGGTCAAGCTATTACTCTAAGATTGATTTGAGATCGGGATACCATCAGCTGAGAGTCCGAGAGGAGGACGTCTCCAAAACAGCATTTAGAACTCGTTACGGCCATTACGAGTTTCTGGTTATGCCATTCGGGCTGACAAATGCACCAGCGGTCTTCATGGATCTCATGAACCGAGTGTGCAAGCCTTACCTGGATAAGTTCGTTATTGTGTTCATCGACGATATCCTGATCTATTCCAAGAGTCAGGAGGAACACGATCAGCATCTACGACTTATGCTGGAACTTCTTCGAAAAGAGCAGTTGTATGCCAAGTTTTCGAAATGTGACTTCTGGCTTCGCGAAGTCCACTTTCTAGGCCATGTGGTAAACAAGGATGGAATTCATGTGGATCCATCTAATGTTGAATCGATCAAGAACTGGCCTGCACCCCGCACACCAACAGAGATCCGCCAATTCTTGGGTTTGGCCGGATATTACAGAGGGTTTATAAAAGATTTCTCCAAGATTGCGCAACCTCTCACTTCACAGACTCAGAAGGGTGTCATCTATCGTTGGGGTGATGCACAGGAGTCCGCATTTCAGCACTTGAAGGATAGACTTTGTAGCGCGCCTATCCTCTCATTGCCTGAGGGCACAGACGATTTTGTGGTTTACTGCGATGCTTCCATCCAAGGACTTGGTTGCGTGTTGATGCAACGTGACAAGGTCATTGCCTACGCATCACGCCAACTTAAAGTTCACGAAAGGAACTACACTACACATGACTTGGAGCTGGGAGCAGTTGTTTTCGCACTTAAGATATGGAGACATTACCTGTACGGTACCAAGTGCACCATTTACACCGATCACAGGAGTCTCGAGCATATCTTCAAGCAAAAGGAGTTAAACATGCGTCAACGCCGATGGGTTGAGCTTTTAAACGATTATGAATGCGCTATTAAGTATCATCCGGGCAAGGCCAATGTTGTGGCCGACGCCCTCAGTCGAAAGGATACCATACCTAGGCGTGTACGTGCTCTACAGCTTACCATCCAGTCTAACCTTCCCGCTCAGATTCGGGATGCTCAGGTCGAAGCATTGAAAGCAGAGAACATCAGGGCTGAGTCCCTACGAGGATCGAGGCAGCGGCTAGAACAAAAGGAAGACGGTGCCTACTATATAAACGGACGCATCTGGGTCCCACTTTATGGCAACTTACGTGAGCTTGTGATGGATGAAGCACATAAGTCTCGTTATTCAGTACACCCTGGTTCGGATAAAATGTACCACGACCTCAAGACTACGTATTGGTGGCCTGGCATGAAAGCCCACATAGCAACCTACGTCAGTAAGTGCTTGACTTGTGCGAGAGTCAAGTCTGAATATCAGAAACCATCAGGCCTACTTCAACAACCAGAGATACCTAAATGGAAATGGGAGCAAATTTCCATGGATTTCGTTACTGGCCTGCCTAGATCTCAACGCGGAAATGATACCATTTGGGTGATCGTGGATCGACTGACCAAGTCTGCACATTTTCTGGCCATCAAAGAAACGGATAAGTTTTCTACTCTTGCAGACATTTATCTAAAGGAAGTAGTGTCAAGGCACGGAGTGCCAACCTCTATTATATCTGATCGTGACGCGCGTTTTACTTCTGAACTGTGGCAAGCAATGCACAAGTCCTTTGGCTCACGTTTAGACATGAGCACCGCTTATCACCCACAGACGGATGGGCAATCTGAATGCACCATCCAAACCTTGGAAGACATGCTTAGGGTATGTGTAATCGATTTTGGTAATGGCTGGGAAAAGCACCTCCCGCTAGTGGAGTTTTCGTATAACAACAGCTACCACACCAGCATTCAGGCCGCTCCATTTGAGGCATTGTACGGACGCAAATGCCGATCACCTCTCTGTTGGGCAGAAGTTGGTGACAGCCAAATCACTGGCCCAGAGCTTGTGGTAGATACCACCGAGAGAATTGCTCAGATACGACAGCGAATGGCGGCAGCTCGTGACCGTCAGAAAAGCTATGCTGATAAGGGAAGAAAACCACTCGAGCTCCAGGTTGGGGATCGAGTGCTACTCAAAGTCTCACCTTGGAAAGGTGTAGTCTGCTTTGGCAAACGAGGCAAACTCAATCCGCGTTATGTCGGACCATTCGAAGTCATTGAGAAAATTGGCAAGGTAACCTACAGGTTGAATCTACCTGAAGAACTCAGCGGAGCTCACAACGTATTCCATGTGTCGAATCTGAAGAAGTGTCTGTCAGATGAGACCCTCATAGTTCCTCTCAAAGAACTCACAATCGACGACAAGCTGCGATTCGTAGAGGAACCAGTAGAGATTACGGATCGAGATGTTAAGATCCTCAAGCATACCAGGATACCTCTGGTCCGAGTTCGTTGGAATGCTCGTCGTGGCCCAGAGTATACCTGGGAACGAGAAGACCAAATGAAACTCAAGTATCCCCAACTGTTTAAGAAAAACGCAACCACTACTGAGGCTGAAGCTACTGCAGAATTTCGGGACGAAATTCCAAATCAACGGGGGGATAATGTGACACCCCAAGAAAATCAGGAAAACAACGCAACTTAACTAGCTTCCTCAGTAACCACGCGCTAAATTTCGGGATGAAATTCTCTTAACAGGGGGAGAATGTGACAACCCTCATAATTCCATGTATTCCGTACAATTTATTAATAATAATTAATGTGCTTGACGACTGTGTGGAATTACGTAACTGCTTTTTGATATCTGTGTTATATTTACATGCGCCTGTTAACACACTAGTAATGTACAGAAAAGTCATTAAATAATCCGTTATGATTTCCTAAGTGTTTGAAATTAAAAACGTTACAAAAATATATACATAGGACACGTTACGAATTAATTAAGCAGTTTAACGAAACAGTATCCAACCGTACAACCGGACTCAACCCGGAACATAAAAATATTGTCATTGACACTATTTTTCCTTTTCTGAGTTAGTTAGGGTCCCCGAATACCCTAACCCCCTTTATATATTATAACACACTAAGTAACTAATCTAGTTACCTAACTAAACATAAGTTAGCACTAACTAGAATGGTTATATTCCAACCAATTACCCACCCCATGAACCGATCGCCCCCCCCCCCCCACATGAGACACACTTCCTACCACTTTGATTAATTTATTCACATTGTTACATATCTAGGGGGCACTTTGTTTAATGGGTAATAGGAATGTGGTTATAAATAAATCACAAAGGTTAAGAACTTGTTTTACATCAAAAACTTAACACAAAAGTTCATTCTCTCTTTCCCTTCTCTTTGTGTTCAGCCGAGAACCACACACCCACATCCATCACTTTTCGATTTCATTCAAGCCATTCCAACCTCATACAAGTGTGAAGGATCACGCATAAGGAAGCTCGGTGCACCCGGATTGCCAAGGACCTCACTACGTTGCTATTAACCACTCGTTTTTCGTCTATTTTCTTCCCTAGCCTCGAGCTAGTAGTAAGTGACTCTAAACATCTCCTTGATCTATTCTAAAGTGGTTAATAGGAGTTTCGTCGGTTAAAAATCACTAACATATAAGATCACTAACTAAAAGTCTACTAAAGTGATGAACAAGGTGGTTTAATGGATGAATGTTAGTGTAAATCATGTAGATCTTGTGTGATTATGATTATTGGTTGATTATCTAATGTTTTGCTAAATAATATTAATATGTGATGTTGTTGTGGTCACTAAACATGATTAACGGGATCAACCGAACACAAACTAGTAAGCTAGAGACTAAAAACAGAAATCTGTCCATACTTTACAGCCAACTTCAGTTGGCTGTAAACAGGTCATAAACTCAACGAAAAACCGATATTTTGAATCTAAAATATGTTATTATGAAATACGGTTCTAATGGCACCAGAATCGTAATTTTTGGACTCCGTTTACTATTTTTAATGTGTCGATTTGTAACAACAGCTTAAGCTGAATTTTGACAGCAATAAATGGGTGTCCTACTTTCAGTCATAACCTGAGTTTTGTGATGAATCGGACCATGAAATTTGTACAGTAGATGAAAACCGATGCATTTGTAATTACCCCACTGGAATTTCATAAATCGGACACTCGATGAATTTTTAATAAATTGTTCCGTGGACTGTGGTCAGAAATACATAAATCTGAGTTCAGTCTGGAATATGAATTTTTATAAAATATTGGTAATGAACCGGACCCGATAGTTTTTCACAATAAAATATGGAACGTTTAAGACATCCTGTAAAAATTTAGGAATTTTTGGAATAATTTAACTATTTTATTAAAATGTCCGAAAACAGCCGGTTTTGAATATAAATGCTGAAATGACATAAGTTGTGACTCGCGTGTCTAAATGTCGAGTATGCTATCTGTGAATGATCTAACATGTTATATATGTTATGTGCATTATCGTATGTTTGATTTTGAGTGGGGAATGGATGGGAAACTTAGATGGGCATAAACCGTTAAAGTGATGCATGTTGTGTGATAGATACGTGTAGGAACTTTGTGTTCTATTTGAAAGCCACTAAATGACAAACTGGTAAATCATACTAGGACGTGATTGACCGACCTTGACTGTTAGCTACATTGAGAATCTAACCGAGCAAACCGAGGTGAGTTCACACACTTTCTAAGGCATGGGGTTCCCGGTGGTTTGGGAATGGGTTAAAGAATTAAAACTAAATCTACATATCCTCCTTGGGTAGGATATGTACGGCCATCCTCCATAGAGTGGATGCCATTATTAATCCTACGAATTCTCCTGGTGCAGAATACGTACGTTCGTCCTCATGGTGCAGGACAACAACCTTAAAACTAGCTAGACAAAACTCTATCATGAACTCCCTCAATTTATATCGACTTAATCGCCGAGGCCAATGGCGAGCGGGTCATTAGTTAATAGCGCTATTAGGTTTAACAAACCTCACACCGTGCCAGTCGGACGGGCGTGTACTAATGGACTATGGCAGATTGTCAGTGATGATAGACACTGATATAGGGCACAACTTATTTGCGTAGCAGTCGATATCATACCGTCTAGTAGTTCAAACGGGGAAAACCCCCACTGATCATGGTTATGGATTGGGTAAAGAAAAAGGAAATGGTTAAACATACTTACAACTACGGGGTAACCCCCACGGCAAATAAGCCAACGAAAGTCAAACCACGTTTTTCAGAAAACAACTTAAAACTAAACAACCAAACGTGAACTCACTCAACTTTGTTGTTGACTAGTTGTTACATGCCTTACAGGTCGCTAGGTGCTTTTGGAGCTTGCATGAGGAGAAGGTTGTTGTGGAATATGGGTTGTTATATCCCATACTTAATAATTGAACTTTATAAACCTATGGAACTTATGTTTGAACTTTAACTTATAAACTATGGACTTATGCTTTTGGAATTACTTTTATGCTTCCGCTGTTTAAACTATACATGGTTAACTAACCTTGGTCACCAATCGTATTGTGGTTGGTCTTATTTACTTAATTACGATGTTCAATATGATTGGTGGCTCGATCCTGGTCATGTCACACCTCCAAGAGGTGGTACTCCGCATGGTGGATTTTGGGGGTGTGACAACGAGCCAGTCTGATCCGGAACAGCCCCCAACCAGCTCGCTGGTTGGGCGATTTTTGGTGCATTCTTAGTGGTTCTAAGTGTGTTTCTTGCATTTAAGCCTCACCTAACCCAACCACAACCCTTACCTATAAAACCCAAGTGCTATCCAAGCATTTTTCACTTTCCCTGCACTCTCTAAAGACTCTCAAACACACACAAATCACAGTTGAATTCAGAAGATTGGCAGATTCATACCTTCATACTAAAGTGAGCATAACTCACTCAAATCTTAACCATTTACCTTGATTCTTTTTCCTACTTGTTTGGATTAACCTAAGGAACGTTTCCATTGGTTTTCCATGGAAAACCAGGACCTGGAATGTCACCAAAAGAGCTCCAAAGTGGACTGTTTGTTTCTATTTTCACTTAAACTTGTTTAATCTTAGTTGAACTTGAGTCTATCTCATCTCAAACCTATGCCTTATGCTTATAACCACTCCTATGGTTGTTAGGATTAAAAACAAGGTTGAGACATGTAAAATCAGAGGTGTAAACCTCACAAACTTTTAGTTTTGTTCAAGGGTTTAACCCACAAGTGATGTTCACACCTAAGGTTTGATGTTTGTGTGATTTAGGATTAGCTAGGGCTATCCTATTTGAAAATCCACACATTGCTTGATGTTTTCCCTTAGATTAGTTGTTCTTATTCCATTATTACTTGTAAGTTCATGACCCTCCTTGAATGTTCATAACATCAAGTGTAGTGGTGAACATCTAGAGGTACCTAAATGGAAGACTTGTTTTTCCTTCCTCCTACATGACTTCCATGATAAACAAAGAGGTTCCTAAATGGGGGATTTATCCCTCTACCTCATGCTTGCTCTATATGACTATATGAACATTATATAATACTATTATATTATCCAAATAATCGAATCCTTGATGATGAATTTATGCTCATATGTCAAGGTACTAGATTATATCATCTTAGACTTTGATAACTTGTCACGATTCTAATGGAACCTTGTTCCACGAAAACATTTAAACTCCTTAGAGTTTCCTAGTGTCAAGAACAAGTTTCATATGTACTAGATGATTACTTTCATATGTATTTTTCATGTTATTTAAATTTCCGAATCTATAATCTTCCGTTAACTCCCAAAACTCACACACCTACGTTTCTTCGTGTAGAAGGACAAGGTGCTCCAACTAATCAACCAAACAACTCTCGCGGGATTAACAAGTAGGAAAGCTTGCAAAACCGTGAGTATACTCAAATCTCCTCTTTACGTTTACCACTTTTGGGGTGTAACATGTTTTCTTATAAACTTACACATGAACTTTATACATAAATGCACAAACATTCCTATAACATGCTTGTATACGTGATTACTTGATACATTGAACTTGGGTTTATTTCATCTTGTGTTAGACTTATCATTAGCTTCGATCGAGCCTATCCTTGACATATATAGCGCTATAGGATTAATGCACCACCCGTAGACTTGAGGTTATGTCATGAGCTTATTGCGTTTCATCATTGGTTTGATATGTTAGACACATGCCGATTTTAATGTTTATCTTGTATCATGTGCTTTACGCCCCGCTTGCGGTATGCACATATAATGTATATATGTGTGGGCGCTCGGGGGGCAAAAGCAAAAGTGCACTAATTTTTAACGTTATTTTACTAATTTCGTGAAAATAACGTTAAAAGAGGGGATGGTTAATCATGCATCATGTGGTGGCGTTGATAGCCGAAAGACAAGGGGGTACATGCACCAATTGGCGTTTGTCTCAATTGCTGAGTGTTATGTGCCTTATGTCCAAGGCTTGATGCAAAACCACAATCGAGCCGGGGGTCTCATTGGAAGCAGCCTCTCTATTCCTACAGGGTAGAGGTAAGGCTGTCTACATCCCACCCTCCTCAGACCCTACCTTAGCTTTTGCTATTGGTGGGATATACTGAGTACGATGATGATGATGATTGTATCATGTGCTTGCTATGAGGAATTGTTTAATAATACTTTTATGTTATGTATGTATCAAACTTGTATACTCGCCTTTGCTTTTGCATTGAACTTTATTTTAAACATGCTACATGTTGAGGATGATGATTGCTATGAAATGAAGTAGCGACGATGCCTAGATACACATTTCGACGTGTTAGGTTTAAAACGTTGTATCAAATTTTGTTATTGCTATGTTTTAAGCATGTTGTCATTTGAATTTATGTAATGTTTGACAATTTGAACTTATGAAATGAAATGGGATTTATTTAAATATTGTCAAAAATAGTGTTATGAAGTCTCTTGCAATCTTTTTCGTCCCGCTCCGGTGATTCCGCCATTGTTTGGGGTGTGACAGATTGGTATCAGAGCCATAACTATAGGGAATTAGGTAGAATTGCCATGTTCGACCTAGTCTATAGTAGGAACCATGTTTTTGACCATTCTTGTTTCATGCTTAAAATGATATGCTTCCTCCTTTGCTTATTTTCTCTTCTTTTTGTCTTAATACTTACATAATGTCTTTCCTAAGACATTTTACACAATACACTTGAAGACTTGAAGACACTCTTTATACAAAAGAGACGAGTTTAACAAAATAGGCGTGAAACCCACAATTTGATGAACGACTCTCATCCCGCTTATACTTTCTTTTTGCATGAAATTACGCCATTAAGCTAGGAGTGAAATCCACATCTTAGTGGTAAATTTCCAACTCAAACTCTAGTGGACCCTCGTCAAAGTGTCGAAATTATATTTTGACCAGACGAGTACCAACCACATTAGGGTACAAAATCGTCAAGTTAGGGATGAAACCCGCATCTTGTCGATTAAGTCCCATTCCTCGATTTTCAATCTCGCCAAAGTTTCGATTGTTTCGATCGATTAGAGACGTGTAGTAACTGGAAGGGTAAGATACCATTAATCGCTCCTCGATGAGAGTATCTTACCTATAGGCCAAAGCACGTTTCTCTAATTTGAAAGGACCTTCAATTCACTTTGGAATAGTCGACGTTTCTAAACCCGAAACATTCCCATGTTTTATGAGCCTCTCTTTTATGTGATTCAATTTATAGGTGATTTTTATACTTGTTACCTCGTTCATTTCAAAACCGTTAAACAATTCGCACGTCTCGTGCAATAAAAAACAATAATAATTCTCGTGAACAAACTAAATTTATACACTTTTTACGCATTCTTACGTGATTATACTTGTGAATACATGTTGCAAACTTATGCTTATGTGAATTATACGTGACACTTGAATGCTTACATGCTTTCACATGCAAAAACATTGTTTTAAAATTTATGATCAAGTCTCATCCTTTCTTCTCTTTCAAACTTCTAGATGACTTCTTCAAGCTCAACCGAAAAGCCCAAGTCCAAGTAGGGTTCTCGCTCAGGTTCCATCTCCAATAAGGAACTCGTAGGCCTCATTGCTGAACAAATGGCCGATCAAATGGCTCGAGTTATACCCGACATCGTGAGCCGCATTCAAACCAACCCCGATTTGCCCCATGGTTCGGTGGACTCCAAGGTGGAGAAACCAAAGACACCCTTCCTCTTCAAGCAATTCATGGCTTGCAAACCATTGGAATTTACTGGAAAGGATGGTGCAACCACACTACTCACATGGTTTGACGCTATGGAAATCACCTTTCGTCAGAGTGGTTGTCCTGACGACTTGCGCACCCAAAATGCTACAGGGGTGTTCCGATTAAGAGCTCTTGATTGGTGGACCTCTGAACGCAACACAAGAGGTGAGGATACTGCCCACTCTTTACCATGGGCCGAGCTGAAAAGGATCATGAGGGAATAGTTTTGTCCGCCTCATGAGCTGAGGAAATTAGAAACCGAGTTTTGGCACCTCAAGCAAATTGATGATGACAATGATGGTCTAACCCTCCGTTTCAAACAGCTTAGCACCCTTTGTCCTAGCCAGGTCGATACCCCTGAGAAAACCATCAACAAGTACATCCATTGCTTACTTGATTCATTCATGAACCTCATAGAGGCTGATCAAGGGGGTTCTTGCGCCCCACGAGAAAATAAGGCAGGGCCTTCGCGGCCCGCAAGGACGCTAGGGTAGGCCCTAGCTATGCTGAGTTGACAACTAGCCTCGACACGACTGGGACACGTGGCAGCACCAGGTTGCGCCTGGTGGCCAGCTGTCGCGGCCCGTGACATATGTAGCCAGGGGGGTCGCGCCCCGCGAGCACCCCCTATTTCTTGTTTTATTTTATTTTTGTAAAAATAAAGGTAATTCGGGGCCGTTTTTCGTATACGATGTGTATTTTAGGACGTAAAGGGGTGTTTTAAGGATTTTGGGAGAGTTGTTATAGATGGTGGTTCGGTAAGTTGTGTCAATCCTTCTTCTTTGTATTTGTGTTGGTTTCTGTTGTTAATTTGTTCCTTTGTGCGTTTAAGCTCTTTTGATCCTGAAAATAAAAAGTAAACAAAGAAACATGTTTTTTCCAACACTAGTACTGAAAAAGGATTGATTTTACGTCTTGTTTGATGTAATTTATATGTTGTATTTTACGCAAATCAGTTTTCCACAGGTTTGAACTTTGAATGGTGTCTAGGTGAAAATAAATATATATCTATTTTTATTTTATATGTATCAAATATCATTCACTTCTCAAATTATTTATCAAGGTTTTTTTTATTTGAACTTTGAAACGCATTGTTAATTAATTCACTGGATAATATACTTACGTGGTTACAGTGATTTTGTAAATTTCAAGTAAAGGTCAGAAGGTTACATACATGTTAGGCTAGTTTAATAGCTAAGAAATGATACATCAGCTTAGAGATTTTATCAATATTTTAAGCAAAAGAAAACCTTATGCCAAACTAAGACTAAGGGTCTGTTTTGTATAGGATAATGAAATAGACGTGGGAATTGAATGGACGAGGTAATGGACTAATGGAATGGACAAAAGAATAAAATGGATCACTACTATCCCATCATCTTGTTTGGTTACCATGTAGAAATGGAATGAGTCATTATTTTTTGTTTTGTAGGCAGGAAAAAATGTAGGAATAAAATCGGCGGTAGGTGACAGTAGCAGGTGTTGGGTGTGGCGGTAGTGCATTGCGACGGTGTTCGGTGGTGAGGCAGGCAGTGGTTGGTGGTGATGGCGGGTAGTGGCAGTGGTTGTCGGTGGCGGTGGTCATGGCATAGGGTAGTGACGACGACGACAGGTGGTGGTGGTGGTTGACGATGGCAGGTGGTGGTGGTCGGTAGCGGAGGGTGGCGATGGTGACTGGTGGTGGTAGGTGGTCGGCAGTGGCGGTGACAGTGTTCGGTGGCGAAGGGTGGAAACGACGATGGCAGGTGGCGGTGGCCGGTGTTGACACTAGTGGTCGGCAGCAGCCGGTTGTGGCGGTATCGATGGGTGGCAGGTGGTGGATGTGTAGTGTCGTAGCCTATTGGTCTTGTTCATTTAATAACTCTTAGCACAAATTAGATTAGGTTAGTTAACTTAATAACTTTTAGGCACTTTTAACCTAATTTTAAGTTTAAAAAATGATTATTACTTAGACTAGACACACACAATAGGCAACCATATCTATCGTTTGTAGTAAAGTTTATGTAAGAACCAAGTATCGAACCTAAATTATACGACTTTTGATAGTTAACTTTAAAATACCAACTAGTTGATTAACTATCTTTTGCTATTTTTATATTAAAACAAGAAAATAAAAGCAAGTAATTGATGATTAGTAGAAAATATTAAGAGTACGAAGAGTGTTGCTTTGGATCTTCGAATCCACTAGGATGAACTATGGTTATGTTATTGGAAGAGGTGAGGTTGATTAACTCAAAGACCCGGCTCCTAGCTAAGGTTACCGATGAATTTGTATTATATTTACAAGATGTGACTTTAAGGTTAAAATAGAATTAGAGCCGCTTAATGATAAATCATTGCCCAATCTTAGAGAAAGGTTCTTTTAAGGAACAATCCCCTATTCTTGGGTTAGTTACATCCAACCACTCTTCTTTCTTTTACATTGTTCCCATGGCTTTCGATCCTCTATTTGGCATACCTTTGTCTCACTTCAAAGGTAGCAAGGATTGACGTGCGTGCGGGTGTATATATTTTCTTAGTTTATTTTTAGTTCTTTTTACTCACCGATTTCAAGTTTTAAATTTACAAAACACGATATTCTACTATCACTCTACACATACGCTAGGGAAAGTATACCCATCGCGGACGTAGTATAGCGATGGCAAGATACCGAGGTTATCCTTAAGAGGTACCACTAACGATTCATCTGCTAAGCATTTCTTGAGATTACATACATGAAATACATCATGTATTCCTGCCATTTCTTCTTGCAGTTATAGTTGATAAGCTACTAGTCCTATTCTTTTAATAATCTCAAAAGGTCCAACATACCTGGGGCTTAGCTTTCCTCTCTTGATGAATCTAACCACTCCTTTCCAAGGAGAAACTTTTAAGAATACCTTATCTCCTACCTGAAATTCCAATGGTTTTCGCCTGTTATCAGCATAACTCTTCTGATGATCGCGTGTTGTTTTTAGTCTTTCCTTGACTTGAATAACCTTGTCCGTTGTTTCTTGTACTATCTCTGGTCCAGACAGTTTCTTTTCTCCAATTTCTGCCCAACAGACTGGAGTTTGGCACTTTCGTCCATAGAGTGCTTCAAATGCTGCAGCATTGATACTGGTATGATAGCTGTTATTGTAAGAATATTCTATTAATGGTAAATGATCATCCCAATTTCCTCCGAAATCAATTACACAAGCTCTAAGCATATCCTCCATTGTCTGTATTGTTCTTTCGCTTTGTCCATCTGTTTGAGGATGATAAGCTGTGCTTAGTTTTAACTTGGTTCCCATTGCTTGTTGGAAACTAGTCCAAAAATGAGAAGTAAAACAACTATCTCTATCGGAAACAATAGACAAAGGAATTCCATGTAATGAAACTATTTCATTTACATACAACTTATCTAATTGTTCCATACTGAAAGTTTCCTTCATAGGTAAGAAATGAGCAGATTTGGTTAATCTGTCTACAATCACCCAGATTGCATCATTACCTTTTCTTGTCTTGGGTAATTTAGTAACAAAGTCCATTGTTATCAATTCCCATTTCCATACAGGCATTTCCAATTGCTGTAGTAAACCTGAGGGTTTCTGATGTTCAGCTTTAACCTTTGAACAAGTTAGACACTTAGCAACGTAGGCTGCTATATCCTTTTTCATTCCTATCCACCAGAAATTCTTTCTTAAGTCTTGATACATTTTATCACTACCAGGATGTATCGTATACTTAGACTTATGGGCTTCTTCTAAAATTCGATTAGGTTTCCTTGTTTGGGTATCCAAATTCTTTTCTTATGGAATTTCCAAATTCCATCTATCCCTTATTCTAATTCCTTTATAATTCCTCTTAATTTTTCAGTATCATCCTTGATTACTGATTCCTGTACTTCTCTAATTTGTTCATTTAAATCTATCTGTAGATTTAATTTAAGAGAACGTACTCGTCTTGGCTTTTCATGATACTTTCGACTTAAAGCATCAGCTACGACATTAGCCTTTCCTGCATGATACTGGATAACACAATCATAATCACAAAGAATTTCCATCCAGTGTCTCTGTCTCATATTCAACTCTTTTTGCCCAAAAAATGTACCTTAAACTCTTATGATCTGTGAAGACTACAAATTTATTTCCATATAAATAGTGTCTCCAAATCTTAAGGGCAAAAATTATAGCTCCTAACTCTAGATCATGGGCCGTATAATTCTCTGCATGATTCTTAAGTTGTCAAGAAGCATAGGCAATAACCTTTTGACGATACATCAACACACATCGATAACCTAACTTAGAAGCATCACAATAGACTACTAAGTCTTCAGTTCCTTCTGGTAATGCTAGTATGGGAGCGTTGGTTAACTTTTGCTTCAAAATTCTAAAAGCTTCCTCTTGTTTTGGTCCCCATTTAAACTTAATTGATTTGCAGGTCAATTTCGTTAAGGGAATGGCTATTCTAGAAAAATCTTGAATAAAACGCCTATAATAGCCTGCTAGTCCAAGAAAACTTCTCACCTCCGTTGATGATTGAAGGACTTTCCATTTAGTGATCGCCTCGATCTTTGTGGGATCCACATGAATTCCTTCATGATTAACGAGAAGTCCAAGGAATTGCACTTCTTGTAACCAAAATTCGCATTTTGAAAATTTAGCATAAAACTTTTCTTTTCTCAGCAAATTTAAAAGTGTATGCAGATGCTCTACATGATCCTCTTTACTCTTAGAGTAAATAAGAATATCATCTATAAAGACAATTATGAATTTATCCAGATATGGTTTACATATTCTATTCATCATGTCCATAAATGCGGCTGGGGCATTGGTTAAACCAAATGGCATGACTGTAAATTCATAATAACCATACCTTGTTCTGAAATCAGTCTTAGGAATGTCCTCTTCCTGTACTTTCAGTTGATGATATCATGAGCGTAAATTGATCTTAGAAAAGAATCGAGCTCCTTGCAGTTGATCGAACAGATCATCGATTCTCGGTAGTGGGTACCGATTTTTAATCGTAACCTTGTTCAATTCCCGGTGATCAATGCACATACGCATCGATCCGTCCTTCTTCTTGACAAACAAGATTGGTGCTCCCCATGGTGATGAACTAGGTTGTATGAAACCTTTCTCCAGAAGTTCGTCCAATTGGTTCTTCAGTTCCTGCATCTCTGCTGGTGGTAAACGATAAGGTGCTTTAGCAATTGGTGCTGTCCCTGGTAATATGTGAATTCTAAATTCAACCTATCTATCTGGTGGTAATCCAGGTAACTCTTCTGGAAAAACATCTGAAAATTTAGATACTATGGTAATATCTTTTAATTCTTTTCCTTTAGTGTTAATGATAATAGAAATCATATACACTAGTGATCCTTTTCTTGCATAACTTGCTGTTTTCATCACAGAGACGAATTTTGTAGATCTAGTTGGCTTATCTCCTTTAATCGTGATCTTTTCACCCTTTGGTGAACTTAATTGTGTTAACTTTTGATCACATAGAATACTGGCATGATTGGCTACCAACCAATCCATTCCTAGGACTATATCAAATCCAGCCAAATTCATTGGGTACAAGTTAGCAATAAAATCATGATTTAAAATTTCTATTCTTGCTCCCTGCAAGATTTCATAAATCTTAATGGATTCTCCATTCGCCGTTTCTACCAGACATTCTTGTTGAAGTTTAGTTAATGGTTGATTAAGGATTTTGCAAAACGAAGTATTAATAAAACTTTGGTTTGCACCAGAGTCAAATAATACTTTAGCAAAAATATCATTAACTAAAAACGTACCGGCAATCACATCCAGAATCATCTTGGCTTCTTCGGCTGTCAGAACAAATGCTCTAGCATTCTTGGTAGTCTTGTTGTTCATGGTTGGAGCTAGTTTCGGACAATTTGGCTTGATATGCCCTTTTTTCTCCACAATTGAAACATATCCCATTACTAGGTTTCTTTCTACAGTCTTCTTCCTTGTGTCCAGACCTTTTGCAGAAGTCGTAGTATATCGAGCATTTTCTGAAGTGCTTCTTCTTGCAGGACTTACAGTAAGGTGCAGAGGTAGAACCTATACTTTTCCCATGATAGTTATTTCCATAACGAAGTTCTTGGGTAAGTTTCTGGGCTAGGTTCTTTCTCCGATTCTCTTCTTGCGTACATACCAATTCATTAGTCAAGGTATTGGCTAATTCTACTGCCTCTTCTATGGTTTATGGTCTAGCTGCTTTGACTACGTGTCTGATTTCACTAATTAATCCCCAGAGGTAACAGGAGATTAATACTGGTTCTGGTGAAGCTAAGGTTAGCACTATTCCAGCATATTCGAAGAATATGGTAGTGTAATCTTTACAATCTATTCAGTCATTCTAAGGTTTAAGAATTTATTAGCAATTTGTTCTTTTTCATTGGGAGGACAGTATTCCACCATTCTAAGGCTGTTCGGTGGTGATGGCAGGCAGTGGTTGGTGGTGGTGGCGAGTAGTGGCAGTGGTTGTCGGTTGCGGTGGTCATGGCAGAGGGTAGTGACGGCGGCAGCAGGTGGTGGTGGTTGACGATGGCAGGTGGTGGTGGTCGGTAGCGGAGGGTGGCGATGGTTGGCGATGGTGACTGGTGGTGGTAGGTGGTCGGCAGTGGCGATGACAGTGTTCGGTGGCGGAAGGTGGAAACGACGATGGCAGGTGGCGGTGGCCGGTGTTGACACTAGTGGTCGGCAACAGCGGGTTGTGGCAGTAGCGGTGGGTGGCAGGTGGTGGATGTGTAGTGTCGTAGCATGTTGGTCTTGTTCATTTAATAACTCTTAGCACAAACTAGATTAGGTTATTTAACTTAATAACTTTTACGCACTTTTCACCTAATTTTAAATTTATAAAAATGATTATTACTTAGACTAGACACACACAATAGGCAACCATATCTATCGTTTGTAGTAAAGTTTATGTAAGAACCAAGTATCGAACCTAAATTATACGACTTTTGATAGTTAACTTTAAAATACCAACTAGTTGATTAACTATCTTTTGCTATTTTTATATTAAAACTAGAAAATAAAAGCAAGTAATTGATGATTAGTAGAAAATATTAAGAGTACGAAGAGTGTTGCTTTGGATCTTCGAATCCACTGGGATGAACTATAGTTATGTTATTGGAAGAGGTGAGGTTGATTAACTCAAAGACCCGGCTCCTAGCTAAGGTTACCGACGAATTTGTATTATATTTACAAGATGTGACTTTAAGGTTAAAATAGAATTAGAGCCGCTTAATGATAAATCATTGCCCAATCTTAGAGAAAGGTTCTTTTAAGGAACAATCCCCTAATCTTGGGTTAGTTACATCCAACCACTCTTCTTTCTTTTACATTGTTCCCATGGCTTGCGATCCTCTATTTGGCATACCTTTGTCTCACTTCAAAGGTAGCAAGGGTTGACGTGCGTGCGGGTGTATATATTTTTTAGTATATTTTTAGTTCTTTTTACGCGCCGATTTCAAGTTTTAAATTTATAAAACACGATATTCTACTATCACTCTACACACGCTAGGGAAAGTATACCCATCGCCGACGTAGTATAGCGATGGCAAGATACCGAGGTCATCCAAGGACACAAGAGCTTTTAGTACCGGCTTATCGTCAACATCTAATCGAAAAAAACTTTGAGAAAAGATTTTTAACTTAATAAAAAGATAAAAACAGAAAATAAAATAAAATAAAAACAGATAGATAAGAAAGAATCACTTGGATCCGACTTATCTTTCATGTACCCTATTGATGATTTCCGTACTTTGAGCATTTTAAGAGATTATCTTAGTTATAGTAGTTGGCCCCTCTTTTGAAGGCGACGCTACCCTCAACCTAGTGGTTTGAGTTAGCAAGGATACAATGCCACTAGGTCAGAATATTGAAAGATAATTAAGTAAGTTATTAATTCAAAATGTGGTGGGCCCCCTTCCAGGCAGCGGTCACCCTCAACCCGTTGGTCTGAGTCAGCAGGGATACAGTCCTCGCGGGGTTGGTTTAAAGTTTTAATAGTAGTTTATGAATAAGGGGTTCAAGCGGTTTCTTACTCTCAGTCAGGCCAGTCATTCCCGACCAATCCATGGAGTAGTACTAAACTTGAACCAGGTTCTCGCAGGATCTATACACTGTATTAGACATAGAATTACCCAACCACCCTTCTAACCCTCTTCCAAGTAGTTAACATGCTTTATATAGACCATAAAGACTTGAATATATGAATAAACGACATATGAAGAATGGTTGAATAAATTCGCCTTCAATAAAAAAACTAATTATTAAAGTCATTAATACATACCCAATTAAAAAGTTGCCAAAGATTGGAAATCATAAAACAAATACATAAAAGATATGTCTTCACCAAGTGATGTAAGAATTTAGCCAAGCATGGCCTTTGTTTGACAAAGATTCCTACTATCAATCTTGGATCCCGAGACTACAGACACACTCTAAAAGATGAAAAATGAATGATGGTGGTGGATGATGATGTTGTTGTCTCTTTCTACTGCAGTGAATTCCCACCAGGCACGACCCGTGCTAGGTGAGCACGACCCCGTGCCAGAGCTTCTGTTTTGTTATTTCTTAGGTTTGGATGAGGATGGGGGCTCGGTAAGTTGGTAAATCCTTCTTTATAGCATTTTATGTTGGTTTTTGCTGTCTTTTTGCTTCTTTTGTCCTTTTAAGCTCTTTTAACCCTGTTTATTAAAAAGGAATAAAAACACAAGCTTCTTCCAACATTAGTACTAGAAAAGGGTTGATTTTATGACTCATTTGATGTAATTTATATGTTGTATTTTAAACACATCAAGGATATATCAAAAGTACTCCCTACGGGTGATAATGAAACTTGTGATTAATCAGGGTGATTGATTTTTATTTAACGGCTGGTGTTATAATAATAAAATATATATAAAGACGTATAGTATTTTAACATGGGTTCACCAACTCTCGGACCATGCCAAGTCTAAAATATACGAGGGTTGATCACAAGATGTGTTTCCACAAATGGGTCAACCACTTCTCTAAGATAGACCGTGCAGGCCAACAACGACATTCTTGATAAACGAGGGTAGGGATGAGCACGGTACTTATTCGGTACTGAAAATACCGGTAAACGAAAAACAGGATAAGTGGAAACCGGTACTGATACCGAATATACCGGTACCGATACGGTACCGGTATTTACCGGTGTTTTACCTGTAAATACCGGTATCGTACCAGTACCGATACCGTACTAGTATCGAAAACCGGGGAAGTGGGTACCAGTACCGGTACCGAATATACCCGGTACGGTTTGGTACCGGTACTCGGTACCAAATGCTCATCCCTAAACGAGGGTTGATCACAGGATGTGTTTCCACAAATGGGTCAACCACTTCTCTAAGATCGGATTTCTTTTATTAGCATATGGGTTGTTAGACACCATGAGTGTACTAATAAGCTTCACATTCTTTGCTTATCAAGAACTCTCACAAGCTCAAAGACCAAAACAATCACAAGTTCATTACGAAAGAAGAAAAGTAGAAAGAAGAATTAACGATACGACATACCTCTTTGCCAAAGATTAAACATTTAATTCATACCAAGCTTCAACCCAAGCAACATAAAGGGTTTAGACATTAATGGCCATAACTTGTCCACAAACAATGATCATAGAGTGGATCATGATGGTTCAAGTATAATAAGACTAAACAACTTGAAGAAGGGTTGTTGATTACAAGTTCTCTCTCTCCCAAACTAAGCTATTACAAGTGTTTTCTTGGAGTGATCCCAAACTCCTTTTGGTCTCTCAAGATCAGAGAGTTTGTGTGTGAAACATGGAAGAAGAGTGGGTAAAATGGGATGGTGAAAATGGGCAGCCAAGGGCCTATATTTATAAAATGGAAGTGGCCAGGTGAGCATGGGTGTGCCTAGGGGGCATTGTCGTGCTTGGAGCTGATGCCCGACATTGCTTGTCCTTCTTGTCCTTTTTGGCATATCCATTGCAATTATGTTATACGCACGGGCGTGTATAGGTAGGTACAGCCATGCTTGGACAGGTGTCCCGATAAGTCTTGAACATGTGGCATTCTGGCTGGTTCTCGAAGCTTCCATCATTTGTCTTTTCCTGAGCATGGGTGTGCATAGGGAGGCACGACCATGCTTTCCTTTTGGTGGATTTCCGTTGACCATTTCTTGGGTTGATTTGTTGACTTTGTGCTTCTTGGTGTTGTGCATGGCCGTGCCTATCTGGTAAGTACTGATTTCCTTAGAATGCTGGATTTTTACTTGTTTATGCTCGTTTTTTACTTCTTTTCATCCCAAGACCTTGGAAACCTGCATTGTCAAATATGAACGATTAATATGGTATTTGTAACTAAAAAGTCATTAAAATACTTAGATTTAAGGGGTAATTATGTACTAATTTTTTTTTATAATTGATGGCACATCAGTGGTGATGAAGGGTGAGATGGGGAATAGAATGAAAAAAAACAAGGAAGGTGTTTGGAATGAATTTGTGGTTTTTAGAAGAGGGAATAGAAAGCCTTATGTAATAGGTCATTCGACTACCATGACCAACCAAACCAACTTTTTTCCATTCCGTTATAGTAGTCCATTCTATTTCCCCTCTTATTCCTTCATACCAACCACTACTTAACGCTTTCAACATCTTAAGAATGATATTAAAAAAGCCACAAAGATACTAGACTAGTTTAATTCCATATCTAGGAAAGATATGCATGTTGGCGATTCTTGTCATAAGTGGTTAAAGCTGATATAGAGTGAGTTTTCTTTTATAAGTTGTGTTTTAGGTCTTAACAATTGGACATGATGAATTATAATCATTGTTGAATTTTTTTATTTTGGTGGATTATAATCAAAGTGATAAAATGGTTCATCATGGATTTTAAAGAAAATATAATATAGTCCTGTCTTAATGCGGCCGAAAGTGTACGTCAATGCGTTAATAAAACTACATAAAATATATATTATAACATTGATTGTTATCAATAATATTACAAAATTTACAATCAATGTAAAACCTATTTTAACAACCATACATATTAATTTCTAGGTTGAACATGACACGTATAAAGCGTGTCAATTGCGGCTTGAAGTTCAACATATCGCTCGTGCCACACCCCTTTCTAAGGCGGAAGCACGAGGTGTGATCCTGAAAGGTTCTCATTGCATACGAATGGTAAACATACTACATACTCGTAAAATAAGTCCAAATGCCATTAACATTACATAATTAAAAACATAACATAAGTTAAGTGTTTACATCACAAGATAACATATTGTCTGTAAAGTTTACAACTTTACTCAAAGACTAACATAGAGGTTTTGATCCTTATATCACCACACAGGATGGGACATAACGACCAAATCCCGAAAAATGGGCATAAGAGTCTTGACACATAGTAACTAAAAATAGAAACGACATCCAAGAGCAAGAGTAAGACTGCGCGTACATCCACTTTTAGTTACCTGAAATACATGTAAGTTTTGGAAAATCGTTAACATAATGTTGGTGTGAATTCATGCAGATTTGTGAAAACATTTAAGCATTCATTATGGAAAACATGGTATGTAATTGTATGAAATAAGTATTTCTGTAAATGTAAGGAATACGAGATCGCCAATGCTTAGCTAGGCCATTAACATGTGTAACGACATAGGAAGCATCCAAACCATAGGCATTTTTACTTGTCGATTCACGACTAGAGACACAAAAGCACTGCTTGGTAAAAGAGTGGCCAAGGGTGTGGTTGCCTGAAACCCATTAGATCTAACCTTTTGTTCTGCGGTCTTGGTATGTAAAAGATTAATGGTGTTTATGACACCCTATTCGTGACATGATCTATAATATCATTCCTTAGTTTTTGTAATAAACATACCATAGCACATGTATTTTCCCCAAGTTTAGAAAACAAGTAAAAGTTTAAAAGTGGGGACATGAACTCACAACTTTGCGTATCCTACGCCGTAAACTTTATCGGGTTTGCTTAGAGCGTCGTGACCTATACGTGTTATATTAATGTTAGTCACTAGACTTGTATCACACAAGTACAAGTCACCACCTTTTGTTTATTTATATGTTCTTTGTACGTTCATTCTTTGTGGGGTCGTGCCCTTGTTTGTCGGGTCTTGCCCATACGTTGTGTCTTATACTTTGAGTATGTAATGTATTTTGTAAATATATATCTTACTTCTCAAATATATATTCGTTTATAAAGTTTTTCTCAAAGTAATAAGTGTTAAAAATAATTTATATTTTTAACTTTCCATGTAGGTTACCTATATTATTTTTCAAAAATAAATATAAGTATTTTGTAAAATAATATTCTCAATATTATTTTTGTACAAGTATACTTAGGAAAGTATTCTTGTATTTTATGTAAATACTTGTGAATTTTTGTATTATTCACCAAAAAACAATACTTTGATTTTTATTACTTTCCGGAATTATATTTCTTAAAAATAATATATTTTTAAGACTTGTATGAAATATATATTTTGTCATGCTATAAAATATATATGTGGTTATTCTAGTTATCCACCCGATTTTTGCATAATTTCCATTACTTGGTAATGGTTATATATTTGTCCAAAAATATATTTTTAAGCCCAAAGTATCCAAATTCAATAATATGTTAAGAAATATATTTTCATAAATATATTTTCTTGTATTTGTCCATAAACTTCCTTGTGAGGAATTTTTATATACTCATGTACTTAAGTATTCTCATGTATTTGTATGTGTATTTTTTTGTATTCATACACCATGGGAGTATCATGTACTTAAGTATTCTCATGTATTTGTATGTGTATTTTTTTTGTATTCATACACCATGGGAGTATTTAGTGTATGTTCAAGTTCCTAATACACTACTACATATAATACACATAATATACACTTAGCACAAAATTTGGTGATCACTAAATATATATATTTTCTCTAAAAATATATATACTTAATATTAATTTTAAACTTGAAGAAATCACCATTTCTTGACTTGTAATTTTACACAAAAATTAGGGAAACCTTGGTAAATATTTTTAGTTGAATTTTTAGGGAATAAGTTCCACCAAACTTATATTTTTCTAAGTGTCAAAATTTTAAAATTTTTTTGACATAGTTTCCCCTAAAAAATGGAGGTTTCCCATGTTTTCAAAACATGTGTTTATTTTCTTTTCAACATCAAAACAAGTTTTCCAACAATAATCATCAACAACATATACTAACTTTTCCATATGAAACATCATGGTGAACTTGATTCTTGTTGAAAATGTGTAGTCTTTTAGATCTACACTTAACATATTATGATCTTTCCAAAAAATAAGTGTTCTTTTGTATTTTAAACAAACTTATGTGAAACTTTATTTCATTAACCAACTCATCCATAAGTTTAATGATCTTTAAAGTTTGTAAATCATGTTCTAAAACCACTTTTATGTTTATTAGAAAGATCATTATTTTTAACATCATGTTTAACCATGGATCTTTCAAGATCCATGCTTAATATCTTTAGATCTTTCATAAACAAGCTTTAATTTAAATTTTTTAACAAACTTTCCATGAATTTTAGTTTCAAAAATTAGTTCTACACACACTTTATTACTTCAAAATTTCATGATTATGCTTAAAAATTCATATTTCAAGTTCACATAGTGCTTTATATGTTCATCTTCAAGTTTAACCACGGATCCTTCAAGATCCAAGCTTAAACTTGTTAGATCTAAGCTTTAACATACTTGATATAAACATAAACACAAGACATAACATCAACCACTTCATTACATATACTAAAAATTCATGTAATCACTTATTTTCTTCATAAATATGTTAGATCTTCTTTTTTTCTTCTTTAAAAGTTAAGTTGTTTAGATGGTGAAACTTGTACATTACATAAACATGACTTATTTTAGTGATCAAGAAGCTTACTACTAGCTCTAATGGCTAGGGAAGTGGCACAAAGATGTAGATGATGAACAAGGAAGAAAATGAGAGGTTAAAAGCTCCACAAGATGGTCCTTCAACTTCTAACACCTTACACCTTCTTAGATGAGCTTCTTACACCTCCTAGTGACCTTGGATTGTGAAGTTGGAGCTTGAAAATGGATGTGGGTTTGTGTGTGGGTTGAGCCGAGACCAAAGGGGAAGAACAAGGAAGGAGATGAAGAATTTTTGGGATGCTAGATAATGTTTGCATCTTATGGTCTTTATAAAGAAAAACACCAACATAAGATCTCTTTTAGGATCTCTTGCACACAAGTTAGGGGACCAAGTTAATTAAAATAATAAAAGTCATGTGGGGCTCTTTGGGTCCGGCCATGGGTGAAAGGGGGGGGGGGGGGGGGTAAAGTGTAAAATTTGGGATGTTAAGGGTTTAAAGTGCAAACGAGGGGGGTTAAGTTAGTTTAAGTGTGTTTAGGTGTTTTTATGATTTTTAAGGTGTTCTAGCATCAATACTAGTTTAATATCATAAAAACATTGCTTCTAGTCAAATTTTGATGTCCCGGTTATTGTCCGGTTGTTCGGTTCGTTACGGTTCGTTAAAGTGCTGAATTGCGCAGTTTCACTAAGTATGAAGCACCTTTTGTGGTAGTTTTAATTCCCGACACTTTGTAAGTAATTTTGGACAATAAAACACAAATTCTACATGATATTATTGTGTTAAATAGCTTATTATAGCTGAATTATGTTGATTTATGCTGAATTTAAAGTGAGTTTCGGGGGCTTTCTAGTGCATAGTTTAGCTTCCGGAAAGTTTATATGTTAACCCTTGTATCCACACGTGGGTTTTAATGTATTTTAGATGTTGGACCTATTCCTAGGCCCTAATTCTATTTTCTGACTGCTTTCTGCAGAAATATTGACACAGTGTGTCTCACCGGTGAGTTTACTAGTCTTTCTGACGTAACGCTTATAGTAACGCATAAAGCAATATTTGAAGTATAAAACGTGCATGAATTCACATGTATAGCATGTAATCAGACAATATTGACATTTAAGCACATAATTGCAGATAATAAATGATTATTAAACTGTACAGAAATTACCGGTTTTGTGCCAGTTTTCACAGCTCGCACAACCTCCGAACACGCTCGGTCAGTGCATTTAACTTTTCCATAACCAACTGATCAGACTCGACCAATTGAGCAAGAACAACTACAAGACACCCAAGCACACGTGTCTGCTCATTGGAGTTTACCATTTGGTAAGCCTAACAGTTAAGGAACAAATTAACGTACGCTTTAGAATAAAAACCAAGGATAAAATAGTTTAAAATTTTCAAAAAAAATTCTTTAACAGGCTCAGAAAGTGTGTATTACCCAATTGCATTTCTAATGCCTTCACAATTTCACAACACCACATCACAACCATGGCTATTGCAAAACCAATATGTCAACTTCATCGAGCCAAACATTCAAGTATTGAGCAGTATCACGCGAGAAAATCTTTTTTTATACAGTTAGGCTAACCAAGGTGTGCATTACCTAACAATAACATAAGAGGAGCACTTTACAACATGCGAATTACTTTGTAGACTCAAATAGCCATAATGAATATCAAAGCAGCCTTAAAAACAAATCTCATAAGCAAAAGAGGGCTACAATCTAAGTTGCCAAGCCAAGTCCGAAGATACATTATACACAAAAGCCATTATAAGGTCTCATCCAAATTTTCGATAACAAATGTAAACCAAAACCTCAGATAAACAATAACATCAGACGTGAGATAATGAGACCTTGATTAACAAAACAACCACACCCACACACATGCAAGGACAAATCCTTCATCCCAACTTAAAAGTCGGAACAAAAAGAGCCGCCATCTTTAACGACGGTGTAACGTTAAAAGTAAATCGAATTGAAGACAACAGAACCCAGAATATACCTTAAAAAACACAGAGGTCATTGATCCTAGCAAATACGGCTGTCGTAGACGATGGACGGAAGCCCAGACGAAGTGGTAGAGAAGGAGAGAGAAAGTACTTGCTTCAAAGTAAAGCTATAAAAGCAACTGAACAACCCTTAAATACCAACAAAGAAAGCAACTCACCAAGCCAAAGTTATAAACCCAAGAAGCACAATAAAGAGATAATGCGTGAGGTACAACCAGTGGAAGCAATGTTTTAAAAACCAGTAAATACCAGCCGGTATTACTAGTCTCGGATGCAAATCTGGTATGAAACACCCCGGTAAATTAGTGAAATGGCATAAGAGTTGTATCGGCGGTAAAACTCGGTATACCGGTTTGAACCGTAATACCGTTACCGGCCCAAGGTAACTTTTAAGGTTTGGAAATTTGGCTTTTTATGCTTTTTAATGGACCATCCCCAACTTTAATCATAAACCGTTTTGGTTTACCTCACAGACGTAAAAATGATCAAAATTCAAAAGCACCATTACTTCATCTCTTACGGTTCATCACCTGCTCATCCATGACATTCTGTCCATCTTCAGCGGTTCATCTTTATTATAAAATAGTGGCCAATAAAGTGCATTTGTTGTTGATCCACGTTCGAAAATGAAACAACCCTGCTGCCCATTCCTTTTTAGTATATAAAACAGTTGAATTATTAGCTTGATGATGTTTCTATACTCATACTTCATGCACACATTACTTAATGTACAAAATATATAGTTAACTAGCCAACTCGGTTGAACCACCCGGTACAACCGGTTGAACCATTTTTTAGCTCAATCTAGTATGAGTTAAAAACCGGTTTTTAAAACATTGAGTGGAAGCATAAATATGTTGCAAATAAATAATATATAAATAAATGGCAATATATGGTCAAGATGATCCAAAAGTGTAACTTTATGAAAATGTTGACAAATTTATGAAATTATGGTCTTGACAAATGATGATTTTAAGAAATTGAGGTTTATAGTCACTCAAAATGACAAAAACATGGCCATATGGATGTAGTAATGAAATATAAGTTAATACATTGCAGGTCATAACACTAGATCTATTTAACTAGATTGTATAACAACCTAATTTCTTTGTTTTAGATATTTTCAACAATGGTTTGAAGAAACCTTGGTAAAAAAAAAACAATGATTAGGGCTATTGATAGACATTGAATGGATTTGTGACACTAGAAAGTTAAGATGATGAAGAACCTAATTTTGTTTTTGTAACGTAGCTAATATGTCGGTAAAAGAGTCAAGTTGGAAAACTTATCGGTAACCATCGTCAAAGTTGCCCATCGGAAATCCTGGTTGGAAATCCACTTACCCTATGACCAAATTTCTAACGGAAACGTCAATGATGGGTTCTTGTCAGGGAATCCATTTCACCAAACAACTTTCTAGTTGAATCATTCGCATGTACTACTTATATTTAATACTTTTAGATACGATTTGTAATTTAGATTTAGGGGTGGGGGTTACTTACAATCCGTAAACAACTAGTAGTCCTTTGATAAGAACTTTTAGTTCTCACACTACATATTTTTTGTTTAATACTTGTCCAATCCGCATCCTCATTGTCATATAAATCCACCTCATTATAATCACTATCCAACTATTAAATCCTAAGTACTAAATATGTATAGTATAAGGTGTATTTTTCAAGGAGATTGAACATATTATCATATAATTCTATGTGATAGGGTGATGATTGTTAAACATGTAGATTCATGAGAAAAGATAAGAAATAGCAAGTAGTGTTTACATAAACTTTGTAAACATGTAACTTATTTTACATGTATAGTTTATGTAGGTTTTTCGTTGTTGCATAATTTTTCTGTTTGGATATGTGTAAAATAAGACAACAATTTCAAAGTTAGTGATCTAAAGAGACAACAAGTTCAAAGTTAATGATCTTCTTACAAGTCTTAGATCTAAGCCATCATTAGATCAATGTTTGTTTTTTCATTATAAAAAATGGAAATTTGTTAGGTCTTTGTTTTAACAATTGTAGATTTGATAAAGATTTGAAACTACATACTTAGAAGCCAAGTTTATAGTAGAAGTCTTTGTATGTGTAAGATTATATGAAAAATCAAACTTAAAAGACTTGGTGAGGTGAAGATATACTTATCCAAGTTTAGCGTAGTTAAACTTAGGATAAAAACTACCGGACCCAAACACTAAACATCCGTTGAACAATTTGTAAGTATTTAATCTTTATTAGATTGCATGCTTAACAATGGAGGCTCAAATTCGTCGCAAAGTGAAAGTTTGCCTTTGACTGTCAAGTGGACCTCGAACACAACATACTAATCCAAGTTTAAGATAGTCCATCTTAGGATAAACAACTATCAGACCTAAACATTGAACATGTGTTGATCAATCTATATGTCTTTACTTTTTACCAAATTTCATGTTAATCATTGGATATTCATCTTTTTCAAAATGTGAATGCTTGCCCCAAGTAATGCTACATGAACTTAGAGCACAACTTTAACCTTAACAAAGTGATCATCAATCATTTTCATACTTAGTAAAATCTAAATTTTATTATACATGTATTTAGTATCCTACATGTTAGCTAAATGCTTTTAACTTAACATTATTACTGGAACAATTCTAAGTAACATGTGCATTAAAACCTTCCTCATAACCTAACTAAGTTATATTGGGGGACTAAAATCGTCGAAAAGACTGAAATATGAAGTTGAGGGGCTAAAAATGTCAAAAACCAAAACTTTTCAGAGTCAGAGGTCCTTGCGGACCGTATGAGTTTCCCCTTGCGGTGCAGACCAGGTGTCTGCATAACCAGATTAGCGCTAGTAGCAGCAAATTGCTGCATGTTTTCTACCTATCACCTCTTTTGCCACAATTAATCTCATTTTGACACATGTCCACCTCTCATGCATCTTCCTTGGCTATAAATAGCACCTTAAACCATCTCATTATTCATCTCAAACACAAAAACTCAAAAAGTCTTGTATCAAGTTCTTGGTTCCTAATTTGTAAGCTTCTCTTGATCTTTTGAAGGAGTCCTTTGAAGTAGTAAGTTCTTTTCCTTAAGCTCTTTTAATAACCACTAGTTTTATAGCTTAAAAATGTTCTTTGTTTATAGTCGTTCTTCATACAAATCTTCACTATTATTGCACTATTACTCTTTGTTTTTGTACTTCATTTCTAACATATAATAACTTACACATTATATCATCTATAATCTACCAACATGTTTTATACTTTATATACGCATAGAAATCCTAAAACCGACCAACGGGAACACATAAGTGTTCATCCTATTTTAGACAGATTATGTGTTATCATTTTGGAAATGACCATAACTTGGTCAAAACTTAACCAAATAAGGTAAACTCCTACTTAATAATTAAGTTCATCGAAATACGATTTCAATGATATATAATACGCTTACAAACACCTCCGTTTGGACCTCTAACCATTTAAAACCAAACTGAAGTGCAAAACTAAACGGCCGGTAAAGATCCATGGTTTTGGCCATTTTCCGGGTTCCAAACAGAAACATTTTGTAAATGAAAGTTGTAGAACACATTCTGATTTAGAAGACTGTAAATTTTTATAATTATTCGACGTTATTTACTATGTTTAAAATGTAGAACGGAAATAACACAGAAAGCTGTTAAAATTTATATTTTCTAAAAACTAAACAATTTACTAAAAATAAACGATTTGTGATTTACCAAGGGTTCATTTATCCAATACCATTTACAAAAACATCATAACAAATTCAAAACCTTAATGAACGATGCTTATTATTAGGATTTACTTGTAATCTTTGAGAACATGCAAACTCATCATCAATCATCAAGGTGAGTACATAGTACCCTTTTTCCATTTTAACTATTTTGGGGTGATTCATATGTTACAACTATTTTCCTAATTCAATTCGACTACATTATGACATATGCGATTACTATCTTCCTTTTATGTGTAAAACTTGTGTGGTAATCCAATGTTTATAACCAACTGCATTCATTAACTATGATCAAGCCATCGGTAGTATATTATAGCACTATAGGTGTGACGACTCATTCCCGCTTCCTATTTGTTTTGTTTGAGGAAGTATCCTTTGGGGAATGATAGAAACCGAGCTATGTGTTCTAGGTAAACCCTTTTGGGTTTATGCTACCAGTCAACTATGGTTTAAATGCACATCAAACTGCATCTTGTTGACACAAATTTCTTAGTTATGTAAATATTGCCATACGAATTGTACTCCAACATTCTTGCCATGTACTTAGCTACAAAAACCTACGTTACTCGCCAACTCTTGTAGTTGACCAACATAGTGTCGTACAAAACCATTCTTGCCATGTACTTGGCTACAAAATGTATGTTACTTACCAACTCTTATGGTTAACCCTTCATTTTTACATATGTTTCTGGTGCTTATGTTATATGTTCCTAAGCTTGATTCACACAGGATTGAGACTCTTTTGCCTTAGTTAAATTTAAAACAATTGTGGTGACGGTTTTGCACAAGTTGTTTTGTTATCTATTGAACAATGTAAATATCATATTTCAACTTAAATTAGTGCCATGAGTTTTAAACAATCTACCTAACATGATGCCCCGACATTTCCGTCGTTAATTGGGGTGTTAAAACAATATATGTAATTAACTTAGTATTGTTATGTTATCTGTTCTTTTAATGGCAAACTAGCATATTCCTGAATAGCCCTATAAACTACCTAAGTACAATTATTAACTAACTTGCAAGTTTTAACCCTCCACTTCTTAGATAGAGGTGAGGCACTGATATGCACCAAATGTAACACATAAATTATATCAAATAAGGTATAAAAACAATCATGTTTAGTACTAATGTTGGAAAAAAGTGTGTTTCTTTGTATACTTTTGATTTTCAAGATTAAAAGAGCTTAAATGTGCAACTCGTCCCTTGGCAAACCACTTCTCTCACACCTGCCACCACTCCACCATCACATTCATCCATCATACATCCTTAGAGTGTGTGTAGTAGTCTCGGGATCAAAGATTGATCGTAAGAGTTTTTGTCAAACAAAGGCCATGCTTGGCTAATCTCTTACATCAATTGGTGAAGACAAATCATTTATGTATAACTTTTGATTTCCAAGCTTTAGTAACTTTTTATTTGGGTATGTATTAATGACTTTAATAACTAGTTTTTTATATTGAAAGTGAACTTTATTCTATCATCTCTTCATGTTTTGTTGATTCATTTATTCGTGTCTTTACGGTCTATATAAAGCGCGTTAACTGCCTGGAAGGGGGTTAGAAGGGTGGTTTGGTAAAGTTCTTGCCTCATTTAGTGTATAGATCATGCGAGGAATTGATTCAAGCTCATTAGGACTTCCTTTGAGGCAGATAGCATCAAATCGGAGGAAGTAAGAACGGTTTGAATCCCTTATAAATAAACTACTATAAAAACTTTAAACCAGCTTTGCAGGACTGTATCCCTGCTGACTCAGACCAATATGGCTGATGGTAGTGTTGCCTCCAAAAGAGGGACATGCCACATTTTTCATTAATAACTTACTTAATTATCTTTCAATATTCCGGCCTTGCGGGACTGTATCTCTGCTGACTCAGACCAATATGCCTGAGGGTAGCGTTGCCTCCAAAAAGGGGACATGCCACTATAACTAAGATAATATCTTAAAAAATCCAAAGTGGCGGAAATCATCAAAGGATACATAAATGACGAGTCGGAACCAAGTGATTCTATCTTGTCTATTTGTTTCTTTATTTATTTAGTTTTTTTATTTTACTTTTTAAAAATCTTTACTCAAAAGTTGGTTAGATTAGACGACGACGATATTCCAGTATTAAAAGCTCTTGTGACCTTGGACGACCTCAGTATCTTACCATCACCATACTATGCCAACGACGGGTGCATTTTCCCTAGCGTGTTGTAGAGAGTGATAGTGTTATATCGTGTTTTATAAATTTAAAACTTGATAAAAGAGTAAAAAATGGTACTTAAAAACATAGCAAAAATTTGTACACACTCGCATCATGTCAGGCACCATACCATTGGACCACATGGTCATGAGTTATATTTAATAGAGTAAACTGCAAGTGTGTCCCTAGGGTTTATTGGAACTTTCACTTAGCCTCCCTATCATCCATTTTTTTGCATTATGGCTCCCCGTGCCTGCATTTCATCACACCTTACCTCCCTCCTGTCACCTGATTGTTAGTTGACTGTTAGAAAGGGGTAGGATAGTCATTTCACCTACCAATCTTGTGAACCACTCATGGATTTCTCCATTCTCTTATCCACATTTCATATTGCCACCCCAACTTTACTCTTCTTTTACAATACACCACACATCCAAATTTCACTTGATCATCACATGTTCTACCATCACCGCCATGCACCGTTGCCAACAACCATCACCACTACACACCACACATTGAAGTTGCCGCCAACAACGGTCGCAACACACCACACACCCACTTTGAAACTCGGCCAACTTCTCTCCCATTGTGACATTCATCAAATATCCATATATGTAACCCGATTCATTTCCATATTTTATGTTTTAATCATGCAATGAAACAAATAAACTATAAGTCGTTATTCTTCTTTACCTACTATTATAGTATTATACATGCTAATTCATAGCCATATACATGCTATACACGAGTTTCCATACTAGTTATGTCGCAACCCCCGACCCCTCCCTAGGAGCGGGTGCCGCGAGATCAGATAGGTGGTGGTATCGGTGTTTATTAATTTATAAGCGGAAAACTTTCATCAGGACCATAGTTAGGAAATATTTTATCAGAGTTGAAACACCAAACTTTGAATAATAAACAAATGGGATAAAACCCAAGTTTTCATTATAACATCTTTATAGGGATAAACCCTAGTTTATCAAAAGATAAAACTCCTTTTTATTTAGGTAACTTTTTAGCCACTTTTCCAAGCATTCAGTGCTCTCCAGCTGGCTTCTATTGGCTTTAACATTTTGTTACCTGAAACGCATTTTAAAAAGTTTCATCAGCAAGAAATACTAGCGAGTATATTCCAATTTGTAAAACATCAATTGTTACACATTACAGTATTAAGGGCGATTACAATGTTTATATCTACACAATTACTCATTCAGTACTGTCAACACCTGACTTGTGGGTCATATTACTCATTGGCTATCTCATTGTCTAATGGTAACGTCTTTCACATTTTGTATACAAAACCCCAACATACCGGCAGCAATTGTAGAATTACAAAGACTTAATCCATGTAATTGTATTTGAAAACATTTTGACTCACAAAAAGAGTTTATAAAAGAGAATGCACTCACATTGTTTATTTAGGTAAAACTAAGGCTTCCTGTTGTATCTCCTGTTATTATCTATTAAAATTAAACAAGCACACGTGTTAGTAAAATAATCCAAATCACATTAACCGTACAACTCGAGACAGAACTCCAATGACTGACTCAGGCAGAGCCTTGACATGCATTACGGAGCCCTAAATCAATCGAGTGTAACACGAGAGAGAACTCCAACGACTGAGTCAGGCAGAGCCTTGACATGCGTTACGGAGCCCTAAATGGATCGTGTAGGGTAACAACAGGGTTATAATACTTACAACGAGGCAGAGCTTCGCTTTATAGGGTATTATTTCCCGAGAGTTTATACTATCAGAGAGTTTGAGAGAGATTTTGGAAATGAACATTGACCAAATGTGGCTGAAGCCTCTATTTATAGGGCTGGCCGAGGGCGGCTCGCGGCCCGCGAAGACCGACACTAACTCTCTCGCGGCCCGCGAGAGAGTGCCTGTCGTTTATAGCCTTGCTGAGTCAGTGTGTAGGGTTGCTGAGTCATCGGACACGTGGCGGTCTGCCTTGACCGGCACTCCAAGCCAGTCGCTGCCCGCGAAGGTAAAGGCTAAGGGAGTCGCGCCCGAGAGCTGCTCCCAGATTTTGTTTTTCTTGATTTTTATAAGTATAGGGGATTTCGGGTTCGTTTCTCGTGTGCGAGATATATGAGGAACGTTTTTGGGTTACGTTAAAGGTTTTAGGAGGGTTGTTATAAGATACATTCGTTAGTTTGGTTAATCTTTGCATTAATAGTGGCAATGTTTTGAAACCCGGACCGGATGTTGAACCAGTCTCTTCACCGGGTCATTGGTCAGACCGGTCGGACCGGTTCAACCGGATTTAAGAACCGGATGATTTTATAAATAATTAAATATATTTTTATTTACTTAACTTTATTTATATTACATATTTTAAAAGTATTGAAAGTTATTTTATTTTTTAACAATAAAAAAACAAAGTAGAATTAATCAAACGAATTGAACAACAGACTTGAATTAAAAGTGGAATATTATTTGATAAAATAAAAGGAAAATATAAATTAAAGGTCTCTAGTATCAGTTCTCAAAGTAAGTAAGTTAAAAATTGAGTATATAGTTGCAGGCCTATAAGTCTATAACTAAAAAACAAACAAGAAGTTCACATAAAATCATCCTCTCTCTCCTCTGTTACAGTCGTCTTCCTCATAAACCCACCTTCTTTATTTTTGGTTTTTTTGCCGGAAAAAAAAAATTCGATAAAACCCTTCCATGATCCGACGGTTTGGCCGTAAAACCGTTCGACCGGGGACCCCCGGTCTGATCGGCGGCTACTAAACGAACCGGCCGGTTCAGTGAAAAAACGGTTCCAACCCCCTAACCGGACCGCCGGCACCACCGACCTCCGGTTAAACCGGACGGACCGGCCTGTCCGGTCCGGTTTTCAAAACACTGAATAATGGTTAACCAATTCCAGGGACTAAAATTGCCAAAAAATAACAAAACAAAAGTTTCTGGATCAAGGTCAACGACTAGCTGAACCGCGGCACTCTCATTAAACCTTTAATTCTTCCATTTTCACTCCGATTTCAGTTATGACTCCGTCCCTAATGTATCTAGACATGATTCCAACCCAATTCCTACCATTAATTCAAATCATAACTCCCAAATTTAAACCCCATTCATGACCGTTGAACAGTGTTGGATCTGAGAATGTGTGTTTTATGATAAACAATGAATCAAATTGAAAATTCAATTAAACAATGATAAGAAAATACATCAATCTAACACTATTATGATGTTATCAATCACAAGGTACAACAGTACTCCCTCTCACTAGGTGAACACTCTCTTACTTAGTTTTTATGCTCACAGCTCTAAGTGTTAACTATTACAATGAACAAGCTAAACTATGTGGCACCTGCGGAAAATCCACAGTCATCCTGATTTAACATCTCACCGCTTTGGAGTACTTGTCAAACTTCGGGACGAAATTTCTTTCAAGTTGGGGATGATGTGACAACCCGAGATTTCAAGGTCTTTCCTATACACATCACTAACTTCACAATCCTGTTTTTACAATTTGATTTACGTGGTGTCGTGTGTAGTTTATCTGAATGATTAATGTTTTATGTGGATGCTTGGTTGTTAAAAGTGTAGTGTTAAATATAGTTTATTTAAGGTTTAACAATAAGGTTCTTCACCACGAGTTCTCCTCGACGAAGAACGGGATTCTTCGCCACCATCATATCGACGAAGAATGGATCTTCGTCGAAGAAGATACTTCGCCGAAAAGGGGCTAGGCCCAGGGTGGTTCGCGGCCCAACTTTCAAGTAATTTGTATAACCTCCTTGAAAACAGTTTACGTAAACTAAAAACCCTAAAGCTCCTCCTCCATATTCTCTGTGCGACGGCTGTAGGAAATCTCGAAGCATTTTCCATCTCGATTTATCTAAACCCTTCGGTATCACGGTTAGTGTCTAACCTTGTTATTCGATGAAATCTTGATGTTGTGATTTTGTGTATAATTAAGGTTCACTAATAATATCGTAAATCTAGAATGTTCATGATAAGGATTCGATGATTTGTATGCGGTATTGTTCATATGAGGATTCGATAGATTCCGCGTAATGAGTTGGTAGCATGATAGACTAACATTTGATTGTATGATCAATGATTGATATGTTTTAATGATGAAACTGTTATGTGTGGGTAGTCGATGATTGTTCATGATTAGGGTTTATTGAACTTGTAAAACAATCGTTGGTTGATCCAATTAATCCTGCCAAAATGTGTTAAACTGTCACAAGATTAAGGGTTGTAACTGTTGGGTTTTGACGAAGGTTAGATCCTTCGTCACACCTCATCAACGATAAAGGTTGAATACTTCGTCGCACCACATCTCGAAGAAGAATAAGTTCTTCATCGCAACAGTTTATGATGAACCACTAAGATTCTTTGTCAACTTGAACTCGACGAAGGATGGTTCTTCGTCGCAGGGGTACTTCACATTGAAGGCATTTGGGTAGAACAGTAGACAGTTATGAGGTTGTTGATGATTGATATTTATAAGATCTATGTTGTATGATAATAAGGATAGGAAATCTGGTTTGACCTGTATGAATAGCAAACTCATCTGTTAAGTGTTGTTTTGTGACGTTCACATGAGATGTGGACTTGTATGAGAATTGGGTATGTGCTACATGATAACAGTGAACCTTGTGTTAGATACAAACTGTGTGCAAATACGTGACTTGAATGATTGTGAAACTGATATTGTTTGGTAACCACGGTAGGGTTTGGGTTGACCAACTTGGACGGGTAACTTAACATACCTAGAAAATCTAAGGTGAGTTCATTCCTCTTGAGCATGCGTCCCGGTGGGTGGGACAATCATTGGGTATTCCTGAGAGGAATAAGTTATTTGGGTAAAACTGGGATGTTGGATAATACATTCACTCCTATCACCATTAAGTCCCATCTTGTTTGTTACCTGAGAGGTAACGGGGTATTAGTTGGTAGCGCTATCTAGGTTTTACACCCTCACCCCGTACCTGAGAGGACGGGTGTGATGTAATGACCCAGTCATGCCCAATACTTTGATAGGGGCATTGGGGAAAGGGCAAATTAGTCTGGAGCCATCTTGTACGGTATCGAGTTATTATCAACATTATAATCAATGAACTGAACTAAACACTTGGTAACCAACGTTTTCGTAAAACTATGAACTCACCAGCGTTGTCTGATACACTTGTTGCATGCTCGCAGGTCGTTAGGTACTTTGGATAAGGAACTTGCTATCTGGATGGCTGGAGTGGTCATGGGTCGTACTACTTGGAATTGCAAGACTTGTTTACTGATTTCACATACATTGGTTTTTGAAACGATTGAACAGTGATTTACTATTTGCTTCCGCTGAACATGTTTAACTTGGAGTATGCTTATGAATGTTTTATCATTATAAATGGAAACTTTGTTTTATAACTTGATGTTAGTTCAATGTAATTGGTGGCTAGATCTTGGTACGTCACACACCTAGCGGGGTCACCACATGTGGTATTCTGGGGGTGTGATAGGAGGTGTGAACTGCTAGTGACGTCATCATAAAAGCGACCCTTAACAGCTTCAGAAAATGGTGTAACTGCCAAAAGTTGTGAAACACTTGGATTGTGCACAATGTTGCATTGAATTGCTGCTCTTTGTGAGTTTAGTATGAACTGCTGGATTTCACAAAACTGCTGGTTGAGAACTAGCACTTCAAGAAATCCAAAACATCTGTCTTTGACTTATTAACTTGGTCTCTAGTCTTTGACTTTGGTTGACTTTGACTGTTGACTTGTTGACCAGCACTTTGGCAATCAACATTTGTTCTTCTAAACTTTGATTCTTTGAGGATAGTAGTTTTATGTAGCAGTAGTTGGGGCAACTGTTTTGAGAACTCTTCAAGGGGAGAGAAACTACTGGACTTGTGATTGTACTTTAACTTATTTCATCAAGCATGGATGATGGTTCCCTTAGGTTTTGGCTTTCATTATCAGCAGATCTTATATAATCCAACAAACACTCATTCAAGACCTAATCAATTATTGTTATTACACTAGAAATTGAAACTTAAACAAAATGATATAACACATTTTGAGATCCTCAACATCCATACACACCATCAATTTCGCAAAAACACTTTGCAGTTCAAGAATTCTCATTTTAGGGCTTTGATCTTCCTTCAACTAATTCAACCTCGATTATAATTCGATTTAGGTAATTCTTGAACCAATCCTATTTTTTCCGTTATCTGCAAAAGCCCTATATCAGTTTCTGTTGATAAAGAGCAATTGATTCTCATTTTGAAGAATCATAATCTAGGGTTCATACTAATTTGGGGATTTTAAGCATTCTTAATTTTAAACTAATTAACCAACATGTTGTTATTATAACTCATGTTATTTGGTATTTTTATTCTTGTTGTAGCCTTAGATATACTTGTGATGATTTGTAAAATTTTATCTATTATTAGTGCTAATATAATATTTATATGTTATTTAAAAATAATATGTCTATCCTAGTCAAATCTTTTTATGCATTCTAAATCTTATAAACTTAAACTATAATTAATATTTAGAAACTATTTTGAAATCAAAAATACATAATTTGCACATTTCTACATAAGTTATATCATATTTAGTTTATATACATTTTTCATGTAAACTATATGCAAAACTCTAAAATTTACATTTTATTAATTTGTGTATTTCCTTTAGAAACTTTAGACAAATTATATTTAAGATATATTTTAAGACTAAATAATTTATAATGACATGTAGAACTCATTTAGTAATCTTATGAGACTTTATAACTATATAGGTTTTTCCCTCTAATTCTAGTAGATAACCATTTTAATATGAGCATAAATAAACATACATCCTAATAATCATTAATATTTATTATTTAGATTAAATAGAAATATTTATTATAAAATATGTATTTCGTCACATCATATAACTTATAGTATTTAATTAAACTAGTGGGATATTCGGCGCTTCGTGGCGGACTTTCAACACTCTTATGATACCAGAACTCAGAATAGCAACTGTAAGAGATACAAATGACCACCGGCATCGGTAGCGATGTTGCCCAAACACCATCAGTTTGTTTTGGCACGGTACACGACCTAAATGGATATCGACACTTGGTTTTCATCGATAGAAAATATTAATTTACTTTGAAATAGCCATATACTGGCATCAGATTCGATAATACCAATAGCGGCACCGCTATTACTCTCTTTTAAATAAAACTTTATTTACAATGATTTTGTATAACTATTTAAAGAAAATAAATAAAAGAAACCGCTATTGTAACTCATGCAAATAAGGAATTGTAAATTAATATAAGGAATAACGTATTCTTAATTTTCTTTTATATAATAGGGATAACTGACAAATAAAATGATAACATAAGTGAAAGTAGTATAATATTTAATATATTTTATAGATGTCATTCATCCATAAAAAAGTATTATATATTCTTGTATCTCATATGGGTGGATGTGATTGTTTTTGTGAGTCACTTAAAAGCCACTTTAATTCCTATTGTAGCTAACAACTTCTTCAATTATATATATAACTAGTTTTAAGTCTCTGCATTGCAAGGCGGGGGTCATAAAACTATGCTAAGTAGCACCCGAATGGTGACCAAAACCTGGAAAAATCGTAAAACAAAAAACACGAGTTTTTAACATCAACCGACTCATGTGGCATAAAACGTAACCTAACTCGAATTTATACCAAACATATTGGAAAGTCGAAAGAGTAAAAATGACATTTTAAGAAATTTTAGAAAGTTGAGTTGCTTTAAGTGTCTATGCTGAAAATTGAGAGGTTAACGTACAAAAAAGACAAAAAAAAAAAAAAAAAAACCAAAATGACGGTATTCATAAGCTTGATGCAAATTATATATATATTATGAATAAGTTGTGATTTTGTACTCACACTAATTATTTTTATTATATAGTTAAGTTAGTTATTCTTCACATACTTATAAGGTTTACATTATATATTAAAGGGTAAATTACACTTTTCGTCCTTTATGTTTGTATCGGATTGTAATTGATACCTTTTAACTTCAATAATTACAGTCACAGTCCTTTATTTGTAAAACTTATTACCTCCTAGATCCTTTAGCCCTAACCAGGCTATAATTTTCAGTTAAATTTGACATGTGCCTTACACATGAGGGTAGGTTAGTAATTTCACCTATAATAATTAAAATATGTATTCTTTTTCCTTTCATCTTCACAGCCAAACAACCAAACAACCACCAGATCTAAGCTTGTCAAGTCCAACATCACCCCATTTCTTTCTCAATTGATCTCACAAACCCTCACTATTCAGATCTTAATCAACCCAAATTAATCTCACAAACCCATCAATCACAAATCTACAAAACCCTAACAATCTGTATCCTCCGCCTTCTTCTGCCACGTCGTATTCTCTACCCACCGTCAACAGGTATAGAGAGGGGGGTTGAGCTTTATTACAACAACGGAGCAGGCTCCGACAAGCAACCATTGCTGCCGACGATGTCAGATATGAATAGCGTAAGATCTGAAGCGTTGCCACCATCAGATCCAAAGGGTTACTGATAAAAAAAATCATTAAGAGAAACCTAAATGGGTCAAGGGTTAAAGTCAAATTCGAACATTAGGCTATAATCCAAATATTAATCACTCCATACATACCCAAAAAGAAAGAAAAAAGGTTCTGTGAATTAAACCTTGTTATGGGAATTGTTAAGCAAAAGTTTAAGCATGTCTTCTTGCTCCCTTTTAGGATTTCTATAGCAGCAACATAAGGGTGAGATGGGCACTCCTCTCTTAGGGGAGTGACCTCTCTTACAAAAAACCAATTAGCACGCCCCACGTCAACTCCCCCCTTAACTCCCCCCACACCCTCAATTTGATGGCGGCACTCCTCTCTTGGGGGACTTGTTTTTTTTTTGTTTTTTTATTTGTTGTAATTATGCATGTTTATAAATTAAACAAATATTAATAAAAATTAAATAATCGGCCATGAGTGTTTCGTGGCCTCCCACACGATCTCGACGGACAATTTTTTTTACTAGACGATGTCGTGTCTAGTAGCTCCGCTTGTTGGATGAGATTTTGGAAGAAAATTAAACTACCATCGCTTGACGATGAATCTTCATCGTCGGGAAAGTCGGGCAGGGGAGAAAAAAACGAGAACTTGTAATCCATTCTTTTTTTAAAGATTGGTTAAAAAAATTAGATGAGTTGAATGGGTGAGAGTTGTTTTGGGTTTGAAAAATAAAAAGATTGAAGCGGTAGTATTTATAGGGGTTAGAAATTTTTTTTTAAATATATAACGGCTATATAGCTGTTTAAAATTGAATCCCCTCATCGGTGAACACCCACCGCTCCCAATCCCCGATTAGCTTCCCCGATTTGATGGCGGCGGTGTTCCCGCTCGGGGACTTCACTCACGCATGCCTCCCCGCTAAGTGTCCCGGACACCCTAACAACACAGATTGAAGCGTATGCACACAAGCGTGTGATGTCAGATCTAAGGTGTGATGTCAGGAATGTATACACGAATTTGGGGAGGGAGGTTTTGTTGCAGGATGTGGGCTCTGGTACAGAGAAAAAAAAGTTTGGGCTTTAAGACTATGGGGTATGGGGCGGGGTTGGCGCGTTGGTTGGGTACAAACGCCCAAGTCACCACCCCGGGTGGGCTTGGGTTTCGGCGTAGCCCCTTGGGCGGGGGTTTCAGCCCGGGCGTGCCTAAGGGTCTTCCGTGGCCGGCTCTCATTGGCTGGGTTGGCTAGGTCATAGTGGCTAGGTTTAAAATTTAATAAATAACCGTTTGGCTTGGCCAAACGGTTCACCCAAGGTTTAAAATTTAAAAAAATAACCGTTTGGCCAAGACAAACGGTTCACCCAAGTTCTATAAAACCCCCACCGCCTGTCCACATCTCTACCCCAACCCTTCACTCCACCTACCCGAACCTGCTACCCACACTTGATAAATGGCATCTTGGACGCACGAGGAAGAGCTAGCACTTGTCACGAGCGTCTTGGACGCAATGAAGGGCCGCCAACCCAGTGAGACCTGTTACTGGCCGGAAGCTTTCGCTAGCTACCGGCACAACGTGGGGAACGATCGACACAATCTAAACGCGTGCCAACACAAGTGGCGCGAGCTACGACCGAAGCTCGACCGTTTTAAAGCCTACTACGACAGCGTCCAGGGCGGTGATATAAGTCACGAAGACTGGGTGGCGGTGGCCAACATCGAGTTCCGGGGCAAGGAGCGGAAGCCGTTTGAAAAGCTCGCCCTGTTCGAAATCTACCTAACGCTTTAGGCTTTTTTTTTATTTTGTAATCATTTTTTTGTAGGATTTTGTAATTTTTAGGAAATTTTAATGATAATTTTAGGTTTTTTTAATATTGTGTGTATTTTTAAATTTTAGGCTTTTTTTTTTAATTTTTATAAAACTGGCCAACCCACCCGGGCTAGCCACGCCCCGCCATACCGGCCCAACACGTCACTCACCAGCGGGGGGCCTCAAAGTCCACATGTCAACCCAAGCCCCAAACCCCCGCCCCACCATACCTCACGGTCTAATATATATATTTTATTATTTTTTTTGTTTTTTGATTTGTTTATTAAGATAAATACTATTAAATAAATGCGTGAAATTGCAAAAATACCCTCATGTGCTTTGCACATGACCAGACTAAACTGGTATGTAAAAGTTTTTACAAATAAAAGATTGTGACTGTAATTATTGAAGTTAAAGGGCATCAACTGCAATACGATACAAACATAAAGGACGAAAACTGTAATTTACCCTATATTAAATTTTAGACTTGTGATATATTCTAAGGTGACAAAATTTGACGACACAAGTGGTTAAACTAATAAATAAACATTTTTTTTCATTTAATTTCAGTCAAACTATAACCTATACACATGTATACAACTAGTAGATGCCCCGCCCGCGTTGCGGGACGAGTGCCGAATAATTCTCAATCAATTATAAAAAGACTACTATAATTTTGCTATGAAAAAAAAAACGATGATAAGACCGTAATTTTGGGCTCAGGGCAAAACTGTAATTTTTCAGGACTAATGAGCCAGTGTTAGGCAGCTAGAGTTATGCGCCGCCCGCGTTGCGGGGAGCTAAACCGAGTATTTCTTAGGTTAATAACATGTACGCCTTTATGTCGGTTAGTTATACATGCTACCAATAACACGATATCAAAAAAGATACATCAAGTTAACCAATTAAAGAAAAACAGTACCATAGTTATGATAATTTTTTTTTTAACTAAAACGATGACAAGCGTGTAATTTAGAGTTGGGGGCAAAACAATAATTTGTCAGGACCAATTAGCGAGTGCTAGGCAGTTGTTTGGCATGAATAAAAACAAAATTAAGTCAACAGAGTAAAATAAAACACTACCATGGTTTTGCCAAAGAAAAAAAACGATAGCAAGATTGCAATTTTTAGCGGAGTTAAAATCGTAATTTTAAAATGGAGGTAAAATAATATTTTGAACTGAGGGCAAAACCATTTTTTTATTTTGAAACGGGGGCAAAATCGTAATATTTTAGCTGCGGGCAAAATCGTAATTTTTAGCTGGGGGCAAAATCGTAATTTTAAACTGGGAACCAAATCATAATTTGGCAGGACTATAGCTGAGGGCAAAACCATAATTTTATTTTGAACTGGGGGCAAAATTGTATTTTTTTTAACTGAGGGCAAAATCGTAAATTTAAGCAAGGGGCAAAAACAAAATTTTATTTTGAATCGAGGGCGAAATCGTAATTTTACACCTGGGATAAAATTGTAATTTGGTATCAACTATAAATAACTATTATATGAAAAAAGAAAAAAAACAAAAACAAAAGTCAAAAGTGGCCGCCACTTTTGGCCAACCACCAATGACTACTATTCCCGCCGACATTCACATCTTATGTTTCTATGTATTGTAAATGTGCCGCCCGCGTTGCGGGGCGCTAAACTGAGTATTTCTTAGTTTAATAACATGTACGTCTTTATGCCGGTTAGTTATAAATGCTACCTATAACACGATATTAAAAAAGATACATCAAGTTAACCAATTAAAGAGAAGCAGTACCATAGTTATCATAAAAAAATAACTAAAACGATGACACGCGTGTAATTTAGAGTTGGGGGCAAAACAATAATTTGTCAGGACCAATTAGCGAGTGTTAGGCAGTTGTTTGGCATGAAAAAAAAACAAAATTGAGTCAACAAAGTAAAATAAAACACTACCATAGTTTTGCAAAAAAAAAAAAAACGATCGCAAGTTTGCAATTTTTAGCTGAGGTAAAATCGTAATTTTAAAATGGAGGTAAAATATTATTTTGAACTGAGGGCAAAAACATTTTTTTATTTTAAATTGGGGGTAAAATCGTAATATTTTAACTGCGGGCAAAATCGTAATTTTTAGCTGGGGGCAAAATCGTAATTTTAAACTGGGAACCAAATCGTAATTTGGCAAGACTCTAGCTGAGGGCAAAACCATAATTTTATTTTGAACTGGGGACAAAATTGTATTTTTTTACTGAGGGCAAAATCGTAAATTTAAGCAGGGGCAAAAGCAAAATTTTATTTTGAATCGGGGGAAAAATCGTAATTTTAAACTTGGGATAAAATTGTAATTTGACATGACCTATAAATAACTATAATATGAAAAAAAACAAAAAAAAAAACAAAAGTCACCGCCAAAAGGCCGCCCATTTAGCCCAATAAAGGGCAACAACTATTCCCTGTCGGTGCCTACATTTATTTTTGTTGTTGTTGAAAATATATATTTATTTTATGATCAATATAATGTAGACATATTATATTCTATTGATTTAGTTGAAACCATAAATAGTTTTAGGCAACCCTTTGAGCAAACGGAGCCTAACACATCATAGTGATCAATCTAGCCTGATATGGGCATCACGTCTTATGATCTCCAATTATTCGTATCTTATACAATCTTTATGCTTCAACAACATTGATTGAACCTTAAAACACAACTGATCCAAATGGCTTTTAGTTTTGATTTTTTTAAGCATGGTGTTACACATTATTATCAGTCCATTTCTTCATGCTATTACCGATTAAATATTCTTGATATGTTGCTTTTGGTATGTAGCACTCTCATTTGTTCCTTTGTGCGTAAAATAATGTGTGCAATAAAAGACACATAAGGTGTTACAAAAGTTTAACTCTAAACCTATTGTATTACACTCATTTGTATCGTTGACAAAAAAAATTCACTGGCATATATTATATAAAGGAACGGGATCAGGAGAGAACGATTTGAAGTGTGAGAAAAGTGAGAACGAGTTTCAGCCACAGATCTTTGTGATTTGTGGCTAAGATGATGCGGTGACATTTTTGTAAATAATGGGAACCTTACAAGTACCAGGAGGGGTAAAATTGGAAGATCCAAACAAGGGTACATAGGGGTGAGCAAAATCAATTACCCGACCCGACCCGATACCCGAGAAGCCTGTAAATAAATACCCGACATAGTACCCTATATGTAAAAGTCGGTTCCGGTTCTTTTGTTAATCGGGTCTATCGGTCTTCGGGTAAAGAACCGACCCGGATACTCATATCTATACACATTCAGATCTAACAATGAATTGGTTTCATTCATGTATTTTAAAAGCTTAATTGATCTATGCGTTTTATCTGATGATAGTAATGTATTTTCAACAACTCTAGATATTAATGCTCACATGTGTGCAACTGTTTATACATTAGGCTTGAAATTGCAACATGTATAGCTTAATCACAGTTCAGATCAAATGATACACACAGGCACAGATAATGGAAATCACACAATCCTAGTTCCATTTCAGCAATTCAGCCGATTATTGACTGCAGAGTTTCAGGGAACCATACCTCAACCAGTCAACCTCGTGAACTATCTGCAGCAACACTTACAAATTTATGAAAAGTATTGAAGATTTATTGAAGAATTGGATTTAGTTGTGATATATCTTACTTATTGTTTGATATATCACGAATAGGTTAACTTATTATGATGGGCTTTGGCCCAGATTAGTTGTTTGTTCAAAATCAATATACTAAATCGGTTCCAACAGGTTTGGCTTCGGTTCTTTGTTGTTCCCGACCCGATACCCGACATACCTGATTTACAGGAACCGAACAAATACCCTATACCCTATATTAGGGTCGGTTTCGGGTACTTTTCGGTTCGGTTCTCGGTTCTAATCGGGTCGGACCTATTTATGCTCACCCCTGAGGGTACACATGCTAATCACATGTCATTTTCCCCCATCATATTTAAACGCCAATAACTTTTTTATACGTGATTATTTTTCTAAAAAAATTACACCATAAAACTCAGCGTTTTTTTAATCTTTCCAACGAGTATACTATTGATATACTTTTCGAAAAAAAAATGAAATGAGTTTTATGGCATGTTTCTGAACTGGGTGTTTTATGGCATTTTAGACTAGTTATTTTTATGCCGTTTTTCTGAACTATGTGTTTTTATGGCGTTTTAACTAGGTATTTTCATGACGTTTTTCTGAACCGAGTGTTTTATGGCGTTTTAAACTGAGTTTTTAATGACGTTTTTCTGAACTGAGTGTTTTATGGCGTTTCAATTGAGTATTTTCATGGCCTTTTTTTTCTAAATTTGGTGTTTTATGGCGTTTTAACTGGGTATTTTCATGGCGTTTTTTTCTGAATTTGGTGTTGTTATGGCGTTTTATTTGAACACCCGGTTCATGTGTGTGGGTTTTTTTGACAATATTACCCCTTAGTGTAATTTAGCATCAATGTCACATGTCAAATCAAAATTCGTTCTCACCGTTCTCACACTTTTCACTGTTTTCTCTAAATCCTGACCCATTATATAAATATACTTCTCTTTTCTTCTTTTGTCGCTAGACTATTGTTGATGATCAGTCGTTGATCACAAAGGGATATATATTTTAAGAATTTACTTCACATTCCTTTTTTTTTGTTTCTATGTCGGTGATAACAGATGGATTCATTCGTGGTGATAATATTGTTTGCTAAAAGTCAGAGGTGTCTCTGAGAATTCACGCACCCTGTTCGAGCTCGAAAAAATATGCCATTCCGTAATGTTTTATTATTATTTAAAAAAAATCAAATTAGTATTGGGCTTAGTAAACCTAATGCCAAGTGGGGTAAATTCTAAACCATAAAAATTATTTGTAAATGTGCCTGTATTGGAATTGGTATGCGTTTAGTATTTAAAAAAAATAACACATATATATCAATTTTTTTAAATCACGTGCCCCTCGAAATCTCGGGCCTTGTGCGGAAGTCCTCCCCGCACACTATTCTAGCCGCCTATGCTAAAAGTCAACTTTCTAATAATAACTGGAAAATAGTTCTGAAATTTTATTCCATCCCAAATATATATCCACTTCTAAGACTATGGATCAATTTTTTTAAGCAAATTGGATTTAAATAATCTCAACTTTCTCAATTTGGCCGATAATAATACTAAGTTACTTATTCGCCGATAATAATCCGAATTGGTCCATTTTTTGTAAAATAGTCCACCGTTAAAATAGCTTAACGGAGGATTTTTTCCGAATTACAAACCGATGTTTTAGAGATTTTGATTAGAATGAGGATACGAGTCGATTGATATAAAATTTAACTCGAAATACTGCCCAACCTTCAATTCGGGTGTTTAAACTTACAATTAACAAAAATCAAGCAATTTCGAGCACAATTTCAAGGTAAATTTGACATCAATCGACCCGTATCCTCGTTCTGATCAAAAGCCCTAAAACATCGGTTTGTAATTCGGAAAAAAACTTAACTCCGTTAAGCTATTTTAATTGCGGACTATTTTACAAAAAAAAAAATGGAACTGTTCAGATTATTATCGGCTAATAACTGTATTGGAATTATTATCGGACAAAGTTAAAAAGGTGGGATTATTTATTTCCAATTTCCTTTTTTTATTACATCCCAAATATATATCCACATCTAAGATTATGGATCAAATTTTTTTTATTACATCCCAAATATATATCCACTTCAATGATTATGGATCAATTTTCCTTTCCACATCTAATGGGTGTGTTTGTTGGTTTTATATTATGTTACTGTTGCCATTCAAAAAAAAGTAATACATACGAATATATATATATATATATCTAGAAACAAGAAAAGTAATGCTAACGTTAATTATTGCATTATAACATTGAGATTTTGATACATTTTATGTTATATAAATTTGTTTAAAAATATTTCATGATAAATCTATATAAAAATACAAAATATATGTCCAATCCCAAAGCAAACCATTCCCAACATTACAAAGCCCTAACTTCAACTTTTGATCATTTTGACCCTAATTTCATGCCAACATCTAACCAACAAAGTGGGAAAATATATACTTTTGTATCCCAACGACCCACAAAATAGTTTTAATCTTCATTATTTATAACTACTACTACTAATGATACCTAAACTCTTTTTACTTAATTAAATACTTATATCTAGAAATCATGTCATACTAGCTTTTACTTATATAACTGTTACACTTTGTATTCATGTTTTTTTTTTTGGAATTTTTTTCCTGAAATACAATACCTATTTAAGTCATTTTTTTTTACTTTTTATGTTTATTTTATGCGTTTTTTTTTGTTTTGGTTTTGGTTTTGGGGGGGGGGGGGGGGGGGGGGGGGGTTACAATTCTTTTGAAGTAAAGTGGATGGTATTTTTAATTAAATTTAAAGACACTACTTGTGATGATTCACTAAATTAATTAATTTGAGTTTGTTAATTGTTTTAGACTCTCATGCTATAGAACAAAAACTAATGTATATATATTTTAAAAAAATATATATATTTAGGATTTTTCTGTTTTTATAATAATGTTATACCTCATCCTTAAATTTCCTTTGGACTAGTGAATTTTGTTAAAGTGTTTTTCGAAAAGAAATGAAATGTCCACAAAACCAAAACAATATATACATCTAATCTGATAATGATTTAAAAGCCAAAAGTACCAATTTATAAATCTAATTTGATAAACCAAATACAAATACCTAGTGAATATGAAGTTATTAGCTCCGAATCATGTATTTTCCGTATAAACACATGCATGCATTTTAAACAAATTCTTATTTGCATCAATATTTAAACAAATTATATTTTCAATATAATTTACATAAATTTTTTTAACATAAATTCTTTAACATGTTCATGTTCAATAGTTTTTCAATATAATTTACATTGTATGATATTTTTTTCGAATTGTATTATCCATAATCATGGTGCATGAAATTTGAAGGAAAGTATGTTGGGTTTGTTTGTAAAAGAAAGCCAACATCTCTATGGAAAGGCTAAACATATGACCCAAGTAGTTCTTTAAATAATAATCATGGGTGTCTCTTTGCCTCAACCATTTAGAACACGAGGGCGGGAATTGCTAGAAAGTAAAACAACAGGGACCGGGGATTGCCCCTATGCTCGATATTCATTCACTTGAAAGTTCGAAAGAATATTTTGATTTACTACGAGTCAACGAAAGCTCAACTGTAAGATTCTTTATTCTGGGCTAACGTCCCATGCCACCTAAGCTTTTCTCGGCGCTAAACATTGTTTCGTGAGCATTAAACATGGGCGTCAAAGGGGGAGGCGTTAACCCCTTAACGGGAACGAGAGGGTAAAGGTGTGGGGTTCACCCCCAATCAACCAATCACACTTTTTTCTTTTTTCCTCTATTTAATTCTTAGTTAAACCAAAACGTGATGATAATAAAAAGCAAGTTAGTTAAAGCCTACTGCATGTGTGACAATGGCATAACAAGGCGTTATATACTTTTTAGTTAAACCGCAACCTATAGTCTAAAAGAAAGTAAAAATTCGACGACTCGATTGTAAAAGAAAAAGTAAGTTGAAGTTTGGGTTCTTAATTATTTTAGGACTTAACTACGTTCGATTCACATTCGATTTTTCTTTTCCGATCACAACTCTCTCAGTTCTAAATCTTTCAAGTTTTCTGTAGGTTTAATTTTGTTTAATTTTAAGGACAATTGCATATTTCCTCTTAAAAAAACTTCTTAATTGCGTATTTACCTCACTTAAAATTAAAATTGCATATATCCCCTTCCTTAACTAATAAAATTGCAAATTTACCCATTTTGATTTAATTCATTAAAAACAAGTTATATAACGACTCTTTTACCCTTATTTTTACTGGAGCGTTAAAAAATTACATATTTGCTCATTTTTACTAGTTTTTTTTTGGTTTTTACAATTATTTTTTTTACGTTTTGCTTGTTTGTTTTCTTTTGTTGTTTTTTTTTACAATCTAAACACTAAAATAAACCGCTAAAGTACGTAGATGCATATTTTTCACAGAATATAAACAATTTCTGAATAAGTAGGAGCTTAATCAGAGGACTACAGACCATAGAAAAGAATATAACTTGCTTTGAACGTATTTTAATGTATATATTTATAAATTAGTTAAAATCATTCTAGTTAGTTTTTTTAACTAAGTTATTTTTTTTGTGTTTTTTTCTTTTAATCATTAAATGTTTTTAATGTATAAGCTAAGAGTTGGCTACAAAGTCCAAATTTTCTAAAAAGTGTAAAAAGTCATAAACACAATCAAAACACATAAATAACAAAATGAAGATTACTAAAACATCATATATGTGGGTTGTGTTTTATGTTTTGGATGATTAGTCTCTGATGATAGAATAACAAACATTTTTTTTTTTTTTTTTTGTGTTGATTAGCATCTTGTTTTTTACATTCATAGTTCTACAATTGTGTATTTGAAGTTTTTTTAACTATTATGGTTTAAATATGGTGTTTTAGTAGTTTTCACTATGTTATTTGTGGATTTTAGGTGTGCTTTATGGCAGAAATTACAATGTTTTTTTTACTTTTACACTTTTTAGGAAATCTGAACTTTGTAGCCGAACCCCACTCTTAATGTATAACACCCCTAGATACATCTTAGTAAAACAAATAATTTAGTAAAAAGGAAAAAAAAAAAAAAAAAAAAGCTAGCTAGCAAAACATAAAAAAAGAAAAACAAAATTAATTGTGAAAAAACCACAAAATGTGTAATTTTTTAAAGTTTTAGTAAAAGATAAGGGTAAAAAAGTCATTATATAACTTATTTTTAATGAAATAAATCAAAATCGGTAAATTTACAATTTAATTAGTAAATGAAGGGGATATATGCAATTCCAAATGTTAAATTGGGTACATACTCAATTAAGATGTTTTTAAGGTGAAATATTCAATTGTCCCTTAATTTTAAGGGTTTTCTATGAGAGCAAAGAATAAATATATTTGAAAAGATTTTTTTTTTTTTTTTTATCAAAACTCACTCCAACTCTAATACCTTAGTACTTGTAATTGTAATTTTGTGCATCATAAAAATTGTATATAAAATGTGTGTTATCATATTCCCACGTGTTAGACGAATAGACTCTTAAGAAAAAAAAATATTACAAAAAGAGCCCGGATTTTAATTCTGGTTTAGGCATAAAAAGGTTTGAGCCTAATGTGACTTTTGATTAGGGGTGCAAACGAGCCGAGACGAGCTCGGCCAAGGTAACTTATGAGAACTCGAGCCTGAGGTCGTTGGTACTTTCTTAAGCTTGAGGTCGATTCGTTTATTATTTATTAATTAATGTATTAAACAAAAATAATATAAATAATATATTCGTTTAGACTCGCAAGCTCGATAAGTGAAACTCGGGTTCACGCTCGTTTACTAAATAATCTTATTTTTAGGTTCGGATTCGGCTCGTAAACAAGTTTAAATAAGCTCGGGTCGGCTACTAAACAACTTTAAATAAGAGTTAAATGTTATTAAATATAATAAAAACTATGATAAAGCTCGATAAGGATTGTCGAGCTTCACATGGCAGGCTCGAGCTCGAGCTCGAGCTCGGACTCGATAAATAAACAAGCTTTATTTTAGGCTCAAGCTCGGCTCCAGCTCAATAAGACTCGACTCATTTCGTTTTCAACTTTTTCTCAAATTGATCTCGAGCAGCTCGCAACTTTACAACAACTTTTTCGTACACGTTCACTTGCATCACATGCACAAGTTGTAACATCCCTTTTTTTATATATAAGGAATATATTAGACGGTTCATTACATTTTTATTTTTAATATTTTAAACGAGCATTTAATAGGTAAAACTATTATTTGAGTTATGAGATGGTTAAATGAATATTTAGTAGGAGAAAGAATGCTCTAAGGTGTAAGGTGTTATTACTTATTAGTGTGTGTATATATATTTAATATATATGTATATTTACTAATAGCGTATAATGTAAAATTATAATAATTGAAATCAAAATTTGGTCGTAAGACCATGTAAGTTGACAACAAAATTCTCAAATTTTCAATATATTAACTCATAAATATCAATCAAATTGTGAATTCTTGGCCACCAAGTCAATTAGTAAGATAATATCATAAATTTGACATCATGTAAACTGTCACCTTGCTTTATAATGCCACTAATGCTATAGGGCTATAGGGTGTGGTAATGATCAAAACCATCATCTTTATTTTTTTAAATTTATTTTACGTAAATTATATTTAACTAATTAAGGAAATGGGGTGAATTGTTGTTATGGTTTAATCCACGCTAACCATGGTAATTCCCTAAGACCATGTGTAGTGGTAAATTGTTATAATGCCCCCACCATGGGGCATTATCCGACACGTGGCATCCTAGTCAGCATGGGGCATTATAGCAAAAAGTGGTGTAGTGGGGCATTATTCCAATAACGCCCATGCAATCATTTGACAATTTTTTTTTAATTTAAAACATAAAAATCTTCATTAATTTAAAATAAAAATTACACTACTTGAAAAAAAAAAACAGAAAAGAAAAACAGAAAATTAAAAAACAGAAAGAAAAAACAGAAAAAAAAAAACCGAAAAAAAAAAACAGAAAAAAAAAACCATATCTAAACTACAGGGACCAAAGTTGTCAAAACCAAAGATTTTAGACCCCATCTTCTTCTTCCTAATAAAACGGCTACAGGGACCAAACTTGCAGGTTTTCCGGCAACATTTTCCGGCTAACCACACAGGCATTTCTGGCACAATCGTTTCCTTCCGGCACACTTTCCAGGTGTCTCCATCTGATTGGATGGTGAAATGGGTGCACAGCGTTTTAAATAAAACGCCAAACTCATTTTTTTTTAAAAAAAACGCCCCAAAACGCCTAGCGTAGTGGGGGGCCGGGCGTTTTCCGGCGTTTTCAGGCGGTATCAGAGGGGGAACACGCCCCAGTACGCTTGGTCTAAGGCTAAAATGTGTAGGGGTGATGGTTGGAACATGATTCACCACCTAGGAACATAAATGGAAGGCTATATCACCCTCTTGCTTGATCCACCATAGTTTGCATGGATTAAACCCTAGCAAACATAGTCCTCCTTTCCATTTTTCAAGAAATCATTTCGTTTTTCTTTAAACAAAAATAAATTAAAATAAATAAGGGGCTAGTGGTTTGGTTCATGACCACACCTTAGGGTAGTGGCTTTGGATGGTGGATTAGAGGTGCGTTACATGACACTGACAAGAAGGGTCATGGTAGTTACAAGGGTCACAACCACACCCTATAGCCTAAGAGGGTGGTGTAGCACATCACCCACCATCCTAGGTGAGAATCCATAACCCTCTCATGCCCCCTGTACCCTTTACCCTAACTAGTTACCACAATTTTGGGAAAGGCATATTTCGGTCATATTTCTCATCTGTCAAACTTATCAACATCCATATTAGTTTTCCTTATAGAAATATATTAGTATATATATAGGTGTGTGCTTCAGTAGAGTTTTTCTTACGGAAAAAAAATATATGTCCATTAATTTCTATCACTATTTTCAAAAGAAAAGATGAAAAGAGTTAGGTGTTAACAGTAATTCAGCAGCGTCTTTAATCAATTATTTTGTGGTGGTTTTCATGGTAGTATACCGGCTCTCGTATAATTGACTTACTAATAACGGGGGGTATATTACCTACCTAGATTATTATTATTATTATTATTATTATTATTATTATTATTATTATTATTATTATTATTATTATTATTACTACTACTACTACTGTTATTACTGTTATTACTATTATTATTGTTATTATTATTGGTCGGTATGTTTAACAGGATATGTTTATCGTGGGTATTAGACGTTAAAGTTATATATAACATTGCTTATAGGAAATAAAAAAACAATTAACAAAGGAATTATTGGAGGGTTTCTCTAGACATCTAGGTGATTTCATACGACTCCCCTAACATCATTTAATGTGCTACCAGTTGTATGCTATTTGTGTATTATAGTTGGTATAAATGTTATAATTATATATAATTAATTATAAAAGGGTTATTGGATTTTATCACCCTAAACTATCGGCTATTGGCCGCTTCCACCCCCAACTATCATTTTGACGTCCGTCACCCCCCAACTTAACACTTAGTGTGTTCTATCACCACGTCGTTAACTGATCACTCACTTTTGATCCTTTTACTATACTTTTGGGGGAGTCATAGGGATCTAAGAAAGGTTTTAGGGATCTTAAGACACGCCCAAAAGTATAGTAACAGGATCAAAAGTTAGTGATCAGTTAACGGCATGGTGAAAAAACACCCTAAGTGTTAAGTTAGTGGTGGCAGACGTCAAAGTGATAGTTGGGGGTGGCAGCGGCCAATAGCCAATAGTTAGGGGCGATAAAATCCAATAACCCATTATAAAATGATGTTAGTTGTTAAAGGGGAGAAAATAGTTGATGCCACGAAATTCACATGGTAAGTTGTTAAAATAACCCTCGGGTTATCCGTCGTTAAGTTACCATTGGTTAACCAGTCGTTTAACCACCTTTGAGTGGTCAGTCGTTATATCACTGTCGGGTAAACAGTTGTTAAAAATCACAGTTAATTATAAAATTGCCATACGTGGAATATGGTGTGGTGGATAAAACTGTAATCTGGAAAACATTATAGTTGATTTATGAACTCACTTAGCGCTGGCTAATAGTAGTTTAAATAATGTTTTTAGGAAAATCACCGGTGCGGGGTCGAAGGAGTCGAGTCGAGCCTCGGTACGTTTAGGGATCAAACATATGTTTATAACCCACTTTTGATGTATAAATTATGGGTTATCATAAGTTGTCTTGATGTAAACTTACTTAACTTATCGAATAAATATATAATGTGAAATTTTAAGATGGTTGTTTTATCACATTATTTTGTTATTAATGCTTCTGCTGTCGTTTAAAAGAGAAAAAAAATATGAGACCGGTTTTCGTGATATATATATATATATATATATATATATATATATATATATATATATATATATATATATATATATATATATATATATATAAGATGTACAAAAATTATGGGTGTTACATAAGTGCTCTCTGAACCGTGCAATAAGGTTACCCAAAACATGATTGGATGTAAATTACTATAAACATGATGTTACAGGTTATAAACATTAATTATTACGATTGAGTGAATGTGTTTCTTGTAACCAACCATCTCTATGATTTTTGTGATACAAAAGGTATTTTTATGATGGTTTTTAAGCATTAAATATATATCAAAAGTAGGGTGCAAACGAGCCAAGCGGCTAGCAAACAGCTCGAGATTAATTACACCCTACTTTTGATGTATATTTAATGCTTAAAGACCATCATTAAAAATACCTTTTGTATCACAATAATCATAGAGATAGTTGGTTACAAGAAACACATTCATTCAATGGTAATAATTAATGTTTATAAGTTATAACATCATGTTTGTAGTAATTTACATCGAATCAAAATCGTTTACTTATTGGAACTTGCCCCGTAACTATAGCCACTTTAGCAAATCTTATTTTCATAATAAAGTAAAAAGCTAAAAAGAAATAATTTGTCATCTAATATATATTTGTAATCCATCTTTTAAATAGCTTTTAATACACAGGTTGTACAATCTAATATAATTTATATAACTTATAAGACTATTAAAAATCAAAATAAAAATTGAAGTACTCAAACTCGTTATATAAAAATTTATTAGAACCAGGGGCGGACCCAAGCCCAGCCAAAGGTGGACGGGCGCACCCCCGGGGAAAAAAAATTTAGTGCTAAGTTCTGTCGAAAATCCCGTCCGCACCCCTTGGAATTTTCCGTCCGCACCCCTTGGAATTTTTCGACCGCACCCCTTGAAATTTTTCGTCCACACCCCTTAGGTAAAAAGTGTTGTCAATTTATATTTTAATTTTTTTAGTAATCTCTTATTTTAAAAAAAAATACTACCTAAATTATATAACTTTTAATACCTAACTAACTAAACCCAAATACCCATACCTTTGCCCACTTATAATTCCTAACTAGCTAGCCCACTAAGTCTTAACCCATCAATCAAACCCAACAATATTTCAAACTATAATATAATTAAATCTCAAAACCTTTAGAAATTCTCTCCCTCTCTCTCTCACTCTCTCTTGCGTCCCTGCACTGCCAACGAACAACATCACCCAACAACAACAGTCCAGCAGCCGGCGACCACCGTAATCAGCCACCATACCACCGCCGTTCGACACCAAATCTAACCGGAATCCGAACACGGGTAAGTTTCTTTGTTATTTTGATTATTTTGATTGATATTATAGGAGGAAAAAATGGTAATAAAGTTGTTAAATAGGTTTGAAATTTTGTGTGTTTTGACGTTGTTTATGGTTGTTTAGATGATTTTTAGGGTGATTATGTTGTTTATATATTTTTAGGGTGATTACAACTTACGTTATGATTTCTAAAGCTTGAATAGTTGAAAATTAAAATTGAAACATTATGTTATGGAGCGATGAACTTAAGTTATATAGAGAAAGAATTGCATAAGAAATTAGCTTTAGATGATGTTTTGGATATATTTCAAAAAATGAAAACCCGTAGGGCGTCGACGTTTTAATTATGTTTGTAACAAGGTTTGACATGTTTTTGATGATTATATAAATTTAGTTTGATGTTCGTTTGTTTTACATGACCCGACCCGACCCGATACGAACTGATTTTTTTTACTTATATACCTAGGGGCCTAAAACTTTTAAAAATATTCCGCACCCCCATGGAAAAATTCCTGGGTCCGCCACTGATTAGAACACAAACTTACTTGTATTATAGATTGATCCGTTTTGAACAAATTTATTAGAACACAAACTTACTCGTATTATAAATTGACCCGTATTGAACAACACACCAATTTGAATCAAATAAACAAAACAATCTGAGTGCAATCCAATTCAATTACCTTATTGTTATAATATAACAAGAATTAACACAAGATTAGTGATAAAACTTTAAGAACTTTAGAAATGTTATAAGAGAACGAAGAAGAGAATTGTATAACTTATGAAAGTGTATACATGAGGTGCATTTTTTCTTCTATCTTGAGCTAGTATTTATACTACAAAAAGATTAACTATTTGGTAGACAAGGTTAACTATTTGGTAGATAAGGCTATCCATAAGTTTGACAAAGAGTTCATCCACTTGCTTGGTAAATCTAGAGGTAGATCTTGATCTTCATGGTAAATCATTTGTAATATTACAACACTCCCCCTTGGATGACACTTTGCAAACTTCGGGGTCTTTATGTACTGCCTCATTAAAAACCTTGCTAAAGAAAAACCGAGTGGGAAAAAAACTTTAGCTAAGGGAAAAAGAGTGCAGTCTATAGCTCCCCCTCAAGTTTGCAATTTGTAAGGAATCACATTCTCAGTACATGACGCATGCCAATGTCATGAACATGTTTCCTGAAAGTTGCTGTAAGTAGTGCTTTTGTGAAAAGATCGGCTGAATTGTTGCTGGATTGGACATATCTCATCTCGACCTGATTGTCTTTAATAAGGTCCCGAGTATATGCATAGAATCTTGGTGGTATATGTTTTGTTCTGTCACTTTTGATATACCCTTCTTTCATCTGAGAGACACAAGCGGCATTATCTTCATGGATAGGAGTTGGACTTCGATCTTTCTCTAGCCCACAAGAAGTCACTATGTGTTGTGACATAGATCTTAGCCATACACATTCTCTTGAAGCTTCATGTAGTGCAATGACTTCAGCATGATTTGAGGATGTTGCGACAAGTGTTTGTTTCTGAGAACGCCATGAAATCGCAGTTCCTCCGTTCATAAATACATATCCAGTTTGAGATTTTGCTTTATGAGGATCAGATAAATAACCTGCATCTGCATAACCAACTAACCCTTCTTTTGAATCGTTGGGATAAAACAAGCTAAAATCAACAGTACCTCGAAGATATCAAAAAATATGTTTAATCCCATTCCAGTGCCTTTTAGTAGGAGCTGAACTAAATCTTGCCAACAAGTTCACTGCAAAAGAAATGTCAGGTCTCGTACAATTGGTAAGATACATAAGTGCTCCAATTGCACTGAGGTATGGTACTTCTGGACCAAGAACTTCTTCGTTGTCCTCACAAGGACGAAATGGATCATTTTCGACATTAAGTGATCTAACGACCATTGGAGTGCTTAAAGGATTTGCTTTGTCCATATTGAAACGTTTCAACAGCTTTTCAGTATAATTCGTTTGATGCACAAGTATTCCATTGCTCATATGTTCAATTTGTAAACCAAGACAATATTTGGTTTTTCCAAGGTCTTTCATTTCAAATTCTTTCTTTAAAAGAATAATTGCTTCATGAATTTCTTTTTGTGTCCCAATTATATTTAGGTCATCAACATATACAACTATGATCACATATCCTGATGTTGTCTTCTTAATAAAGAAACATGGACAGATAAGATTATTTGTATAACCTTTACTTGTCAAATAGTCGCTCAAACGATTGTACCACATCCTTCCCGATTGTTTCAACCCATATAAAGATCTTTGTAATTTGATCGAATACATTTCTTTAGGTTTTGAACTTAACGCATCAGGGAGTTTAAATCCTTCAGGAACTTCATATAGATGTCACTATCAAGTGATCCATACAAGTAAGCTGTAACAACATCCATAAGACGCATTTCTAACTTTTTAGAAACTGCTAAGCTGATTAAGTATCTAAAGGTTATTGCATCCATAACGGGAGAATATGTTTCTTCATAGTCAATCCCTGGCATTTGTGAAAATCCTTGAGCTACAAGTCTCGCTTTATATCTTGTAACCTCATTTTTCTCATTTCGTTTTCGTACAAAAACCCATTTATACCCTACAGGCTTTACAACCTTAGGTGTAACAACAATAGACCTAAAAACCTTTCATTTGTTGAGTGAATCTAATTCAACTTGCATAGCGCCTTTCCATTTATCCCAGTCATGTCTATTTTGACAATCATTGACAGATTTTGGTTCAGGATCATCATCTCCACCCATGATGTCACTTGCTATAGAATAAGAAAATATCTCATCAATATTTTCCATTTCATATCGGTTCCATATGGTATGTGCATGACCACAGTTGATTGATATCTCTTTGTTAGTATCATCAACATCTTCCTCATGAGAGGTTTCGGTATTTACTGTTTTATCAAAATCATTCTCTTTGTGGTCAATTTCCTTTACAAGTGCTTTTCTTTTTCTCGGATTCTTATCCTTTGAACCGATTGGCCTTCCACGTTTTAAACGTTTTTGAGATTCATGAGCTATCTTATTATCTATTGCCTTACTTGGGATCTCAACTCGAGCTGGAGCATTAGCAGCTGGTATATGAGATTTAGTAACTCTGTTTGTATCAGTAAAAGCATCAGGCAATTGATTTGCAATGTCTCGCAAGTGTATTATCTTTTGAACCTCTATCTCACATTGTTTTGTTCTTAGATCAAGATGAGACAATGAAGGCACACACCATGAGACATCATTTTCTCGTTTTTTATTTTCTCCCCCTAATGCTGGGAACATTGCCTCATTAAAATGGGAGTCATCAAAACGTGCTTTAAATACGTCACCCGTTAAAGGTTCAAGATATCGTATGATGGAGGCTGTTTCATATCCAACATATATTCCCAACCTTCTTTGAGGTCCCATTTTTGTGCGTTGTGGTGGTGCAATAGGAACATACACTGCACACCCAAAAATTTTAAGGTGGGAAATGTCTGGCTCATGGCTAGAAACAAGTTGTAGTGGGGAGTAGTTATGATTTGCACTTGGTCTCACACGAATCAGTGATCCAGCATGTAAAATTGCATGACCCCAAACCGACACAGGAAGTTTTGTTCTCATTAATAATGGTCTAGCGATTAGCTGTAAACGTTTGATCAATGATTCGGCTAAGCCATTTTGTGTGTGTACATGAGCAACAGGGTGTTCGATAACAATTCCACAGACATGAAATAATCATTAAAAACATGTGATGTAAATTCACCAGCATTATCAAGTCTCACCCTTTTAACAGTGTAATCAGGGAAATGTGCTCGTAGTTTGATAATTTGAGCAAGAAATTTTGCAAAGGCAATATTACGAGTTGATAATAAAGAGACATAAGACCATCTGCTGGATGCGTCTATCAAGACCATGAAATATCTAAACGGTCCACATGGTGGATGAATTGGTCTACATATGTCACCTTGAATTCTTTCAAGAAACATTGGTGATTCTTTGTAAACTTTTAAGGACGAAGGCCTTGTAATTAGTTTTCCAAGTGAACAAGAGGTACATAGAGGCATTTTATCTGAATGGGGGATCTTCTGATATTTCAATGGATGTCCATGTGTGTTTTCAATAATTCTTTTCATCATTGTAGATCCTGGATGGCCTAGTCTGTCATGCCATAAGTTAAATGTCTCAGGATCACAAAAACTTTCTTTTACTGCCATATGTGCTTGAGGCACATTAATGTGTGTATAATGCAAACCAGAGTGGAGCATTGGCAGTTTTTCCAGTATATGATCTTTGCTCATGATGTGCAAATATTTTTTATTATCAACAGTCCTTGACTGAGTATCATAACCGTTATGATATATGTTTTTGAAACTCAACAAGTTTCTTGTTGATTTTGGGGAAAATAAAGCATTCTCTATTAAGAGCTTTGTACCATTTGGTAATATTAAATTAGCTTTTCCCACTTCTTCTATCAAGTTTGTAGGACCTGATATTGTATCAATGGTTCCCTTTGTTGGTTTCAACTCATAAAAATATTTCTTAGATTTAAGTATAGTGCGTGTGGCTCCACTATCCGCTATACATATATCTGCATCATTTGTCTACTCTTGTGCTCCAATGGTATTCATTTTAATCTTGAAATATAAAGATAAATAATAATAAGTGTATAACGAAGGCATTATGATTTATTTTTTAATAAGAAGTTTATTTATTAGCTAAAAACGTTACATGAAAAGAAAGACTAATGAAACATAATAAAGGTAGTTATAATAAAGGAAATTACATAATTGTTGCATATAATTATTATGGTTTAGCAACATTGGTTTCAGATTTCCATCTCATTGGTATAGTCGGCGACATTCAGTTCGACGTTGATATCATTAAAATTATCCACATGGTTCATCTCCTTTTCTTTTGAGAGAGACTTGGTAAAGTTCACATAAATGTGAAGGTGTACGACAAGCCTTTGAGCAATGGTTTGTACTTCCACATTTGAAACAAGAAGTGCCATTGTTTTCGGACCTACCAGCTTCATTCCTTTTGTTATACTGGTTGGAATTGATATTTTGTGGAGTGTGGTAATTAGGGGTTCTTTGATTTCGACCACGACCACGAGCACGTCCACGACCATGGGAATTACCTTGGAAATTATTATTTCTTTTGAAGGAATAGTTGCAACCATTACCTCTACCAAAATGGCCACGACCACGGCCTCGTCCCCATTTTCTTCCAGAGTCTTTAGTATCATCATTAATAACAACATTTGCTTCTGGAATAGCTAATGATCCAATGGGACGAGCTTGATATTTTTCATTAGTAGCTCATTGTTTTTCTCTGCTACGAAGAGAAATGAATTTAGATCAGAATATCTTTGAAACCTTTGCAACCGATATTGTTGTTGCAAGTTTATATTTGATGCATGAAATGTGGAGAAAGTTTTCTCCAACATATCTTCCTCCGTAACAGTTTGCCCACAGAATCGGAGTGTTGAGCATATCCTGAACAAAGCAGAGGTGTATTCATTCACCTTTTTAAAATCTTGGAACCTGAGATTGTTCCATTCATCTCTAGCAGTGGGAAGTAAAACTTCCCTTTGATTATCAAATCTGCTTTTTATATCTTCCCACAAAATGTATGGATCCTCAAAATTTGAATATTCAAATTGCAACATCTCATCAATGTGTTTATGGAGGAAGACATCGACTTTTGCCTTTTCTTGACCGCTACAATTATTCCACTCTGCCGTTATCGTTTCCAAAACACCCATTGACTTGATATGTCGCCTAACATGTGTTGTCCATGGCATATAATTTTCTCCGGTGATATTAAGAGCCGGGAATTCAATTTTTGCGATGTTTGCCATTTTGTTGCTAAACATAAATAAGATATATATTAAAATCTAAATACTCATTAAAAATGAGATAACATACAGAGGTACAACTATAAACAAATAAATGAATACATAAGTACCAAAAAGATGAGATGGAAGCTCATATATTAAGGTCGGCAACAATATTAATATTATGACGGAAAATATTAAAACCGAGTGAATCATCTTCGAATTTTTTTTTTCTTGAATAACCTTGAGAAGAAGAGTGTTTGTTGCGAAAAAATGAGATTGATAATTGGTAATTTATAGTGGTAAATTATAACCGTTTTGCAACAGTTATATTACCGTTTTATAGCCGTTATATAACGGTTATATATATATATATATATATAGGGGATGGATAATGAGAAAACTAGTTTAAATGAGAAAACCAAAAAACTAACCAAAAAAGCCTAAAAAAAAACCTAAAAACATACCAATTTTTTTTTTTACAATTTTTTATATAAAAATCGCTACTTTTTATGTATGGAAAAAATTTTCAAAATTTTTTTTTTTTTTTTTGTTGTACTGCACATGTGCACTAATACATAAAGCTTAAACCACTTAACCCACCCCCCACCGACACCCCCCAAAAACCTAAATTCACCCTCCCACCAAAAGCCTAACCCCCCCCCCCCCCCCCAAAAAAAAAAAAACCTAAACCCCCCACCCCACCCTCCCGAAAACCTAAAACTAAACCCTAAACATAAACCCGAAAAAAACCTAAACCCCCCCACCCCCCAAAAACCTAAACCCCCCTCCCCCCCACACCCAAAATCCTAATCCTAAACCTCCAAAAAAACTAACCCTAAAAGCTAAACTAGACTCAAAAAGCTAATTTTAAGCATGTAATGCAATTGTAAACCCGAAAAAAAACTAAACCCCCCACCCCCCAAAAACCTAAACTCCCTCCCCCCACACCCAAAAACCTAATCCTAATCCTAAACCTCCAAAAAAGCTAATTTTAAGCATGTAATGCAATTGTAGTACATGTTATATTGCACATGTGCACTACTATAATAATAGTATTGAAAACAAGACGACACCATAAATCTTTTTTTATGTCATAAAAAATATGCTCGAATATACGTGAATGAAAGATACAAAAATTTGTGATCTTATGGTGCCATTTTTGTTTTAAAATGATAACGTATGGAGAAATGGGAAATGTTTGAAAAGTTATATATATTTTTTTCCAATTTTACCCCTCATTCATTAAAAGTCCCCCCTCCTTCATTAAAAGTCTCCCCCCTCCTTTTTAGTGGTTTTTAGTTAGTTTTCTAGTTTTCTCATTTATATATAGTTTTCTCATGATCCTTTCCCTATATATATATATATATATATATATATATATATATGTATTTATAATAAATGATGAATTACAGAAATGTTATTTTATAAGATATAAAATTAGGATGCATAATAATAAGAATAAAAATATTAGTATACATAAATAAACGTAAACTCTAAATGAAATGTGAGCGTGTGTGTATAAATAAAAGTTAGTTGCGATAAAAGTAAAAGTTAGATGGATAATTAAATGTTAGAATGTTAGTAATCCCGTAGTTATGAAATATGTATATTAAAATGTTCTTTTGTACTTAATTTTTTTTTTCAAAGTAAATTATAAAGTTAATGATGTGCTTACATTGCTTGTGATGGATATCTTTGGGCTTAAAGTCTTCTTTGATTAGGATATAAGCGACTTGTGCTGATAACGTGTTATAATATAACAAGAATTAACACAAGATTAGTGATAAAACTTTAAGAACTTTAGAAATGTTATAAGAGAAAGAAGAAGAGAATTGTATAACTTATGAAAGTGTATACATGAGGTGCATTTTTTCTTCTATCTTGAGCTAGTATTTATACTACAAAAAGATTAACTATTTGGTAGACAAGGTTAACTATTTGGTAGATAAGGCTATCTATAAGTTTGACAAAGAGTTCAACCAATTGCTTGGTAAATCTAGAGGTAGATCTTGATCTTCATGGTAAATCATTTGTAATATTATAACACTTATAACATACAACACATTTAAATTCCATTACAATAACCTTAAGTAATAAAAAAACAATTTGATGATCAAAAGATATATTTAGAAAACAACATATAATTAAAGAAAACGGGCCTTTGACTTTGAAGCCTGGCGAACTTTTGTTTTACCTACCAACAATGCCCAACAATGCTCCAACCTCTTTCTCTACAAAATAAATAAAAATCATAAAAAAATGTAAGTTCTGCACATATCTCATGTTTTAGGAAAAAAAAACCTTATAACCAACAAAGCCACCATTTCCATTACCAGCATCTACAATAATAATAAATCCTTCCAATCGCTTTATCTAGTAATTTGAAGAAGGTGACAAAATTAAAATGGCATAGCTACCCCTTGAAAATAAATAAAATAACTGAACTACAACGATGTCTAATTGTTTCATACACATCACAGAACTAAATAGTTTAGCTCAATAAAAATGTAATTAACTTCATACACATCACATAAAACCTATTTACGAGAAACTTAAATCAAATAAATATTGCAGATATTAAATAAATAAGTTTAAAAACAATAATATCCAAAGTCAAAATGGCAATGAAGAGTGCACTATAAAGGTCATAACCGGTAAAAGAGAATACCTGATTTTCCTTTCATCCTAAATCCATCAAAAAGTTGTCTAGTTTTATGTAAAAGTGATTTAGATAGAGGACCTGGACAAAACCAAAGGCATCAAAGTTGTATTTGTATGAAAGTAAATTTACATGAAAACTAGTCAGTTTGTATATTATTTTCTTCACTAACAAGTCAAACAGTTTAAGAAACGAAATCTGTTATGGATGGAACCAGTCAAACAGGTCGACAATCGCCTAACTATAAGATTAAATATATTATTATGTTACCGGGCATAATACCCCCCTAATTAGCGAAGCTCTGCCTCGTTGTAAGTATTTTAACCCCCGATTACGTATTAGATACGCTGCCCGATTGATCTAGTGCTCCGTAACGGCTGTCGAGGCTATGCCCGACGTAGTCGTTGGAGTTCTGTCTCGGGGAGGGTATAACTAATGTAAATTGGGTTATTATACTAACGTGTGTGCATTGTTTAATTAATAGATTATAACCAGAAAGTCACAAAGGAAAAAAACCTAAATTAGCAATGTGAGTAATCTCCTTTTTGTAAACCCTTTTGCAAACTGTTTTTACAAAACCACAATTGTTTTACATTATCAACAGTTATTGAGTATTTGTAATTCTACAATTATCGTCGATATGTTGGGGTTTTGTATACAAGATTTGTTACTACACTATGAGTAGTAACATGACCACAAGTCGGGTTGACAGTACCGTGGGTGGTAATTAAAGTAAGAATTGGATACAAATATAATTGCGAGATCGCCCTCAATACTGTACAATGATAAAACCTTTTTTGATTAAACTGGGATTCACTCACCAGTATTTCCCACTGACAAAATGTTTTTAAACGCGTTTCAGGTAACAAAATGTGAAAGTCAAATAGAAGCCAGTTGGACAGCACTGAAGGCTTGGAAAATGTGGCTATAAAAGTTACCTAAATAAAGAAGATGTTTTATTTAAATAAAATAGGGTTTATCCCTATAAACATGTTTGTAATGAAAACTTGGGTTTTACCCATGTGTTTATTATAAAAAAATGTGGTATTTTACTCTGATAAAATATTTCCTAACTACGGTCCTGATGTAAATTCCGTTGCCAAAATGATAAACACCGATACCACTAATTTGAGCTCGCGGCCGCCCGTTCCCAGGAGATAGGGGTCGGGGGTTGCGACACAAGTCTTATTAACAGAGCACATAGACGGGTTTTAATTGATGGCCGTGCGTAACTGCATATCGTACTATGAATGACTAACTATTAGTTAATTTTCCTCATCAGTTTGATTTTGTATGTCTCTAAGAATATGTTAAGCCGGTATAATGGCATATAGACAAATAAAATTACAAATCAAATAAAGGGTTTATGCGTATTTTGATCATAGCAATTAGGTTTTAAATTGAGGCTGTAGTATGACTAATGGGGATCTTGAGTCGCATAACGATTCAACGGCAGTATTTCTCTGCTACAGTTCTTAGTTTAAGCCTAAAATGAGTGTTAACTCATGATCAGGCTTATCTAACACTCATAGTAAATGATTACTCGGCTAACTGGGAGAATGTAAGATTAAATATATTATTATGTTATATTTAATCTAGTAGCCATTACAATCATTTATATTATATAGATAAAAATATATAACCTATTAAATAATTAGTTGATAATTGTTGATGAGCCATATTACCCTTATTAACTAATTAGGGTTTCCTCTTAGGTGCATATATAAGGAGACTAATGTAGAGGTTTCAAGGTTAGACAATTGAGACAACCTTATTAGACAACCTTATTAGTTCATAACATCAATCGACCTCTCTCTCCCAACCGAACACCCTATTCGGTTTCTTCATCACCATCATTAGATTGCACCTTTAGGAGGAACCAGATCACTTTGACAATCATGTCAAACCTTATTGTTGCGTCTCCATCTGGATTCTCTGCTGGCCTGTACTGCTGCAATCAGGTATGTTATTCATGTTTTTCATTATGTTTAAACAGAACTGATCAACATGTGGTATCAGAGCATATGTTGATAAATCAGTTCTGTTTTCGTATCCATTATTCTGGGATTTAAATCTGGAAAATAGAATTTTGAAAAACTAATAATAATTCGAAACCCTGTTTCGAGACCTAAAAAAATTCCGAAATCACTGATTCTCGAAGATCTGGAAAAAGAATGGTTTATAAATGTCTCGAAATCAAATGGGTAAAACTTATATTCCGAAATCTGTACAATGAGCTATTTTCTCAGGTTTCGGGTTCCATAATTTTGATTTTATTAATATTAGGGTTGTTCATGTTCTTAGGGAAATTCGAATAAATTCTCTTATTTTGGAATGAATTAAGTATTAGAATGTGTTTTTCTGTATTTGATTAACTTTTATGCCTTAAAGACCATCATTAAAAATACCTTTTGTATCACAATAATCATAGAGATAGTTGGTTACAAGAAACACATTCATTCAATCGTAATAATTAATGTTTATAAGTTATAAAATCATGTTTATAGTAATTTACATCCAATCAAAATCGTTTACTTATTGGAACTTGCCCCGTAACTATAGCCACTTTAGCAAATCTTATTTTCTTAATAAAGTAAAAAGTTAAAAAGAAATAATTTGTCATCTAATACATATTTGTAATCCATCTTTTAGATAGCTTTTATTACATGGATTAAAAGAAATAATTTGTCATCAAATATATATTTGTAATCCACCTTTTAAATAGCTTTTAATACAGCTTTTAATACACGGGCTGTACAATCTAATCCAATTTATATAACTTATAAGACTATCAAAAATCGAAATAAAAATTGAAGTACTCAAATTCATTATATAAAAATTTATTAGAACACAAACTTACTTGTATTATAGATTGATCCATTTTAAACAAATTTATTATAACACAAACTTACTCGTATTATAAATTGACCCGTATTGAACATTACACCAATTTGAATCAAACAAACAAAACAATCTGAGTGCAATCCAATTCAGTTACCTTACAACATACAACACATTTAAATTCCATTACAATAACCTTAAGTAATAAAAAACAATTTGATGATCAAAAGATATATTTAGAAAACAACATATGATTAAAGAAAACGGGCCTTTCACTTTGAAGCCTAGCCAACTTTTGTTTTACCTACCAACAATGCCCAACAATGCTCCAACCTCTTTCTCTACAAAATAAATAAAAATCATAAAAAATGTAAGTTCTGCACATATCTCATGTTTTAGGAAAAAAAAAACTTATAACCAACAAAGCCATCATTTCCACTACCAGCATCTACAATAATAATAAATCCTTTCCACAATAATAATAAATCCTTTCAATCGCTTTATCTAATAATTTGAAGAAGGTAACAAAATTAAAATGGCAAAGTTGCCCCTTGAAAATAAATAAAATCACTGAACTACAACGATGTCTAAATGTGTCATACACATCACAGAGAGTAAACTGTCATTTTTGTCCCTAAGGTTTGGTCACTTTTGCCAGTTTAGTCCAAATTTGAAACCTTTTGCATCTGGGTCCTTGTGGTTTCCCTTTTATTGCCATTTTGGTCCAAAAATGAAGTCAGCTCAGATTTCTCAAAAAAAATCCCGATTTTTGTCCTTTTTCTCAGGGGTAAATTGGTCATTTTTTATTTTTTATTTAAAGAACTCTACACTCTCTCACTCTCTAAACACCCCTTGTCTCTCTCTTCTCTCTTTTAAATTAGTAGAGATCCTCCTAAACACCCCTGCCTACCGACGAACCTCCACACCACGACCACCCTCCTCCTACCTCTCACTCTCATCTTCTCTGGCGAGGTTCTCTGACAACACCACCCCTTGTCTCTCTCTTCTCTCTCTTAAATTAGCAGAGATCCTCCCAAACACCCCTGCCTACCGACGAACTACCACACCACGACCACCCTCCTCCTCCTCCCTCTCACTCTCGTCTTCTCCGGTGAGGTTCTCCGGCAACACCACAACTTCACCTCCACCTTCACACTTAGCAAATCGGAGAGAGATAGAGAGAGTTAGGGAGAGAGAGAGACGAGGAATTCCAGCGACTAGAAACATTTTTCTTTTTTATTTCCAGCGCCCCTTTTGTTCCGGCGATGTCGTTTTTCTGATGTTGATGACCATGATGATACGATGTTGATGATGATGATCTTGATGGTGGTGACGACAGACGAGGGCGGAGGCTGCCGGAGGAGAGAAGACATCAGGTTTTCATGTGTTCTGTTTAAATTTTTAGGGTTTTGTGTAATTGTGTTTGTAAAGGTTTAATCGTAGCTTGATCGTTGCTATTTTGATTAAGTTTAAAGGCTGAATTGCAGATATAATTTCAATTGATAATGACTTCATGCTTTGTTTGTTGTATGCGATCAGGTTTTCGCTTGTTGTGTTTGAATTGTTAGGGTTTTGTATAGGTTTAATTATGGCTTGATTGTTGTTAATTTTGATGGTTCAGTTTATGAAATCAGGGTGAGGGGGGGGGGGGGTGGAGATAGATGGTGGATGTGGAGATATATGGTGGCGGTGGTGGAGATTGATGGTGGTGGAGGTGGAGATGGATGGTGGTTGTTTTGTTATGCACAAGAGATCCAGAGAGAAAGAGGTAGAAGAAGTGGAGTATTTATTTTCTTTAAATAAAATAAAAAATAAAAAAATAACCATTTTACCCCTGAGGAAAAGGACAAAAATCAGGATTTTTTTTTTTGGAGAAATCAGAGCTGACTTCATTTTTGGACTAAAATGGCAATAAAAGTGAAACCACAGGGACCCAGATGCAAAAGGTTTCAAATTTGGATTAAAGTGGAAAAAGTGACTAAACCTCAGGGACCAAAATGGCAGTTTACTACATCACAGAACTAAATAGTTTAGCTCGATAAAGTTGTAATTAACTTCATACACATCACATAAAACCTATTTACGAGAAACTTAAATCAAATAAATATTGCAGATATTAAATAAATAAGTTTAAAAACAATAATATCCAAAGTAAAAATGGCAATGAAGAGTGCACTATAAAGGTCATAACCGGTAAAAGAGAATACCTGATTTTCCTTTCATCCTAAATCCATCAAAAAATTGTCTAGTTTTATGTAAAAGTGATTTAGACAGAGGACCTGCACAAAACCAAAGGCGTCAAAGTTGTATTTGTATAAAAGTAAATTTACATGAAAATTGGTCAGTTTATATACTATTTTCTTCACTAACAAGTCAAACAGTTTAAGAAAAGAAATCGGTTATGGATGGAACCAATCAAACAGGTCGACAATCGCCTAACATGTATTCTAATGTTTATAGAATTCTAAACTGTTCATTTAGAAAATGTATATACTAACATAGTTTCCAAAATCATATATTAAAAGTTAGAAAAAGTGATCACCCGAGCCGAGTCATTTTAACCCATCACCACCCGACCTATCGTGCCACATGTACGCAAGAAATTGTGATAATACACATATGTCAGAAAGATTAAAGGGAATAATGAATACATACCAATAGGACTATCAGAAGAGCTTCTCTTAGTGAGTTTAGCGCACACTAAACGGGTTAAAAGCACACTCGCGATACAAGCACCAATTAACAACATAGCAAAAACTACAGCCCTAATGGAACCAGTACCATCAATAATAGCTGTTACATGTGGGCAAACATATCTTTTGAGTGCATTGCTGAAGAGCCTAATTTTCAGCAAACTAAAACACATGTAGTGGAAATTGAATGAACATAATGTCACACCCCTTTCTAAGGCGGAAGCACGAGGTGTGATCCTGAAGGGTTCTCATTGCATACGAATGGTAAACATACTACATGGTCATAAAATAACTCCAAATGCCATTAACATTACATAATTAAAAACATAAGTCAAGTTTTGAGTTTACATCACAACATAAAATATTGTCTGAAAAGTTTACAACTTTATTTAAAAGATAGACATCAAGGTTTTGGTTCTTATATCACCACCCGGGATGGAATATAATAACCAAATCCCACAAAACAGGCATCGGAGTCTTGACACAACATGGCTAAAAACATAAACGACATCCAGGAGAAAGGGTAAGACCGCACGTACATCCACTTTAGTTACCTGAAATACATGTAAGTTTTGGAAAATCGTCAACATAATGTTGGTGTGAATTCATGCAGTTTTGTGTAAAACATTTAAGCATTCGTTGTAGAAAATATGGTATGTAATTGTATGAAACAAGTATTTCTGTAAATGTAAGGAATACGAGATCGCTAATGGTTCGCGAGGCCACTAACATATGTAAAGACATAGGAAGCATCCAAACCATAGGCATTTTTACTTGTCGATTCATGACTAGAGACACAAAAGCACTTCTTGGTAAAAGTGTGGCCAAGAGTGTGGTTGCCTGAAACCCATTAGATCTAACCTTTTGTTCCACGGTCTAGGTATGTAATTGATTAATGGTGCTTATGGCACCCTATACGTCACATGATCTATGGTATTATTCCTTAGTTTTTGTATTCAACATACCATAGTACATGTATTTTCCCCAAGTTTATAAAACAAGTAAAAGTTTAAATGTGGGGACATGAACTCACAACTTTGCGTATCCTACGTCGTAAACTTCACCGGATTTGTTTTGTAGCGTCGTGGCCTATACGTGTTCTATTAATGTTAGTCACTAGACTTGTATCACACAAGTACAAGTCACCATCTTGTTTATGTATGTTCTTTCTACGTTCATTCTTAATGAGGGTCGTGCCCTTGTTTGTCGGGTCTTGCCCGTACGTTGTGTCTTGTACTTTTGAATAAGCAATGTTTGTTTGTAAATATATATTTCATTCCTTAGAATATATATTTGTTTATGAAGTCTTTGTCAAGGTAATAAGTGTTAAAAATAAATTATATTTTTAACTTTTCATATTTGTTACATATATTATTTTCCCAAAAATAAGTATAAGTGTCTTGTGAAATAATATTCTCAATATTATTTTTGTACAAGTATTCTTAGGAAAATATACTTGTATTTTATGTAAATACTTGTGTATTTTGTATTTTTCACCAAAAATCAATACTTTGATTTTTATTACTTTCTGGAATTATATTTCTTAAAAATAATATATTTTTAAAACTTGTATGAAATATATATATTTTGTCATGGTATAAAATATATATATATGGTTATTCTTGTTATCCACCCGATTTTTGTATAAATTCCAATACTCGTATAGGTTATATATATTTGTCCAAAAATATATATTTAAGTCCATAGCTTTTCCGAGTTCAATAATATGTTAAGGAATATATTTTTATAAGTATATTTTCTTGTATTTGTCCATGTACTTCCTTGTAAGGAATTTTGTATACTTGTATACTTATGTATTCTCATGTATTTGTATGTGTATTTTTGTATTCATACTCCTTAGGAGTATTAAGTGTATTTTCAAGTCCCTAATACACTACTACATATAATACATATAATACATATAATATACACTTAGCACAAAATTTGGTGATCACTAAATATATATGTTTTCCCTAAAAATATACGTACTTAATATTAGTTTTAACTTGAAGAAATCATCATTTCTTAAGTTGTAATTTCTTACAAAAATTAGGGAAACCTTGGTAAATATTTTTAGGTGAATTTTTAGGGAACAAGTTTCACCAAAACTTATATTTTCTAAGTGTCAAAATTTTATAAAAATTTTGACATAGTTTTCCCTAAAAAGGAGGTTTCCCATGTTTTCAAAACATGTGTTTATTTTCTTTTCAACACCAAAACAATTTTCAACAATAATCATCAACAACATACACTAATTTCTTCATATGAAACATCATGGTGAACTTGATTCTTGTTAAAAATGTGTAGTCTTTTAGATCTACATTTTACATAAGATGATCTTTCAAAAAATAAGTGTTCTTGAGTATTTTAAACAAACTTTTATGAAACTTTATTTTACTAACCAACTCATACATGAGTTTAATGGTCTTAAAGTTTGTAAATCATGTTTCTAAAACCACTTTTATGTTTATTAGAAAGATCATTATGTTTAACATCATGTTTCACCATGGATCTTTCAAGATCCATGCTTAATATCTTTAGATCTTTCATAAACAAGCTTTATGTTAACTTCTTAACAAACTTTTCATGAGTTTTAGTTTCAGAAATTAGTTCTACACACACTTTATTACTTCAGAATTACAAGATTAAGCATAAAAATTCATATTTCAAGTTCACATAATGCTTTATATGTTCATCTTCAAGTTTAACCATGGATCCTTCAAGATCCATGCTTAAACTTGTTGGATCTAAGCTTTTAAAGGTTAAGTTGTTTAGATGGTGAAACTTGTACATAACATAATCATGACTTATTTTAGTGATGATTATGGAAGAAATCAAGTGGTTAAAAGCTCCAAAGCAAGGTCCTTCCACTTCTAGCACCTTACACCTTTTTAGATGGCCTCCATACACCTCTAGATCACCTTGGATTGCCTTGTAATGAAGTGAAAAGGATGGATGTATGTGGGTGTGTTTGAGCCGAGAGCAAGGAAGAAGAAGATGAAGGAGAGGGTGAATATTATGAATGATGGACAATGTATACACACTTAGGGTCCTTATAAAGTATACTTCCAACATAAATCTTCTTTAGAGATTTTGTGCACCAAATTAGGGAACAAGGTTAAATAAAATATATAAAAGGCATGTGCGGCCCATAGGGGCTGGCCATGGTGAAAGGGGGGGGGGTAAAGTGTAATATTTTGGTAGTTAAGGGTTTAAAGTGCAAACAGGGGGGTTTAAGTTAGTTTAAGTGTGTTTAGGTGTTTTTATGATGTTTAAGGTGTTCTAGCACCAATACTAGTTTAATATAATAAAAACATTACTTCTAGTCAAACTTTGATGTCCAGGGTATTGTCCGGTTGTTCGTTTCGTTATGGTTCGTTAAAGTGTTAAATTGCGCAGTTTCACTAAGTATGAAGCCACTTTTGTGGCAGTTTCAATTCCTGACACTTTGTAAGTTATTCTGGACAATAAAGCACAAATTCTGCATGATATTATTGTGTTAAAAAGCTGATTATAGCTGAATTGGTGCTGATTTATGCAAAATTCTGCATTTAAAGTGAGTTTCGGGTGCTTTTTAGTGCATAGTTTAGCTTCCGGAAAGTTTATATGTTAACCCTTGTATCCACACTTGGGTTTTAATGTATTTTAGGTGTTGGACCTATTCCTAGGTCCTAATTCTATTATCTGACTGCTTTCTGCAGAATTGCTGACACAGTGTGTCTTACCGGTGAGATTACTAGTCTTTCTGACGCAACGCTTAAAGTAATGCATAACGCAATATTTGAAGTATAAAACGTGCATGAATTCATATGTATGGTAAGTAATCACATAATGTTGATGTCTAAGCACATAATTGCAGATAGTAAATAATATTTAATACTGTACGGAAATTACCGGTTTTGTGCCAGTTGCCACAGTCTCCCCCTCGTTAAGAGAATTTCGTCTCGAAATTCAAGCTGAGTTATCTCTCGCAGGAGCTTCCTCGAACAGGTGGGGGTACTTGGCTTTGAACGGATCTTCGCGTTCCCATGTGTACTCGGGTTCATGCTTAGAGTTCCAACGTACTTTGACAAGTCTAATGCGACTCCTCCTTGTTATATGGATCTTCCAATCCGTTACCTCAACGGGCTTCTGTGAATCGGAGTATGTCGTCGATATGCACCTCATCCGCAGGGATGATAACTGTTTCCTGGGTTGGACTCTTTTTAAGGTTGGACACATGGAACGTATCATGTACACCATTAAGTTCTTTCGGTAATTCCAATTTGTACGCCATGGTACCAATTATTTCCAATATCTTGAATGGTCCAATGTATCATGGATTCAGCTTCCCACGTTTTTCCAACTTTGCTACACCTTTCCAAGGTGAGACTTTTAGCAAAACTTTGTCTCCCACCTCGAAATCTAAGGGTTTTCGTCTACGATCGGCGTAGTTCTTTTGTCGATCACGAGCCGCCTTAATGCGCTCTCGGATCTGAATGATCTTATCTGTTGTCTCTTGGACAAGTTTAGGACCAATCATGTGTTTGTCTCCAGCGTCTGCCCAGCATAACGGTGAGCGGCACTTGCGGCCATACAGAGCTTCAAACGGTGCGGCTTTTATACTCGTATGATAGCTGTTATTATAGGAAAACTCAACTAAAGGTAGATGGGTATCCCAGCTGTCGCCTAGATCCATAACACATGCACGAAGCATATCTTCCAGTGTTCGTATGGTCCGTTCGCTCTGGCCATCTATTTGCGGATGGGAGGTCATGCTTAGATCTAGTTGAGATCCAAAGGCCTCCTGGAAGGATTGCCAGATCCTTGATACGAAACGCCCATCTCTGTCTGAAATAATCGAAATAGGCACTCCATGCCGTGCCACAATTTCCTTAAGATACAGCTCAGCAAGCTTTCCTGTGCTATCCTTCTCTCGGATTGGTAGGAAACGAGCAGACTTCGTTAATCGATCAACTATCACCCATATCATATCATGCCCTCTAGGGGTCCTGGGTAATTTTGTTATAAAACCCATCGAGATTTGCTCCCATTTCCAAATGGGCATCTCCGGTTGTTGTAGTAGACCAGACGATTTATGATATTCGGCCTTAGCCTTAGCACAGGTTAGGCACTTTCCAATGTAAACAACAATGTCGCTTTTAAGCTTTGGCCACCAATAATACTCTTTCAAGTTTTGATACATTTTGTCCGATCCTGGGTGGATCGAGTATCTCGACTTATGAGCCTCATCAAAGATAACTTCTCGAATACTGCCATAGAGCGGAACCTAAATGCGTCCCATAAAGTATAAGGTTCCCTCTTCGTTTGGCACCAATTTCTTCTCCATACCTCGGAGATATTCGGCTCTAAGATTCTCCCTCTTAAGGGCTTCTTGTTGGGCGTCATGAATGCGTGCAGTGAGATTCGTCCGAATAGTCATTTCCAATGCTCGAACCCTTATGGTCTTAACCCTTTCTTTTTGACTCAAAGCGTCTGCTACTACGTTTGCTTTTCTAGGATGGTACTTAATCTCACAGTCATAATCGTTAAGCAACTCAACCCATCGTCGCTGACGAATATTTAGTTCCTTCTGATCAAATATGTGCTGTAAGCTTTTATGATCAGTGAAGATAGTGCAGCAAGTACCATATAAATAATGTCGCCAAATCTTCAAGCCGAATACCACCACGCCTAGCTCCAGGTCATGAGTGGTGTAGTTCCTTTCATGAACTTTCAACTGTCTTGAAGCGTAAGCGATGACCTTCTGGTGTTGCATGAGCACGTAACCCAATCCTTGACGCGAAGCGTCACAGTATATCACAAAGTCTTCCGTGCCTTCGGGTAGAGATAGTATTCGTGCATCGCATAGTTTGTTTTTGAGAAGTTGGAAGGCTTCTTCCTGTTTATCACCCCAGTCGTACTTCTTATCTTTCTGCGTAAGGGAAGTCAGCGGTTGAGCTATTTTGGAGAAGCTCTCGATAAATCTGCGGTAATAGCCCGCTAATCCCAGAAATTGTCGAACTTCAGTTGGTGTTTTGGGGGATACCCAATTCTTTATCGCTTCTATCTTTGCTGGGTCTACGTGGATACCATTCTCGTTTACTCTGTGACCAAGGAACTGTACTTCGCGAATCCAGAATTCTCACTTTGAAAACTTCGCATAAAGCTTCTCTTTCTTTAGTAGTTCTAGAATGGTCCTGAGGTGTTGCTCGTGCTCTTCTTTCGTCCGTGAATATATTAGAATATCATCGATAAATACAATCATGAATTTATCGAGATACGGTTTGCAAACATGATTCATCAGATCTATAAACACTGCTGGCGCGTTCGTCAATCCAAATGGCATCACAAGGAACTCGTAATGCCCATAACGTGTCCTGAACGCAGTCTTCGGTATGATTTCTTCTTGGATTCTTAACTGATGATAGCCAGACCGAAGGTCGATCTTGGAGTAGTAACTCGATCCTTGCATCTGATCGAATAAGTCATCAATCCTCGGTATTGGATACCGATTCTTGACAGTGAGCTTATTCAATTCTCTATAATCAATACACATCCGCAGTGTTCCATCCTTCTTCTTCACGAACAAAATTGGAGCTCCCCACGGCGAGATGCTCGGCCTTATGAATCCTTTATCCAACAACTCCTGGAGTTGCGTAGATAATTCTTGCATATTGGATGGCGCAAGTCGATAGGGTGCCTTGGCTACAGGAGCGGCTCCTGGAACCAAGTCAATATGGAATTCGACTTGTTGTTGCGGAGGTAGTCTTGGCAAATCTTCGGGAAAAACATCAGGAAATTCCTTCACCACAGGAATGTCTTGGAGTTTCGGCTCCTCAGCCTTCTTATCTACTACGTGCACCAAGAACGCAACACATCCTTTTTGTAGGCATTTATGCGCCTTCATACATTTGATGATTCGCAGAGGCGTGTCTCATTTCTCTCCATGCACGATGAGTGTTTCATCAATCGCAAGAGGGATGCGAATGATTTTCTCGTGACAAACAATTTCAGCCTTAAACTTTGACAGCCAGTCCATTCCAACCACCACGTCGAAGCTACCCAATTGAACAGGTAAGAGGTCGATACTAAATCTCTGCTACCAAGTTCTAATGTACAACCCCTAAAAACTTCACCCGATTCAACAAGTTTACCATCAGCTATTTCTATGGAATACGGAATATCTAATCTACTAGATTCTATTCCAAGCGTACGTTTAAATTCCACAGACATGAAACTATAATCGGCACCAGTGTCAAATAGTATGGATGCAAAGTGATTGTTAACGAGAAGCGTACCGGTGACCACATTAGGGTCCTCATGTGCGTTCCTTGCTCCAATCACAAATGCTCTAGCCTGAGCTGTGTTTTCCCTTGGGCAATCTTTCTTGAAATGATCCTTGCTACCACAACCAATGCATCCTTGGTTCTGCCTAGTTCCATTACCATTTCTGTTACCATTACCGTTGCCATTACCAGCGCTGTTTCCATTACCAGCACTGTTTCGGTTTCCATTCCCGTTCATATTACCACTTCCATTTCCTTTTCCCCAACAGTTCTCGGTGCGGTGACCCAGTTTTCCACACTTGTCACATTTTGGAATGCGACAAACTCCTTCATGGTGACGCTTGCACTGATTGCATTTGGGCAGAGTGCCCTGGTATCCTCTGGAAGTAGCGTCATTCACAGCTGCAAGTGTTTTCGTTTCCTTGGGTGGATTGGGGTCTCGTTTCTTGTTGCTGGAACCCTTGTTGTTGTTACGCATTGCTTGATTCAGACTCGAATGCTTCCTCTACTTGTCACCAGACGACTCAGCATGCGTCTCTGTTTTCTTAGTAGGTTTCAGCGATAACTTCTTCATATGGACAACATCTTCAGTAAGGCTGACAGCCAAAGTTATAGCCTGAGTGATCGTTGTGGGTTTTGCAGCAGTCACCATGCTGCGAAATTCCAGGGCCAATCCCCAGATGTAGCGCTCAATGCGCTTAAATTCGGGAGTCACCAGATAGGGGATAGCTCTTGACAGATCGTGGAACCTTCGAGTATAACCAACAATGTCCGCACCTTCCATGGACAGATTCCAAAACTCAGTCTCCAACCTTTGGAGTTCAACACGAGAACAATACTTCTCTCTCATTCTTTCCTTTAGCTCATCCCAAGTCATACCATACGCAGCATCATCACCCAGAGTCTGGACTTGCAAATTCCACCAAGTCAAAGCCTCATCAATGAACAACCCAGTAACAATAGTGACTTGCTGGTCCGCAGTACACTTGCTCATGCGGATAGTGGAACCAGTCTTCTCCGTCCAGCGCACAAAAGCCACTGCACCTCCAGTGCCGTCGTAATTCAGTGGCTTGCAGTCGAGAAACTGCTTGAAGGTGCAGCCTGAAATTGATCCAACCAATTCACATGTGAGCAATCAATGAAACAAAGACCGTTCATAAATTTCATCATGTTTTAGCAAATCAGCTTAAGGTTACCTTGAGTTGTGTTTCCTCCAGATGAGTCTCCTTGACCATTACGTCTAGTACCGCCCGATCCTCCGCTGTGTTCAGTACGGTTCGCCTCGTACTGGGCAATAGCTTCGGAGATCCTTTCTTCCAACAGGGAGTTCAGTTCTTCGGCAGTAGAGGAGGAGGGGGTTGATCAGAATCACGAGCATTCACAGCTTTTCTGGGTTCCTTGTTCTGTAAGAACACAACACAATAGGGTTAGGCATTTGTTTGATATCATCATATAAGACAGTAGTAGTATATATACATATACATATACCCACTTAAGTAACATCAAACAATCCGCCAAACATATAAATCAATTCATACAGCATCAAGCATGCATAAACAGATAAATACTGATGTGTCATAAGATATTTACCGAGTCTTTATACATATCAGGACAACTTGTTACATCATTGTTTGTGAAGAAAACAAAATGCATAAGGGTTACATCACCCCATAGTACAAGTTTAATACATATAAAAGACAAAATATCTTCCTTCACATTGGCGGTTCTTGTCTGCAAGTTGTACCCCAAAACACTGCTCCTTCAAGGTTCCTCCAAAGAAAACCTAATGGGCTGGGGGAGAGGGTGGGGGTGTAGGGAAGATCAAGCTGTGAAGAAGGGTCACTTCATCCTCGAGTTCCTGAATTCGATGTATGAGGGAGCTGATCTGAGTAGGAGTGGATGGCGAAACAGACATAGTGTTATCATCATCACCAGTCGGGTAAACTCTCAGCCCAGCAGCAAAAAGGGCCGAAGATATCACTGAATCAAAGGAATCGGCATCAGACTCAAGGTCGGAATCGGAAGGGGTATCGATAACGAACATAACATGAGAGGCCACACTATTATCCAGGTCATCTACGAATAGCCAGTCCTCAGCAGGAATGGCGGCAAAAGGAATAGTATGAATGGGAAAAGGCTCAACGAGATGCTCACCATCGGGGTGTCCGATGATAAGCTGGCCATGGAGGGGTAAAGGCAAAGTTAAGACAACGTCAACATCATCATCATCATCATCAGTTATCATCTCAGGGTCTGTCTCGGAGTCGGACGTGAAAATCTCAGGAGCTGATGCCACCTCGTCGTCAGAGACAATTATCATCGGGTCACGTTCTTCCGACAGGCTGCTGCTTTCAGACGAAGACATGTGTACCTGTAATATTTTTATTCATAGTATATGTATATATTAATTATTACTTAATTAATATACACATAATTATACACATTGTTGCAAGTAATTCTTAGTTAAAGACAAGTGCTACCCAAGTGCACTCTAAGTCTCGTAGTGTCCTTACTTGACTATTTGAAAACAGTTTCAGGTAGTGGATGTCGCGGAAAGTTTTATGCAATGAAAACTTTTTGAAAAATTGTTTCCGTGAGAGGATCCTAAAGATTGTAGTCTAGACTCGAGAAGGAATCCTGGTTCACTACAATCGCAGCTCTGATACCAATCTTTCACGCCCCTTTCTAAGGCGGAAGCATGAGGTGTGATCCTGAAAGGTTCTAATTGCATACGAATGCTAAACATACTACATGCTCATAAAATAACTCCAAATTCCATTAACATTACATAATTAAAAACATAAGTCAAGTTTTGAGTTTACATCACATCATAAAATATTGTCTGAAAAGTTTACAACTTTATTTAAAAGATCGACATCAAGGTTTTGGTTCTTATATCACCACTCGGGATGGAATATAATAACAAAATCCCACAAAACAGGCATCGGAGTCTTGATACAACATGGCTAAAAACATAAACGACATCCAGGAGCAAGGGTAAGACCTCACGTACATCCATTTTAGTTACCTGAAATATATGTAAGTTTTGGAAAATCGTCAACATAATGTTGGTGTGAATTCATGCAGTTTTGTGTAAAACATTTAAGCATTCGTTGTAGAAAATATGGTATGTAATTGTATGAAACAAGTATTTCTGTAAATGTAAGGAATACGAGATCGCTAATGGTTCGCGAGGCCACTAACATATGTAACGACATAGGAAGCATCCAAACCATAGGCATTTTTACTTGTCGATTCACGACTAGAGACACAAAAGCACTTCTTGGTAAAAGTGTGGCCAAGAGTGTGGTTGCCTGAAACCCATTAGATCTAACCGTTTGTTCCACGGTCTAGGTATGTAATTGATTAATGGTGCTTATGGCACCCTACACGTCACATGATCTATAGTATTATTCCTTAGTTTTTGTATTCAACAGACCATAGTACATGTATTTTCCCCAAGTTTATAAAACAAGTAAATGTTTAAAAGTGGGGACATGAACTCACAACTTTGCGTATCCTGCGTCGTAAACTTCATCGGATTTGTTTTGTAGCGTCGTGACCTATACGTGTTCTATTAATGTTAGTCACTAGACTTGTATCACACAAGTACAAGTCACCATCTTGTTTATGTATGTTCTTTGTACGTTCATTCTTAATGAGGGTCGTGCCCTTGTTTGTCGGGTCTTGCACGTACGTTGTGTCTTGTACTTTTGAATAAGCAATGTTTGTTTGTAAATATATATTTCATTCCTTAGAATATATATTTGTTTATGAAGTCTTTGTCAAGGTAATAAGTGTTAAAAATAAATTATATTTTTAACTTTTCATATTTGTTACTTATATTATTTTCCCAAAAATAAGTATAAGTGTCTTGTGAAATAATATTCTCAATATTATTTTTGTACAAGTATTCTTAGGAAAGTATACTTGTATTTTATGTAAATACTTGTGTATTTTGTATTTTTCACAAAAAAATCAATACTTTAATTTTTATTACTTTCCGGAATTATATTTCTTAAAAATAACATATTTTTAAGACCTGTATGAAATATATATATATATATATATATATATTTTGTCATGCTATAAAATATATATATATATATATATATGGTTATTTTTGTTATCCACCAGATTTTTGTATAAATTCCAATACTCGGTATAGGTTATATATATTTGTCCAAAAATATATTTAAGTCCATATCGTGTCCGAGTTCAATAATATTTTAAGGAATATATTTTTATAAATATATTTTCTTGTATTTGTCCATGTACTTTCTTGTGAGGAATTTTGTATACTTGTATACTTATGTATTCTCATGTATTTGTATATGTATTTTTGTATTCATACTCCTTAGGAGTATTTAGTGTTTTTTCAAGTCCCTAATACACTACTACATATAATATACATAATATACACTTAGCACAAAATTTGGTGATCACTAAATATATATGTTTTCCCTAAAAATATACATACTTAATATTAGTTTTAACTTGAAGAAATCATCATTTCTTAAGTTGTAATTTCTTACAAAAATTAGCGAAACCTTAGTAAATATTTTTAGGTGAATTTTTATGGAATAAGTTTCACCAAAACTTATATTTTCTAAGTGTCAAAATTTTATAAAAATTTTGACATAGTTTCCCCTAAAAATGGAGGTTTCCTATGTTTTCAAAACATGTGTTTATTTTCTTTTCAACACCAAAACAATTTTCAACAATAATTATCAACAACATACACTAATTTATTTATATGAAACATCATGGTGAACTTGTTTCTTGTTAATGTGTAGTCTTTTAGATCTACACTTTACATAAGATGATTTTTCCAAAAAATAAGTGTTCTTGAGTATTTTAAACAATCTTTTATGAAACTTTATTTTACTTACCAACTCATACATGAGTTTAATGGTCTTAAAGTTTGTAAATCATGTTTCTAAAACCACTTTTATGTTTATTAGAAAGATCATTATGTTTAACATCCTGTTTCACCATGGATCTTTCAAGATCCATGCTTAATATCTTTAGATCTTTCATAAACAAGCTTTATGTTAACTTTTTAACAAACTTACCATGAGTTTTAGTTTCAAAAATTAGTTCTACACACACTTTATTACTTCAAAATTACAAGATTATGCATAAAAATTCATATTTCATGTTCACATAATGCTTTATATGTTCATCTTCAAGTTTAACCATGGATCCTTCAAGATCCATGCTTAAACTTGTTGGATCTAAGCTTTTAACAAGCTTATCATACTTGATCTAAACATTAACAAAATATACATCACAACAACTTCATTACATACACCAAAAATTTATATAATCACTTGTTTTCTTCATGAATATGTCAGATCTTCTCATTTTTAACATTAAAAGTTAAGTTGTTTAGATGGTGAAACTTGTTCATAACACAAACATGACTTATTTTAGTGATCAAGAAGCTTACTACTAGCTCTAATGGCTAGGGAAGTGGCACAAGAATGAAGATGATGATTATGGAAGAAATCAATTGGTTAAAGGCTCCAAAGTGAGGTCCTTCCACTTCTACCACCTTACATCTTCTTAGATGGCCACCATACACCTCTAGATCACCTTAGATTGCCTTGTAATGAAGTGAAAAGGATGGATGTATGTGGGTGTGTTTGAGCCGAGAGCAAGGAAGAAGAAGATGAAGGAGATGGTGAATATTATGAATGATGGACAATGTATACACACTTAGGGCCCTTATAAAGAATACTTCCAACATAAATCTTCTTTAGAGATTTTGTGCACCAAATTAGGGAACAAGGTTAAATAAAATATATAAAAGGCATGTGGGGCCCATAGGGGCCGGCCATGGTGAAAAAGTGGGGGGGGGGGGTAAAGTGTAATATTTTGGTAGTTAAGGGTTTAAAGTGCAAACAAGGGGGTTTAAGTTAGTTTAAGTGTGTTTAGGTGTCTTTATGATGTTTAAGGTGTTCTAGCACCAATACTAGTTTAATATCATAAAAACATTACTTCTAGTCATATTTTGATGTCCCGGGTATTGTCCGGTTGTTTGTTTCGTTACGGTTCGTTAAAGTGCTAAATTGAGTAGTTTCACTAAGTATGAAGCCCCTTTTGTGGCAGTTTCAATTCCCGACACTTTGTAAGTTATTCTGGATAATAAAACACAAATTCTGCATGATATTATTGTGTTAAAAAGCTTATTATAGCTGAATTGGTGCTGATTTATGCAAAATTCTGCATTTAAAGTGAGTTTCGAGTGCTTTTTAGTGCATAGTTTAGCTTCCGGAAAGTTTATATGTTAACCCTTGTACCACACTTGGGTTTTAATGTATTTTAGGTGTTAGATCTATTCCTAGGTCCTAATTCTCTTATCTGACTGCTTTCTGCAGAATTGCTGACACAGTGTGTCTTACCGGTGAGTTTACTAGTCTTTCTGACGCAACGCTTAAAGTAATGCATAAAGCAATATTTGAAGTATAAAACGTGCATGAATTCATATGTATGGTAAGTAATCACATAATGTTGACGTCTAAGCACATAATTGCAGATTATAAATAATATTTAATACTGTACGGAAATTACCGGTTTTGTACTAGTTGTCACACATAAGTTGTAATACTTACCCTTGAGAAATGGAACAAAGAATAGAGGATTTTTATTTATGAGTTTAGAAATATGTTGTACCCATTTACTACATGTATATTATTTGAATGTGTGTCTGTGTGGATGCTTACAATGGCCACAGACCCGGACAATGATTGGAGTTTTAAATACCCATGTATTAACGAATCAATATTATATATATTTAGTAAATTGCTTACAAATTTCTCCTTACGCACATCAAGATGAACTGAATCACATACATATTATCAACGAATCTCAATTTCCAAAGCAATGATATAGTAATGATCTAACAAACCAATTTAGGAATAGAGGAGAAAAAGCAGTCGTCTAATTGGGCAACGACACTCCACATACTCCAATTAGGGTTTTTAGACTCAAATTCACAACAAATAAACGAAATTAAGCGAAGAAAATAAACAGAAATACTAGCTCGCAAAATATATTTCTCTCGTCTATGTTGTAAAGTTGCAGTGTATAAAATAATACTTTAGAATCATTTAGATTGAATTTTAAAAAACCCTATACTAAGTATTATTATTATTATTATTATTATTATTATTATTATTATTATTATTATCATTATTATTATTATTATTATTATTGTTACTCTTTAAAGTCATGCAATTATTAGACTTTTATGAGCCCATCACAAGTGATTTACCTAATTTATGTATAAGATTACGGGCCCACCACTACGCACGAATCCTTGATACTAGTTTTATTTACTAAATGTTAATCTGTTAGTTACGGTTTATAACTTTTATTCTACTAATTTTAGTAATACAAGTTTAGAAAACTGTAGGTCCACCCGAAGGATCGAGTAACCTCTATTCCCTGTTTTCCGACAAACCCGAAAGTGCGGAATCCAAACGGGTAAGTTAAACCAAGTGACGAACACGTAAAACACAAGATTCACCGATTAACACTCCATTGTATTAATCTAGAAAACGGTTACAATACAATGTTTACAAGATGCTCTCATAAACTCTCAGTGTGTGTGTGTTTTTACAGTGTTCGCTCTCAAATCTATTCAGACTTGTCTAATGTGTTATGTCTGTTATCTGTGTATATATACTGAAACACTACGACGAAACACATCACAGTCGACGAAACAAGTGTCTCGTCGACGAAACACAATAACATTCGACGAAACACTTCTTGTTTCGTCGACCCATAAGTTGGTTAGTGGGGTTCGGCCCAGTTGATGTTTCCGGCCCAATTGTCATGTTTAATCAATGTAATTAATTGGCCCAAACAGTTGATTGGCCCAGAATGATATCACATGCACGTTCATGAATTCCAAATATGCAGATTGTAGATATTAGTCAACATATGACATCATCATGACGATGTCATGATGATGTGGCAGCGGGAACCGGCTCGCGGCGCTTCGTGCTTCGCGTGTCGAACTCTGGGGCGCATGACGGAGGAATTTCGTGACGTCGGGCTTGAGCCGAACCTAACCGGGTTGAACCGAACCGAGTCGAACCGAACCAAGTCGTGTCCACATAATATGTATCAACAAACTCCCCATTGGATGCTACTTGTGAGGGTCGTCTTCCATGTCTTCCATGTCGGAGGATCTTTAAAGTCTTCACGCGTCGTAAGTAGAAAGTGTATCAACAACCTCCCTTTTCATTTAGGTAGTGTGTTAACAAACTCCCCCTTTGAATATGCTTGTGAATCTTTTGACTTCAATGCTTGAGATCCTTGTGGTGTTGGTGATTGATCAGCGGCAACTCGATCATCTTTATCATTTGAGTGCCTTCACATCGTGTCTTCATTTCGAAGCTTATCATCGAACATGTTCTCCTTGCCTTTAGCATCTGCACATGCAAGAAAGCTAAACACATAATGAGAACAAATGCTTGGAATATAGTTAATCATTAAACAAATGACACACATGTGACCATGTTTTCAACTACCGTCCGACAGTTAGTTTGAAAAGTTAACAGATTTTTCAATTTTGATTATTAACTTTCAAAACTTGCAAACTCTGACCGTTTATGAAGATTTAGTCGTTTTGGTTTTCATCAGATTTCAGGCAACGAAGACTTGAGTTCCAACATCGGTTAATCAAAACTAAATTAGAAATAAAATCTTTTTGGCTTTTATAAAGTTTATATTAAAACACACCTAAAATCTTTTTGGCATTTTGAATATTTCAAACTTAAAGACTGAAAGCAGTAAATAAATATATACAGAGTTGCAGAAACTAAGAAAAGTAAATATATACAAACATTTTTTTTTCGAGTTTCGAGGGTAAGAGAATCATATCAGTGTACGGTCATGCCAAAACGCTCTTGTTGTTCTTTTTGTTAACAATTAGATAAACATCCTATAACGATTATCGGTATTGTTATCCACATAAGCTTAACTTATCAAATGTAATCATGGCGAGGGGATACGTTAAGGTATGATTTATACTTACCGACCGGTGTTCATCCACATCACGACACATTCCCGTATCAAGGTATGCACGAGGGTTCATCTTACTGGTGAGTATACCATTTATCATCTGTTTGACCGTATAAAAGAATGTGAGTAACTCACTTATTTTGGTTTGAAAACAAGCCCTATGTGATAGAATCACTTATTGATGAGGAACTTGATTTTCAGATGCATGAAGGGCACAGGAGCAAGTCCGTGAACAGGTCAGTACTTTCGTACAGCAAAGAGACGAACTTGACTCCCGGATAAATGTGATATATTATCACTTGTTTTGAGGACATGTGATTGTTGATCACTTATTGAGGTCGTATGCAGTATGTACACGTATGTATGATATCATGGAAGATCTAGACTTCGTCTCCGTTTGTTTCGGTAAAAGAAACAACCATGATACCCAGATGATAAACAGCATAAAGACCACATATCTCAGAACCTCGACAATCTCTCAAACGAAATTTCAGTACTAAGACCATATGCCAATGAGTGGTTCCCACCTGGTCTTCAGTCAATTTAAGTTTATATCACCCTGCACACTTTAAGATGATTGTGAGCCTACCGATACATCTTATATAGAGCTGCTTAACATTTTTCATTTTGCATTTCAGGTTAAAAATGTTTAGACAGACCACTGATGTACTATCATATTCTCTTTTGCTCGCCAGGAAAATCATTTTTGTTTTTCTATTGTTTTTGGTTTTTGAATTTTTTTGATGTTTTTGAATTTTCAAATTTTGGATTTACTCCCCCTAAAATCAACAAACTTACAATAATTTTAAAAACACAAAGATATTTACAAAAACGATTTTCCGATGTTGGTTAACTCATGTTTTACCTCAATGCCGTTTACCAAAATTAATTTAATCAGAAATGATTTATCGAATTTTGGAAAAATGAGTTGGCATGTCGGTAATCGGTGTGGACCATGACAACATTGACGAGTTTCATATTGAAACAATCACGTGTGAGGTGATATTCGAGTTCAACGTGTCAGGTCAAAGAGTGGTTATACGAGATGTTACTAAATCATAAAGCAGCTTAAATATCGACAAGAATAGGAGAGATTAGAAATTCAAAACCGTATCCTGCAACTGCTTCTTGCATTGCAAGGAATCTGAGTACTCTCCCAAAGTCAATTTGAGATCATAGACCTCTGGGTCCGGCTGGTCTTTGTCTTTCTCTTTGAGAAATAGTGTGCGGTTGTTCAATCCACGCCAAGGCATCCGCACACCCGGTTGGTTTGTTCAACAAACACATTTTCTTCAATCACACCGTAGAGAAAAGTACCCTACACGTTCATCTTGTGGACTTTGAACTTCTTGTGGAAGAAAAATCCATGAATCTTCGAAAAGCTTCAGACGTGCTGCAGACGCGTATATTTCATTGGAATCTATCATGTTGACCCGATAAAAAACCATAACAACCAAATTTTGTATATTTTTCATCTGGTCGAATTTTTCAACTTAATTCTTGCATCAGACATTTTTGTCTTCTTTCCCTTTTCTTTTCTCTCCATCAATGGCAACAATATCCTCCTAAATGTAACAATATTTCGGAGACTTATGTCGCCAATCTTGTGCATGGACGCTCCACTATCAACAATCCTAAGACTATCAATAGTTCCTCCTGGAACATCCTGCACACTCATTCAGAGATTAGTTGGAGAGGGGGACCCAAGCCTTCACAGACTTGGGTCGTCCGTCATCATCGAGAATTGTGACATCCATTTCCCGATGATTCGGAATTGATGTAGCTCCCCTTGAAACGGTTACTGGTTTTGGTTTCCAAATTTGTTTTTGTTTTTCATTTTTGATTTCTAACTTAACAGACTGCGTTTGGACAACCTCTGGTTTTAAAACCTTTTCAACTTCTTGTCGTTGTTTTTTTTTCTGTTTCATTTCCCGTTGTTTAACAAGACGAGGGTCCTGTTTTGGTGAAACAGATCTTTTATGGTAACTGTTACCATGGGGGGAATCAACTTTTGACTTTCCCTTGGTGAGATATGGACAATTCTTAACAATGTGTCCATACTTACAGCATTCAAAGCATGATCTCCGCTCAACAAACCTCGGAGTATCATAACTGTAAGAACTTGACGATGAACTTCGTGATCTTGAGGTACTTGGTCCTACATCACAACCGTTTGTGTGTTGTGTGTAATTGTTTTGACTGTTTCTTTTCAAAATTTTACTTTGTTTAACAAAATCCGTGTTGGATTTGTTTTCGAAAGTTTCAATTTTATCAGTCCCTCTGGATTTCACGAAATTTATCTTCTGAATCTTTTTCTTGTTTTGGCTCTGTTTGCCTTTTCCATTTCCTTGGGCAGCGTGATTTTGCTTTCGTTGATTGCTTTGTTTTTGCAATTTTTGATTCCCATATTTCTTTCTAACTTTGGATTTTGGGATAGGAGCACACTGAGTTACTACAACTCCTAGGCTCGACTTTCCCAAAAACTTACTGGTAGAATCTTCGAAAACTTTATCAATCAAAGATTGATTAACATTTTTGATAGGGAAATCCTTGTCTGAATATATTTTATCAGATCCAATCAACGTGTAAAGCAAGTCCATGCTTTCACAACTTCCAGATGAGGATTCAACGGACTTGGCTGTAGCAGTCACAAACGGTTTTGCAGGTGGATCATAAAGAATGTGATTTTCGAGAGGTATGTTTTCCTCTTTTGTTACCGTTTCTGACTGTTCAGAGTTAGTATCCTCGGATTCATCATCTAACGAATCAGCATCCTCAACAATGACTGGAGGATCCTGATTTCGTTCAGCTGTTGACGCTTTCGCACCTGCTGATTCATCCGAATCTGAGGATACTTCCTTTTTGTAACCTAGCCCAATTGTGAATTCCTCAAGTCTCAATGAAACTGAGGGTTCAAAATGAGGTTTATTTTCCTCATCAGGCATCGAAGAATAATCGTGTTTAAGAGGTGGTGGACACTTCTTATAACCTATGCACATGACATCATTTTTCTTTTTCTGTATGTCAATGATGTGATCCAGCACATACCTAGAGTTTGAATAGCTATTCAGCTTAAGCTGGATCGCCTCATTTTCACACTTAGCACAGGCTAACTCTTTTTGCATGATCTCAAGAAGATTGATGTAAAGGTTTATTTCAGTTTGTTTTCTTGAAACCATTTTCGTTAGCTCGGTCTTATCTGCTTTTAATGTTTCAATTTTCTTTTTAAATTCCTTTTCATAATTTTCACGAAACATGTTGGCCTCTGTGCATTTCGAAAGATCCATGATCAAATGTTGATTGTGGATATATGTCACATCATATTTGCTTTTCAAATCGACCAATTTGCTTTGCAAATCAGACAATTTAACATTTAATCCAACACACCTATCACAACTATCAGATTTTGATTCATCGACACGTACCTGACTGGAATCACTCTCAGATGTTGACCTATATGCATCAGAATCAACAACCTCCCTTGATGATTCACATTCAGATCCATCCTCGCTTGAACTTGAACTTGAAGTTGTAACATCTTCAACTGAAGTTGAAACGTCTGCAACTGAACTATTGTCATGTTCAGAACTGTCATCGTTTCGCGATGATTCACCATTGCTGGCATCTTTGACAATTTTGGCATAAAGTGTCGTTTTTGTTTGATCATTGTAGTTTGGATCAAGAAATGATGGTACTCCAGTAGAACGATGACTTTGCTGTGAGGCAACTGGTGATAGTGGATTTCCATACAAGTCTGTGGTTGGAGCTGGCTTTACAGGAACTTGTATCGGATTGCCATACAAATCTGTGCTTGTGACAAACGCCGTTTGAAGTGGAGTATGTGAAGCAACTGGTGGTAATGGATTTCCATACAAATCGGTTGCTAAGTCCTTTTTCGTATACGTTTTATTTGACGGTGTGGGAGACTGAGCCCATGAAGGAGATAAACCCTTGCTCGTATCCCACCAAGCCGGATTCATTTTAAATGTATAATGATGAAAACCTGAATAAGTCACACAAATCAAACAATTAAGAATGATTTGCAAAGCTACTGTTAAAAATTTTAAACAGTTCGACGAAACAGTTAATGATGATGTACGACGAAACAAGTTGATAAACAAGTACGATGAAACAAGTACGACGAAACTGTGATGTTCGACGAAACTGAATTCTGATTTAATCAGCGACGAAACAGGATTCTGATTTAATCAGCGACGAAACAGAATTTTGATTTAATCAGCGACGAAACAGGATTTTGATTTAATCAGCGACGAAACAGAAAGATGATGGTTATGCGACGAAACAGAATGTGATATTTTGGCGACGAAACAGAATGTGATATCTGATATCGACGAAACTGAATTCATTTGATCTTATCTTTTGGTTAGACTTTTCAACAAAAACCTTATCCTTCTGACAAAGACACCCAATTGTCAAACAATCACCATACTTTTGATTCTCCTTTTTCAACTTTCATCATTTCTATGTAACAATAGTCAAACAATTGTTTAATAATCAAACAACAAACAACAAACACAATACTTCATACACAAATAAAGATCAAATATGAATATTATCAAGAACAGTCTGAAGATGTGATGAACTTGATGAAGATTAAGTTACCTGTAAATTTTCAAACACACTTTTGCAAATAAAGTTCAACAAAAACCCAAAACTAACATGTATACAAAGAGTTATAACAAGGTTTTATATGAACTATAAGCAAAACAATCAAAATTTTCAAGGTTTTAACAAGGTTTTTCCAGAAAATGTAAACTTCAAACTCAAGAAAAACTCATGAAAATCAACTTGGTTTTAACAAGGAATCGAGCCAATGCTCTGATACCAATTGTAGGTCCACCCGGAGGATCTAGTAACCTCTATTCCCTGTTTTCCGACAAACCCGAAAGTGCGGAATCCAAACGGGTAAGTTAAACCAAGTGACGAACACGTAAAACACAAGATTCACCGATTAACACTCCATTGTATTAATCTAGAAAACCGTTACAATACAATGTTTACAAGATGCTCTCATAAACTCTCAGTGTGTGTGTGTTTTTACAGTGTTCGATCTCAAATCTATTCAGACTTGTCTAATGTGTTATGTCTGTTATCTGTGTATATATACTGAAACACTACGACGAAACACATCACAGTCGACGAAACAAGTGTCTCGTCGACGAAACACAATAACATTCGACGAAACACTTCTTGTTTCGTCGACCCATAAGTTGGTTAGTGGGGTTCGGCCCAGTTGATGTTTCCGGCCCAATTGTCATGTTTAATCAATGTAATTAATTGGCCCAAATAGTTGATTGGCCCAGAATGATGTCAATGATATCACATGCACGTTCATGAATTCCAAATATGCAGATTGTAGATATTAGTCAACATATGACATCATCATGATGATGTCATGATGATGTCATGATGATGTGGCAGCGGGAACCGGCTCGCGGCGCTTCGTGCTTCGCGTGTTGAACTCTGGGGCACACGACGGAGGAATGTCGTGACGTCGGGCTTGAGCCAAACCTAACCGGGTTGAACCGAACCGAGTCGAACCGAAACGAGTCGCGTCCACATAATATGTATCAACAAAAACTTTATATATAATTCGACACCCCTATTGATTTTTTTTTGAATATAACGTTTATGTATATTCTAGGGTAAATTACTTTTTGAGTTCCTGTGTTTTATGAGTTTTAACCACTTGAGTCCAAAAGCAAAAAGTTTAACGACCTGAGTCCCCATAAGCATTTTCTTTAACCATTTGAGTCCAAATTTCTAACATCGTTAGAATTTTTTAGTTAAGTATTGTTAAATTACCAAAATTCCCTTATAGTTATAAAATAAAAAATGCCCTAAATTAACACAGACCTTACTCTCTCTTTAACAAACTCAACACTCAGTCTCTCTCTCTCCAAACAACCGCCACCGTAACCATTCTCCGGATTCAAAATAAATTACCTCACTGTCACCACTCTACCACCGCAGCTTCACCATCACTCCACCACCACACCTGCCACCAACATCGTAAACCGTCACAAATCATCAAAACCTCAAACCCACATTCAAGTTCCCCAAGATCAAACACCCCTCACAAACATCACTCACAAATCTACTTATTTAAAAAGCAGTTCATCGAATTTACATAATTCTCCAAAGTGATTAGTTCGATACCTTTGTATTGCCTATGTTGAACTTTTATAAAAGGACACGCATCATCTGGAACCTTTTTCGCTCAGCTTATCAACCCCCAAATTAGAGTCATCTTCTATCTTTTTGAGTCATCTTCTTCAAATCAACCTATTCTCAGCATTATACCAACCCGACCCAAGCAATTATCCGGATCGGGGTTACCTTACTGGAGCAGCAACACTTAATTTTACAATCACTGTTTTGAATCAAGATCCTCCGGCGGAAAAGCACCGACGGCTAGAAAGCCACCTCCGACCGCCGCAGCCGCTGCCCAAATGACTGCGGCGCAGACGCCATTATCGAAAAATGAAGGTGAATTTGGTAGTAATCATGAAAATGCCATCAAGAAGCAGATGGGTTTTGCTCATAAAGACATAAAGATTAAAACCCTAATTTGCATTTGGTGTGTTTAACAACTTAAAACCCATAAAGCTTCAAACTTTGGGAAAAATAAGAGTGGAGTTTAAAGTGAAATTTGTAGAGTATAAGATGCCATTGAAGATTGAACTCATGATGGGGTTTAAGGTAATGAAATCTATGAAGATGAAGAGAGTGTGTTGAATAAATGATCGGAAGTATAAGATGCCAGATGAAGATTGAATGTTGTTATGGTGGTGGTGGCGGCGTTAGGTTGGTGATGGTGGTGTGGTTGAGAGAGAAGGGGGAGAGACATGAGGAAGAGAGATAATCATTGTCTGTTGTGTGTGGGAGTGGTTGTGAGATAGTTTATATATTATTAACAATTAATAATAATAATAATAATAATAATAATATGTAGGGCATTTTAGTCTTTTAATGAAAATCTAACAGAAAACTTAAACAGAGTTAAAAATTTGGGCTCAAATGGTTAAAGAAAATGCTTACGGACTCTAGTGGTTAAAACCTATAAAACACAGATACTCAAAATGTAATTTACCCTATATTCTAAATATTTCTTCAAATATATCAATAAATCAAACAAAGATGCAGTAAAAAATAACAAAAAGATTAAGAACATAGTAATTTGTATGGTCTGAGAAAAATATAGGATGAGAACAAATCTTTCCTTTATCATAATATAACATAAAATACAGCAATTCAGATTAATAAAAGTTAACGTGGCCAGTAGAATTAGTGCAACAACCATACAAAAAGTTTAACTAGGAATGTAGGGTAATCCAATTCCTTTTTTTCGAATATAGATTGTAGCATACAGTATAGTAATGAAACAAAGTTGTACAAATCACTCACTGATCATCATTCTATTGAATAAATAAAAATTGCGTACTTAAAAGGTTACAAATAAGCCAATATAACTATCATATCCTAGACATTATTTAAATTAATTATAAAGCATGCATGGTATTTGTTTCATTAACTTTTCTACTTTTAAAATTTAAATATTTGTTTACAATTAAAGTTGCAATAGAGTATGTAATGTTTTAATGGTATGAGAATATTTTCAAGTTGGCATGCGCAAGAGACTAAAGAGAGAGATGCATGAAAGACAAGAGAGAGGTGAGAGAGATTTTATGAGTAGAAACTAAGGCATGAGAAAACCTAAAGCATTTTTTGCTCCCTCTTGAAATCATTTCAGTCACCACCTTCTCTCTCTCTCATCCCAAGACAAACCTCTTCTTAAACTTCAACTTCTCCCCATTCTTCTCTTGCAATCTCTATATATATCTAGCAAACCTTTCTTAAATCTCAACATCTCTTCTTGTCCTGCAATCTCTCTCTCTCTCTCTCACACTCTCTCTCTAGCTTTATAGTTACATGATCCTTCACTTGACGTTGGCACCATGCATGATTTGACTCTATTCAAGTGTTTTTCTTTGTCTAGAAATGCGCTCTCTCTCTATATATATATATATATAAAACATTTTGTTCATATTGATATATATTTAGGATATATAGGATTAGATTCAAGAGTGAACACTAGTGTAGCTTGATAACTGATTGAACTAATCCTGGCCATACACGTGTGTAGATCAATGGCCAGGATTTGTTCACTCAGTTCGCAAATACACTAGTGTTCACTCTAGAACCCCATCCATATAGTTATGTTGAACTCACACACATTCCTTTCTTCCTTATCTTTTTGTTAAACCATTTCTTGCCGACTTTTTGCTAAAAGTATCAATATATAATAGATATCTTATAATCTTGGTTCAAAGTTTGAATATCATGTACAAAATACCGTTTTATTTTTATTTCATTAGCTATCATTGTCTTTTCATATACTTAGTTGTTACACAATTTTAAATAGTATACACTACTCTATACTTGGAAAACCCTATAATTTTGGAAAATACCATTTCCTCATCCTTTTACACGTCTTTAATGCTCTTCTACCAATATACAAATACCTTACAACTTAAATTCGAAATCTTTATGTTTTTATGAATGTAATTCAAGTTGTTAATTCAGTTTTTCTATTTTTTTTTTCATAAGTCATGATTAACTAGAGATCACACAATTCCAATTTTTTACACAAAAGGTTGCCTTATGATTCCACCAAAGTTCTGTTCCCTACAAAAGACGGTATTTCAATTCGATTCGTTTATTCCATGCCATTGATATTTTGTTAGTTCATCTGTTATGTTGTCATGTGTGAGGAAACCTACAGAATAAATATAGAATTTACAATTATGCATATTTGGGAAGCCAAAAAGAAAGCGATATTGGTGAGGTTCAATCTGAAGACATATTTACCAAGCCGTAAAAGACGATCTCTGATTGAGCCGCGCCAATATCACTTTCCACACCCTCGCTTTTCATTATCTATAATTCTAGATTGCAAATACCTTCAAATCTTCTAACACGATCCTAGGCATTTTCGATCTTATACTTTGGATTTTATTCAAGAGAAAATGGAGAGAATTACACAAATTAACATGCAAATTGAGAAACGAAGGTAAATGGTTTTTAGTTTCTAGCATTTATATGAACAAATTAGTGTTAATCTTTCGAATTTCTATCTAAATCACAAAGTGTGATTTAGAAACCGATCAAGCACTTAACCTCTTGACATCTAATCTGATTGCAAAACAAGTTTTTTTATATAGCAAATTAACCAGAAATTTGAAGTTAATGACACAACAAAACTTTTATTTTAACATTCGTTTCAATTAGTTTCTAACATTTATATGAACAAATATTGTTAATCTTTCAAATATCCATCTAATTTCAGAAAGTGCAATCGTAGAAATCCATCAAACACTTAACTCCTTGACATCTAATTTACTGTTGTATATAACAAAACCATAATCTTTTAACTTTTAATGACACAACAAAACTTTTATTTTAAGATTCGTTTCTATTACCCTTTCTTTGAAAGAAAAGGTGATCTCCAAAATATGGGAAACTTTGGTTTGTGGGGCTTCAAGCCCTCTTTTGTAGTTGTCCCTAGACTGCTCACGTACTCTAGCATGGCCTAGTAAAACCATCTTGTCCAATGTAAGTGAAGTGGAAATCTATCATGTGAACCAATAACTGACTATGCTATATACGAAAAAGGCCTTTTCGGGTACATGTCATGTGTGTATATATACATACATACACACACATAGTCTATCTTAGGATCATGTAAAAAGTACTCTTTTCGTGAGAAGTGTGAGAAGACATAAGAATTGATATGTAGGCATCATGTTTTGAACTTAAGAATGATGTTTTGGGTTGTTTTGACAAGAAAAACACCAAACATAACAATTTAAGATACAATGCAATGAATTCTATGCTTAAAACTTAAAACACCATGCCAAAAACGTTAAATAGTGTGTATTAAGTGTTAAGTAGTGTGTTTTAAATTTCACGCTCATAATACATTGCATTGTATTTTAAATTGTTATGTTTGGTGTTTTTCTTCTCAAAACAACCCAAAACATCATGCCTAAGTCCAAAACATGATGCCTACATGTCAACAGGGGCGGACCTAGGTGAAGCCTAGGGTGGGCGGGCGCACCTCTTGAAAAAAAAATTAGTGTATTTTTTAGGCAAGAAAACCCGACCGCACCCCCTGAAAATATGCTTGAACCACTCATCTGCACACCCAACAAATAATTCATGGGTCCGCCACTGCATGTCAATTCTCATGTCTTCTCACACTTTTCAAGAAAAAAGTCATTTTTACAGGAACCTCACCACACATATACTAGTATAATATCTATGTATAAGTTTATTACTGATAAGTTAAGATTCATGTGCAAAATAAGAGTGTTACAAATTAAAAAAAGTTATAGAGTACAATCTTGTCCCATTTTCGTGTGTTTTTATTGTAAAAATCTTAACTTTTGAAAATTATAGCAATCATAACTCTAATATGACGATTTGGCTTTAATAATTGACATGCGCTATGTGATTTCTGATCGGTTTATTTCGTTTAAATCTTTAAGGCCTGAAAAAGCCCTACTTGCTAAATGGTGGCGGTGATTTAGTATCCTGGTCCTTACACATACACAAAAGGTAATGAAAGTCATTGAAACTCTCCTAACCCGGTATGTGGTCTAACATATAAAGATTTCATAATGCTTTACATGTATGGAACATTACCTTTTTTTTTTTTGTTGACAATATAGAAGGAATCGCCAGTCGGGTGGAACGATATATTATTTTGGTTGGATGTTTTGGTACACGCTATCTCTAAAGGACCGTTTGCCAAATTTTTTTCTCATCGAAATGAACTGAGACTAAAAGATTAGGGATAGGAGGCATGTCCAACGATGGGGTTTATCTATCTATCTATGGCAGTGGAAATGACAGTGGCTGAAATGGGTTCTGAACAAGATTGTTTTTCGGGTGGCCAGCGACATTGAATTGATTATTAAGGTGGTGTTTGTTTTTTGCTAGAAGTACTTCAGAACCTCTTATGTCTGCGCCGCGCAGACCACGCGCAGATATAAGGGTATGCAGCTTGTTTGTTTTTTAGAAGAGGTTAGGTTTTCAAACCTCTTCCCCACCTCTGCGTCGTACAGACTTGGCCTGAGGTCTTCAAACCTCTTCCCCACCTCTGCTATTTTTCTATACCCAGACATTTTAGAGAACCTTATCCCCTCAATCACCTTCTCTACAAACACACCACACACCTCAGGTAATCGGCTCTCTCTCTCTATGCTCTTTGACGACCGGCGAGACCACCGCCGCCGCATCTTCGGCCCACACATTCCCCGACAAACCCCCATAACCCACACCCTCCCTCTGTCGCTTCTTCACCGGCGACAACAGTGGGGCCGGCCACCACACCTCGGTGGTGGCGGCGACAAGATAGAACGAGAGAGAGAGAGCCTAAGAGAGATCGGAGAGAGGAGAGAGACGTAGAGATGAGAAGAAGGAAGAGGGAGTGACGGCGGCTGTGGCGCCGCCGTCTATGGCGGAGCGACGGAGGAGACAGGCGGCGTCGGTGGTTGATTTTTCCGACAAATCCCTGGTAAAATCAGTATTTCCTTTCATTTTGTTTTTTTTTCGAAAGATGATGTCGTGATGGATATTGGCAGTGATTATGAAGATAATGGTGATGAAGTGGTGGTGCTTGGTTGTGGTGAAATTAGGGTTTCGGTTGGGTGGTGGCTGAAGTGGTGGTGGTTGGTTGGTTATGGTGGTGGAGGTGGACGGTGGTTGTGGTGGTAGAGGGAGGGAGAGAGAGATCAGACAAGTTGTGTGTGTAAAGTGTGTGTCTGTGTGTTGAGAAGATATAAAAAAAACAAACCCTCTTCTCCTTGCAGACTGCAGACATTTGGTCCACATCTTCTCCTGCAGATGCCTGCAGATATGGTCCGCAGACTGCAGACCTTTTCCCGCAGAAAAAACAAACAGCACCTAACAAAAGTAGCGCTCACGAAAAAGGTGCGGTTGTTGATTCGGTTAATTGTGCATTTTGTGGTGCTCTCCCAGAGGCTTTGTATACGCTATGTATATTTTTGGTAGTTTAATAAAATAGCCTTTAAAAAAACAAAACAATCGGATATTTTAACAATGTCTCTCATAATTTACAAAATCACATGCTATATCACTACATAGTCATTTCAAATGGCGAATTGGCGATTTAGCTTTCTTTTTCAAAAGTTGCCATTTGAAATGACGAATTGCCATAAATGTGTCAGACATTGCTATTAAAGACTATGGGGTATGGGGCTTGGGTTGGGGCGTGGGTTGGTGAAAAACGCCCAAGCCACCACCCCAGGTGGGCTTTGGTTGGGGCGTGGCCCTTGGGGCTTGGTTTGAAGCCGGGCGTGGGGTGGACTTGAGATCCGATGTGGCGGCCTCCTATTCGCTGTCCACCGCCATGTCATAGCGGGTGTTTGAATTTTAAATTCCAACCGTTTGGCCAAGCCAAGCGGTCACCCCAATCCCCAACATCCCCTATAAATGTAACCCCAAACCCCACCGGCTACCCCATCCCAAACCATCGCTTTAGGTTTTTTTTTTTTTTTTTTTTTTGTAATTTTTAGGTTTTTTTTATTTTATTTTGTAATCGTTTTTAGGTTTTTTTATTTTGTAATTAATAAAATTTTAGGTTTTTTTTTAATGTCGTATGTATTTTTTAATTTTTTGTAATTTTTTTTAATAAACTGCCAAGCTACGCCCCCAACCCAACCCAAGCCCCGCCATACCCCACGGACACGTCACTCACTGGTGGGGGGGCTCCAACTCCACGTGTCAACTCATGCCCCCAACGGCCAACCCAAGCCCCACCATACCCCAAGTTCTAAAATAACAATTTGTCATCAATTGCCATTTGAAATGGCTGTCATAAATTGCTATTTGAAATAACTATTGACCTTTATTCATTGTTCATTGTTTCCTTACAAATCTCTTACATTTTCCTGATTTATTTCATACAAATCCTACAACATTCAACAAAGTATCACTTGAAATGGAAATTATATTACTTTTGAAAGGATTTTGAAGGTGACATTAGCTGTGAAAAGCTTTAAATAAGCAGTCCTAGTTCTGTAAAAAAAAACTCCCGCAACTTGTAGACAATCACATGAGTTGCAAAAGCTTATGTGAAATAAACCCTCTAATCCAAACGTTTAACTTAAATCCATTTTATATGCACAATTTGCTTTCATTTTATAACCATGAAAACTTCTCTAATTTTATAAAAAGAACCTACCATGTAGGTCTTAAATTATATGTTATCATAATATATACATTTTATTTATCTTATATATCATAATATATACATCTTATATTCAAGGGCGCCAACCGATGAATCGCTAAGCCCATAACGAGTACTAGACTGGTTTTGTGGGGGGCGCCTAAAAGCAACAAATCACTTTTTTTTGTTTTTTTTTTAATTTCTAGTTAAACCACAACATGACAATTAAATGGTGGGTTATTAAAGTCCCATTCTCTAGGTGGCAATGGCGTGATGCTTTAACGCCCACTTCCATGTTAAAGTACAAGGCCCAGTCTCCCACATCAGAACACTTTAAGCTCCCAACAACGAACTGTATACCTACAAGAAATTATATACCTACAACATAAATGAGAAGTACAGTTTCTAAGATATCTCAGAGTCTCCCACATTAAGCTCCAAAAAACGAATGCCATGATGATTGCATTCAATCCTACAAACTAAAGCATTTCGGCTCACCAAAAGAAAGTACTTTCTATAACCAAGCTTGATCATGAGAATGAATAAAATGAATATTGACTAAGTGAACACTAGAAATTCACGTACTCAAAGGTTTGTATCATACGACACCCTCTAATTCAGCACCCTACAAATGACGCCGTGACGACGGTTACATGGCATGTGCCCCCCTTCTAGACCAACATTGTTATGTTTTTTTTTTTAAAGGCAACCAACATTGTTATGTGGTTGTGTGTTTTGTTAACCAACTCTCAGTGAACATTGTTATGTGGTTGTGTGTTTTGTTAACCAACTCTCAGTGGTTTGTTATTTAATGATCCCTTTAAAAATAGTAGACAACATAGTAATTATGGATAGTAATTATGACGACCGGCCACCACCATCATCGTCAAACCGCAGCTCACCGACTACCACCCTCGCTGCACACCATCGTCCGCCGCCGCCTCGTGTCTTGGTGATTCGGATCGAGTCCGTCTCGCATTTAGATTCTCGTGGTGTTCTTGGAGATTTTGTTATTCGGCTTACTGGCGGAGCCGTTCCTTGCATCTATCGTGAGAGTCTTCAGTTTTCATCAAGGTATAACCCTATACTCGCTATGGTTGTGAATATATATATATACACACATAGATATATAATATTATCTGAATAGAGTATAACTGGATCACTGGTGAGAGTTTTATCTGTGTTTATATTTTATCACGCTTCCGCATCTGAATAATGCTAAAGAGTTAATATTATTATAAGATTGGATTTCATAACCAAAACGGATACCCAGGATTCCCAACAAATTTTGCGGCATATCATAGTAATGATTTACTTCGCGTTGGTCATGGTAAAGGTCTCCCTATTCTTCCTATTGGTTCATAAAAAAATTTTCTACAAAAATCCTTTAACATATCTGACGTTCTTCATGTTCCTGAAATTAAAAAAGCAACTTTTGTTTGTTCAAAATATTTGTTTAGACAACAATGTTCTATTTGAATTATACTCTTCTTTTTATCTTGTGATGGATAAGTCTACACACACCACCCTCCTAACGGGCCCCAGTGAAAAGGTCTCTATACTCTTTGTCTATCGCTTCTCTAATCTATCAATAAGCATGTGTTCTTTGGCACTCACACATCTACTGATGTCTAGCATCGAAGGCTTGGTCATCCACATGAGAGTCTCTTCAATTTTGTAGCATCTTATTGTTTATTACCCGTAACTAAGACATCTAGTTCCATTTCATGTACTTCTTGTCCTTTAGGCAAGTCGACAAAAATGCATTTACTAGTTAATAATTTTCACAGTGCATATTTTTTTGATCTTTTATATTATGATGTTTGGGGCCTGTGCGTGTTTTATCTTCTGATGGTCATCGGTACTTTATTCTTTGTGTTGATCATTTCCCGCGTTACATGTGGATATTTCCGTTGATAAACAAATCCAATGTTTTACAGTACATCTACAAACTTTGTTCACATGGTTACAGTACATCTACAAACTGAGCTAAAGTACACAACATCATATGTACATCTACAAACTGAGCTAAAGTATACAATCAAATTCTAAAAATTTGTCATGCCCTTTTTATAAATTTTTCTTGTATGATTCATTTTTTTTATTACGGCGCTATCGTTTGTAAATAATTATAAAAACTTGAACTTTTTTAGAACTTGATTTTTTAACTTAAACTATAAACAAGACAAAATAAAAAAAAAAGTTTTGAAAAAGATTTAGGGTGTTTTAGCGGTTCCAAGTAGAGTTTTGTGTAAAACTTGTGTTTAAGACAAATAATTTTCAAGTTATTAAGTTTCCCCCACACTTAAATTACACATTATCCTTAATGTGTCCAAAATAGGTTAAATTGATTAAGTGTGTAAGTTGTGTGTTAAAAATAACATTTTTTTTGGAAAACAGGCAGGCACTTGACACGGCCCCGTGTGTGGAAGCCACGACCCCCTGTCAAAAGTGCCAGTACCAAATTTTTTCCAAAAAGCAAACACTAGGGCGTGCCCATGGGACACGACCCCGTGTCAAGGTTCCATAATCCAAAATGTTACAGCAGACATGGGGCACGGGGGCGTGCTTACCTGAGATGGCGCCGTGCTGCACTTACTGAATTGAAGATTTTAAGTCGGGAGTCGTCTGCTTTCATGCATGGGGTGTTGGGTCAACGTCCTTTGGCCTACTCACCATCCTTCTGAGTGTATTCTACTCCTACAATGAGAAAAAAATTAAAAATAAAAGCATTAACTAAAAGTTACACTAAAATTAAACTACTTTATTGATGGATAGTCCATGTAATGCCTCCATAGTGTGCCACGTTTATAAGGGTCCTTGGCTAGACCCAAAGTCGATCAAATGTTACCCGAGCGGGATGACTCGCATCCCGAAATGCACCGGCTAAGGGCGTAGTCGAGGCTTGAGTCTATTGCTTTGAGGTATTTGATCGGGTCCTCCTCCACACGTTGTCCTACTTCAAACTTCATCTCCTTATCTCCTACCCTCAATGTTAACCTTCTGTCACTCATATCCACCATGGCTCGTGCGGTCGCAAGGAAGGGTCTTCCTAGTATGAGCGGGATTTTGGTGTCTTCCTCCATATCTAGGATTACAAAGTCGGCCGGGAAAACAAATTCCCCAACCTTAACCAAGAGATTTTCTATGACACCTTGAGGTTATTTTATCGACATGCCCGCAAGTTAGACGCTCATCTTTGTGGGATGCGGTTTTCCTAATCCAAGTCGGTTGAAGCTAGGCCCTAAGTTGGCAAGTGCGTTACTTACCGGTGATCCTCCAAGGGAGCAAGGAATGGTGAAGCTGCCGGGATCAATCTTCTTTTGTGGGAGTTTGTTGAGGAGTGCCGCTGAGCATTCTTCACTTAAGTGGACTTGTTGGATGGATTCAATCTTTCTCTTGTGGGTGAGAAAGTCCCTCATCAACTTGGAGTATTTTGGCATTTGAGTGAGGACTTCTACAAAAGGGAGATTGATGTGAAGTTGTTTAAGCAAACTGTTAGGATCTGAGTTTTGATTGATTGTGTTTTACGTTTGAATTAAAATGAAAGATGAAAAAGTAATGCAGCGGAATGTAAATGGAAACAAACTTTGCACACAATCAAACATGAGAATTGCTTTCAACACACATTTTCAACAAAGAATCGAATGATTGAATTTATTTCATCAACGATTACAATGTATGCATGTAACAAACTCCCCCTCAGCCTGAGCTCACAGTGATTTGTTTGTACAGGAAGAAAGATGGTGAAGAGCTAATAGAACAGTACAGGGTACTGTTCTATTTATAGGCACGGACAAACCACTGTGGCATCTTTGCTGACGTCACCATGAAAGTGACATCTAACCTCCTAACAAACTCTAACATCTGATCTATACAAATACTGCTATGCTAACAACTGTTATTCAATACATTACATAAGTAAAACTAAACTGTTGGTCTATCATTTCACTGTTGTGACTCCAGCAGTACTTGATATAAACTAGCAGAGCTTGACCCATAGTAGTAGATTGACCAGCAGAGCTTTAGTCTTCATCAGTCTTTGACTTGATCAGCAGTTGTAGGTCAGCAGTTGTAAGGATCAGTGAATTGGAGATCATCAGATATTGAAACCACTTTCAAGGGGAGAGACTTGTATACATAACATCTGCTTATTCTGGATCCACTGCTCTGATCCAGTTTTGGCTTTAATTATCTGTTCCTCTGATAGGGTTCAATCCCAACACAAACTTACGAACTTGGTGAATTGCTCGTCTGTCTTTTGTCGTAGTAAACGAATGGGGTAAGGGACCGAGGGTGGTTTGGTTGGTTCGTTGTTTTGGGGTTGAGTATTTTCTTGCTTTTAGCAACGGGTGTGTTTGTGGCTTATGTGGTATTTTGGGGTAGCGATGGTTCATCATCGGGTCCTACCTTCCGGTTTCTTAAGTTGATAACGTTTACTTGGTCTTTTGGGTTTGGTTTGATATTACTAGGCAAGCCTCTTTGTGGTCTTTCAGAGAAATTTTGGGCTAGTTGGCTTACTTGTTTTTCAATGGTCTGCATGCTAGCCCGTTGTCTCCTAAGTTTGGCGTCGGTTTGTAGGAACCTCTGCGCATACCTTTTTTCGGATCCGGAGAAAAGACGAGTGATTAGATCCTTAAGTCTTTCTATTCCTCCTTGTTGTGGTTGGAAGCCTTGTTGCTCATTTTGGGTTTATTGTTGAAACTTAGATCATTGATTTTGATTTTGTTGGTTATTACCCCGCGATCCCCTCCAACAAAAGTTGGGTTGATTTCGCCACTCGGGAATGAAAGAGTTACTTGGAGCTCCCGGTGGTCGTGGCCGGTTATTTAGGTAATTTACCACTTCCGTTTGATTTTCTAAATCTTTCTTGCAACTCCAGTTTTCATGGGGGCTGCCGCATCCTTCGCAAGCCATAACCGAAGCCATTTTATTTATTTCGAGTTTCTTTATTTTTGAAGTTAAGGCTTCAATTTGGGCTGGCAAAGAAGTGGTTTCATCCACTTTGTGGGCGCCCGGGGTTATGGATTTTGAACCCCTAGGAGTGTGCCATTGAAAACTGTTCTGAGCAATTTCTTCAATTTGATTATAAATTTCCTCGGGGGCTCCAATTCCCAAGGAGTCCCTCAGAGGCGGAATCAAGGATTTGCCTTGTGTGTGGTAAGAGTCCTTGTAAAAAATGAACACTTGTTGCCAACGTTCAAGACCATGATGTGAGCATTTCCTTAATAGCTCCTTGAACTTTTCCCATGTCTCGTACAATGATTCCCCGTCGTCTTGAGAGTAGGTGTTGATATTGGTCATGAGTTCGGCGGTTTTAGCGGGAGAGAAATATTTGTAGAGAAATTTTTGGGCAAGTTCATCACAAGTGTGCACGGACCCACTTAGGAGGGTGTTTAGCCAAGCTTTTGCTTGGTGTTTGAGGAAAAAAGGAACACACGGAGTCGGATATCATCGTTGGAGGCTCAGTTGATCCGAAATTTGTCACATATTTCCAAAAAGTTGGTAATATGCAAATGGGGATCTTCATCGGGTAGGCCATGAAAAGTGGCCGGATTTTAGAGGATTTGGATTAGGTTTGTTCGAAGCTCAAAGTTATTAGCATCAACATTAGGAGGGTTAATAGCGACTCCAAGATTACCGATCATAGGTCGTAGGTAATCCATGAGAGTGCGTTGATCCGCCATGGAAAGGTTTTGGGTTGAGTTTTTGTCGGTTTTTAGCTTGAAGTCTTTTTCTTAAAAAGTGCTCAGGTTCGTCGAGTGGCACTTTTATGTCCTTGTCGGAAGTGGAGGTCATGCACCAGGTTGTATTTCCTGCGAATAATATAGCACGACCTCGTGCTTATGTAGGCATGACCCCGTGTTTATGAAGACAAAAACAAAAACAAAAAAATTGCCTGATCAGAAGAGTAGCACGGCCCCGTGCTTATGTAGGCATAGCGATGTGCTGTCCTGAAAAAGTTTATGTTTTCAGGTTCCCAGATACTGGAAGGTTGACACGGCCCCGTGTTCCTGTAACACGGCCCCGTGTCTCTGTTCCAGTAACACGAAAACAACTCTTCCTAGATATTGTAGGTGTGACACGGCCCCGTGTTATTCCTGCAGAAAGTAGAAAAATAGGAGAAAAAGAAGAAAAACTTAACAAGAAAAACTAGAAAGCATAAAAAGATTAGGCCGCCGATTTTAAACTTTCTTAAGGTCCTTGTGTCCCCGGCAACAGCGATAAAAACTTGACGTGTCGGAGTATGTACGGATTTTTAATATATTGTTAGTACCTTTTTACCGTTTAATCAAGATTTAAATTTATAAAACACGATATAAAACTACCACTCTCTACAACACGCTAGGGCAAGTGCACCCATCGTTGACGTAGGATAGTGATGGTAAGATGCCGAGGTCGTCCAAGGATACATGAGCTTTTAATACCGGAATATTGTTGACGTCTAATCTAACCAAATATAGATAAAATTTTTGTTTTTAAATAAATAAAGAAGTAAAACAAATAAAACAGATAGACAAGATAGAATCACTTGTATCCGACTCGTCATTTATGAATCCTTTGATGATTTCCTTGCTTTGGGTTTTTTAAGAGATTATCTTAGTTATTATGGTATCTCCCTCTTTTGGAGGCAACGCTACCCTCAGCCATATTGGTCTAAGTCTGCAGGGCTACAGTTCCGCAAGGCCGGATTATTGAAAGATAATTAAGTAAGTTATTAATGTAAAAAGTGGCATGTCCCTCTTTTGGAGGCAACGCTACCTCGACCATATTGGTCTGAGTCAGTAGGGATATAGTCCCGCAAGGCATGTTTAAAGTTTTAATAGTAGTTAATTTATAAGGGATTACAAGCCGTTCTTACTTCCCCCGATTTGATGCTATCTATCTCAAGGGAAGTCCTAATAAGCTTCAATCAGGTCCTAAAAGGATCTGTACACTGAAAGAGGCAAGAACTTCACCCAACCACCCTTCTAACCCCCTTCCAGGTATTTAACACGCTTTATATAGACCGTAAAGACACGAATGAGTGAATCAACAAAACATTAAGAAATGATTAGATAAAGTTCACCTTCAGTATAAAAAACTAGTTATTAAAGTCATTAATAAAAATCCAAATAAAAAGTTACCAAAGCTAGGAAATCAAAGGTAATACATAAGTGATTTTGTCTTCAACAAGTGATGTAAGAGATTTGCCAAGCATGGCCTTTATTTGACGAAAACTCTTACTATCGATCTTGGATCCCGAGACTACACACACACTCTAAGGATGGATGATGGATGAAAGTGGTGGATGATGGTGGTATTGTGGTGGTGGAGTGGTGGAAGGTGTGAGAGAAGTGGTTTGCCAAGGAATGGTTTGCAAATGAGCCAAGCACATCCTTTTATAGCTGAAAACAGTTGGGATGGATAATGTCTAAGGTTCATTTGTTTCTGTTCTTTCTGATCAAGATAGAGCTGAACATGGTGAGAAAAGCATAGTTGATACAACAGAAATTGCATAAAACATTGAAGTTGAAGCTTTCGGAGAAACGGAAAATGTCGAGGAGGATAGTAAAGAACTTGAAAGTGTAGTGATATCAACATCACTAAAATGGCACCAACAACAACAGATCCTCGAGCTCGGTATGAAACGAAAAACAAATGAAAGAAGAAGATACTGATGATGACGATGAAACGTATGTTCTTTCTAATCCGGAAAGAGCTACTCAATAGCCTACAAAGAGGAAGAAGAGCAGTGCAGCAACAACAAAGAAAAAGGCTGGCGAATCACCATTAGCAAAGAAAGCACGAAAGCGTACGAAAAAGTCTGTTAAAGACAAATCTGCTAGTGCACCAACCATTGAAGTTGAAGTTGAACCTGAGCCAGTAATTCCAATCCAAACACCACCTGCTGCATCACAACACATGCCCACAATGTTATGTCATTTGAGATCGTTGATACTTGTTCTGGATTGTTTTAGTTATGTTTCTGTAGCTTTATATAAGTCCAGGGGTCTAAATGTAATATTTTGTAAGTTGTTTATCTAACCTGGCGTATTTAAGATGCCAGCATATTTATAAATACGATGGCAGGTCAGACTCTATATATATTGAACATTTGCAAACCCTAGCCAAGCTTTTTAGCTAGTGCTTTGGTGAAACCTTGTGTTGTTGCTTTTGTGATCTTGTGATTGTGCTTATCCGAATTTCCAGGTGCTTGTTAGTGTTTATATTAGATTGGAATCAATACAACACTTGTTGTAAATCATCAAACCAAAAGCTTCATCTTCATCTTTTGATTTTTCTTAACTTTTTCAAGTTCAAGCACCTAATCAATAGGTGTTTGGATCAAAACAATCAAACCATTGTGATCCGGATTGGTTTTGGGATCTACAATTTGGTATTAGAGCCTTAGTGCTCTTGATTGTTGTGTTTTTGTTAAGATTCTTCAAGTTTTGAAGGTTTTTCAAAAGTTTCAAGGTTTTCAAATTTTTGGTCTTAAAATGGCTTGATTTGGTGTGTTTAATCGATGGGTTGTTGTTAATCAGTGATTTGGTAATCTTTTGGGTCATTTTTTACACAAAGAAACATGGTTTTTGTTCGTGTTTAAACCCTGTCTGGCGTAGATAAATTTGAATCTGGTGTAGATATTTTTGAATATAGCGAATTTATCTTGAATATCGCATAATTAACAATTACGCCGATTACATACGAGCGTAGTTGTCCGTTACCGGCGAAATAGCTCATTTGACCCATTAGCGAAATTATCAAAGGCGACTTCGAGGACAGTGATAAAGAACCACATCGTTTTTATCACGGTGACCGGTGAAATTAGCCAATCTAACGTGTGTTTTGTTTGTTCCAGCGGAATTAGCTAATCTCACCCGTGCAGGATTAGTGAACTCACTGGTGAATTTGTTCTTCCAGCAAAATTTATCTCATATCTACATCGTTACCGACGAAGTTGTTACAGTCTCCTAGTTTCAAGTCTGATCTTCGGCGAAGTTGCTTCTGTTTCGGCGAATTTGGGTACTGTTACATTGTCTGGCGTAACTACCTACTATTCAGAAAACTTAAACTAAAATCTAATCAAAATGTCTTTGAACCAACTGAATCAAATTGCTCAAGCTGAACTTGAGACCGGAACTGCTACAAGACCACCAAAACTGAAAGGTTCAGCTGATTTTGGTACTTGGAAAAACCGCATCAAATCATTCTTTGAATACACTGATTACAATCAATGGATTTTCATCACCGTTGGACCCTATGTACCAACGGTGGTTCGAGGCGATGTGATAGTTGCAAACACCGACCCCACGACCTACACTGAAGAAGACAAGGCTCTAATCCAATGAGACCGTCGTGCACATGCTGCTTTAACCATGGCTTTGTTGACTGATGACTGTAACTTGTTTGAGGAATACACCACTGCAAACGAGCTTTGGCTAGCTTTGATTGACTACTACGAGGGAAACGAAGAGCTGACTCAAAACAAAAGAGACATGGTGCAAAAAGAATACGACATGTTTGGTGGAATCTGTGGAGAAAGTCTTTCCGATCATATCAGTCGCTTTCTGAATATGATGACCAAGATGAAGAAGGCCGGAAATCCTATCACTAATCATGCTGCCATAAAGAAACTTTTGGACTCGCTTCCAAAAGAATGGAGCCTGCAGTGCATGATGATAAAAAGGGATTTCCTTAACAGCACGAATCCTGTCACTCTGTCCGATTTAATTAACACTTTCAAAGCTTTCGAAATGGATGTAAACAAACAAGAAATGAATACAGCTGGTTATACTCCAAAGTCTGCTCAGTCATCTGCAGGATTGAAGAATGTGGCATTTCTTGCATCTGAAGGTGTCAGTCAACAAGCTTTAAACACGTCTTACTTCAACGCTTCCGCAAGCGCATCAAAGGCTCCACAGTCTAGTGAAAAGATAGCTGTGGTTGGTGACACTCAAGCTTTGAAAATTTCAACTGAAAATGTGGCACTTTTCAACATCTTTCTAAGCAGCTATGAAGCATTGATGTCGGGAGAACTCAAGAAAGAAATCTTTACTGCTGAAGACATGTATCAAGTTGATGCAGATGATATGGAGGAGATGGACTTGAAATGGCAGATGGCTATGATTACTCTAAGGCTGAAAAAGTTTCAAGACAAGACTGGGAAGCGTTTGGCTCTTGGAAAGGCTGGTTTCGACAAATCTAAGCTGAGATGCTACAGCTTCAAGAACATGGGTCATTTCAAACGTGATTGCCCTCTGTTGAAGAATGAAAATACTGAAACTCCTCCTGCTGTAAGACAAGTTGCTATTGAAGGAAGCAACAACAACAATAATGCCGCTCCTAACACACCAAAAGCCTTAGTTGTTGAGGACTATGATTGGGCTGAAGAGATTGCTGAAGCTAAGGAACAAGTTAACAAGGCCCTCATGGTAAAAATCTCAAGCGAGTCTTCATCTTCTTCGACAAACTTCATTGAGAAACAGGATACAGGGATCCCTAAAGGAAATGAAGCCACTGACAAGGGTTTAAAGAGTATCCTCACTCCATCCGAGCCCATGGAAGACAAGAAGACTGAAGAAGCTGGGAAGCCCAAGGAGCAGGTTCAGAAAGAAGCAGATGCTGTCAAGGAAGAGAAAGCGAAAGCCTCAGATGCAGCCATGAAAACCGAGTCCACGAAAGAGAAGGCAGACAAGGATTTGGTAAATAGCATTCCGAACGAATTTAAAGTTAAACTATGTTCTCAATCATGCGTAAACGTCGTGGCACACTATAAATCCCTCAACCTTGAGATAATTAGGGATAAAGAAAAGGTTTTAAAATTTAGTAAAGAACTCAAAGAAAATGAGGCTGCATATCAGAGAAAGTTGAACTCAACTTTAGCTGAAATGCAGACTCTAAAAGAATTCGTTTCAGAAAAGATTTTATCATTAATGACCTAACAGAAAGATTAGAAAAATCTCTTAATGAAAACAACAAATTGCAAATTATAATTGACAAATGGAATGTTAGCCAAAAGGCATTTGTTGACATCAAAAATTGCCAACGACCAGCGTATGTAAAAGATGGGATCGGGTATAAGGATAAGCAAGGAAACGAAAGAAAACTCTTCTTTCCACCACATAGCAAAAACTATGTGCCTATGCCAACTCCTCATCCCAACAATGATTTGATTGATGAAAAAGATCTTATTGCTCGAAACGATTCTTTTGAAAATGAAACAACCACTAATATTTCTGAAAGTAATGCAGATTCGTTTATGTGTAAAGAAGATGTGTGCGATGAGGACGAAGACTGCAATGGTTCAAAAATAGGCATAGGTTATTCAGGCGACAATTATTCTACTGTTATCTGGTTCGCCTGGAACTATGATAAGAAAAACAATATTCGGGATGAATGTAATGGCCATGTGCCTAAATTTAACTCTCTGGATGACTGTAAGGGCCATGTGCCTACGTTTAAGACTTGTGATCGTGAAAATGTGGTGTTTGAATGTCATGATTTAAATTCTGCATTTTGTGATGTTAAAATTGTGTGTGAGCCTCCTATATTTGTACCAGAATTGAAACAGAATAGATTTGGAAAATTCCTCACCGAGGATATTCCAGAAGTTACTCCTTCCCGAACAGGTAACACAAAATCAGAAGAGGAGGTAACTGAAGAAAGCTCGTCAAAGCATGTTCAAGTAAAACCCCCCAGAATCACACAACCTGTCGTTGCTCCTCAAAGAGTTCGTCCATTTCAAGATCTTTATGACAAGCTGGTGAGAGATATGGGTGCAGGGCCAGCCAGAGAAATTTGTCTTCTCAAACATCAAGTTAATGACACTAATGTATTGAGAGAAAAATTGAAAGAACAAAGAAAGAAGAACTAAGAGCTGCGTGCCTATGTGTCAGAACAAATGAGGTTTGTGAGATTTCAACAGCACGGAATGGAGGAGTTGTACAGATTCCTAAAGAAAGTTTGTGCTTAGATAGAAATGGAACCGATGTTCTCCATTGCCGAAATCTTTGACTATGAGAAATTCAAAGAAGATGAAACAAAAAGAAAAGCTGAAGAGGCAGAAGCAAAGAAATGACATCTCGAATCAATAGAAAAGGTTACTGAAGGGGATGAAAGTGACGAAGAAGAGGTAGATCGGGATGAAATGCCTTCAAGATTCGTTGAATAGGGTTTAGAAGAGGATGTGCTATACGAGTTTGAAGATGGAGAGAAATTCACACCACAACATCCTGAGTGGTTTAAGAAAGAACGTGAAAAGCTGCCCGACTTTTATCAAGTAATTACTGTCGAAAAGATAGAAGTTACTGACAAGATTATAAGCTGGATGTACAGCAACTTCAGAGGGATGTTTGGGGTGAAACAACGTGGAGGAGTAATTCAATACTTCAAGAATGGGTTCGACTTGCAATCACTTCCCAGGTGGGATATTCGGGAGCTCGGCAGAATGGATATGTTAAATCCAGATCGTAGCAGCACTGGGGCAGATTTCGAGCGTTTGATCACAAAAGAGTGCAACAGAGGCTTCGCAGTCTTTAAACCGCAGCGCCCACGACGGAGGGTCTCGAAAACCACAAAAGATCCAGTAATGGGTAAAGGGAAGGTAACATGGGTGATCAACCCTGCAAAAGTTGTTACCAGAATAAAGCTTCTGCCAGAAGTCCCTGTCTCTCTAAACAACTTCAAGAAATGGTTTTATGATATTCAAACGGGTGAAGCTGTGATCAGATCTAACTCGAATGAAGACATAAGAATTCTTGATCCTATGGACGTTTTCATGTTCGGATTGTCTGATTTGTATGTGTTGAATGCTAACAGAATACATGTCGGAGCTGGTAATGTAAATCTTGAAGAAGCCATGTTATTTCAAAGGGAAGTCGAGCGAGCATGGAGAAGAAAGCAAGAAATGTTAGATATTGTCAACAGGATCGAGAAAAAGAAAGAGTTAGATGAAGCAAAGAAGAAGGAAGAACTAAGGAAAAAGAAGAAATCAGACAAGAAGAAAGACAAGTCTCCCGCAAAGACGAAAGACTCCTCATCCACTCCACTTCAAGCAGAACAGTTACCTCCGGCCTCATCCACATATGAGGCCATTAGGGAGGACCCTCCAACAACCCGTGAAGCTATTGTTACTCAAGAAACCCCACAAGCAGAAACAATTGATGTAGTTCAACCTCCTCAAGAAACAACAACAACCGAAGAGATCCCGCAAAAACCATTGCCTGTAACTACAACAGAAGAAGCTACAAGCAATCCAACAGCAACAACTGAAGAATGAAAGATTCGTCAAGTATGCAACGATCTAGGGGGGATATTGTTAGGTCATTTAAGATTGTTGATACTTGTTCTGGATTGTTTTAGTTATGTTTTTGTAGCTTTATATAAGTCCAGGGGTCTAAAATGTAATATTTTGTAAGTTGTTTATCTAACCTGGCGTATTTAAGATGCCATCATATTAATAAATACACTGGCAGGTCAGACTCTATATATATTGAACATTTGCAAACCCTAGCCAAGCTTTTTGGCTAGTGCTTTGGTGAAACCTTGTGTTGTTGCTTTTGTGATCTTATGATTGTGCTTATCCGAATTTCCAGGTGCTTGTTAATGTTTATATCAGATTGGAATCAATACAACACTTGTTGTAAATCATCAAACCAAAAGCTTCATCTTCATCTTTTGATTTTTCTTAACTTTTTTAAGTTCAAGCACCTACTCAATAGGTGTTTGGATCAAAACAATCAAACCATTGTGATCCGGATTGATTTTAGGATCTACACACAACACCAGTACAACCATCTAATCCGGTGTAAGAACATCAGTCAGTTCTGAGATCTTTCCCAACTCCGAAACAGCAGCAACAACAAACTTGTCCATCTACCAACTTTTATGAAGATTTTCTAGAATTTGGTATTTTCGATCTTAACTTTCTTGAAGATTATACTGATAAGAAGATTAAAAGTTTAGAAAAAAGGGTCAAACAGTTTGAAGCTGAAAATCTTCAATTGGTAGCCACAATTACTAGTCTTCTTACATAGATTGAAAGACTGAAGAATGTATCAGCTGATACTGAGGCAGATAGGAAAGTGAAAGATAAGAAGTTTGAAGTTCTATACACAGTGTTGGAAATAGGTTGGGAATTAACCTTGAAGATAAATTCAACAGAATTGAGATCAGAAAGATGGAAGCTCAAAGAGTTGAAAGAGCTAGACAAGCGGCTGCTGAAGCATCAGGTGCTGGTAAAGGTAAAGACAAAGTTGATGCAATGCCAGAGATTACACCTGTCGATATCAATCAGTTTGTTCTTGTTGGTCAACTGGTTGATGTGCCATATAATGAAGAAGAAAAGAGAAAGTTGGCTTAAATCGAAAAGAGAAAGAACAAGAACAAGAAAGACGACAAGAAAGAAGATGAAGATGATATTAATGCTGATCTTAATGATCCAGTGAACTATGGTGATGATCAAGATTATGATGATAATGATGATCATAATGATATGGGTGGTACAGGTTTGGTGATAACTGATGAAAAGAAAATAAATGAAGATGATTTGAATGATTACTTGAATGAAAACCAGAATGTAGAAGTCGATGCTACCGGCAAGGGGGAGCAAAGTTCTGATACTGTACATGATGCAGAAACTTTGGGAATCTTCATAGACGTTACCCCACTAACGGCTGTTCCTGAAATTTTATAACAAAAACCATCAATCTGTGTCACAAGGTGGAGGAAGGGGAGTTTGTCCACAATTATACCAGAGAAAAAATAGCACACATGATGGGAGTAGATGAAGATTCTTTCAAGTTTGATTTTGAAGAAGAACTCAACAACATCAACATTTCTGAGCTTGAAGAGTATATATTCAAGAATATTCCAGAGGCTAATGATTTCAATAAAGTTGTCATGGAGGATGATTCTGATAGTGATGAGAATTTCAAATATTCCGGTGAAGGAGCAGAGCACTTCCCAACTTTCCAAGAAATGTTTGATGATGAACGCAAGAATTGTTGAAAAGGAAAATTGAAGAAAGAGTGAAATAAGGTGTTCCTCTGAAGCTAAGTAGAGAAGAACTTTTAGAAGCTCGGAAACATTGGTTCAAGCCATTACCAAAGGAACGAAAATTCAGGGAGCTTTAGTGTTCTTTACAAGACATCCAGATGCTTCACTAGGTGATATTCTCAGCTGGGGTTGGATACCTGAATTGAATGTGTTTGGCATCAAACGAGAATTTGGAGTTCAATACTTTCGACATCTTGCTGATATAAAAACTCTGCCATAGTGGGATGTTCAGGAGTTATGTCAAACAACGTATATTAATCATTTTATGAAGTAAGGTGATCAAAGATTATGGAAGATTATCCGATATCAAGCAGGACATAACTTTCCAGATTGGAAGCCACACTATCCAAAGAAAGTTACAATGATTGACCCAGTGACCAAAGAGAAAGACGTTACTTTTCATATCTATCGACCGCGAGCTATGAGAAATATGTCACTCATGAAGTTGGAGCAAGATTTTCATGAAGAGTTTAAAGAGTGGTATTTTGATCCTAAAACTGCAGAAGCGGTGATGGCAATGAAGTCTAAATCAAATGTAATATGGAGGGGAATTCGTATTCTAGATCCTATGTGGCTGGTAAATCTGTCAGAAAAGGATATTGAGTGCTTGTACTTTACCAAGATATGGTATAATGTGCCAGGAAAGACACAAGCGATGCAATATTAGAGTGTGATCCGAACATGTTTTGCTTATGATATACACTGTTGATGCACTTTGTGGATGCGGCTCAATTCGGTTCGACTATACTACGAAATGAAGACCGAGGCTCGATATCCTCCATCAACTCTCGGTGTAATCTTGAATGTGTCTGCATGCAACTGTTTCCAAAGAACCTTAGCCGAAGAACCTGAAGGATAGGCCATCTCACGAAGAACCCTCTTTGATGAAGAATCCCCATACTTTGTCATGTGCATGAGAGTTATAAGAGGTTCACAAAGAACCTCACTACTTAGTGAGATATGGACAAACAAGTTCATATGTGAATAATGTTCTTCGTCCATTTGGTCTTTCGCAAGAATGTTATCCATGAAAGATATACTTCATGGGTCATGTATTTCGTGGGCCTAAGTTTTGGGCCCAGTACCATCTTTCGTAGGATCTGGGGTCTTGGCTATATAAAGGAACTTGCAGCAACAATTTTCTTTAAAAGAGCAGGAGAGTATACTGTGAGATAGTTCATACATTGTGTGTATATGTTTGTATTTGTTCTCTTCCATTTAATCCAAGATAGTGAATCTTTGATTACTTGTGTTTGTTTACATTTTGCTTTGGTTTGCATTCTTACGAGGATTCCGCACTCGTAAGTGTGTTAGATAAACAAGGAAGTAGGTTTCTTGATCCTCGAAGTGGACCTACAAGTGGTATCAGAGCTTTGGCTCTTTTCCTTGTTAAAACCAAGTTGCTATCTTGTGTTTTTCAAGTTTTTCTTGTAGTTTTATGAAAGTTTATAAACTTTTGAAAGAAAATGGGTTAAAAAGCTTTGAAAAACTTGTTGTTTGCTTAAATTTTTTATAAAAACCTTGTTGAAATACATGGAGACATGTTAGTATAGGGTTGTTCATAAAATTTCTCGCAAAATCTTGTTTCGCCATATTTTTCGGTGAGGTGTTTGGCCGGAAGAGGTGACCGGAATATTCTTGTGTTACAAATAAGATTAAAAAGGGTTACTGAAAAGTTGATTTTTAGAATATCTATTTTTAACTAAAACTTGTAGCTCATCTACCAACTTTCAAAACCTCATAAAAAGGTGTCTGCTGTAAAAAGAAAATTTTCACCTACTAGTTTACGAAAGACCAAGCTGCAAATTTGTCTTTTTTGGTGAAGAACCCTCCTCAACGAAACATCCTCCTCCCACAAAGAATATCTTTCACCTGGTGCTTGTTTGGTGGGATTTTGAAGGAAATACTTCATATATTTGTGGGCTTACTGTTCTTTTCACATTCTTCATGGGCTTCACAAAGTTGTCCTATGTTACAATGTATTATTCGTTGAATGTCTTTTTTATCTTTTGTGGGCTAGTTCTTCGTGAGGTCTTTCCTTCACAAAACATCTACTATTTTCGTGGGCTGTTACAGTGGGCCTGTTTTTCATCTTTCGTGGGCTGGTCCATCTGAATATTTCATGGGCCTGCTTACACTCACAATAGTCTTTCGTCAACAACAAAATACATTTCACTAAAGATCTATTTCGTGGGTGTAATCAGTTTGTTATTGTGGGTTTTTATACTTGGGCTTTTTCAATCATTGGGCCATCCAATCTTTCGTGGATTGATATTTTTCGTGGAAGCCTCTCTTTCACAGTTGTATCACAGTAGCACCATAGTTGTTTGTTTTCAATCCAATATGAGTACAAATCCTTGGGATTGGAGTGATAGCTTGAGTACAAGCCAAGATCCTTGACAATGGATCAAGGGGTTAATGCCTAAACAATCGATTACCACTAATCAATAGGCATGTGTTGCTAATCAAAATCTGAGTATTCAAAACCTTCTCATAAGTGAGTGTTGGGATTGAACCCTACAAAGGAACAGTTGATTAAAGCCAAAACTGGATCAGATCAGTGGATTCAGAATAAGCAGTTGTTTGCATCAGATCTTCCCTCTTGAAAGTGGCCTAACATCTGATGACTTATAAGTACTGCCTTCCACAAACAACTGCTGATCATTAAAGACTATTGAAGACAAAGCACTGATGCTCAATCTGCTGATATGGTTCAAGTACTGCTGAAGACACAAAGCACTGCTAGGAGTATAACAGTGGAATGAGAAGCAGTAGTTTAGTTTATTTCTTTGTATTACTGAAATTAGTAGTTTAGTCTAGCAGTGTTTGTAATAGGCAGTGGTTATAAGTTGTTAGGAGGTTAGATGTCATTTTCATGGTGACGTCAGCAAAGATGCTTCAGTGGTTTGTTCTGTACTATAAATAGAACAGTACCCTGTACAGTTCTATCAGCTCTCTTCTTCACCAAGTCATTCTGTATGAACAAATCACTGTGAGCTCAGGCTGAGGGGGAGACTTTGTGCATGCATGCAGTAGTGTTGATTATTGTAATTAAATATAATCATTCGATTCTATGTTAAACATGTTTGCTTAAAATTGTTCTCTATTTGATTGTGTTGAAAGTTTATTCATCTAATTCCGCTGCAATTTTTTCTTATTCATCTTCATTTAATTAAACAAACATAATCTTATCAAACTCAGATCCTAACAATTGGTATCAGAGCTAGGACAGTCAAACTTGATCTAACAATCATTTTGACGTAAAAGTTCGGCTCAAAATCGTTGATACTTTTAATTGTTCGTTTTGTTGTAAAACAGAGTAAGGTATAATCACGTACAAAGTTGATTATTCAGTGCCTGAAAAACAACCACAATGACGTCACAATCACAGGATGTCAATAATAACATCGGTTCACTCTTCAAACCACCTATGTTGAAGAGATCTGAATACAACATCTGGGAGCGAAGGATGGGTCACACCCTAGCTCAACAGAATACCGGATGTTGGAAGTCGGTTATCTTTGGACCACATGTTCCAATGGTGCCGAGTGCTGAGGATCTAAAGGTCATGGTTCCTAAGAAAATTGAGAACTATACTGAACATGATTTTCAGAAAATTGAACTGGATGCCAAGGCATTTAGCATCGTTGCATCTGCACTACCAAATGAGATCTATGCTAGGCTGTTACACTGTAACAATGCCAAGGAATTCTGGGATGCACTTAAGGAACAATTTGGGGGAACTGAAGAAGTAATTGAAAATAACAGGGAAATTTTGAATCAACAGTATGAAACCTTTTGTCACATTAAGCGTGAATCATTAACACAACAGTTTGAACGATTTAGCTGTCTCATAAGTGAACTAAAATTTATTAAGGTTGAATTTGCTAATGCAACACAAAATAGTAGGTTTCTTAGGTCACTTCCTGATAAATGGGACACAATTGCTTTTGTAACCAGGAATTCTGTTGGGTTCAAAGATCTGACCCTAACCCAGCTTCATGGTAGACTCCTAACCTATGAAAGGGAGTTGAACCAGAAAAAGAAGTTACAAGAGTCTAGAAAAGTTGCAGATGACTATTCATTTGGCGGCACAGCTCTTTTGGGTCAGGAAGAATCTGGTAGTAGTAAAGATCAGGGTTATGATCATTACATTGACATAACAGCTGGTGGAGCTTTTAATAACTCTGATTCTTACTCATCCAATTATGCTTTTACAGCTAATGGAGAAAACCAGAATTCTGACAATCTGTGCTTTGAACTCAATGATCTCCAGCATTTTGATCCAACTGATTTAGAGGAAATGGACATATTACACCAACTTACACTGCTGAGTGTTAGAACCAACAAGTTTTACAAAAAGACAGGGAGAAAATTTCCAGGGTTGCATGGGAATTTAAAAGTAGGGTTGGATAAATCAAAAATCAAATGCTACAAGTGCAACAGGTTAGGTAACTTTGCTAGAGAGTGTAGGAGTCAAAACAGTGGACCAATTATCACACACCCTAGTCCTAGACCACAAAATAACCAAAACACTGTGCAGTATTCCCAATATGCCCCTACTACCCATGTTAACACTGCTCATTATGCAAATCCTGCAACCCCTGTTCCTATGCAGTATGTCCAAGCCCCTGTTCCTCAAATTCAGTATGTCCAAGCCCCTGTCCCTCGGGTTCAAGTGCAATCAGTTGCACCTCTACAAGCTACGCCAATAGTGGTTCAACCAGATCAGCAAAGCTTTTTCACCCAAGGCTTTGTTGACTGGAGTAGCTTACCCGATGAGCTAGGCGATGAAAATTTTGCACTCTATGCTACCAATGATGCTTCTAATGATGATTACTGTTTTGTAGCATTGGAGTCTATACCAGAAGGGATGGAAACTGGAGAAGGACAGTCAAATGAAGAAACAGTGGATGAAATTGCTGAAGCAGTGGTTACTGCTGTTGCGGGTGAAATGCTATGGGAGAAAATTCAGAACCCCTGTTGGAACGACTACCTGACCCCTGGTCTGAAGAAGAAGAGAAGAAACAAGGTGAAAAAGAAGAGAAAGTGCCAGATGAAAAAGAACATCTCTGTGATTGTGCCATGATGGCTGCAGCTAAGGTATCAACTCGGGTTCTTAAAAACCTTTGTTCAGACAAATGCATCATAGCATTTGCAAACATCAAAGAGGTGAATGAAAACCTTAGGGATAGAGTGTTAAATGATGAAGTACAATTTGAAAAGTCTTTAAAAGAATTAAAAATCAAATTGTCTGAAAAGGATAATGAAATTTGCAGCCTCAAACAAGAGCATAGCATAACCAAGGACCAACTCCAGACCATGATAGAAAAATATCAAGTCTGTAAAAAGGAGTTGGAAACCACCCAAATCACTTGTGAAAAATGGGTTGAATCCTGCAAAGGTTATGAGATCATGCTTGAAAAACAGCTTGAAAGCAATGTAAAATTTGGCATAGAGTTTAGAAAAAATGACCAAGTTGAAAACACTGCTGCAAATCAAACTGGTTCTGTTGAAATCATACCCACCAACAAGGATGGCCAAGAAGTTAAAATAACTGATAAACTTGGTAACAAAATAACTTTGGAAAGATCTGTGGGGTCCTCAACTTTTGAGGAGATTGAGAAATACCAATTCAAACCCACATGGTCTGATGAGTGTGACATCCTTGAAAATTTCAAACCAATGGACTTCACAACTGTGGATGGTGTCAAAGCTCCTAAGGCCAAGGTAATTCCTCTTAAGGACATCCCAACAGTGGTTCAAAACTCTATTGCTAAGGAGTTCGAAAAGAAGAAAAGAAGAGAAACGATTAAAAACTTGTGTTGTGACTTTTGTGAAAAGAAAAATCATTTGACCAAAGATTGTTTTCATTTAAAAGCTTATAACCTTAACAAAACAAGTACCATTGTGCCTTCAAGCAGCTGCACCATCTGTGCTAAAACAAACCATTCTACTCAGCAGTGTGTGTACCTGAAATCCTTTGAGGTCAAAAGGAAGAGTACATTTCAAAAACACCAATGAGTTCATCAAAACCACAAGTCAAGAAACAACCACTGTTTGTGCCAGTTCAAATAGCTGTTACAAAACAGCTGAACCAAACCTCTGTTAAAAGAAAAGTTCAGGTGACTGATGCACCCCCTGCTAACCAATACCAAAGAGGTAAAGGTCAACCACCATACCCAAGGGTCCCACACGTTTATGAGGTTCACAAAAAGCCTTCTAAACCAAGAGTGAACAGGCATCCCTTTGGTTATCAACAGTTAATGGGAAATGACCCCCAGCAGTGGTTAGAGAAAAATGTTTCAAAAACTGTCCAAACCCCTGAGCTAACCACTGTCCATCCACCTGAACTTAACACAGACACTGTTGAGACCCCATCCAAAGCCTTATTGGGTTTGGAGACCCTCCTGAGCTAATTCTTTACTTGATGTGCAAGGAGCTTCTGCATGCTTAGATAGTCTTTGGTATGTAGATAGTGGAGGCTCCAGGTACATGACTGGATGTAGAGCCCTACTCAAGGAATTCAAAACTCATGGAGGTGGTGATATATCTTTTGGTAATAATCGTAAAGGGAAGGTGATGGGCTCTGGTACAGTTAAGTCTGGAAATGTTAAGTTTGAAAATGTCAATCTAATAGACAATCTAAAATTCAACCTTCTTAGTGTCTCACAAATGAGTGACAAAGGGTATGGGTCATTCTTTACTAAGGAGTGTTGTAGGATTGTTGGACCAGAAATGGTTAAAAAGATTGAAGAAATAATAAAAAATGGAAAAACCCAACTTGTTGCTCAAAGAAGTGGCAATGTTTATGTAGATGATTTGTCAAAAGAGAACCCCAGGACTGATGCATGTCTGTTCTCAGCTGCCTCTAACAAAGAGACAGAACTTTGGCACAGGAGATTGGGGCACACAAATCTCAAGACAATCACTGCTTTGTCAAAACAGGGGTTAGTAAGAGGTCTTCCTCAAAAACTGTTCACCTGTCCTGAGCATTGTGTTTCCTGTTTAAAAGGAAAACAACATAAAAGCTCATTTAAGCCCATTGAAGAGTCCAAAACAACCAAGTGCTTGCAAATGTTGCACATGGATCTGTTTGGCCCAGTAAAAGTCATGAGTCTTAAAAAGAAAAGATATTGCTTGGTAATTGTAGATTACTTTTCTAGGTTTACATGGACTTATTTCTTACATTCCAAGGATGAGACTGCAGGCATTCTGTAAGACTTTGTCAAACAGGTTGAAAAGCAGTTTGACTTGTCAGTAAAAGTCTTCAGGAGTGACAATGTGTAGGATCGTTTGTACGACCAAAATGAGTCATTCAGAAGAGTTCTTGTCAATACGAGAGGCGGAAACTAACGTATCGACTTTGAATCAGCTTGATATACACTCTAATTGTCTTGTTTATTGATAAAACACCGTTTTACAACCTGGAGACACTTCAGCAGCACCTCGGTACCGGAATCACCAAGTTAAAAATGAAATGATCAAGGCCACTATTTATAGGCGTGTCATTTCGCACGAGATGGTTCAACCGAAATGACCATCTTCATTTCGTACAAAATGGACATCTCCATTTCGTGCGAAATGGCCCCATTTTACATGTTTCTCATTTTTCTCGTAAAACGTGCCCTGAACTATCTATCTAATTACAAGACTCGATACAAGACAAAGTCGACAGACATATGCACCAACAGAATCCCCCTTGGATGTCGACGAGTCTTCAGTACAAGCCTTCAGAATGTCGAGTCTTCAATCTTTATCAGTCTTTGTGCTCTTCCAAAGTATCTGACAGTGTAAGCATCCTATCTCTATCTTCTTCTCTCTCTTCTAGAATCTCAACCTGTCTCTGTCTTCTCTTGATCAGAGCTCTTGATTCCTAAAGTTCTTCAGCATCAGCAGCTAATCTCTCCCTTGGATGTTGATCTAATCTTCAATCTCCTCTTTGCTAGCAGACTCCCCCTTAAGGTGTTCCGGGATCGCAATCTGACTTAGCTTTTCCACAGGTTCAGGTCGTCTCCTGGCTCTCCGTAGCAATAGGATCAGGAACGTGGCTTAAATCTGTCCATCTTTAGGAGTCAAAACTTGGCTCTCCTGCACAGACTCTACCTCAAAATAAATTTCATAAATTTAACAATTTCACAAATTTATACACCACATGCAGATATCGTTCAAAATGATTTAACATTTAAAATTTCTGATGACCACATGTAAGAATACCATTCAGATTTGACATTTTCATTTCTAAATCTTTTCTCAAATCAAATAAACTTTCCCAAACCTTTTCATCATGCTCAGCACATGGAATTTTGAAAATCAGCTTTCCAACATCAGTTGTCGAAAATAAGATGAAATAAAATCCTTTTGAATTTTCAAAATTTTATGCTAAAACACTCCGAAAATCTATTTGGATTTTTCTATAATGAAATCAGTAAGAAAATATTTACAGACAATATTTTTGTGAGTTTGTGTAAGAGGATCATATCAGTTTATGAGACCAATCACTAGCACCGTTGAGCTTTAAACACTATAAGATCTAAACGATTCACTTAGATTGTCAGTATACTGATCCACTTAAATTTTCACACAAAGTTCAATTGTTTCGAGATACGAGATTAATGTTTTAAGGACTTAAACTTATTCGCGTGTCCCACTTCAGAATATACTCCCGTATCCAGACTCCTATATTCAGTCTTACATGTAAATGTACACTAATGATATCTGTAAGGGGTTAAATGCGAGACCATGAGAGCTCAGGCTATTGCTTCCGCAAAATCAGAGAGATGATGGTTCGACTTTAGGTGTGTCCCCCTTGGGGATCTTCTTTTCAACAGCACATGATTAGCATTTTTCAATGTTTCATCAGTTTTTATGTTGAGGGCGGGCTTTAAGATTAAAGCAATGCAAAGTATTATACGAGGACTAGTCTATTGCTCCCGCAAAATCAGAAGTCCAAGTATAATACCCCAGATATCATCACGCACAAAGACCTAGTATGTCAGAAATAGAAAGCCCTTCAAACAAGATTTCGTGGGTTACCCATATATCCGAGAGATGTTCCCCACGAGATAAGTAAGTTTGATATTTAGGTTTATATCTCGAACACAATCAACTAAGCGTGCAAAAACCTACTAGCATATCATCAGTGAGACTGTTTATCACATTTTAACTTTCTAATTCTTTAGCGTGCTGTGATAGTCCACTGATGTACTATCATTTCCTCTTTTTCTCAACAAAACTCTTTTGATTTTATCATGTTTTTTACTTTTTCAAATTTTCTAATGTTTTTGGATTTTTTTTCATAAATTCTTACTCCCTCTAAAATTCAAAACCATTTAAAGAAAAATTTGAAAACAAACTGTACGAATAAAATGACAGCTGTTGTGAATTGCTTCATATCGCCATCCACTTGGCATAAACAATCAGAACTCCCCCTGATAACAAACTATTTTCCCATTGAGATTTCAAAACATTTAAGTTTGTTTTAATCAAAATGGTTTTTCCGAAAAATAAGTTTTATGGGGTTTCATCACTTTGTTTTCCAATCACTTGAATGAAAGTTAAATCAAGTTCAACTTAATGACCTTGATTAACCACTTGTAGGTGCAAACCCTTTATCAACCACTTGTAGGTTCTCATCAACCAATACCTCTTATGAAACGAAGTATGACAATTTTTAAGAATGAAAATACCACATGTAGGACTAAACTTCACAGATGTGAATTTCTCAAGAAAGATGCTGATTCCTTCTCCACGATTACCAACTTGGGAGCTCCGGCAAGTCAGGATGTTTACATATGAAATACAGACACCCAATCCTGACCAGCTGTAGGTGTGACTTTTTCAGTTTCACTTGGGGTTTCAACATTTCTTTTTGATTCATAAAAATCTTTTACCCCTTTGGCCTTGCCGTCGACCATTTTTCCAAAAATATGTTTCACTTTTCCATTGAAAGCCTTTTCGACATCAAATTCTTTCTTTTCAGAAAAGAATTGATTCGAAATCTCTACCTTTCCAACTTTTTGTTTAAAATTTTCAGTCCTCAATGGTGGAAAGTTGACATCACCCATTGGAGGAACTGAATTTTCTCTTTTTTGTTCAACTTGTGGCTCTTCTGACTTTGACAAGTCAGATTCATCGCCATATTTCACATCAGATTTCTTAACAACCCACATTTGGTTGTCAAGATTCACCCTTCTTTTGTAAAACCTTTTCGAACATTCACCAACTTCATATGTTAAATTTTTAAACACTTTGAATTTTTCAGTTGGTGGTTTAGTTTTATCAACAATTTTCTCTTTGAGTTTAGAAACAACTTCCTGTTTTGTGTTGGTTGCCTTTGGACAGTTCCAGGCAATGTGACCAACTTCTTGACATCTGTAACAGGTTCTTGTCTCCTTTCTCTGATAAGCTCTATTCTTCTCAAACTTTTGTTTTTCTGCAAAGAACTCTTTGTTCGATTGTTTCCAGAATGAGCTCTTCTCTTCTTCTTCTTCAGAACTTGCACCTGAAACAAATACAGTTTTTGGTTTATCATTTTTATAATTTTTATGATTTTCTGGAGGAATAAAACCCAATCCCTTCTTTTTGAAATTACTGTTATGGTTTGGTTTCTTTCTATAACCAGAACCAGAACTGTAACCCTTTTTTCTTGTTCAATCTTTGTTGAACTCTTGAAGTGTATTTTTTAGGTTTTTCAGTAAAATTTACATCTTTTATTTCAGAAATATTAATTTCTGTTAATTTGAAAACCATTTTAATCTTTTCAATTTGAACACTTCTTATTGGATATTCTCTATCAGAATATAATTTGTCAGAATCATTCAAAGTATAAGCCACTTTGATTGGTTCGTCATTCAAATTAGATTTTGATAATAGAAATTCTTTATTGTACACCCTTTTGACCGACGAACTCGAACTTTCAGATTCGTACTTTGACTCTGACTCCTCATCCTTATCCAACACCTGATCGACCATTCTCTTTATTAACTCAGACTCATGATCAGTGTCAGATGTCGTGAACGTGATGTCAATGTTTTCTGGTAACTCATCAGTTGTTTCAGACTTTAACTTTATATTGACTGCCTTTTTTACTTGTTCCTCATTTGGTTTTCTGGGAGAATAACCTTCCCAGATCGGAGGCGGACACTTGTTATAATTTTCACTTTGTTTCTTACCAGTATCATTCTCTTCCGTCTTCTTATCTTGAAATGCTTCAAAACCTGCAACAGTTGGATAAATTCTGTCAATCAAATAATCAGAACTTGAATAACTTTGTAGCAATCGTCTGATTCTTTCATTTTCTATCTTTTCTGTCTCCAACTCCTACTTCAACTTTGCACACTCCTCAATATAGTGATTGATAGCCTTCTGCTTAGACATCATCACTGCATGCATCATGGTTAAAGCATCTTCTCTTTCAGAATTTGTCTTTTGCAGACTATTCACTGTTCTGTTCAACACATCATACGATTCTTTCACATACTTAACATCAAACAATAATTTTTCTTTCATCTTATCAAGCTCACTAAACTTCTCATCTTTCTCTTCACAATGTTTGCATGGTTCCAAACATTTTAGACAAGGTTTCGTGATCTTAACAATTTTTTCAACTTCGATAATCTTTTCAACTTCGACTATCTTTTCAACTTCAACCACCTTCTCAGCAACTTTAACTTCTTTACTCTGTTCAGATTTCACTTCTTGAGCAAAATTCTCGCATTTTTTCTTTTTCTGATCTTTTGCTGCTCGCTTCTCCTTTAGTTTCTCCAATCTATCTGCAAAATAAAATTTGAAACTTTCAGGAGATAATTGAGTTTTTCCAATATTTATTTGTATTTCTTCTTCATCATCACTGCTATCAGTTGATGATTGATAAAAAAACTGTGGTCTTTTCTGAGCTTTCTTCTGAAGACACAGACTCTTCATCTTGACTTTTCTCATTATTGACAAACACATCCATCCATTCCTTCATCAAATCTGGCTCTTGAATGATCTGTGCAATGAAAGCTCCAAGATTGGAATCAGCCAGAATGTATTTGACCCAACTAAAACCTTCTGCCATTTTTTCATCATCTTGATTAACAAGATAAGCTTTCTTCTTTCCACCTTCAATCTGATTAGCATTAGATGATGTTGGTTGTTGAGCAACTTGTTGATATATAGCTTTCCGATAATAATCATTATTCCCGAACGGATTCTGAGCTCCACCTGCTTCTCGATTGGTACATTCCCTCTTGGAATGTCCTTTTTCCCTGCATCGAAAGCAAGTAACTTTAGATTTATCAAAACCTAAAGTAGAAACATTAGCATCACGAAAGTCATCTCTTCCTGTAATCAGCTTAAATTTCTCAGCTCTCCTCAACAAACTCGCTAAACACCACTTAATATCCATAAGCTCCATTTCCTCAGCATCAATCTGATCGTAATCCTCTTTTGTTAGCATAGGATTCCCAATTCTTCCTGCAACCAATCCCTCATATGATTCTAACACTGTAGCTAGTAATGTCATATGACCTTTAGCGACTTCTTCAGAGAAATTTTGACCGTTCTGAAGATGCAACGCGATGTTGCAATGTAACACATGACCATTACCATTGTTTGAGCTTTGAGACTGATAACTTGAGGTTGAAACATTCGGATTAACATTCGAGTATGAAGAAAATCCACTATTGCTGATTGGACTTTGATTAACTGATCCGGATGAGTTTTCTGCGCTGAAAGCGGTTTGACCCTTCGGACTTGCTTCAACATTCTGAACATTCCCTTTGTAATACATCTTGATGTCTTGTTGACCACTTGGATTGTTCATTCTTGCAATCTTTTGTTGTTCAAGATCTTGTCCTTCAAGTTTTTCAATGAACTGGGAAATTGTTAATTTATCATATTCTCCAGTGTTCTTTAAGATCATCAGATATGTACCCCATTCTTTCTGAGGTAAAGCATCAGCTAATTTGTCAACCCATTCTTCTTGATCTTTGTTTATATCTAACAATGACATTGATCGCACTAAATGACAATATATCTCAATCAGTTTCTTTGTAGATTCACCCTGCAAGCTAGTAAACAAATCAAATTCTTTCTTTAATAATGATTTCTTACTCCTGATCATCTCTGTACTTCCCTCAAACTTAATTCGAAGTGCTTCCCAAATTGAATGTGAAGTATTATCATGTTGAAGTAATATAAAGATGTCTTCTTTCACAGCTTGCTGAAGTAGACTAATCATCATTTTTTCTGCCTTGTACATGTCTCTCTCTTTATCTGACAATTCAGAAATAGTTTTGATAACTCCCACATCTGTACGAGGTTTAACATACTTTTTCTCAATACATTCCCAAGATCTCAAATGATTTCCCAATTTTCGAACCGGTCTTTCCAACCATAGTATTCTTCAATGCCCATCAACTTTGGAGGTTTCTGTAATGTTCCTGTTTCATTTTCCATGTTCACGCTCTGAGTAATGGTAACAGGAGTACCCGGGGCAGTAGCAAACGCGTTGTAAAACTCTTCTTCCATGTTTCGGTAAAATGTTTCACAAACTTAGCCTTTTAAACGAAATGGTTTGATGCGAAATGGATGATTTCGTGCGAAATGAATGATTCCGTACGAAATGAGAAGCTTTCAAACGAAATGAATGATTTCTTACGAAATGAGAAGCTTTCAAATGAAATGAATGATTTCGTACGAAATGAAAAGCTTTCAAACGAAATGAATGATTTCGTACGAAATGAAAGTACTTTCAAGCGAAATGATGCTTTGGTGCGAAATGGAGTCCAAATATGTCAATCCGTGCGAAATGAGATCTACACTGTCCTTACCGTACGAAATGGAATGCCAATTTCAAGCGAAATGAAGGTCTATTTCGTGCGAAATGATGCTTATGTCATCCAATCGGCCATGTTTTTGTCAAATTGATCAGGTTTTAGGTTGATTTTAGGTCTGATTCTTTCAAGGATTCGTTAAAACATTGTTTCGCTCGTAATATGTGAAAATTAGCCCATTTTAATGGTGAAATCGTGTTTAATTTTGAAAAATCTTGTAAAAGAAGGTGTAGAAGTCAGAATTTTGATGAAATCAACTGAATTCGGTAAGAACTCTTCCTCCTGAGCTCTGATACCACTTGTAGGAATACCATTCAGATTTGACATTTTCATTTCTAAGTCTTTTCTCAAATCAAACAAACTTTCCCAAACCTTTTCATCATGCTCAGCACTTGGAATTTTGAAAATCAGCTTTCCAACATCAGTTGTCGAAAATAAGATGAAATAAAATCCTTTTGAATTTTCAAAATTTTATGCTAAAACACTCCGAAAATCTTTTTGGATTTTTCTATAATGAAATCAGTAAGAAAATATTTACAGACAATATTTTTGTGAGTTTGTGTAAGAGGATCATATCAGTTTATGAGACCAATCACTAGCACCGTTGAGCTTTAAACACTATAAGATCTAAACGATTCACTTAGATTGTCAGTATACTGAATTTTCACACAAAGTTCAATTGTTTCGAGATACGAGATTAATGTTTTAAGGACTTAAACTTATTCGCGTGTCCCACTTTAGAATATACTCCCGTATCCAGACTCCTATATTCAGTCTTATAGGTGAATGTACACTAATGATATCTGTAAGGGGTTAAATGTGAGACCATGAGAGCTCAGGCTATTGCTTCCGCAAAATCAGAGAGATGATGGTTCGACTTTAGGTGTGTCCCCCTTGGGGATCTTCTTTTCAACAGCACATGATTAGCATTTTTCAATGTTTCATCATTTTTTATGCTGAGGGCGGGCTTTAAGATTAAAGCAATGCAAAGTATTATACGAGGACTAGGCTATTGCTCCCGCAAAATCAGAAGTCCAGGTATAATACCCCAGATATCATCACGCACAAAGACCTAGTATGTCAGAAATAGAAAGCCCTTCAAACAAGATTTCGGGGGTTACCCATATATCCGAGAGATGTTCCCCACGAGATAAGTAAGTTTGATATTAAGGTTTATATCTCGAACACAATCTACTAACCGTGCAAAAACCTACTGGCATATCATCAGTGAGACTATTTATCACATTTTAACTTTTCAATTCTTTAGCGTGCTGTGATAGTCCACTGATGTACTATCATTTCCTCTTTTTCTCAACAAAACTCTTTTGATTTTATCATGTTTTTTACTTTTTCAAATTTTCTAATGTTTTTGGATTTTTTTTCAGAAATTCTTACTCCCTCTAAAATTCAACACAATGGCACAGAGTTCAAAAATAGGGAGTTAGATGAGTTTTGTGTGTCAAAAGGAATTGTAAGGCAGTGCAGCATTCCAAGGACACCCGAGCAAAATGGGGTTGTTGAGAGAAAGAACAGGACACTGATTGAGGCTGCCAGAACCATGCTTGCTGATTCAGGTTTGCCATTAACTTTCTGGGCTGAGGTAGTAAACACTGCTTGCTATGTCCAGAACAGAGTTTTAATCAACCCCATGCATCAAAAGACTACCTATGAACTTCTGTATAAAATTAAACCACTAATCTCATACTTTAAAGTATTTGGCTGCCCATGCTTTATTTTGAACATAAAAGACTCAATTTCAAAATTTGCAGCCAAAGTAGACAGTGGGTATCATTTGGTATACTCAACCACTGCTAAGGCCTACAAAGTGTTTAACACCAGGACTAAGACAATGGAAGAGGCTTTGAATGTAAAGTTCAATGAACATTCTTCAATGAAAATCCCTGCAAATCCTGCATAGTTATTTGATCTTGATAAATTTACTTTTGAAAATATTTCTGTCAAGACTAACAGTGCAGGTCCATCTCAAAATCCTTCATCAGACAATGGGTATGAAGTGATCATTCCTCAACAAAACTTCAAATCCATTGCCAGAGCAGCAGATGTTCGAAACAGCTGTCAAAGCTCAACCACTGCTACCTCAACAGTTGTTGACCAAAGTAGCCCTTTAACCCCTGCTTCCACATCATCAAACACTGTTGATAAAGGTCCTCAAACAGTGGATAAAAGTCAACATGTTTCCACACCAATTCCACCTATTCCTCCACCTCCATTTCAAGACACTGTTGGATCATCAAAGTCACTAACAGTTGTTAGCTCAGATGATTCACATCTGCAGCCCTCACCATTAAATGCCATTGTTCCATACAAAGGAGATCTAATCTTCTTGAAGTCTGATCCACCAGACCAAATCATTGGTAACATCAGTGAAGGGGTGCTCACAAGAAGTCAATCCCAAAACATCTGTCTTTTTGCTGGCTTTCTATCACACCATCAACCAGTCAAGTACCAAGAGGCACTTAAAGACAACAATTGGGTAGAAGCCATGCAAGAGGAGCTCCAACAGTTTAAAAGACAACAAGTATAAGAGCTTGTACCACTGCCAGAGGGTGTGAGTCCTATTGGCACAAAGTGGGACTTTAAAAATAAAACTGATGAAATGGGCATTGTGGTCAAGAATAAAGCAAGGCTAGTGGTTCAAGGTTTCAGACAGGAAGAAGGCATTGATTATGATGAAAATTTTGCCCCTGTAGCAAGATTGGAAGCTATTAGACTGTTCTTGGCCTTTGTTGTCAACCACAAAATAAAGGTGTTTCAAACGGATATCAAATGTGCATTCCTCTATGGTAAGATTCAAGAAGAGGTATATGTTTGTCAACCTCCTGATTTTGAGGATCCATTTAATCCAAATCATGTCTACAAGCTAAACAAAGCTTTGTATGGCTTGAAACAAGCACCTAGAGCCTGGTATGAAACTCTTTCCACCTTTCTTCTTTCCATTGGTTTCACAAGAGGTAAAATTGACAAAACACTGTTTTTAAAATGGAGAGGGAAAGACTTGATGATTGTCCAAATTTATGTGGATGACATCATTTTTGGAAGCACATGTCCTAAAATGTGTGAAGAGTTCAAACAACTCATGACAGCTGAGTTTGAGATGAGTGCAATGGGTGAACTATAGTGCTTTCTTGGTCTCCATGTAAAGCAATTGCAAAATGGTACTTTCATTCATCATGGCAAATATGCCAAAGAACTTTTAACAAAATTTGATATGAATGATTGTAAACCATGTAGTACACCCATAGCAACCACCAAGTTAGTCATGTCTGATGAAAAGGATGATTTGGTTGATCAAACTCTTTATAGAAGCATGATTGGGTCATTATTGTACCTAACTGCATCTAGGCCAGACATCATGTTTGCAACATGTGTTTGTGCAAGATCCCAATCAGCCCCTAGAAAGTCAAATTTTATTGCTGTAAAAAGGATATTCAGATACCTCAAAGGTGCTTCCACACTTGGTATCTGGTATCCAGCTGATGGAAATATCAAGCTTTCAGGTTTCTCAGACAGTGACTTTGCTGGATGCAATACAACAAGGAAGTCCACTTCAGGAGGGTGCCAATTCCTAGGCAATTGCTTAGTGTCTTGGCAAAGCAAAAAGCAAGCAGCTGTTTCAACATATACTGCTGAGGCAGAGTATATAGCTGCTGCAAGCTGTACAGCCCAACTGCTATGGCTTCAAAATCAACTTCTGGATTTTGGTATCACTGCCTTAAAGATACCTCTCATGTTGGACAGTCAGGCAGCAGAAAATATCATCAAAAATCCAGTTTCACATTCAACCACCAAGCACATTGATATCAGACATCACTTTGTGAGGGATTGCTATGAAAAAGGTTTGATTTCTCTGCACCATGTTCCAACTAAATATCAGCTGGCAGATGTGCTAACAAAGGCTTTAGACACATCCACCTTTGAAAGCTTGATCTCTAGAATTGGCATGCTGAACATGGAATAACAGGAAAAATCATGTTTTTCTATGAATAAAAGCATTAAAATGTTTTCAGAAAATCAATAACTCATCCTTAAAAATAGCTAAAAATGAAAATTTTCATTAATCCTTAAAAGTCTGCCATAGCCACTGTTTTGGTTCAAACAACTGTTCTGCTGAATGTTGTCCACTACTGAAAGTCAACCTTTGTTCTCTCATTTTCATTGTTAATCACTATTGGTAAACCTCAGTGTTTTAATCCACTGATAGTTATAGTCAGCCACTGTTTTCATTTTTACCGTTGTAAACCACTGATATTGCTCCATCAGTGGTTTCCTAACAACTGTCATCCATTTTCATCAGAGGTTGTCACGTGGAGAGTACTTAGTCGTCAGATCTTTTGTACCCGCTGCCACGTCAGCATACACTTTTTCCTCCTATAAAACCCTGATCAAAACCCCAAACATGGTTTTCACTATCGAATCGAATTCACAATTCCTTTCAAAAAGCAGTTTCTCCCAAAATTCTCTCTCACATCACTCATCTTCTTCATTCGTTCTTAACCATCTTCAATTCATCATGACTCTTCCATTCAAAACCCTTCATAATTACTTGTGTATACTTGAAAAACCAAGTCAAAACACAACCTTCAACTCCTTGATTGATGCCCTTTCATCTTCAAAGTACAAAACTTTGTTGACCTGTAATGCTCCTATTTACCTGGATACCCAACAAGAATTCTTGAAAAATACTAAACTTGAAACTAAGGACAAAAAGCCCTTAGCCATTACTTTATAAATAAAGGGTATTCCAGTTACCATCACACCTCAAACCATTTCTGAGGTTTTTGAACTCGATGATCTTACAGGTAAAAGCTCTTTCCCAAAAACAGAGTATCAAACTGATTTCATTGAGAGAGGGTATGAAGAAGAAATGAAAAAAAGATACTTTACAAAAGGGCAGTTTTCCACCTGCCACGAGGTTTTTATTCCATACCCTCCTAATGTGTGTGTCAAATAAAACCACTACTTTCAATGAGATACCATTGAAAATCCAATACCTGGGCTATGCTATACTGAATGCAGAAAATTTTAACTACTCCCAAGAGATTTTCAATGATCTAGTAAAAAAAGTTAATAAAAAATCATTTTTATTGTTTCCAAGATTTTTAAGTTTTTATTTTCAAAATTTGTTTCAAAGGATAATGCCCATGTGCTTATTCAAGGAAATCCTTTTCAAATAAACAGCCTAACTTCTGAAACTTTCACAAGGCTGTCAAAACCTTCAAAAACACAAACAGAGGCACCTGAGCAGAATTTAGTAGCAACAACTACTCCGCAGGCACCTGCTGTTGAGCCCACTGCTCCTTGTGATCACAGCAGCACAACCCCTGTTGTGAAACCCACACCAAAAATCACCAAAAGGCCCAAAAAGAAAAATATCCAAAAGCCCCCCCCCCCCCCCAAACCCACAAAAAAGGTAACTCTGGAAGATGAGGTCCCAGAGGTTATATATATGACAACACAAAAGTCTCCAATAACCATTGCTGCTACTTCGTCACAGCAGTTGGAAGAAAGACCTCAACCTGAGCCTCAAACTCCTCCTGCATCCTCTCAAAAGGATCAGGTTGTATCCACAGGGACACCACATTATGAAGCTCTGGAATCACTTGATTCCATCTTCCACAACCCTCCTCCCGGGGCAAATTCTCTTTCTACCTCTATCCTCACTGCACAACTTCCACCATCAATGGTACCTCCGTTGGATGCACTTGATATAGCCCAGACACAAATCAGTTCCTCTCAATCACCTGTCAATGAGAATATACCACAACAAGTGACCGAGTCTGGTGTTTCTATCATTGCTAACCCACCAACAGTTAAGGAGGCTACAGTGCAGGAATTACAAGTAATTCCTGTCAGTAGTTCAAGTGGAGCAGCTATTACAGGTGTTGAACCCACTGGTTTACACCTGGACAGTAGTTTCATAAGTGAGACTCCCTTGAAGGCAATTTCTTCTTTGGGAACCATAGTGTCCACTGGTGTGTTTCCATTATACACTGGTGCACTTAAAATGGTAACCTATGCTGAAGAAAGAAGTCCCCAGTACCGAGAACAAGGGGCACCAGTGGATGATTTTTGGGAAAATTTCCCTAAGTCAACTACTGATACAACCACCACTGGTGGAAAATCAGATGATACCTATAACTTGGGTGATGGTTTAAAATACAGAGAATTGACAGAGAGGGTTGATAAACTTGATACATCTGTTGCAGAAATAAAAAATATGCTGCAACAGTTGTTACAAGCTCAAAAGCATACACCCACTGCTGCAACATCTGCTCCATCCCCTGTTGAGCTCTGGAATTTATTTCAACCTATGCTTCATCAAAAAAGACAATATGCTGATCAACAACATGAAGTTCAAATTCAAATGATCAGAAATATGATGGAAGCTAGGTTCAAGGATACACAAGCTGATATTAAGGCAATAAAGGCCCATTTACTTCAAACCACTGGCACTGCTCCTCCTTCAATCATCTTTGTTGACAACCCTGATGATGCCAAAAAGGGAGAGAAAGGTAACAAGGGAAAAGAAGGTCTATATCCACCACCAGATCCAATGTCTAAACTTTTGGTGGAAATCCCAAAGCCAGATGGGTCAAAGAAGGTTGATGAGACTCTAAATTCTTTTGCTGAAGAAAAAGCAAGGTTAAAAGAGAAAATGGAAAGAAAGGGAGAGAAAAGATTTGAGCAAGAGAAGAAAGTTTTGATGGAAAAGGAAGAGCAGGGTACTTCTAAACCCAAGGAAGAGCAGGGAATTTCTAAACCTAAAAGAAGACAGCCTACTAGAAAAGTAAGGCAACCCAAAACCACCCCTTCCAAAACCACAAAATATACTCCTCAAATCCCCAAAACTTCCTCACATCAAACCTCCAAACCAACAGATGTTAAGACACCTGTTGTATCAACAATTGTTGGTACTTCAGTGGTTTCAACAGATGTTACCCCAACAACTGCCATCACTACTACATCAACACACACTCAATCAACTGCCATACCAAAAACAACATCACCACCAAAAAAACCACCTGCTAAAAAGTAGAAGACAACAGTTAACACATCAACTGTTGTAGTGACAACATGGGTTAAAACACCAGTTGTTTCAACAACTGTTAGTCAATCACCCATCACCTCAAACATCTCTTCACAAGCCATTGTCCTTTCAGTTCCAAAACCTCAAACAAAAACACCTTCTCCCAAAAAGGTATATACAAGAAAAAGAAAGTTTCAGGTGCATGATGATGACATACCAGCACCTGTTCCCATTTCATCTGCCCCTTACAATGTCACCAAATTTTAACCATTCATTCCTCCAAAATTGGTCAACCCAGTCAAAGATCCAATAGTACTTCAAGGATATGACCCTGCTGATGTTATACCAGTAGCTGCCAGTTATCCACTAGAACTGCATGTAGTAAGGAATGAAATGAGGCAGTTCTACACAGTGGATGATCCTTCAAAAAGGAAATTCCCTTCTCTAGTTGGTTATAGAGATCCAGCTAACATGAATGAGTATTTAAAACTCTGTTGGTGCATAATGTCTATAGCCTACGTCTACAGTCTAGGTCATGTCGGTAGCTTGTAGTAGGGTTAAAAGTGTCAAAAATGTAAGTTTATATGTTTTGATGACATTTCGCATGAAATAGCATCTGGCTATTTCGTACGGAATCATGTTTGGTCATTTCGTACGAAATGACATGTGGTCATTTCGTGCGAAATCAGTCGCCTATAAATAGGCAGTGTTGGTTTTTCATTTGGTACGAAATAGGTGACTGTGTAACGAAGTGCTGCCCAATTTTCACCGTGTAATCAAGTTGAATATCAATGAAAAACCTGTTTTAAGTATAATTCTTTGTTTCTACACCTTTCTATCACTGATTCTCAGTTGTTTGACTGTTTCCGCCTTTCAAACAGCTTAGTGTTTACTCTGAATGACTAATATAGGTCGCAAAACGATCCTACAAGTGGTATCAGAGCTCAGGATGAGTCAATTCGTTTGAATCAGTGCTTAGAATTCTATTTTTCTACTCATTCTTGGATTTCTGGACAAATTCACGGATAAAATGGACTGATCTTTTGACATAACGTGTAAAACACTGTTTTAACAAATCCTTGAAAGAATCAGACCTAAATTCAGACTAAAAGTGACAAAAATGGGCCAAAAACTTGATTTCGTGTGAACGAGCAGTATTTCGCTTGAAAATTTGAGTTTATTTCGTACGAAATGAGCTATTGCGTGTGAAAAGTTGCTATTTCGCTTGAAATCATTTGTTCATTTCGCGCGAAATGAACCTTTTCGTTTGAAAAGTCATTCCGTTTGAGTATTTCGCACGAAAAGAAAGTTTTTGCTGATTTCGCACGAAATGACACTTCATTTCGCTTGAAAGTGTCATTCCTTGTGAAAGTTGTTTTCGTTTGAAAAGTTGATTTCGCATAAAACTTGATTTCGCTTGAAGTCCATTTCGTTTGTGTGATTTCGTACGAAAGTTCATTTTATGTGTAGAAGTGATTTCGTTTGAAAGTGACTGTTTTTCAAAAACTTGAAAATTTTTCGAAACTGTTTTCGTAAAATGGATAACCAAGAATATTACAATTTGTTTGCCGGTGGGGGAATGACGGAAGTTCAATCTCCAACCAGTATCGTGCAAAATGTGAACATGGAAAATGAACTCGGTACAATGCAGAAACCGCCGAAGTTGATGAACTTTGATGAGTATGTTGGATTGTCAGATAGGTTTAAGACCTGGGTGTAAGCTAATCATTTCGAATGCTAGATGAAAATCGAGTCAAAATATGTTCCTCCAAAGAATGGTTCGGGAATTGAGAAAACAATTAGCAGTTTGACTCCACTTGAACAAGAAGATTTCAAGGCAGAAAAGAAAATGATGAGTATCCTACAGCAAGCCATCAAAGAGGATATCTTAGTTCTGCTACAACATCAGGGTAATTCACAGTCCGTCTGGAATTCATTGAAAGTAAAGTTTCTTGGAAGCGTGTCTATGATAAAGAGCAAAACTGCTTTGCTGAAGAAAGAGTTTGATATCTTTACGGGTATAAAGGGTGAGACAACAAAACAGTTGATTGAAAGATATTTCCATCTGGTTGTTGAGATGAAGCGGTTGAGCATTGAGAAAACTGATGAAGAGTGGGTTGATAAGCTGGCGGATGCATTACCGTACGATGAATGGGGTACTTATCTGCTGGTGTTGAAAAACAACTTGGAGTATGTTGGATTCAACCTTAGCACATTTATTGAGAAAATTGAATCATATGAACTTGAGCTGATGAAGATTAGAAAAATGAAGTCTTCAAGTGTACAACAAGATGTATCATTATACTACAAAGGAAGTCCATCAGCAACATCAAATCTAAGGCCTAAAATCCAGACAGCTTTAATGTTGATTCTACTTCTGGAGTTTCACCTGGCACATCAAGCAGTAATAATTCATCATTTGCAAGTTTTGAACCAAATCCTAAGGTTCAAAACTCATCAGATCAATCATATACTCAAAGTTCGTCAGGATCAAACAGTCAAAGTCAAGGTCCAGTAATTCTGTGCAACATAGTGGTGAACATAAAGAATGCTCAAGACTTTACTGAATCATCAGCGAAACAACACATAGCACTACTTGCTTCGGTGCTTGAATCGTATGAAAGTTTGGTTGCAGGTAGAATTGGGAACCCTGATATGACAAAGGAAGATTATGATCAGATTGATCCAGAAGAGCTGGAGTTGATAGATATCAAGTGGGGAATGGCAAGCTTGGTGAGGGGAGCTCAAAGATTTATGGAAATAACTGGTCGGAACAGTCTTTCAGGACCAGATAGCAAGCTTGGATTTGATAAATCAAAAGTCACATGTTTAAAATGCAAAGAGAAGGGACACTTCAAACGTGAATGTCCAAACCGGGAAATCAACAATCATCAAAACCCATTCACAAGCGACTACTACAGACAAGCAATCTATCACAAGACAAGTCAACAACCATTCACCCAAAGACCTCAAATCGAAAACAAACCTGAAAAAGCTCTTTTAGTCAATCAGGATGATGAGAAGGTTGCAGAAGGGTTTAGTTGGGATAATTATATTCCAGGTGAAGGTTTGGCTATGATGGCAGAGATTGTGGAAGAGCCAGAATGCGCTGTTGAAACTGAAGAAGTCAGTGAAGTCATGTCTGAAGAAAGTTTGGCAGAGCTGGAAGAAGTTGTAGCAGAAGTTTATTACTATCAATCTGAACATGAGATTATTGCTAGTTCTTTTAAATCAATAATGCCTCCTAACATGTTTGAATCTTTTGCAGGTTTCTTCAGTGAGCCAACTACCGGTCTTTGCCCACAATACGACGTTGAGAAAGCTCCAGTTTAAGAGATAATAGACGTTTCCAAAGAAATGAATGAAGAGACTTTAAAAGTGATTGCTGGCAAAGCGTTGATGGGCAAGCTAAAAGAGGTAGAAACAGAATCTGTTTAAATAGAGTCTGTCAAAACAGAGTCAGTTGAAAATGTATCTGTCGAAACGGAGTCAGTTCAAAAGGAGTCTGACGAGAAATCAGAAATTGAGGAGATCAAATTAGGAGAAGAGTCTGAGTCAGAGTCTGATGGGTTTGGTAAAACGGATGTTAAAATTGATAACGAAGAAAAGATTTCTGAAAAGGTTGATTCAATTCATGAAATTCCATGCAAAAACTGTTCAAAACCCTGCATGGATTTTCTTGAAAAAGACAAACAATTTCAAGAATTGAAGAAATTTACTGATGAAGTAAAATATGATCTCAGTGAGATAAAAGAAGCATATGACACTTTGGCACGTTCAATCAAAATGATTAAAAAAGAAAGTTTTGAAAATGATAAAGCAACGAATTTGCTAAAATCTACTGTCATGGATAAACAGATGGAGATTAACATCCATCTGGACACAATTGCTTTTTTGAAAAAAGAACTTGAGTTAATGAGAATTGAAACTGAGAGAGTTGATAAGAAACTGATGAGTTATGTTGCTTCATCATATGTGATTGATAAAATTGTTCCGCAACAACCTGATGCGAAACCTGTCTTCAAAAGTGTTCCACCCCCAATGTGGAATCATTATACACAAAAATGTCCAGATGGGGTGGAAACTGCTTTGAATCTCAAATTGAGAACAGTGGAGAATGAATTACCTGAGAATATTGATGTTACATTTTCTCCGTCAGACACTGATAATGAGTCACAAGTGATCAAAACCATTGTTGACCAAGTGTTAGATGAAGAAAGTGATAACTCGGAGTTTGATACTGTGAAAACTCATTTTGAAAATTCCATTTCTGATTCTGAAGAAGCTGGTAACTTCTTAGACAAATTGTAGGATCGTTTTGACGACCAAATGAGTCAATCAGAATCAATACACAACTGTTTGAGAGGCGGAAACAAACAAACAGCCTAGAATCAGTGTAAGAAATGAGTAGAAACAGAGTATGATACCTAAAACAAGCTTCTCATTGATATTTGACTTGAAAATCGGGCAGCACTTCGTTACACTTCACCTAATTCCGTGCCAAATGAGAAACTACAACTGCCTATTTATAGGCTTCTGATTTCGGTTGAAATGACCACATGTCATTTCAAGCGGAATTAACATTTCTAATTTCGTTTGAAATGACCATGTGTCATTTCAAGCGAAATTACTACAAAACTCATAAAATTACACTTTTACCCCTATACAAGCTATACAAACATGACCTAGACTTTAGACGTAGGCTATAGACATTATGCACCAACAAACTCCCCCTTGGATATTGCCGGAGTCTTCAGTCTGGTCTTCAGCTCTTTCTTCACAACGATTTGAATTTTTCTTCCCTTTGCTTAGGCTTTCGCAGCAACATCTTCCTAAGCTTCTCGTTCTCATTAATCTTTTTCTTCTCTTCAGCAACCATTCTTTGCATCACAGTATGCCTTAGCATATTGTCTCTATCTTCACGAGCCTTTCGTTCTTTCTCAGCCTTCAACTTTTCTTCTTCCTCTATCTTTCACCATCTAGAAGACCGTTTATTATCAGCATTGATTCCTCTCTGAAAACAGATGGAAACAACCTTTTGAAACTGCATAGCCTGGTCTCTATCTTCAGCTTTGAATCCAATCTTGTTAACAAACAAGCATTCAATATCTTTAGCTGAACAGTTCACCAACCATAAAGGATCATACACAAAGATGTGTCTGATTTCATTTTCAGCTCTATAGGTGATCACAGCTTCAGTCGACAAACAGCTGTATACCCAATATAAGAATCCTTTATAAAAATCCTGCTCCATTTGCGGCACAGGAATATTCTTCAACACTTTAGGCTTCTTCACATGCAAAATCGTCTCTTTATTCCCAGTCACTGGATTCACCCTCCTCACTTTCTTTGAATAATGAGGTTTCCAGTGTTTGAATCCTCTGAAGGCTTCAAATTTCATCAGACCCCAAATGGGTACATCATGCTTTCTTATAGGATAATCCAGAGTTCTAACCTTTGACAGTTCTTCCACATCCCACAAAGGTAAGGACATGATATCCTGTATATATTCAAAATATTGCACTCCAAATTCTCTTCTGACTGCATACACATTAACTTGAGGTAAAAATCCCCAACTAATGATATCCCCCAGTGACACATTCCTGTCTCTTTTATAATACTTTAGTGGCCTCTTGAATTTTCTTTCATTACTCTGTCTAAACCACTTCTTGTGTTCTTCCTTCTGTGCATCTTTCACTGTACCATCAAAATTCTTATCTTTCAAACATTCTGCAACTTTCCTTCTCAATTCATCTGCATTTGCTTGATTGAAAAACTCAAAAATCATAGGAAAGTTCGATGAATCAACATTTTCAGAAGTTTCTTCATCACTACAATCCTCTACCTCAACTCTATCATAATTGTCTGCCTCTTCAACATACTTGTACTCATAGTCAGGCTGTTGATTCATATCAAATGCATTCAACTCTTCTTCAAAGTCAAACTTGAAGTTAGGATCATCAATACGTGTCATTTCAATAATATCAGCCATGGTGTAAGTATGTCTGATTTCACCTTCCTCAACTTCAGGCTCTAGACGCAATATCAACTTTTCTCTTTTATCAACGTTTTCATGATCAACGTTCTCCCCCTCACCTGTAGCATCCTCGGGTTCTTCATTCACATCATCACGAAGACAATCATTGACATTTTCTTCATTAGATGCTTCTGTAACTTTGATGCCTGTACCACCCTGATCATCATCATCACTGTGACTACTAGCAGAGAATACATCATCTGCATCATCCTTTTCACTTTCATCATCTTCCTCATCTTCATCATCTTCTTCAACAACTTCCTCATCATTAATAATATCATCAAGTAACACATCCTCTTCAAAAATAGCAGAAATTGCAGATATCGGATGAGGATTCTCAATAGGTATATCAGATGGAATGATTGATCTTTCTGTGACTTCAGAAGTACCTTCAAGACCTTTACCCTTTTCTTTCATATCAGCTTCTAAATCAGCTTGACGTTTTACTCTAACCTCCTCAATCTTTATTTCATCAAATTTCTGCTCAACAGACTTTCCAAGCAGATTTTCTAACACTTTATTCATTATGTATATCTCATGTTCTTTCATGGCTTTAGCAGCTTCCAATTCTTTGTTCTTTAACTCAAAGTATTTGTTCTGCTCATCTCTGTGTGCTTTCTCTTCTTCCAACTCTGCAACTTTAACTTTCAAAATATCAATCTCTGTCTGATCAGCTTCAACTTTCTTTAACAATGAAGAATTTTCAGTTTCCACAGACTTTACACGCTTCTCAAGCTTTTTCTCACGATCCAACAACTTCTTATTCTCAATCAAAACTTCTTCAACTTTCTTTTCCAAAATCTTAACTTGCACATCAGTCGCAAAATTGAAATCACCAATGTCTTCAAGAGTAATACCCTCAGGAACATGTGGAAAAGTCTTGTAACCAGAAGAACCAGGTGTAGTTTGGACAGGTGGTTGTGTGGATGGTGGTGTTTGAAAGATTTGCTGAGATGTAACAACAGGTTGTTTTTCATGTGGAGGTGTAGCAATATGAATATGTTGTGGTGAAAGATGTGGTGGTGAAAGATGTGGTGGTGATTGGATTGGTGATGGTTGTCTTAGTGGTGATTGATGAATTGGTGAATGAATTGGAGATGGTTGATGTTGAGATTCAGGTGGAGGTGATGGTGGTTTACTCGGTTCTATGATTGGTTTCTTCTTTATCAAAACTTTCAATCTTTTTGCAACCTTCGGAGTAACAACTTGCTTTCTAGCACCAGCTTTCTTTCTTCCACCAGATGATGGAGGCGTCTGAGATTCTATCACATTCTCAGGAGAAGGATTGTATAATTCATCATCTTTATCTTCTTTCCTCTTTCTCTTGAACTTCTTTTCTTTTTCAATCTCAGCTCTAATTCTTGCGCACGCTCAGTTTCATCAATTTCTTCATCAGATGAACTTGAAGAACTATTATCTGCATCGTCACCTTTATCATCAGCTGCCTTTCCTGTTTCAGCATTATAATCAGTAAGAGATTTCAACAACTTTTCAGATTCAGGAGACAAACGAACATCTCCTTCAACATTAACTTCTGCTTCAGCTTCAGCTTCAGCTTCATCTTCTTTATCAGATTCATCCACAAGCATAGTTTCAACAACCTTCTTTTGACGTTTCTTAGGTTGTGATGAAGAACCTTCCTCCACTTGAACTTTTGGAGTAGTTTTTCTGCTTCTCTTCTTTTTCTCTTTCAAGAACCACTCGTTTCTTAATTCTTTGAAATCTTCAAGTGTTTTCAACTCATCAGCATAACTTTTTTCTTTCATTTCTTTCTCATTTCTCCAGTTTTGATAATTGATAGGATCTGGATCTTGATAATTCTTATCTTTGATGAAACCAAAAAATTCAGCTTTCGTTTTTGGCTCTGGATGATTTGGATGATATCTGGCCAATTGTTTCAAAGACTCATTATCCATATGAAATAATACCAACAGATCATTCTCTTCATCTCTTTCCAAATCTGGATAAGCGTGATCTATCATCATCTGAACAAATCTTGGATACACCCAAGTCTTGCTTTTTGAAGTAATGTTCTCAACCATATAATGAAACACAATCTTCGAAAAATTATACTTCTTGTTTAATACAAGAGCTATCACCATGTTCATTTGATAATCCCTCATTGCATCATAAGCTCCCTTTCTATGACTTAGAGCAATCAACACTGAATGAATAAGAAACTTGTATGGCTTGGAAAATTTTGATTTCAAGTAGCTAGCACTGTTCAGTGCACCATTATAACCCATCCGCAACATGCAACCTTTTACCATCCTCTCTGGGAACTTTGTAGGAGAATTTTCATCATCTGGATAATTTATCACCTCTCGTACAAGATGCTCTGAGATAATTATTGGTTTATCTTGCCCGTTTAAGCTCACAATCGAATTTATTGTCTTTTTATCTTCATCATATATTGCATTCTCCCAAAAACGTTCAATGTGTGATTTGAAAACCAAATGTTGATTCGTCAAAGCTTTCTGAATCGGTAACCTTCTCATAAACTCCAAAATACTCTTGAATTCGATCAACTTTGGTATCTTCTCCACATCAAAATCACAACAACTGTTGTGTAATGGATCAAATATCACATTTGAAGCCTGAAAGAACAACATACAACCAAATTATTACTTAGAAAAAATTTTCAACACATTGATCATTCAAACGAAATAACATTTACAAACGAAATCACACATTCACACGGAATAACATTCTCAAACGGAATCACAGTTCAAACGGAATAACATTTCGATGCGGAATCACAGTTTGGAGCGGAATCACAGTTTGAAACAAAATCACATTTTGAAACGGAATACCATGTTGAAACAGAATGACATTTGAAGCGGAATAACATGTTTCAAACGAAATCCCTGATTATGAACAAGATTTTTCAAAACTTTTCTGATGATGAAATTAATCATCTGGGTTTGTTCTATAGTGATTTTCGAGCACAAAGGTGTGATTTATTCACATTTTAACCCACAAAACATAACCTAGATCTAAGTCTGAAATTCCTGTTCATCGTCGTTCAAACAAAATCAAAAGATCTGGTTCAATCAAAACCTTAAGATTGATCTATAATGTATTCCGACCACACACATATGATTATCTTTCATTTTAGTTAACAAATAAGCCCTAGATCTATGTTTCAGTTCATATTCACCGCCGACCAAACGAAAACAGGTCAGATCTAGGTCAAATCAACAAGTTATCTTACCTTTCCCATGATAATAGTTGAGTAAACCAACTAAAAACAAGATTTCAAACAACAATCGGGCAAAATAATGACTAGAAATCGATGATAAGAGGATTTCGCTTGAAATCGCCTGATGGGGATCTTTGAAGCGGAATAACAGAAATGATCTGTTCAAGCGGAATTAGACCCCTATTTATAGACCGGCTAATTTCGTGTGAAATTGGCACTGAGGTCTTTTCAAACGGAATCACCAGTTCAAGCGGTATTAAATTTTCAAGCGGTATTAAATTTTCAAGCGGAATCATCAGTTCAAATTTTCAAATTTTTAACTTTTTCAGATTTTACCGACACACCCAGTTTACCAAGTCCAAGTTAATGACCTTGGTCAACTGTTCAGCCTACCAAGTCCAAATTAATGACCTTGGTTGACCAATTTATGAAGTTTGCTGACTTTCTGAAACAATTTAAGTTCAAGTTAATGAACTATTAAACTTTCAATCAATTACCAATCACTTTTTCTCAATCTTCTGCTTACCCAACCCTCATGATCCAGACTTGTTCAGCACATAAGACTTTGATCATCTGATCCCCAACATTCGTTGTCAAAAAATAAGATGAAAAACAAATCTTTTTGGATTTTAGAAAATGATAAGCAACAAACTGTACACACAATATTTTTGTGAGTGTGTTAGGGGATCATATCAGCTGCCAACGAGATACAAGCACCGTTAAGCTTTAATTACATTTTCAGTATTAAACAGTTTGCATTGATTGCCGATATACTGATCCTCTTAAATTTTCACACAAAGTTCAATCTGTTCAGGATACGAATTTAGTGTTTTAAGGCTTAACTTTTACGCGTGTACCACCTCAGAATATACTCCCATATCCAGATCCCAATATTCAGTCTAACAGGTGAGTATACCTAGATGATATATGTAAGGGGTTAAATGTGAGGGCCATGAGAGCTCAGGCTATTGCTTCCGCAAAATCAGAGAGATGACGGCTTCGACTTTTGGTGGGTTCCCTTTAGAGAATCTTTTCTTCAACAGCACATGATTAGCATTTTGCAATGTTTCATCATTTTTATGCTGAGGGGGGGCTATTATTTCAAACAAAGTAAAGTATTCTCCGGGGACTAGGCCATTGCTTCCGCAAAATCAGAAGTCCCAGGATAATACCCCAGATATCACTAAGCATAAAGACCTAGTATCTCAGAAATAGGGACCTTTCAAACAAGATTTCGGGGGTTACCCATATATCCAATAGATGTTCCCCACATAAAAGCAAGTAATGATTTTATGTTTATATCCCGAACACATCTACTAAATGTATAAAAACCTTTCGGCATATCATCTGCAAGACTGCTTAACACTTTTAAACTTTACATTTCTTTAGCGTACTGCATCTATCTAGCTGATGTACTATCATTTCCCCTTTTTACACAAACTCATTTTCAGTTTTTCTAATGTTTTTGGATTTTTGAAATTTTATCATGTTTTTGGATTTTTTGCCAACTTTCTCCCCCTAAAAACAAAGACATATTTTTGTGTTTTTGTTTTTATCAAAAGCAGAAAATAAACTGTACAAAAACTTTGACAATATAACGTGGATCACATCAGATTGTCGTCCTCCTCGGCTTCACATTCAACAACCCTCCCAGAAAACAAATTTTTCATCCCATTTAATTTCAAAAGATAGTTAAATCTCTTTTTATCAAACGGTTTGGTGTAAAAATCAGCTTTCTGTTCATCGGTGTGTATATGTTCGATGCGAGTCAATTTCTTCTCGTGACAATCACGGATGAAATGATGTCGAATTTCTATATGTTTGGTTTTAGAATGGTGAACCGGGTTTTTCGTTATGTTAATCGCTGCTTCATTATCCACAAATATAGGCGTGTCCAAGAACTGCAAACCAAAGTCTCGCATCTGCTGTTGGATCCAAAGGATCTGAGAGCAATAGCTCGAGGCCTAAAGGTATTCAGCCTCGCACGTAGAGAGCGCTACTGAGGTTTGTTTATTGCACTGCCAAGTGACTAGTCGAGTTCCAAAGAACTGACAGCCTGCAGTGGTGGACTTAGCATTTTGCTTACAGCTACCAAAATCCGAATCAGCAAAACCTGTGAGAGAGAAATCGCCAGACTTAGGATACCACAAGCCGGTGCTTGGGCAGCCTTTCAAATACCGTAAAATGCATTTCACGATCGTCAAGTGTGATTGGCGTGGGCAGGACTGATATCGGGCGCATAAACACGTTGGATACATGATGTCTGGGCGAGAAGCAGTAAGATATATCAAAGATCCAACTATCGACCGGTAATAAGTCTCATCCACTTTTTCTCCACTCTCGTCTGGGCAAATCCCATTATTCTGAGCCAGGGGGTTGATGTTGGAGTAGATTCAGACATGTTGAACTTGTCCAGAACATCGTTCACATATTTTGTTTGATGAATGAAGATTCCTTCGGGCATTTGTTCCACATGCAACCCTAGGAAGAACTTCATCTCCCCCATCGAACTCATCTCGAACTTCTTCTTCATAACTTTCTCAAAATCTTTACACAAATCGTCATTTGTCGAACCAAAGATGATGCCATCGACGTAAATCTGCACGATCAATAGATGCCCTGCAACCTCTTTAGTAAACAGAGTGCTATCAACTGTCCCTATGGTGAACCCGTTGGCCAGCAGATGTTGGGAAAGCATCTCATACCAGGCTCTCGGGGCCTGGTGAAGTCCGTAAAGCGCTTTATCCAGAAGACAAACTTTGTTTTTATGTAGTGGATCAGTAAACCCCGGCGGTTGTCCAACATACACTTCTTCTTTGATTTTGCCATACAGGAATGCAGATTTCACATCTAATTGGTAGACTTTGAATCCTTTCCAAGACGCGAACGCCAGGAAGATCCTAATTGCCTCAAGTCTAGCAACAGGCGCATACACCTCTGTAAAGTCAATGCCTTCTTGCTGACTGAATCCCTGTACTACCAAACGTGCTTTGTTTCGAACAATGACTCCTCTATCATCTCTCTTGCATTTGAATACCCACTTTGTTTTTATTAGCTTTTGATTTTCAGGAAGGTCTACTAATCTCCAGACTCCCAGCTTCTCAAAATGCTGCAGCTCTTCCTGCATAGCATTAACCCAGCTTTCTTCAGTTAAAGCTTCTTTATATGTCTTGGGTTCAACCTGCGAGATGAAACACTTAAGTGAAAATTCTTCCTGCAAAGGAGCAACAGATGTATAAAAACATGTAAGAGCTCTGTTGATCAGATCCCGCGTTTTTACACCACTCTGAAGATCACCGATTATCTGCTCTGAAGGATGATATGACAAAGTTCTTGGCATAGCAGTGTCAGGCACGCTCACTTCCGATTGTAAGTTCGTAATATCTTGATCACCGGTGTGATCCTCAGCTTCTGTCGTTGCAATATTTGGTTCCTCGTCAAAAGTCGGACTGTCTTCCGATTCTGAGTCGTCAGAATTGTCAAACATTGGAGCTGGTTCCTCTGGTGGTTCGTGAGCAGTTCCACTAGGACCGGCCTCGTGATCGTTTGTACCATTTGTAGGATTGCTTGTACCCACATCAGGCTGAGAAACTACCAACGGTCTTGGCACCTGATCTTGTGACATAGATTGTTGATGTTGGTATAGTAAAACGAGTTCCTCTACACTTGGCTCAGTCGGCAGTTGGAAAGACTCCCAGAGTTTATCATAATCGAACAGAAATCTTTGTCCGGGAAGTTGTGGTGGACCAGTATGCTTCTGACAATCAACATGCTGAACTTGTATTATCTTCCCCAGGCACGGTACGAACACCCTCTTCAACAGACTCGCATAACCTACAAAGAAACCTCATTACTTTTAGCACCAAACTTACCATCTGGATCAATGAAAGTACAAGGTGATCCAAACGGTTCTAAAAACTTTAAATTTGGTTTATAACGATGAAGAAGTTCAAAACAGGTTTTCTTGTATTTCTTCACTGTGAGAACACGATTCAATGTATAGCACGCTGCTGCAACTGCTTCACTCTAGAAAAATATCGGCAGCTTGGAATCGGCGAGCATCGTTCGAGCTGTTTCAATTAAGGTGCGATTCTTTCTTTCAGCTACACCATTTTGCTGTGGAGTGTATGGTGCACTGAATTCATGAAGAATTCCTTTCTCATTGCAGAACTCAAGCATCCGATTGTTCTTAAACTTCGTTCCATTATCACTCTGAATTCTTCTGATCGGCACTTTGTACAGCGTTTCCATCTTCTTGAATAGAAACATCAACGACTCAAACGTTTGATCTTTACTTTCCATACACACTACCCATGAAAACCTTGTGAAGTCGTCAGTGACCACAAGACAATACAAGTCTCCGCTCACACTTTCGAGCGGAACTCTGATTGAATTCAATAGCTTCTGCGGGTGTGTTTTCCTCGTTTGTTTTCCCTTCTTGCACTCTACACAATCATCATTTAAATGAAAATTTTTCAGATTTACACCTTCTACGAGATCATTGTGTACAAGAAAATTCATTTTTCTGACATGAATGTGACCCATCTTTCGATGCCACATTCTTGACTCTTTTACAGTCGCTTTCGTTTTTGTCACAAAACATTGTTTCTGATAATCTGTTGTTGTTGCGACACTCATATCCAGGACATACAAATCATTTTCCCGGGGAGCTCGCATCAACACCATTTCCTCAGGAATTTTAAAACCAGGTTTTATGATTAAACATTCATTTTTAGTAAAGTGTACTGTAAATGACTTGTCACAGATCTGTGAGATGCTCAACATATTGTTTTCAAGTTCGATGCTATAGTTCACTTTTTCAAACGACACAACTCCATTTGTTAGAGTTCCTTCACCAACTATCCTGCCACCCTGATTTCCTGCAAATCCAACATAACCACCGTTGATAGATTTAACGTCATAGAGTAAAGCCAGCATTCCATTCATATGCCTTGAAGCTCCGCTGTCCATTATCCACTTTGAAATTATCGACCTCGGCAGCCCCTGCATACATCACAGAAATTCATTCAAACAATGAAGCCCATGATTTCTTTACCTTTGGAACACTACCAAACACTAGATCACATGACACCTCAACTTTCGGAAGGTTAAAGATGACATTTGGAACTTCAGGTTTCGGCTTTGATTTAAGATTTTCCTCCTTAATTGGTGGAAATTCTTCAAGTAACTTGTCTAGTTCAAATGCCAGTTTTTCAACATCTTTTTCAAAAACTTTTTATTCAGATTTCAAAATGTTTTCCATCTTCTTTTCTTCAACTGATTGTTTTGGTTTTACCACCCATGATTGATTTTCAAAAGTTTTTGTCTTTGGATAAATCTTTGAAGTCTTTTGAGTTTTCGAAGATTCACCAATCTCAAATGTTGATTTCGGTTTTTCTCCGGACTTCAAAGATTCACCTTTTTTCAAAATTCGAACAGGGGAAACCATTGGCTTTTTACCCTTAACATCAGTTGGAATTTTAGGTTTGGGTTTTTGCAAAACTGGTTTCTTGAAAATGGGGTTTTCAATCTTTTTGGTGCATTGTTTTGCCATATGACCAATCTCATTGCAGCGGTAACAAACTCTTTTGTCATACTCAACAAAAGTTGATTTGTTAGTCTCTTCTCTCAACTTTTTCGCTGCATTGAAATCATCAATGGCTTTTTGACTGAAGATATAATCCTTTTCAGCATCAACACTAGGACCAACAACAAAAACATCACTCATCTTTTCTTTTGGCTTGACATTCTTAGCCATCTTCTTTTCAAAACCGACACCCTTCCTTTTAAAGTTGTTACCATGTCTTTTGTTCTGATCATGATTACCCACCCATTCTTTCTTTCCCGGGTTGGTTTGTTGTTTCACAAAAGACCTCTTAGGTTTTGAAAGAAACTCGTTGTTGTTAATCTCAGAAATATCAATTTCAACCAGTTTAAACACTTTTTCAACATTTTCCAATCTGGCATTTTGAATTGGATACTCAAAATCAGAATAAAGTTTGTTAGTTCCGGTCATTGTGTAAACCACAATGATCGAATCATCATTCACAACCTTTTCTGATTTTGGTATAAATTTGTCGAAGAAGTTACCTTCTTCTTCAGAATCAGAAATGGAGTTTTCAAAATGAGTTTTCACATTATCAAACTCCGAGTTATCACTTTCTTCATCTAACACTTGGTCAACAATGGTTTTGATCACCTGTGACTCATTATCAGTGTCGGACGGAGAAAATGTAACATCAATATTCTCAGGGAACTCATTCACAACGGTTCTCAATTTGAGATTCAATGCAGATTCCACCCCATCTGGATACTTTTGAGTATAATGATTCCACATTGGGGGTGGAACACTTTTGAAGACAGATTTCGCATCATGTTGTTTTGGAAGAATTTGATCAATCACATATGATGAAGCATCATAACTCATCAGTTTCTTATCAATTCTCTCAGTTTCAATTCTCATTAACTCAATTTCCTTTTTCAAAGAAGCAATTGTGTCCAGATGGATGTTAATTTCCATCTGTTTATCCATGATAGTAGATTTTAGCAATTTTGTGGCTTTATCATTTTCAAAACTTTCTTTTTTAATCATTTTGATTGATCGTGCTAAAGTGTCATATGCTTCTTTTATCTCACTGAGATCAAATTTTACTTCATCAGTAAACTTCTTCAATTCTGGAAGTTGTTTGTCTTTTTTAAGACAATCCATGCAGGATTTTGAACAGTTTTTGCATGGAACTTCATGAATTGAATCAACCTTTTCGATAACCTTTTCTTCTTGATCAGTTTTAATATCTGTTTTACCAAAACCATCAGACTCTGACTCAGACTCGTCTCCTGATTTGATCTCCTCATTTTCCGATTTCTCGTCAGACTCCTTTTTGACCGTTTCGACAGACACACTTTCAACTGACTCGGTTTCGACAGACTTTGATTTGACAGATTCTGTTTCTACCTCTTTTATCCTACCCATTAATGCTTTGTCAGCAATCTCTTTTAGAGTCTCTTCATTTATTTCTTTTGAAACGTCTATTATCTCTTCAACTGGCTCTGGTTCAACATCATATCTTGGACAAAGACCAGTAGTTGGCTCATTGAAGAAACCTGCAAAAGATTCAAACATATTAGGAGGCATTATTGATTTGAAAGAACTAGCAATAATCTCATGTTCAGACTGATAGTAATAGACTTCTGCAGCTACTTCTTCCAGCTCAGCTAAACTTTCTTCAGATGTCACTTCATTGACTTCTTCTATCTCAACAACGCATTCCGGTTGTTCCACAATCTCTGCCATCATTTCCCTACCCTCACTACCAGGGATGTACTTATCCCAACTAAAACCTTCAGCAACCTTCTCATCATCTTGATTGACTAAGAGAGCCTTTTCCGGCTTGTTTTCGATCTGAGGTCTTTGGGTGAATGGTTGTTGACTTGTCTTATGATAGATCGCTTGTTTGTAATAATCATTTGAGAACGGGTTTTGATGGTTGTTAACCTCCCTATTTGGACATTCCCGCTTGAAATATCCCTTCTCTTTACATTTGAAACATGTGACTTTTGATTTATCAAACCCAAGTTTTTTATATGGTCCTGAAAGACTGTTCCGACCAGTAATTTCCATAAAACGTTGAGCTCTTCCCACCAAGCTTGCCATTCCCCATTTGATGTCGATCAACTCCAGCTCCTCTGGATCTATCTGATCATAGTCTTTCTTTGTCATATCGGGGTTCCCAATTCTACCTGCAACCAAGCTTTCATACGATTCAAGCACCGAAGCAAGAAGTGCTATGTGCTGCTTCGCTGATGATTCAGTAAAGTCTTGAGCATTCTTTATGTTCACTGCTATGTTGCACAGAATTCCTGGACCTTGACTTTGACTGTTTGATCCTGACGAACTTTGATTGTAGGATTGATCAGGTGAGTTTTGAACCTTTGGATTTGGCTCAAAACTTGCAAATGGTGAACTATTGTTGCTTGATGTGACAGATGATACTCCGGATGTTGAATCTGCACTAAAGGCTATCTGCACTTTTGGACTTAGATTTGATGTTGTCGGAGTACTTCCTTTATAATACAATGAGACATCTTGTTGAACACTTGAAGACTTCATCTTTCTAATCTTTGTCAACTCAAGCTCGTGTGACTCAATCTTTTCAATAAATGTGCCAAGGTTAAATCCCACATACTCCAAATTATTCTTCAACACCAACATATAAGTTCCCCATTCATCATATGGCAATGCATCCGCCAATTTATCGACCCATTCCTCATCCGTCTTGGTTATGCCCAACCTTTTCATCTCAACAACCAGATGGCAATATCGTTCAATCAACTGCTTTGTTATTTCACCCTTTATACCCGTAAAGATATCAAACTCTTTCTTCATCAAAGCAGTTTTGCTTTTTATCATAGACACGCTTCCAAGAAACTTTACTTTCAATGAATTCCAAACGGACTGTGAATCACCCTGATGTTGTAGCAGAACTAAGATATCCTCTTTGATGGCTTGTTGTAAAATGCTCATCATTTTCTTTTCTGCCTTGAAATCTTCTTGTTCTTGTGGAGTCAAACTTCCGATTGATTTCTCTAAACCCGAACCATTCTTTGGAGGAGTATATTTAGATTCGATTTTCATCCAGCATTCAAAATGCACTACAACAAAAATGGCTTTTTAGGACCTTTTCTGTGGGACGCTTGTAAAAGAGGGTCCTAAAAAACTATTTAATAGGACTAATGAACTTTTGGGGTCCGTTTATAATATACTCTACTAAACCGATGTCATAAAAACTATTTAATAGGATTGATGATTTTTTGGGGTCCTATTATCATATAATTTAATAGGACACTTAAAATGTAGATCCTAATAAAGTACTTTATAAGACATTTAATTGTTAGTGTCCCATTATGTGGTACTGTATTAGGATACTTGATCATCTGGGGTCCTATTATAACATAACTTAATAGGACACATTGTAGTTAAGTCATAAATGTTCAGTGTTATAGGACCCTTTCTAGTCGAAGTCCTATTAGAACTTAACTTAATAGGACACTTGACACTTGGGTCTTATAACTTTAAACTTTATAGGACGCTTAATCATTGTGGTGTTATTATAATACACCGTAATAGGACACTTGATATTTGAGTCATAAAACATTAGTTTTATAGGACACTTATTCGCTAGAGTTTTATTATAATATAACTTAAAAAGACACTTGACACTTGGGTCTTATAAATTTAACCTTTATAGGACGCTTAATCATTGTGGTGTTATTATAATACACTGTAATAGGACACCTGATATTTGAGTCATAAAACATCAGTTTTATAGGGCGCTTATTCGCTAGAGTTCTATTATAACATAACTTAATAGGACACTTGACACTAGGGTCTTATAACTTTAACCTTTATAGGATGCTTAATCATTATGGTGTTATTATAATACACCGTAATAGGACACTTGATATTTGAGTCGTAAAACATAAGTTTTATAGGACGTTTATTCTCTAGAGTTTTATAATATCACTAGGTTATTGACCCGCTTAATCATGGTCGGTGAGTGGTAGTGGTGGTGAGTGGTGGTGGTGGCCGGTGAGTGGTGGTGGTGGTGAGTAGTGGTGGTGGCCGGTGAGTGGTGGTGGTGAGTGGTGGTGGTGGTGGTGGTGGTGGTGAGTAGTGGTGGTGGCCGGTGAGTGGGGGTGGTGAGTGGTGGTGTTGGTCGGTGAGTGTTGGTGCTGGTGGTGCTGGTGAAAGGTGGTGGTGGCCGGTGGTGGCGGCCGGTGAGTAGTGGTGGTGAGTGGTGGTGGTGGTGGTGGCCGGTGAGTGGGGTGGTGAGTGGTGGTGTTGGCCGGTGAGTGTTGGTGGTGGTGGTGCTGGTGGTGGTGCTGGTGAGAGGTGGTGGTGAGAGGTGGTGGTGGCCGGTGAGCGATGGTGGTGAGTGGTGAGTAGTGGTGGTGGCCGGTGGTGGTGGTGGTGAGTAGTGGTGGTGGCCGATGGTGGTGGTGGTGGTAGTGAGAGGTGGTGGTGAGTGGTGGTGGTGGCCGCCGGTGGTGGTGGTGGTGGCCGCCGGTGGTGGTGGTGGCCGGCGGTGGTGGTGGTGGTGGTGAGAGGTGGAGGTGAGAGGTGGTGGTGGTGGTGGTGGTGGCCGGCGGTGGTGGTGGCCGGCGGTGGTGGTGGCCCGCGGTGGTGGTGGCCGGCGATGGTGGTGGCAGGTGAGTGGTGAGTGGTGGTGGTGGCCCGTGGTGATGGTGGCTGATGGGTGGTGGTGGCCGGTTTCGATTAATAAATAATAAACGAGCCGAACCCGAGCTTGAAAAACTACTCACGAGCCGAGCTCGAGCTTTAGAAATAAATATCAAAACTAGCCGAGCTCGAGCTCTCTGCAAATTAACGAGACGAGCTCAGGCTTGACTCGACTCGTTAACACCCCTAGTTACATTGATGATATTTAGCAGCAAAAAAAGGTTATGGACAATTTTTATATCGTAACTTTTACGTGCTTAGCCTTATAAGTAGAGGGGGCAATCCATACCCAGAAGCTATTAAATGGGTCATTTTACCCCCTTTAAAAACTACAATGGGTTGTTTTGGGCTAAAAAAAATAAATAAAGGGTTGAAATGGGCCACTTAAAAAGTTAAAACTTTTATTGACGGGTCAAGTTGGGTTGATTAAATTAAAAGCACAGGTCATACAGGTCATTAGGGTTTGAATAAAAAAACCACAGGTGAACATCATCATCTTCATCAGGCTATCATCACTCATCAGCGATTCAGGGCATCTTCATCTTCTCCGGCCTCCACCATCTCCTCCACCACAAACCCGCCACCGTATCCGCGTCTCTGTCGTCTCCTCCGCCACAAACCCCCCACCCTTCGTCTACAATTTAGGTATTATTTCGGACCCGTTTTGACCCGGACCGGTTTTGACCCGAACCCGTTTTGACCCATGACCCGACCCGACCCGTTTGCTAGGTCTACTTATAAGCACTGATCCTGATATGAATTGAACATTATGTAAACTGTCATATTTTTTTATACAAACACTACAAATAAAAAGCCATTTAGTGGCACACGCTTTTAGTGGTATTTAGCTTTTATGCCACAAATTTAGGTTTTAATGGCACTCTGTGTATACCATATTTGTTTAACACGCATTTTTAGCGGCATTTCATTTAAGTACCACTAATTTAGGTTTTTAATTGCATTGTGAGTAAAATTTTCAATAAATTTTAGTAGCACTTTGTAAGACCATCCGTAATGGGGCGTGATCTTTCAAAAATTCTCGAAAAAAACGCCGCATAACGCCGACACCACCATTACATCCGGTGTGTTCGGGCGTTTTTTTTTTTGGCAAAATTCGATTTAGCGTTTTTTAAATAACGCTTCAAGGGTGTTTGACTGGCCAATCAAATGAGGACATGTGGGTTTAGAGAGAGAGAGATGGAATGTGGGGTTTGATTTGGCCGGATTTTTGGCCGGAATTTCAAGGGGGTTTGCAGGTCACAGGCACGAAGAAGAAGAAGGGCCTTTGTTTTAAAACTTTGATATTGACACATTAGGCCCCTATAGTTTTAAACTTTAATATTTTCTGTTTTGACACATTAGGCCCTAAAGTAATTTTTTAGTATTGTATTTTTTTAATTTAATAAATTATTTTAAGTTTTTTTTCGGTTTTTTTATTTTCTGTTTTTTTCGGGTTTTTTTTTAATTTCAAGTAGTGTAATTTTTATTTTAAATTAATGAAGATTTTTATGTTTTAAATTAAAAAAAAATTGTGAAATGATTGCATGGTGTTATTGGAATAATGTCTCACTACGCCACTTTTGCAATAATGCCCCATGCTGACTGGACTGTCACGTGTCGAATAATGCCCCATGGTGGGGGCATTACATGGTCTAAGAATATGAAAGGGTGCTACTATACACACCCCCCCTATTACTTTCTACACCCCCTTCCTCTCACATACTTACAGGTGGGGCCTGCGTGGGACCGACTGTTTTCCTCTCACAAGGGGGTGTAGAAAGTAATAGGGGGGGTGCGTATAGAATAAGCCATATGAAACTGTCAAACACTTCTCAAATCTTCTCTCTTTGAAAGCACTTCAAAATTTTATCCTAAAATTTCTTCCCTCCCAATGTATTAAGTTTTCCCTCTTTTCAGCACATAAACATACCCTTTAATATCAATTTCCCATTCTCAGAATCACGTTTCACCAAAATCACTATTAAACATCTTCCTCCAGATATCAATTGATTCCATCCCCTAACCCTTCATCAATTTCCATTATTATTGTCATTCACGTTTCGCCGTAACCCACGTATGTTTGTCTCTACGCTGTTGTGTTGCACCACCATAAGTCACCTCTGAAGCGGAACTCACCGCTAATCCGCCTGATTCTGTATCGGCTGAACTAGATGAAACAACTAGGGTTAGGGTTTCGGAACCAATGTCTTTAATCAACATCGTCTGCAACTGAAATTGCCTAAAAAAGAGAACAAAATCCTAGCCCTAGCCTGAGCGGTGAAATTCCTGACTATAGGTACGATGCTTTATAAGAATTTTAGTCTGTTAAGTGTTAGTGAATGTTGTTGGACTGAAAAAATGTTGCTTCTGTTGTGCGTTGTTGCTGATGTTGTGGCCGAGTCGTGATAAAGAAGTGGTTCAATCGGTCGGCTCTTGATTTTCATTTATTCGGTAATGGTGACACCATAGACGGTTGCGATTCTGTTTAAATACGAGTTCTTCCAACATCAATTTAGCAGGTAATCGGTGGTAAGTTTCTAATTTTTATTGATGTGCTCCTTGTTTCCTTTCTAAATGTTGATAATTTTTGTGCAATTTAAAAATAATTGAATTTGTGATTTAACACGCCAACTTAAATTAGAAATGCTTATGTTATCATTTGATTATGTTGGACAATACGAAGTTGTCAAGGGGTAATCATAACCTGCAAGAACACACTAAAAATGAGTCTAGCATGAACAAAATGGCATGATACAGGTATTAAAGAAACAAATATGTGTAAACAAGTAATTAACTGAACCCGATATATATTATTTGGTACTGATATATGCTGAATAACCCGATTGTTGGGCTTAAATACTAAATGCATTTCTTTGAAGGTTTAGCTATGTTCCATACTTTCATATGCTTTGTTATTAAATAAAATAATTTAACCCCACTCACCACCACCATCAACTAATCACCGGTGACCACCACCATCTCCGAACAAATCTACCCGCACTCTGTCTGCCCTCACTCTAAAGAAACAGTACAGGTAAGTATCTTTATGTGTCTTTATCCACACATTTTTTATTGTGCTAATATACAGCTATCATTAAATTTTTATATTCTAAAATATTCACACGTGGTTGTCTGCACAATCAACCCCTATTTTTTTGTGCTGTTTATTTTCTCAACAGCAATTGATGGGAAAATCAAAGCTTGGCTTTATGATTGTTTGGGATCAAGAGTAGATTATGGTGCCCCTGGCCTTTGGTGCACGACAATGGTATATAACGCTGATGGAACCAGTTCTTGCTCAAATAGAGATATTGAAGTTTAAATTATATTTATATGAGTGTTCTTTTCTATAATATGGTGTTCTTATTCTCAACTCTTAATGTACTATTGTTTCAGACTATTTTCCAATGGAAAAAGCAGAGAAGGAGATGCCCACAGAGGCCAAAATCGTAATTTACTCTATTCTATAATTCTCTTCTACTTTCATTATGTATGCTTTCTGTTTTTGTTGTTATATATGCTTTGTTGTATTATTTCTCTCTCTCTCTCTTTAATAAATTCTTGACAGATTTAAAAGGAAACATGAGGATACTAACATCCATTAGTGATTTTGTTTATATTAGTATCATTGAATGCGTGATACTAGAAAATGCTAACGTGTTGGGATTTTAAATGATACCATTGTTGATACACAATAGCATGATTTTGAACCAACTAGAAACAACACCAGAAGCTACATATGTCATCTTATCGTATTTATCATTAGTGATCAAATTTTAATTTCTTTTGAAGCTATTTAGGTTGGAAGAAGGCTTCTTATTTGTGTACTTGGGGTGCCAAGTCACGTGACATATGTTGATTTCTGTTAGTATTGGCTCTCCTGGTCTTTTTTTAAGGTAATAAGATACTTTTTCGTTTTTTATTCTTGAAGTTGTGATGGCTGTAGCTATTCTTATCTTGGTTTAAAAAAGCGCGCCTGAGGCACGCCTAGGCGCGAGGCGCACTGAGGCGCAGGTCATGGGGCTTTTAGGCCTGAGGCGCGCGCCTCATGTACCTGAGGCGTTTTTCCTGCATAAAAATGTTGTACCTTGGATTTTTTGACTTGTACATGTAAGTAAAATGGTATAAAAGCCTTATTTATAGCTATATTTTGGTTAAAGGAAGCTATTTTGGTTAAAAGAAGCTAAAAACCTATAGGATGTGTATGGGATATATATAAAAAATTATATAAACACCTTGCGCTTCGGGTACGAAAAGCCCACCGCTTTTGCGCTTTGCGCTTCGCGCCTCAATTTTAGACCTCGTCGCTTTTGTGCGCCTCTCGCTTTTTAAAACCAAGATTCTTATCCTATTTATCATTAGTGATCAAATTTTAATTTCTTTTGTTGCTATTTAGGTTGGAAGAAGGCTTCTTATTTTTGTACTTGGGGTGCCAAGTCATGTGACATATGTTGATTTCTGTTAGTATTGGCTCTCCTGGTCTTTTTTTTAAGGTAATAAAATACTTTCTCGTTTTTTATTCTTGAAGTTGTGATGGCTGTAGCTATTCATTAAATAGCAACAGGTCTACCTCTGATGCAAAAGACAAATAGGTTGATATCTCAAACTATTCAATCCTTCATTCAATCCATGACCTATTTTCTGCTTCAAGCAACTGCTATTCGGTTAAACACTGGCCTCTCTGATTCAAGCGCTTGATATCTAGTGTTCTGCCTTCATCATCAGGTAAATCTTTATTTCTTATTTATTTGGGCCTTTTATGAACATATGGTGTTAAGTTAAACAGGGTTTTTTAATTAAAAAAATAAATGGTGACTAGGATGGTGACTAGGATGCTGACTGGGATGACATGTGGGATAAAACTAACAATGGTTAGTTTTAAGTTAACTGGGACCATTGGGAAAATATTTTAAAAACGTGGGATTATTATGTACTAAGAGTAAAGGTGGGATTATTATGTACAAGATTGTAAACGTGGGATTATTACACTAGTAGAAAACGGAAGATTTTGGTCGATTCAATATTTTGTTTTGGGCGGTTCATAACCTAAAACCACCTAAAACATTCCTTTATTTGTTTTCTTGCCAATTATGAACCTAAAACCGCCTAAAACATTTATTTATTTATTTTCTTGCCAATTAATAGCCATGTTTGTTTTTTAATTATTTAACATCTTGTTTTTAATTTTCTACATATTAGAGAGTTAGATCTTGATTAAGCATATAGTTGATTTTTCTGTTGTACAGAACTATAATAAGTGTTATAGTTAATATGTTTATTGATAGCAACTCCGACCCGGAATTGCTAGCCGTCGTCCATCGGTACACTAATTTTGGTTCCTACTCAGATACACAAGTTATTGCATTGTAGCTTTTTTGCAACACAGAGTTATCAAATGTATTTGCCTGATAAGGCTGTCTGCTCATATAATGTAATATATGTGTGGGCGCTCGGGGGGGCAAAAGCAAAAGTGCACTAATTTTTAACGTTATTTTACTAATTTCGTGAAAATAACGTTAAAAAGAGGGGATCGTTAATCAGGCATCATGTGGTGGCGTTGATAGCCGAAAGACAAGGGGGTACATGCACCAATTGGCGTTTGTCTCAATTGCTGAGTGTTATGTGCCTTATGTCCAAGGCTTGATGCAAAACCACAATCGAGCCGGGGGTCTCATTGGAAGCAGCCTCTCTATTCCTACGGGGTAGAGGTAAGGCTGTCTACATCCCACCCTCCTCAGACCCTACCTTAGCTTTGCTATAGGTGGGATATACTGAGTACGATGATGATGATGATGATGATGATGATGAGAGTTATCAAATGTATGCTTAACTGTGCAACAATCCAGTAGTTTACATTTTTGCCACACAATAATGTTACGAGCACCGTAAACAAAAAGCATGCTCTAAGTTTTGTTGCCTCACTTTGACGCTGATATAATTTTCAAAACCGCAATTATTCTAGGAAGAACTTCAGTTGTTTCACTCGGTCTTCGGTGCAAAGTTCAGGGATGTACCCACACATTATGTGTTCTTTACCTCCTTTTGCTTTTAATTAGAATCTGAATTCCTACCCGAGTGCCCACATGAACTATGCTAATTTGAATCTGAATTCCTATGAATATCTCACATACCTTGAACTATGCTAATGTTTTCATCTAGATACTTAACGATTAGACTATTATTAAAAAGTTACTTAGACAAATTGGCTGCTCAATTGCTGTTAATTTGATCTAAATACCAAATTTGAACTGTAATGTGATTCTATATCTGTGTATATTCATTTTGTTAACTTACACCATTATATTCTTCATAGTTATTTGTTTACATATTTCGATGACAGGGAGGAAAGTCAGACTAAGGAGATCCACGTGGAAAAAGAAAAAGAGACACACGAGGAGATGCTTTTGATGCAGAGGTAACTGTTTCCTAAGACTGTCCCCTCTAAATTATTTGAATTAAAAACCAATTTTCCTTAGTTTTTCTATAAAAAATGTTAGCCTGCTAGTGTAAAACTTTATTAATTTTTTTGTATGTTTTTTGCACTATTATGACTAGAGTTTAGTAAATATTTGTTGAAAACTAAAACCTAGGTCGGAGATAAAGTTTTCCTCAAAAGCATTATAAACTCTACCAAGACTGTAGCAAGAGGAAGGGTCCAGAGCTTAGACCCAAATGATCTAGTTGGTGGTACAGAGATTAGACCAGAATGGTGTAAGGTAAACGTTCAAGTACCAATAAAAAAGATGAAAACTTGGTAAGACCATATGGTTTATTTTCTACAATTCAAGATTGTATTGGTGCATCCATCGCATGGCCCTATCCATTCATCTCGGTATGTATTTGTTAAACTTGTGATACAAATAATTTTAATATCATGGAACATAATGCTTATACATGGATGATTTATTTGTAGGTATTCTATGAGGATTGAGGACGTATGATGACTCAAGATTTTATGCTTCTTATTTCTTTAATTGCTTTTAATTTCCTTGTTAAATGTTAAGACTTTATGTTAGATAATGTTATAACTTATTTATGGTTAGTGTTTTTGTTATGAACATGCTTATTTGAAATATAATGAAGTTTTATTTCTTTCATTAGTTGATGTTATACAATAACTATTAGGATGTTATATGTTGATAGTCTGTTTATAAAATTGCTTTTATAATCTTATTTGGGATATTAGGACCATTTTCTTGATATTAAAGTAGTTATAACATTACATATTAGAACATTGTAAAAGTGTGTCATAATATGTTCTTTTTAGGACGCTATTTCAGTTGTTTATAGACCTATTATGAGACCATAAAATTGGTTTCATAATCTTATTTGGTATATTAGGACCCTTTTCGTGGTACTAAATTAGCTATAATGTTACATCATAAGGGTCCTATCAATTAATTTCTAAGGACGCTTGTAAGTGTATCAAAAGATTAAAAGTATGTAAGCACATGTTAGAACATCGTAAAAGTGTCCCAATATGTTTTTATTAGGACACTATTTTGGTTGTTCAAAGACATATTACGCGACCATAAAATTGGTTTCATAATCTTATTTGAGATGTTAGGACGCTTTTTTAGTTCCGGGACTTATTACGACCTCTTTACATGAAACGCTTTTACCGTTGGTCCTATTAAATGAAAGGTCCTATAAAATAGCATTTTAGGACGCTTTTGCACGTACTAAAAACCTAGTTTTCTTGTAGTGATGGTTAGCTTGCACCCAAGTCTTAAACCTTTCCGACCACCCAGCATACTCGTCAATGTTCATCAACTTCAGCGGTTTCTGCATTGTGCCGAGTTCATTTACCATGTTCACATTTTGCACGATACTGGCTGGTGTTTGTGCTGCCGTCATTCCCCCACCGGCAAAGAAGTTGTAAAACTCTTGATTATCTATTTTACGAAAACAGTTTACGACAATTTTTTTTTAAGTTTTGAAAACAGTTACTTTCAAGCGAAAACACTTTCTACACACGAAATAGACTTTCAAACGAAATACCACGAACGAAATGGACTTTCACACGAAATCAGACTTTAAAGCGAAATTAGGTTTTCAAACGAAACCACTTTTCAAACGGAATAGCACTTTCAAGTGAAATCAAGTGCCATTTCAAACGGAATTACTTTTTCAAACGAAATCAGGTGTTTTCAAACGGAATAAGTAATTTCGTGTGAAATTACCTAAACTTTTCAAACGAAATCAGGTGTCTTTCAAATGAAATCAGTAATTCCGTGTGAAATTGCCTCAACTTTTCAAACGAAATCAGAGGCTCGTTCAAACGGAATTAACTGTTTGGCCCATTTTTGTCACTTTTAGTCTGAATTTAGGTCTGATTCTTTCAAGGGTTCGTTAAAACTGTATTTTACACACAATATCAAAAGATCAGTCCATTTTGTCCATGAATCTGTCCAGAAATCCAAAAACTGAGTAGAAAAGGCACTGATTCAAGTGTATTGACTCATCCTGAGCTCTTATACCACTTGTAGGATCGTTTTGACGACCAAATGAGTCAATCAGAATCAATACACAACTGTTTGAGAGGCGGAAACAAACAACCTAGAATCAGTGTAAGAAATGAGTAGAAACAGAGTATGATACTTAAAACAAGCTTCCCATTGATATTTGACTTGAAAATTGGGCAGCACTTCGTTACACTTCACCTAATTCCGTGCCAAATGAGAAACTACAACTGCCTATTTATAGGCTTCTGATTTCGCTTGAAATGACCACATGTCATTTCAAGCGGAATTAACATTTCTAATTTCGTTTGAAATGACCATGTGTCATTTCAAGTGAAATTACTACAAAACTCATAAAATTACACTTTTACCCCTATACAAGCTATACAAACATGACCTAGACTTTAGACGTGGGCTATAAACATTATGCACCAACACAAATTCATACCAAAATCAGATACAGTTGTGAATGATGATTCGATTATTGTTGTTTACACAATGACCGGAACTGACAAACTTTATTCTGATATTGAGTATCCAATTCAAAATGCCAGAATGGAAAATGTTGAAAAAGTGTTTAAACTTGTTGAGATTGATATTTCAGAGGTTAATAACAATATGTTTTTATCAAAACCAAAAAGGTCTTTTGTGAAACCATAACCAAATAACTCGGGAAAGAAAGAGTGGGTGGGCAATGGTGGTAATAACAAGAGAAATGGAAACAATTTTAAAAACAAAGGTGTTAGTTTTGAAAAGAAAATGGCTAAGAAAAATGTCAAGCCAAAAGAAAAAATGAGTGATGTTTTTGTTGCTGGTCCTAGTGTTGATGCTGAAAAGGATTATATTTTCAGTCAAAAAGCCATTGACGATTTCAATGCGGCTAAAAAGTTAAAATAAGAGACCTATATGTCACACCCCGACCACGTAAAACAACAAATCGTGGCGGAATCGTCGGGGAGTGTTGTAACAGAATCATTGTTTCATAACACATGGAAATTTAAATGTTGTTTTATTGATTTAAAAGAAATTATAATGTCTTAACAACAAGGAAGCATAACATAATTAACTAGTCTTGCATCTTTTATTGTCACTAAGGCCCGAGTCTGCCTATGTGTAACTTGATCAATCCTATGCATCATTTCCTGAAACACATGTGAAAATAGGTACGTCAGCATAAAAATGCCTGTGAGATACATAGGTTTTATTGATTTAGGATTCATGACTTGTAAGTTTAAAGAAAATGTTTAACAAAAGTAGTCATGAACCTTGAAAAATGTTTTTGTTTTATAAATCATATAAAAATCGATAAGGAAACAGATGATATAGAAGAGATATGTATGGTTAAGTAAATAACCAAATAAAAATGAATTTGTATAAAATGTGTTGTTTGTAAAACAATGTTTTGTAAAGATATGTTAATTGTGTAAAATGTAATTGAAATAGTTTAAATAACGCTACGATATGTAATATCATAAAAGCACTTATATATAGGAAGTACCAGCGGCGTATCCACCATGCTTTTATCATATTACATATGTCTCGTTACTTAAATCACTTACCCAAACAAACCACCAACGTAAAAATGTACATGTATAACTAAATGTAATGTTTAAACAAATGTTGAAATGTTATTGTGTAAACAAATGTAATGTAGAGTGAATAAAAAGCCTTTATTGATTAAAAGCATTTACTCGACCCTATAAGAAAGAAATGTATAAAACAATGCATTTGATAAATTATAATCAAAAGTTATGCTTTGTAAAATAATGCATGCTTTACTGATACAAACACTTATGCGGTAATGTTAAATGTCTACATCCAAGCCTTGCGACTGTAGAATAAACCCTAGAACAAAGTCAAAGGTCTACCTAGAAATGTATTCGGATTCGGTCATTCCTTCCACCCAAACAAACCTAGGATTTCAGGAATGGGAGTTGTCAAGTCCTATGGTACCACTACCTACTACCGAGAGGCATGATCAGTGTTAATGAATGTATTAGTCTCGTTAAACAAACCAAATGATATACCAAATGTAAGCATGTTTTATGAAAATAATGTACCTAGTATGCTAAGTGAACATACCAAGTAGAAATGTTAAAACAATGTGTCCATATGTTACTGGAACATATGCAACAGAAAAATGTAATGTAAAACAATGTGCTAGCATGCCAAGTAAACATACATAGCAAAAGAAAATGTAATGTAAAACAATGTGCTAGCATGCCAAGTAAACATACATAGCAAAAGAAAATGTAATGTAAAACAATGTGCTAGCATGCCAAGTAAACATACATAGCAAAACATAATGAAATCATGTACTATAATTGTACTAATGAACATAGTAAGCATATGATATAATAACATGAAAACCACGAAAGTAACAAGTAGGCACATGTGTTTCACCCCAAAATGTTTGAAAAACAGTAAAAGAGGGGACTATGTACTCACTTGAGGGTGCTTAGAAGTCTTGAACAACAACCAAGCAAAGCTTAGAGGGATCACGGAAATCAAACGGCACCTAATATAGATAACTATGTAAATAAACGGACCTAAATCGGAGGATCGGATAAAATGAGGTTTCGTAAACCAAATGAGTGTAGGGACTCATGTAATATGGTTTAACAAAGCCTACATTCTAAAACGAAACCTAACCTAAGTGCTTACGACCCATTACGACTCGTTAAGGTAGCTTACGCCACTTTAAAGCGTAGTTTACGTAAAACGCGTTCGGACCGCCTAACTAGTCCTATGATAAGTAAAATATGCCTTAACATGTCTAATATTGTTGCCAAATCAGTTTAGATATCAAAAATTATGTTACATATGCTTAAAATGAATTTTGGGCGTAAAAAGGGCATTTTGGTCATTTACCTAAGGCATATAAACTACCTATCATACAACTACTTAAACGACGTGACCATAAGGTATAACCTCGGAAGGTTATTCCCTATGAAACTATTGGCACCTAATGTGTTTGGTTGGATCCTAAAGATCGACCAAACGGGTCGGGTTTGAAAGTACCGCTCGAGATACTGATAGGGTGGCCCGGTGTTCCGGTTTGCATTTCTGGGTCCGGGTCGTCATCCATCTCCATTTCATGAGGAAAGTGATCCTCGGGTCCTAAAGGGTTGTAACCCAAAAAGTCATTGACGTAGTCATTGGGATTGAACTGGGCTGGAGAGTATGTGGAATCCGAGTGATGAAAAGAATGAGAATGCAAGGAATGATAGGATTGGTGAGACTCATGCGAATGGTGTGACTCATGGGAGTGATAGGAATGCTGGGGCTCGTCTGGAACAGGCGGCCCGAATTATGGATGAAAATAAGGTGATGAGCTCAACGAGACAGAGTGTCTCGCTGGTTCGAAAGAATGACCCCACTGGTCGTGGGAGTTTGAACTACAAAATGACGCAGACGGGGTGGGCCGATGGGAAGGTCCTGCGTGTCCTGCTGGTCCACCTCGCATTGGACCTTTTCCTTTGCCTCTCACTCAGGGCGGCATTGTTGATGATTAATCCTGTCAAAACAAGTAAATAAAACATAAACAACAAAAGGAAAGTTAAGAATAAATCCTAGGTCATTAGCCTAGACTCGGAAGTCTAAGGAATGTGCTTATTGTGTCATTGAGATTAAACACAAGAGGTTAGTGTTTAATTCACTCAATGTTGGCTCTGATACCAACCTGTCACACACCGATATTTCCACGTATTACCGGTGGGCCCGGCGGGGAGTATCGTGACGTAGTTGATATCATCATTGTCAATACACACAATATAATAGCACAGCAGAAGGCTTGGTAAATAAACTATTATAAACCATAATGTCTGAGTGTCCGAATGAAAGAATATACAGACCGGATTGTAATAAGATCCACAGGTGGATCATAAATAAATACAAGGAAACAAAATAACATACTTCAGGCATCTTAGGGATTTGCAAGATCCTCTTATACGACACCTAATAGCTCCAGTCTATTTACGAGTGGTACCTGTCAATCAGTCTTTAGAAGATACGTCAGTTTACACTGGTAAATACAATTAACTGACTCTTTTGAAAACATTTATGAAAATTGATTTAAGTGCACATGGCACAAATCATTTATAACTTGGGACAATTATTTAAATATAATCTTGTATACAGATTTACATGTTTGTCTTACAATTGGGGCCGGTTGGAAGCCGATCATGATTAACCGACTCACCACTTATAGAACCCACAAATGAGTTATTCCCAACATGTGGATTTATATTTTAGCATTTGCATCTGTCAGGTGTATGCCTACACCCCGTGCATAGGTCGTGGCCATTTTCAAATGAAATGAGCTGAGGATATCCAGGACACGGTCGTATTAACCCCCAATGTTTATGTTATCAAACAAGACAGATTAAAACAGGTTATGTAATTTATTAATCACAATCCGATTAAATGATTTCATACCCGACCAAGCGGTATCATTATAATACCGTATCCCAAGCCCGTATAAGGGAAAATAAGTTAAAAGTATTTACATGAGCTAATGTGAAAAGTAACTCAGTCGTATAATCCTAAAGTTTTATAATGATACCTTCTACTGGATGCTACCTAATCTGTATAGAAGGTTTAATAACCTATTAGGATGCTAACGGGTCTTTAGTTAAGTCAAAGACTTAGACCGGCTAGCTAGAAAGAAACTTTATGATTCTAAACGCTAGATTAAGCGGAGACCGGAATAGAATGTGGTTTAGACCCGACAAGCTTGGATACTTGTATAATATGGGTAAACTAATCACATTCTGGAATTTGAGGATTTAATGATAAGGTTAAACCCGTTTCGGCTATTTTATGTAAACTAGTCACATAAACTGATCCGAACGCGTAAACGCGTAACGGGTAACCAAATGAATTATATACAGGTCTTAAATGTTATTATGCTTAAAATATGTTAATAAATCAGTAGGATGTTAACATATATGCCCAAAAAGTAATTTAAACCAATTTAAGTCCTTTAAGGGTATTTTGGTAATTTTAATAATTATAAAAGAGATTTTATAACAAACTGAAGTTCTGGTCTATGGTAATCAGTAAAAATAATTAATTTATCACCTTATATCAGTAAGATATTATACATATGTGAAATTTACCATTTATGGCCAAACTATGCCCCGAAAGGGCATTTTGGTCATTTCACATAGGCTTTTAAGGACATTTTGGACATCTGAGTTCATGACTTATATCTACTGTAATTATATTTAAATTTGTTTAAAAATTCAGTAGGTAACAAGTCTTAGGTGTTAAATAAGGTTTTAAACCATACTATGCACCTAATTAGTATAAAACTCGCTAATTGACGATAATCAAGATGTTTACGTAAATCTGAGATTTTGTTAACTTTTAAATGCTCAAAATAATTTATTTAATGTATGAAATCAGTAGGAAAAAGTTTGGCATTCAAATCATTTGTTAATCTCATTTTATGCCTAAAAAGGGTATTATCGTCATTAACCGAATTACACAAGAACTCAATGTTTTAAACAGATTATAATCTGACCAAAAATCTTAAAATTCCTTAAAAATAATATCTTAACAGTAGGTAATGAGTTTTGGTTCAAAATCCAAGTTTAAAGATGCATTATGCAAGATATCGCAAATTAATTAATAAAAAGCTTCTAATTACGATATCGAGCATAACTTCTATTTGGGACCAAGAACTGGTTTCAAATTTTCGGGATGAGTTTAAATATCAGTAGCAAAGGTTTTTGTCCTCTCACATTTCTAAAAATCTCATTTATATGTCAAAAGGGCATTTACGGCATTTATAAGCATATTAACAAACAAGTGCATATAATTCAAACTACTAAGGACCAAGCAATATAACTCCAGAGGGTTATACTATTAAGTAATATGGTCCTAATGGAAACTTAAAACATGGGAGAATTAAGCTTAAACGGGTCAGAACTGAAAGTCAAAGCAAAAGTCAAGCTTTTGCGACTTTCGGTTATAAACTGACCTTAGACTGATAATTATCGGGTTAGGCCTGATTAAACATGTTCTAATATTAATTACCAAGTCATTAGAATGTTAAAATATAATTTAGAACCTCTGTTTTATTAATTTAAATCATTTTTAAACTTTCTGTCCAGTTTGACTTTTTGTCAAACTAGTTTGACCCGACAATTAACTAGTCAAACAAAATAATTAGGAGGTGCCCTTTTAAGGGTTAATCACCTACCTTAATATGGTTCCATAACCACTTTCGTTTCGGTCAGTGGCTGGACCATTTGTGATTAAACCGAAAGTCAAAGCTTAATTACGATATGTTTGACTTTTCGGTTTTTAAACTAATTAAAAGGACTAAGCACGGATTAAAACTCTTACTAATGGTCCTTGCTATCTTTTCTACACTTGATAATCTTCTCTTAATGCTTGCAAGCTCCAGATGTGTGTTCTTTTGAAGTTGTTGCAAATGTAGTGCATAAGAACACTAAACTAAGGCTCCTTATATACTAAATTCCAATCACTTGGATCAGTTGCAGCTGTAATGGGGGCTCCTAGGATCACCCTAGGTGTCCTAGAGGTAAAATAAATCCGTCCAACAGCCCATGGTATTGATTTGGATAGGTTAAATTCGGTTTGGAGCTGAAAACCTGCACCTGGCAGGTGTTTTCTGTGCTGGGCACTTCTACGCGGCCCGTGTAGGATCAGGTGAAGGCTTACGCGCCCCGCGTAAACCTGCTGTTCAGGTTAAAACATTTTCAAACATGGCAGAATCAGTCCCTGGCCAATTTAAACCTTGTATAACTTGATTTTTGGCAATAAAGGCCCTTGTACTTAGTTTGTAGAGGCTCAAGGATGTATAATCAAACTTTGTTATACTCGGTTTCGTTAAATATCACTATAAATGCAAGTTTCATCATATTGACACTTTTCACCCAAAGTCTTGAAAACTTGCTTAACGATCTCGAAACCACGTGAAATTTATACCACCTATTCTTGAGAGTATATTTGAATATTTCGAAGCCTCGGGTTCGTTAAAAGGTCACTCAGAGGTAAGAATTAACATGTTGACACGTTTAACCCCTGTAGTTTATAATCTTTCGATTACTTTCATAAACGGCTTCTTATATCCAATTAATCACTCGTTAAGGAATATATTCTTCACGTATGGTCATTCAGAGGCACAAGTTTGGCATGTTGATACTTTTAGTCCCTTCGCATACATATTTTCACCGTTTGTCAACTTTAGTCCTTCAAACTCAATCTTTTACATATTTAGAGTTTAGGACACGTGTCTATACATAATTGGACACGTTTTTATGTGGTGTTACATCCGAATGCAGTCCTATGCGTTGCATGCTTGTTACAGTCGAAAACCTGAAACATATGCGAAAAACAGTCAGCATAAAAATGTCGGCGAATACATAGGTTTTATTAGCCAAATAAATGGCAAAACATTTGGTATTGTATTACAAAATCTTAATTGTGAAAACTTGTGACAAAATAGGTTTGTATATGGCAATATGATTATTACTAAGTCATTTTATGCCTTATATTGTAATCTCGATTAAAACATTGTAAAAACTTGTTAATATGTTATTAGAAATCCAATCGAGGATTAATAATATCTGTTTTGAAATAAATCAAAACTTATGTAAGTATTAAATGAATTAAATCAATGAGTCATGATAATACTTCAGATATCTTTCTAAAAATCTAACATATAGAGATATGGAAGATTCTACAAAGATTTGGATAATTGAACATTGAAACAAACATACACAAAATCCTAAAGTGATCCAGATAACGCTACAAGAATAATAAAATAAGAATACTTATATATAGGAAGTACCAGCGGCGTATCCACCATGTTCTTATTTTATTACACCCATTTCGCTATCTAAATCACAACTACCACATAAACACATAATCGTCAACGTGTTCCACCTCGTAACCATGTATTAAAGTACACAATGAATCCAAACAGGGGCTCCAATATTAGTACTCTAAACATCCCATATACGTCTATCTATGAAGATAGATAGATACTACAGGGATCAGGTTCTTGTCACATTGTCGAGTCAAACATGCATTAAAGTACATAATGAATTCCAAACAAGGGCTTCAATATTAGTACTCTAAACATCCTTCAAGAATCAACCTATAAAGATAGATAGATAGATACTATAAGGATTTTAGGTTCTGTCATATTGAATTATTGAATCAAAACAATCATAAATCCTAATGGTGATTCGGGATAACGCCACGAAATGTAATACAATAAGCACATTATATATAGGAAGTACCAGCGGTGTATCCACCATTTGCTTGTTGTATTATCTAGTTTTGTTATCTAAATCACCAACAAACTACACAAAAACCAACCATCGAGTTGTAAAGTACTTCTTAAAAATCTTACTATGAAGATAGGAAGATCTAAGACTGTACTTCAAATATCCTACATGAATTACTATGAAGATAGGTAGATCACATAAGGATAAAACATTGAATTTTCATAATCGGAATAAAACACATAAAAGCACTTAGTGAACACATATATGCCATACATTTTGAAAACAAATCGATTACACATATGAATCACCCCAAAACATTTGAAAACGGTAAAAGAGGGGAACTATGTACTCGCCTGGGGTTGCGTATAGTCCCGTTTCAAAGGGTATAACAAAGCTCAAAAGACCAAGAGTTCAAGTGTTGAAGCGGTTCCTAGGGTAATGGATACTATGTTAGGGAATCGACACTAAAATCGGAAGATCGGGTAGAATGAGGTCTTGTAAACCAAATGAGTGTTGGAACTCATGTGATATGGTTTAACAAATCCTACATTCTAAATCGGAACTTATCCTAAGTGCTTACGACCCATTCCGACCCGTTAAGGTAGCTTACACCACTTTAACGCGTCGTTCGCGCAAAAGCGCGTTCGAGACGCCTTACTAGTCCTATGACAAGTATTATATGCCTTAACATATCTAATTATGTTATATAATCAGTTTACATGTCAAAATATTGGTTACATATGCTTAGAATGAAATTATGCAAAAAAGGGCATTTTGGTCATTTTCCTAAGGTATATAAACTACCTATCATACAACTAACTAAACGAAGTGACCATAAGGTATAACCTGGGAAGGTTATTCCCTATACAACTATGGTCACATTACATGTTTGGTCGGATCCTAATGATCGACCAAACGGGTCGGGTTTGAAAGTCTAAGCGGTTGTTTTGGCCGCTTGACATACGACTCTACACAAGCACTAGACTAAAAGCGACGAGCTAAACATGTTAAAACATGTTTAACGAAGTTAGAAAACAAGTTTGATATCAAAACAAACGGTTTTGATACCCAAGAATAGTTTGGTTACAAAATATGCAAGAATACGCATTTTGACCGAAACTATGACTCGTCACTACGCCTAAATAGTTTGGTTACAAAATATGCAAGAATACGCAAGAATACGGTTTTGATACCCAAGAATAGTTTGATATCAGTAGGTATAGTCACAAAGGACTATGACCGTCGTGATTACGCTCACGTTGCGAAGTTCAAACGAACTTCGTGTTGACCATAGATTGGTCAAAGCTGAAAGTCAAACATTGTTTGACTTTCGTGCTTAAAAACGCATAAAAGAACGAAAGAAGCTTACAAGAGGTCCAAGCTAGGAAGATCTTGATTTAAATACCCAGATATGAAGCATAAAGCTTCAACTTAGAGCAATAAATCAGATCATGTGTGAAATGAATTGAAAATGGGGTGGGGTACTTATAGGATTTCCAAGACCGTTAAGATCATTCCTCGTAAACCGTGCTTCAATCTGAACCGTATAAGTGGGCACAAGGTTTTGTAATACTAGGGGTACTAAAAACCATCAAAATATAGCCCATAGAATGCAAGAAACCAAGTCCAAAAGCCTGAATACCAGCTGTTGTTTCATAAAACAGTTTTGCTGATCTGGGAAGTTTACATGCCCCGCGTAAGATCCATAAAAGGCTTACGCGGCCCGCGTGGGCAGACTTTCCAGAAATGTCAGAAATGGTCCCTACATGTTAAAAAGCCAGTTTTGGCACGTTTAAGCCCCGTTAACCCCATTTCAAGGCTCTAAAATGAAGTTAAAGTATAGGGAACTTAAAATATGCTCAAAAATATCCCGGATATCGGTTCGTTTGGCCGTACAATTGCGTTGTTCGGTTAATTACGACGAAACACGAACGGGTGCAAATAACGATCCAAATCACGCGACGAATAGAGTTTTATCATGCCAAACACTAAAATAAAATATTTTAATGATTACATAAATTTTTGGATGTCCGGATATATTCAGAACGTAAGATATGCGTGAAAATGCAAACTTATGCACTTGTTGACGCTTTTAGTCCCTATTGATCAAATAAGTTTATTTTTGCGCACCAAACACCTCAAAGCCTATTTCTAAGCTATGTAAAGGATATTTAGGGCATGTTTAACTTATGATCAAGTTCCGGAATGTTCGATACTATGTGAATCAGCAGACTTTCGCAGTTTGACGCATATAGTCCCTGAGTGTGAATAAACTTGTTTTTGACACACCAAAGCTAACCAAAATAAACAAATTTTGAGACCAAAACACATTGTTTCTTTGATAAAAGATAGTTTCCTATATCATGTGTGTTTACGGAGCATAAGTGTCACAGTCTCCCCTACTTCAGGAAATTTCGTCCCGAATTTTATTCGAAGGAGACCGTAGAGTGGAATTGAAACAACTGATGGATAAGCAGATTGCTGGATCCCAAAGATGCGGAGCATCATTTGGTGTTTGAGAATTCAAAATGTGATTTGGGATTTTCAAAGTATCTCAAGGTATTCAACCTTTTGAAACTTGTGATAGTCGACTAGTGTTCAAAAATCATTTAAGTATGGCACTATGTTATACTAAGCTCCTAGTGTAATTCCTAGCAAACAAAAAGGGGTATACATTTAAGCCCTACACGTACGCGGTTTCTATCGTCCAACGAGGTACATCCAATGCACCATGAGCATCTCATGCATAGGAGACGGGTCATCATACCTATGGCATCAAGATCGTCACCTTTAACACCATAATATACTCCCAGTCGGCTCGATTTGAGTTAATGAATGTACTTGTTCTTGTCCATCGAAAATAACCACTCACATAACAAACAAACATATAATCACATAATGGTCCAAGATAACATAAAATCACCAAATTATTTCGAGGTTTAAATGATGGTTTCAAAAGCAATAAAAATGGTTTATATTAAACTAATAACGATTTCGATAATGTGAACGAACTTGTTGGTTGTAGTTACATAACGAATGGCAATCATTAACATTGATCAAGCCGACCAGTATTAGGTTATGGTACCATAGGATCTGACAAATCCCGTTATCAGACTACACCTATAGTTATGTGTGGGGGTTATGTAGGTAACGACCGAATCTGATGATTGTTAACTTACCCTTTGGTGGTTTATTAATGTGAGTTTCGAGATAGTCTAAGCTCTCTACGGTCGAAAATGACGTTCACCTGTCTGTTGGAATGAGATCAGTGAAGCTCAGCTTACTGGACCTGAGCTCATTCTGGAAACGACAAACAAAATCAAGAAAATTCGTGATAATCTTGTGACAGCTAGAAGCCGTCAAAAGAGTTATGCAGATGTGCGATGTAAGCCTTTGGAATTTCAAGTCGGGGACCATGTCCTACTCAAGGTGTCACCTTGGAAGGGAGTGGTGAGATTTGGATAGAAAGGAAAACTTGCACCTCGATATGTTGGACCAGTTAAGATTGTTGAAAGAGTTGGAAAGGTTGCCTATCGACTAGAGCTACCTCCAGAGCTTGGAAATATTCTTCCGACTTTTCACGTGTCCAATTTGCGAAAGTGTTTAGCTGACGCTAATCTTCACATTCCACTCGACGAGATTCAAGTTGATGAAACAATGCATTTTGTCAAGAAACCCGTGGAGATAACGGACCGTGCAGTTAAACAGTTGAAGAACAAACGGATTCGATTGGTCAAGGTTCGCTGGGAGTCCAAACATGGCCCAGAGTTTACTTGGGAACGTGAGGACCAAATGAAGGCGAAATATCCGCAATTTTTCTCACAAGTTTCCTCTAGTTAAAATTTCGGGACGAAATTTCCTAAAGAAGGGGAGACTGTGACAATTGTGCTCTGTAATCGATGTACAATGTAAAACAATGGTAATTATCAATAAAACAATGTGTTTTGGTGTTATTATGTGTATATTTGTGTTTGGTGATTTTACAATTTGATTCGATTCTGATTTCAAGCTTTAAATCGCTTTCTGGAAAGTTATACGCAAACTGGTGCGTAAACGCAGTCAGTTTAATGCGAAAAACACTCCGAAATAGTGAAATAGGCTTAACATACCTTAAATACCATTCACATAACTTAGAAATAAGTTTTGGATGGTTTGGTGTGTTGAAAACAAGTTTGTTCGATCGCATGGACTGTTAGTGTCAAACTGCGAAACTATACCGATTTGTATTGTAACGAACATTCTGAAACTTGATCATAAGTTAAACATACCCTAAATATCCTTTACATAGCTTAGAAATAGGCTTTGAGGGGTTCGGTATGCTAAAATAAACTTATTTGATCAATAGGGACTAAAAGCGTTAAAAAGTGCATAAGTTTGCATTTTCGCGCATATCTTACGTTCTGAATATATCCGGACACCCAAAAATTTATGTAATCATTAAAATATTTTATTTTAGTGATTGGAAAAATAAAATTCCATTCATCGTTTAATTTGGATCGTTTTTGCGTTCGTTACGACTTCCGTAGTAATTAACCGAATAACGCCACCGTACGACCAAACGAACCGACATCCGAGATGTTTTTGAGCATATTCTAAGTTCCCTATACTTTAACTTCATTTTAGATCCTTGAAATGAGGTTAACGGGGCTTAAACGTGTCAAAAATGCATCAAAACATAAGTTTCTAAGCTGCAGGGACCATTTTGGACAATCTGCCAAACTAGGTTAGGCGGGCCGCGTAAGATTAGGTCTTATCTTACCCGGGGCGCGAGGTCTTGCCAGACAGAAACATTGAATCTGGACAATGGGCTTGTTTTTGATGGTTTTAATGGTTGTTTTGGGATACCATCTGCTTGTTTTGATGGTTTAACATGTCCCCCTTGTATTACAAAACCACTAGCCCACATGGATGGCCAAGATCATTCCCTCTTTAGCAAGAAACGATCTTAACGGTGAACCAAAAAGTATAAATAGCCATGCCCTCCTTCCATTTTCTACACCCTTGATCATTTTAATGCTCTAAGTTGAAGCCTTTGCTTCATACCTGAGTGTTATAGATCAAGTTCTCCCTAGCTTGGACCCTTTGTAAGCTTCTTTCTTTCTTTTATCGCTTTTCGAGCATGAAAGTCAAACAGTGTTTGACTTTCTGCTTTGACCACAAGTTGGTCAACACGAAGTTTGTTTGAACTTCCCAACGTGAGCATAATCACGATGGTTATAGTCCCTAGTGACTATACCTACTGATTACCACGTTGACTAGGCGTAGTGACGAGTCGCAGTTTCGGTCGAAATGCGCATTTAAGCGTATTTTGCAACCAAACTTGTTTTGATATCAAAACACTTTGTTTTGATATCAAAACCTGTTTTCTAACTTAGTTAAACATGTTCCAACATGTTTAGCTCGTCACTTTTAGTTTAGTGCTTGTTTAGAGTCGTAAGTCAAGCGGTCTAAACCACCGCTTAGACTTTCGAACTCGACCCGTTTGGTCGATCATTAGGATCCGACCAAGCATATTTAGTGACCATAGTTGCATAGGGAATAACCTTCTGAGGTTATACCTTTTGGTCACCTAGTTTAAGTAGTTGTATGATAGGTGTTTATATGCCTTAGGAAAATGACCAAAATGCCCTTTTCATGCATAATTGGATTTTAAGCATATGTAACCTAACTTTTGTCACCTAAACTGATTATGCAACATATTTAAACATGTTTAGGCATATAATACTTATCATAGGACTAGTTAGACGTCTCGAACGCGTTTTAAGCGAACGACGCCTTAAAGTAGCGTAAGCTACCTTAATGGGTCGTAACGGGTCGAAAGCACTTAGGTTAGGTTCTGATTTAGAATGTAGGCTTTGTTAAACCATATCACATGAGTTCCAATACTCATTTGGTTTACAAGACCTCATTCTGTCCGATCTTCCGATTTAGGTGTCGATTTATTTACTAGTGATTCGATTACTAGGTGCTGCTTGAGTTTCCTTTATTTGCTTGAGCTTGTTGAGTTCTTTAGATTGAGGATACTTTGCACTTCCATGTGAGTACATAGTTCCCCTATTTTACTGTTTTCTATTGTTTTGGGGTGATTCATATGTATTAAACGATTTCGAGGTTTAAACGATGGTTTCAAAAACGGTTTAAATGGTTTATGTTAAACTAATAACGATTTCGATAATGTGAACAAACTTGATGGTTGTAGTTACATAACGAATGACATTCATTAACATTGATCAAGCCGACCAGTATTAGGTTATGGTACCATAGGATCTGACAAATCCCGTTATCAGACTACACCCATGGTTATGTGTGGGGGTTATGTAGGTAACGACCGAATCTGATGATTGTTAACTTACCCTTTGGTGGTTTGTTAATGCGAGTTTCGAGATAGTCGAGTCACGAAGGTTTGAATGCTATTAGCGAGACGACCATAAGTAGTTTCACAGTTAAAATGAAAACAATTTTGGGACGAGTTAAACGATTGATACGACTTAAACGAGATAAACGAATTAGATAAACGATTTGGTTTTGGGTAGTGATTAGATAATGGGACGGGTGTAGCATGATAAAAGCATGGTAAATACGCCGTTGGTATATCTTATATATAAGTGTTTTTATCATATTATATTCCGTGTCATTATTTAGTTCACTTGGGAAACGATTTTTGAAACGATGTCACATAACGAGGTTTTCGAAATGATATAAACCATACGAGTTTTACTAACGAGTTTTTACGAGATGTTTTACGATTTGGTTTACTAAAACAAATGTTTTGGGGTTAAGAATCATGGTTACGAGATTTTATAAACTATGACCAACTTGATTTGAGTTGGTTAATTATGTTGCAATACACTTTTCAAAACGAGGTTTGTACTTTTGACTCTTGTAGTCTAATGAGGTACTGCAACATATAAACGAGCCATGAATCCCATACTCTCATAAAACCTATGTGCTCACCAGCATTTCTTTGCTGACTTTGTTTTTACATATGTTTCAGGTGGTGTTGCATGATGTTGATTGCTAGGAAGCGTGTTCACTTAGGATCTGGACGTGGCCTTAGTGACATAAAAACAATGATAGACGATATGTAACTTGTTTGTTTGGTTTTAAGACAATGTACATTACTTAATAATTCAATAAAACGAAAATTTTGTATCCATGGTTGTGAAACAATAATTCTGTTATAACACTCCCCGACGTTTCCGCCGCGGTTTCGTTGTTTTGACGCGGTCGGGGTGTGACAGAAGAGTTGGTATATAATTTGAAATACTACCGATTTTTTTCATTCTTGAACCAAAGTATACTTGAGATATACTACCAAATCTATTATTTCATTAACCAAAGTATATTTTGATATACTACCTATTAACTATTTCAAAACTAAAGTATATTTTGATATACTACTTATCCGGTCTTTTCAAAACCAAAGTATATCCTTACATATACTACAAACCTTTTTATCAAAACAATGCATTTTTAAAAACAAAACTTTTACAAGGATTCATAGCTATTTTTGTAAAACATAAAACCTTTTTCTTATGTTAACTAAAGCCACGAATCTAAATAAACAAAACCTATGTTACTCACAGGCATTTTTATGCTGACGTACCTATTTTCACATACGTTTCAGGTGCTGCTATGTGATGATTGTTGATGCATGCTATACATAGGATGGACTCGTGCCTTAGTGACTTTAAAACTTGAAAGACAATATTTGTATTTATTTGATTTGCGATAAAACAATGAGTTCAGTAATTCAATAAAACAAAACAATTTAATCCATGGTTGTAAAACAATGATTCTGTTACGCACTCCCCGACGTTTCCGCCACGATTTGTTATTTTACGTGGTCGGGGTGTGACAGAAGATACCAACTCTTCTGTCACACCCCGACCGCGTTAAAATAACGAAACCGCGGCGGAATCATCGGGGAGTGTTGTAACAAAATTATTGTTTCACAACCATGGATACAAAAGTTTCGTTTTATTGAATTATTATTAAGTAATGTACATTGTCTTAAAACCAAACAAACAAGTTACATATCGTCTATCATTGTTTTTATGTCACTAAGGCCACGTCCAGATTCTAAGTGAACACGCTTCCTAGCAATCAACATCATGCAACACCACCTGAAACATATGTAAAAACAAAGTCAGCAAAGAAATGCTGGCGAGCACATAGGTTTTGTGAGAGTGTCGGATTCATGGCTCGTTTATATGTTGCAGTACCTCATTAGACTACAAGAGTCAAAAATACAAACCTCGTTTTGAAAAGTGTATTGCAACATAATTAACCAACTCAAATCAAGATGGTTAAAGTTTATAAAATCTCGTAGCCATGATTCTTAACCCCAAAACATTTGTTTTAGTAAACCAATTCGTAAAACATCTCGTAAAAACTCGTTAATAAAACTCGTATGGTTTATATTGTTTCGAAAACATCGTTGTGTGTCATCGTTTCAAAATCGTTTCCCAAGTGAACTAAATAATGACACGAAATGTAATATGATAAGAGCACTTATATATAAGATGTACCAGCGGCGTATCTACCATGCTTTTATCATGCTACACCCGTCCCATTATCTAATCATAACCCAAAACCAATCGTTTAATCTTGTTTAAGTCGTTTCAAATCGTTTAACTCGTCCCAAAATCGTTTTCGTTTTAATTGTGAAACTACTTTTGGTTGTCTCGCTAACAACATTCAAACCTTCGTGACTCGACTATCTCGAAACTCGCATTAACAAACCACCAAAGGGTAAGTTAACAATCATCAGATTCGGTCGTTACCTACATAACCCCCACATATAACCATGGGTGTTGTCTGATAACGGGATTTGTCAGATCCTATGGTACCATAACCTAATACTGGTCGGTTCGGCCAAAATTAATGAATGTCATTCGTTATGTAACTACAACCAACAAGTTCGTTCACATTATTGAAATCGTTATTAGTTTAATATAAACCATATTATTCGCTTTTGAAACCATCGTTTAAACCTCGAAATCGTTTAATACATATGAATCACCCCAAAACAATTGAAAACAGTAAAATAGGGGAACTATGTACTCACATCAAAGTGCAAAGTATCCTCAATCTAAAGAACTCAACAAGCTCAATCAAACCAAGGAAACTCAAGCAGCACCTAGTAATCGAATCACTAGATAAATAATCGACACCTAAATCGGAAGATCGGACAGAATGAGGTCTTGTAAACCAAATGAGTATTGGAACTCATGTGATATGGTTTAACAAAGCCTACATTCTAAATCGGAACCTAACCTAAGTGCTTTCGACCCCTTACGACCCATTTAGGTAGCTTACTGTCACGGGCCAAATGTTTGAAGATCGCGATGCTATGGGCTGCGCTTGAACGCTTGGGTTACTGGCTAG